>CM057056.1:15847500-17097500 GCA_029948455.1 Solanum rostratum
TCTATCTCACTACATAAAAATTTTCGAAGTATGAAAGTACAGTTTCGTAATTTTGTCGTGCAGAAATTATTTCAAGTGCTATCACACGGTCCTTGACACGGCTCGTGTGGAGTCACACAGACCGTGTAGTCGTCCGTGTGGTACCCCTTAGCCTCAAATAAATTTCCCGCGTTGGCTCTGCGGAAGTTTCAAAGTGACGAATCACAGTAACTGTTCACAGTCTGTGTGTTCGATTTTATTTGGTGTTTGTGATGGTTTGGAAGCACCAATAACCTATCCTATTCTGAATTTGCCTTTTGTCCTTGCATGCAGTAACTGGGTGCATTAATTTGCTTAATTTTCTATTATTTTTGAATAAATTCTATGTCTTTTCCGCAACTTCATCTGTTGTTTTTGGTGGTTTGGAAGCACCCCAAACCATCAAAAACCTATGTTTTTCTGAATTTACCTTTTGCTCTTGCACGCAGTAGTTGGGTGTGTTAATTTGCTTAATTTTCTGTTATTCCGAATTAAGTTTTGTGCCTTTTGGGCAGTGTTTGTTTCCCTCATCTTGTCTTGCTCAGAATTGAACTGTGTTTATTCAATTTTATCTGCTCTTGCATGCAGCAATTGGGTAGCACGTACGTTTTAATGGTTTGGAATATACATCGCTGGAATTTCCTCCTTAATAGCCACTCAATAGTCTCTTGTATACCATGTTCGATCTTGCTAATGGAGAGTTCCACTTACCTCATTCAAAGAATTCAAGTTTCACTCAAACTTTTCCTCATCTCTGTCTCCTTTTCAAAGTCTTTTTTATCCAATTTCACTATCTTAAACCCATCTTTGATAATAGGATTAATGTACTGTAGAGTGTTGCCTTTTGAGACCAGCTTTGTACCCATAAAATCTCAGAGATTTCATCTCATTCACATGTGATTCATCCTACAGATATCTATTTATTTGTTGTGGTTGATAATAGTGCTTTTCTAGAATCAAAGTTCAAATAGTGTGCTAACGAAGGCAATAGAGTATGGGTGAGACATGATTTGGTTTTAAACAAAAAAAAATCAATTGTCATAAAAAAAAAATACCTATTCAAAAGTTGTACAAACATGTGTATATGTATATTCTCACATATATTTCTTAGAGTACTGGTTTTTGCGATGCCTTTCACTTGACTGGTTTCTCCATCCAAAGTTTAGCTCTTTCTGTTGGTGCTGAAATAATTTGAAATCTATCTACAGGTTATATATATATGCACGCGTGTGTATATATATATATGAACCTTCTTGATCCATACGTACCATGCATTCGAGTTAGGATAGGATAATCTAACAAACGTTCTTTGATCTATTGTACCAAGCCTTACTCCTTCCTTTAGTTCTTCAATTCCATTCGTCTTCCCATTCAGCAGTACATAATTTTTTAATTTTGAAAGGAAACTCTACCAGTTCTAAGCCATTGATGTATTCAAAGGATTACAGTTTATTCTTTCACACACAAACTTTGTGACATCAAAGTTACTACATGCCACACAAGAGATTAAACAATTAAGAAATATGACATAACATTAGAAACAAAACAGATCCCTTCACTTTTACTTGTTTGTCGTATGAATAACTATTTTTTTTGAAGACGTGTAAAGTTAAAACGAAAGAATGAGTGGTGACATAAATATGATAGCTGGCAAAGTAATTAATCTTATTTTGGCTTTGTAAAAAAGGACAGATTAGCAATTTGTCTGCTACCTTTTGGTTGCTAATCACCCTTTACATAGTTAGCTGGAGGTGTTTTTTTCTTGGAGTGAACGAACATAGAAGAAGAAAATGAAATCAAAGCTCCAAACCAAGCGGTGTAAAATTAGCAATACATTTGTATTCCATGTGTGCTTTTCAGTTATATCAATTTATTTGTCATTTTTTAGGGCAATAGATTTTTTATTACTGTTAAGTTATCTCTCTTTTATTCTTATTTGTCACGTCTATTCACTGCAATTTTATTGTGTTTAATCAGCAATTTGTGGACTAAATATTCATGCCATCAAATTTATCTTACAAAGTAACTTTCTTTGTAAATTTTACTTTTTCTTATCTGCTTACATTGATATCAAAAATTTTATTTGCAGTGTGCCTTTTGCCATTTACAATCACTCTAGTCAACAGTTTTTAACTATATGTATGTCCTACAATGTTTGTTTCTTCCTGTTATATTGATTCTTTCTTTTATTTTTGTATCATATTTTACGATGTTCATTAAGTTCTATAAAACATAATTTCATTTGTTATTATTATTTTGGATTATTAGAAATTTACTTTATTGTTTTAGTCAGATAAAGAGTAAAAAAGATAAACAGATAATATTATATGAATTTAAAATTAAAAATAATTGTCTTATTTAATTCAAAAATAGAACTTCCATTTTTTAATTTATTAAAGTAAAAAAGGATTTATAAAAAATTAAAATATAAAAAATATAAGAATTAGTCAATTAAAATTATATCATATAGTGTAGTTTTTCAATAGAAATAGATGAAAAAGTATCATAAAAAAATAAGGAGGGGAGATAGTAATGTTATTATATATTATATTAAGAATAATGTAAATATACACAGTGAGATATAAAAGGAATTTCTTATCATTTATTCCTTTTATATCGGAATAAGTTATCCCGGAATTAGTATACATTGTGAAAATGGTCCAATAAATGAATGTGGGGCAGAGGTGTTGGTGTCATGTGCGTATGGTATTAATGAAGGGAGACAAACTCTAATCTCCAAATGCTGGGATTCTTTAATACTCCACCACTTATTTCTTTGTTGGGTTGTTAAAGGAAGCTACTCTTTGTTTGTTACTTCTCTTATACCAATTTATGTGATTTTTGACATAAAATTAGAATATTTTTGTGATTATAAATTATCTTAGGATTTATTGCATAATTAGATAATTTTTTGAAAAAAATTATACTTTACAATTTATTTATCATATTAGTCACCAAATTATCAAAATATACTCTAGCATTATGGTATTTATTGTGCTCTGACGATGCATTAATTACTAGGATATTATTCACAGGTTTTTTTATGGTATTTCAGATGGTTCTTCACAGCGGACTATCCATTATACAATGGATATTAGTTTGCATACTGATTGGGGGCTGTCCTTTATTGGGTTTTTTTTTTCCCCTCTCATTTCCCAATACAATCATATCACATCAATACCACATCAATCTATAGAAACTTTCCTTTTTTTTTTAATTAACATTGCTACTTTAATGGTAATTATAAAAAGTTTGCTAGTGTCTTGTAAATACCATTATTTTTTGGTATATTTGTGTGAAATCCCCTTATCTTATTAATAATAAATAATGAGTATGTTTACTTAGTATAAATCAATTATTGATTAAAATTAAAATTTAATTAGCTTTTAAATTATTCAAATCAAATACAACATAATTTATATTTATCGATTTCAATGAAGTTTAGTTTGGTTATTAATCCTAGATAAAAAATAAAAGAAACGATTAGAAGAAAAAATGATAACAATTCACTCAAAGGAAATGAATTGTCTTTGTATCATTTTGGATCTTATAATTCTTAAATCAAAATTCCAATTATGTTGGATCTTATAATTCTTAAATTAAAATTCCAATCATGTTTAACTTCCTGATTATATTATTAGCTATTTCGATATACTAAACAACATAAACTTAATGAATAATGTATAATGTTTTTAGACTGTTGCACAAACAAAAAATGCATCATATCTTACTCTTTTTCATTAAAGCATTGTATATTTTGCACAAATAAATTTATTCATAAATATAATTAAATATGATTTATTTCTAAAAAAGTAACATTTTACTTTTTACTTAGCATCAAGTTTTACATTAAATTATATTTTGATCACAAATATATATATATATATATATTCATAAAAATAATATTATATGTATATAATTAAATATGTATATAATTTGTTAATTTGATTTGGTTATTTCTTGGGATTTTTTAATAAAATCAAAATCAAATCAAATATTATTTTTAAAATGTTAAATCAAGCCAACTATTAATTAATTTGATTCAATTTTCTAATTCGGATTGATTTTTATCTAAATATTGGTGACGTATATACGATTATTCAAATTTTGAATTATATAAAGATTATGTTCTCTTTAATACAGATTTAGAAACATAAATTGGAATCGTGGGAGTACTATTATATCTATTATTATAATGACTTATCTATACACTTTATATTCTCTTCTTTTTATTTCCAGTGGGTCATGTGAATCTAGAGGCCCTTTATCTTTCCAAAAATTTTAAAGGAAATCTTCCATAAATCCGCAGCTTAAAGTTAAATTTTAAATTTTCATCATTTATGCCATAATTGTGATCATGTTCAAACCTATTTACAACATGAAAATAGTACCATGGCTTGCAATAGTAAACCCAATAAAGATCGGGATTGATGTCACGAAAACTATGATGTGAATTGTAGTATTCGAGAATACGTAAAATTACATGTCTGTTAATCAAAATTTATGTTGAGCTTTTCGCCAAAGTAACATGGATGATGAGGTGATTAATTGTCTATATCTATACTATATTAAAAGCGTGAAGACTTTTAGAAATATTGTATGAACTTTTTGCCACTCATTAAAATACTCTTTTTTAGATAAAATTGTTTATTCACTATTTTTTTAAATGTATTGTTTTATTTTTTATTTATTTAGTTTCAAGATTCACTTTTGGATTAGAATTTCTCTAATCTAGAATTCACTTTTGATTTAAGATTATTATATATAAATAATTGTCTAGGCTATGAAAGAAAGGAAAGGAGAGGGAAAATATTATTATTATTATTATTATTATTATTATTATTATTATTATTATTATTATTATTATTATTATTATTATTATAATAATATTTAAGACTTTAAACTTAATTAAAATTTTGGCTATCAAGTATTTTGTTAATAAAAATATGTAATATAAAAAATTTAAAAAAAAAATCAGCAAAATTACGTTGAAAACATTAAACTACTCCTTTTATATTTAGGAGTCTTTTTTAAAATTAAATTTTAATCAATTAATTATTTAAGTCCTAAATATTTAACTCCAAAATTATTTCTTTATGTATTTGATAAACAATTGACATATCAATATTATAAACAATTGAATTGATTTTCTCATCTTTGTCGTTTTACAATAAAATAAACTATTACATCAAACTAATAGTATTTATTTAATTTTTTAACATGAATATTATATTTATTTAATGACAAATATTATAAATATATAATTTTTAAATTGACGCGATAAATACGTGCAAACACATAACTAAATTAGTAGTAACATAAGCATGTAGGAGGTTTTATTACTTTCTATTTCTATTTTTATTTTTGCTTTAAAAGAGTAATAAATAAATAGTTGCTCTTCCTATGCATTTTTTTCCTCTCCGTTTCGTCATATCTAGTATTCTGTTTATGGGTTGTTGAGACAAGGGTTCTGAGGAAATAGTCTCTCTACTTCTATGAGGTAGTGGTAAGGTCGGCATACATTCTATCCTCTCCAGACCTCACTTGTGAAATTTCACTGAGTATGTTATTGTTCTTGTTTAAAAGAGTAATAAATAAATAAATAAAACAAAAGATCAAAACTAATTTTGGCTGGCCTAACACAACAGGTTCTAACTTTATTGCAATTTTCCCACCTAATATTTGTTAGTGGTATATAGTTGATTTCCACTTATAGTGTTTGGTATAAACAAATAGGAAAACTAGAAAATTCATCACTATTTGACTAAATGCAAAATAAAAGATATTACGTACGACTTGCTAATATTAGATTACACTCCTAAAACGTGTGGTCCAACCATAGACAAATGGTAATCTTTTCCATAGAAACTTCATAGCAAAATCTCAAAAGAAAATTATAGTCAATATTGTCAAACATTAAATAAAAGGAGAGAACAAAGAAAAAAACAAAAAGTCATACTTAAAAATCTTTTTTGGATTAGTTGTCATGTTTAGCCTTTTGATAATTAATTTAATGATTTAAAAATTAAATTAAATCAACGCAATATTTTATCATATAAATTTAGATACTAAAAAAATACGTAGAATATAAAAAATATATTTTAAAATTTACATAATTTAATTATTAAGAAGCCAAACAAGTGAGAAAGCCAAGTGTGTATATATATTCCTTCTGTTAAAATTTACTTGATTTTTTTTTATGACGCAATTTCCAAAAAAAAAAACACATTCTAATATTAAATAATAAAATAATTTTAAACGTTCCAATTTACTTTTAATAAGATGATTTATAAGTGTATAAATTTTTATGACTTGTTTTACATTATAGTTTGTTTTAAAAAAATTATTATATTCTTAAATATAAATTATGATTATTATTCAATCAAATACAAAAATAATTATTTCCTCTATTTAAAAAAAAAATGATCTCTTTTTTTACAATATTTTAATTTTAATTTTTCAAGTGACATATTTAAAACTACAATATTAAAAGACATTTTGTTATATTTAATATAACTTTAATTTACAATTATAAAATCAAAAAATCTTCTTTATTTTTTTAAACTTTGTATCTAATCAAAATAAATCATTTTTTTATATTCTTCGATATGAATTATGATTAATATTCAATCAAATATCATCGTATAAATTAAAACGGAACGAACAAATATCATGTGCATGAGACATCTCATACACACTTTGATTTATTTTTTTTTTTAAAAAAACACAAAATCAAATGGTGGGATCCATTTAGCACTGAATCCATCCTTTGCCTTCTCAAAGAGTCGTTTTCATAAACAAAGGCCCAAAAGATTTATAAAATCAAGAAAATCAACATAGAAAATCCTTAAGATTCTGATTTGATATCTCCATTCGTATCTCTCTTTCTCTTCTGTCAAATATTTTGCGTATCTTCTTGAAATCAACACCATATCCCCAATATAACTATATATTAACCTCACAAACACCAAACCATCATCACCAAAATTCACAAATTCTGCAAAAAAAAAGAAAGAAAGAAACAACAACAATGGATACACAATTTCATGTTCTAGCTGTTGATGACAGTATTATTGATAGAAAACTCATTGAAAGACTCCTCAAAACTTCTTCTTACCAAGGTACTGTACTACTTTAATTTTTACAAAAATCCTCTGTTTTGTTTTTCCTCTGTTGGATAATTTACTAATATGTATTTTTTTTGAAACAGTTACTGTTGTGGATTCTGGAAGTAAGGCTTTAGAGTTTCTTGGATTGTTGAGTCATGATGAGGAGAATGAAGTAAGAGAAGTGGGAGTGAATTTGATAATTACAGATTATAGCATGCCTGAAATGACTGGTTATGATTTATTGAGGAAGATTAAAGGGTCATCTTATTTGAAGGATATTCCAGTAATAATTATGTCATCAGAAAATGTTCCATCAAGAATTAATAGATGTTTGGAAGAAGGAGCTGAAGAGTTTTTTCTAAAGCCAGTTCAACAATCAGATGTCAATAGAATTAAGCCCCATTTGATGAGGGAAAAACCAAATGCTCTAAAGAGGAAGGCTGTGGTTGAATGCATTTCCCCTGATAAAACAAGAAAATACAACAGCAGCAACAGCAACAACAACAACTTGTGTGGCATATTGTTGCAAAACATTTGTGAGTGAAGAAGGGGATGTTGAATTCTTTGAAAAGGGAAAGTTTCAAATGGAAGGAAAAGGCCATGGTCCCAGAGGAAAGAGGAAAACGACGACAACATACTCTGTGAAATTCCATCATCGAGTAGTCATTTTCGAGGTGTTTATATCAAACAAATGAATTCAAGGCTTATGTCTCGGAAAGATATCTCACGAAAGGTTTTTCGAAACAAAGACAGGAATTAGCAACGAGACATATCAAAAATATTAGTTTGCTATGAATTATTTAGCAAACTTCATTATGGTATTCTGGATTGGATGCAAAGTGACTGGATTAGCACTTTGTTGTGTTGAGAGCCATGATTACTGATTCTGTAAAGTGGATTTACAAATGATACTACTGTAATCTACTAGATCTAATCTAATTTTTCATACACATTATACATAGGACTAAGGAGTAGTACATAATTTCAATTTTGCTATTGTACACAATCTAATTAAAATCACGTGTTTAACTTCTCTCTTTGTGGGAAAAAGGATTAGCAATTGAATTCATTAATTATTTTCTGTTTACTTCTTGTAGATCCAATTTTGTGCAATTCAAATGACTATACCCAAAGAAATGAATTTTAAAGTCAAGAAGGCAACTGAAAAATAAAAGAGAAAAAAAAAAGGGAAGATTTCAAAAATACCATTATTGGGATAGGAAATTACTAGCCCCTACCCAAATGGTTGAAATTACCAAAAGGATACCCACTTTTATTACAAAGTAAGAGAGAGAGAAATTTTTTTAATAATAAAATAGATTAAATTATGATGTGATAGGTGTTGTAAAGGAGAAATAATTTGTAGATATTTAAAAGTATGTTCTTCAAAGATTGAGAAAATAAAATATTATTTTGAAAACGTAATGTAAATCGTAAAAGTAGTAAATTTCTCGCAAAAAAAATTTCAAACAATGGTATGTAGAATGATTGTAATATAGAGAAAAATTAATGTTCCATATAAATGGCAAAATTTCCGAAAATTTTGTTGACATTCGATTTTTTTTCTTAAGATTATAAAATGATTATCGTACCCAAACTCGTGGAATTAATTATTTATTAATATGTTCATATAAGTTTGGCTTGTTCTATACTCAAAATAATGTAATGTATAAATTTTGGTTATTTTAATAAATAATAAAATATGAATTGAAGAGGACAAATCAAATCCAATTAATTGATTGGATGGAGTGGGACAGCCTATCCTAGGCCCTACCCGCCCCAAAAAGGCCTGCCACATGATGATGTCGGCGGGCCATGTGTGTTTCATTTTCCCAATGCTCAAAAAGTAAGAAAATGGAAATTGGAGGGAATTTGTTTGGTGTATTTAATAAGTGTTTGACCAAGAAATATATTTTGGACACAAAAAGCTTCAAGAAGTAAATTTTCTTTGAAGAAGGGACATGGATAGCGAAAAAATTGTATCTATATTGTTGAAATATGATGGAAAATGGGATGTAACAGGTATATTGTTATGTATATATTATATATATCGTTGGTCATTACTATTCATATGTTGGTGAAAAATTAATAGTTGAGATCTTGGAGCTTGAAGGTGTTGTTGGGTGATGGATTTTTTGGTATAATTTGTAATCTAACTGAGCATGACAGTGTGGAGGACTGATGGTATTTTCATTGGTAGCATTTATGGTGTGTTATGTAAAAGAACGCATAATATAGAAGAAATGTTACCAATATTAATCTTCCAAGAAAAAACACTGTTCCATTCGTGGTATGCTTATTGGTATGAATTATGGTATTCCTAATGAAAATTGATCTATGTGGCCACATTGGTGGTCGTAATGGTATTACTTTACAGATTACTAATTTACTGTTTGTGTTCATATTGTATTTAAATTATTTTTTCCAAAAAAAAATACTGTTCGATTATTGGTATGCTGGTTGGTATTTCATATGGTTTTCCCAATGCAAAATTGATCTATGTGGCCAGATTGGTGGTCGTAATGGTATTACTGTGCAGATTACGAATTTACTGATTATGTTCATATTGTATTTACAGGTGATTACTGTGATTACAAAATGGAAGGGATATTGTATGATTCTTCATCAAATTACGAAGGTTTGCTGCATGTAATAGCTTCTCAGATAGGGTTAGACAGGAGAAGCGTTGAGTTGGAATTTCATCCTCAAAGTCGCTGTCATGGGGCAAATCCACCTCAGCCATTTTGCCCTTTCCCTTGCTCTCCACACTTATTTTACCTTGCCTTCTGCTAGAGGGAACATTAATGTCTTCTTCCTTAGACTTTTTTGAAGCCGAAACGGATGCCCTTTTGGGAGGTGAGGGTGTGTAAGCATTCAAATCAAAACTTGGCCTAGATGGCGAAAGAGTGGTGCTAGCAAAACGAGGGCTCTTCCTGGTTGGTGTCACTTCCATAGTAATTTACAACACTGCACATTAACACAATATAACTACTATTAAATACAAAAGAGAATACAACATACAACACCCAAAATCACACTGTTTTGACTTTTAAAGAGGCAACCCATGCACACCACAACAAATTACCAAAAAAAATACAAAACCCATCCAATTACCAAAATTAGAATACAAACTTACCATCAGCAATACCAATTAAAATGTCAATTCTAACAATAATGAAGAATACCATAAAAGACACCAAAAAACATACAATTCAAGCATACCAAAAAAGAAGACAAAACAAAAACCATCAGGTATTACCAAATTACCAATATAAGTTACCATCTGCAATACCATATAACATACCAAATCTGAGAAAAAAGAAGAATACCATAAAATGCACCAAATAACTACCATGAAACAGTGACGGAACACCATATAAACTACCATCATGCATACCAAGTTAAATAACATACCAAAACCATCCCATTACCAAGAGCGCATACAACCTTACCAATAGCAGTACCATATAACATACCAAATCTGACAATAATGAAGAATACCATAAAATGCACCAAATAACTACCATGAAACAGTGACGGAACACCATATATACTACCATAATGCATACCAAATTAAATAACATACCAAAACCATCCCATTACCAAGAGAGCATACATCCCATTACCAAGAGAGCATACAACCTTACCAATAGCAAATACCATATAACATACCAAGTGTGACAATAATGATACCATACATTGCACCAGAAAATTTACATCTTTCATACCAAAACTCAATAAACATGAACAAAAACATACAAACTACCATCATCCGTACCACAACACCATACATAACAAAAAAAATGCTATTACCAACCTAGCATACTAGCTTACCATCAGTAATACCATTATACCAACACCGGCATCCATATTTTGACACCATAAAAAATACCTACTCAAAGCCACGCCTAATACCAAAAAAAATTTCCCAAACATTTGCAATACAAACAAACATTTCATGCCCCCCAAAAAAATATTAAATACAAGCAAGAGGATAAACATCACATGCTAAAGTCAAAGACCACCTAATTAGCACTTGCAAACAAAAAATTAAAAAGCCATCTAACAATGAAATCACAACAGTGAAGGATAAGATACATAACAACAAAAAAAGAAAAAAAAAATATATTCAATAAAAACGAAAATACATAAAAAGGGGACTTCGGAGGAAGAAAAAATACATGGGAGGCAAGAAAACTACATGGGAGGCAAGATAACTCAAATAAACTTTACACAATAAACCATTACTTGAATAACCGGATTCAAAAGGAAAATAAAAAAATAAACCACAATCACATACCTCAAAATCCGCGAGTTGAATGGTAATGAAGAAGAAGATGAAATCTCTCACGAAAAAAAAAAGCTACCAAGAATAAGAACAAATAACAAAATATGAAGAAGAAGAAGAAAATGAAATCTTTGACAAATGAAACAATAATACAAAGAAGAAGGCCAAAAATCAATTTTAATGACATGAATAGACGCGCCGCTGACAGACCGGCGCGTCATTCCATATGTCGCGTCTGTCAGTGTACATAATTAATGCGGGTGAGAGAATTAAAAAAAAACGTAATAAAATTAAAAAAAAATAAAATTCAGTTGCATTAAATGACGGCTCATTAAATAGCCGTCCTTGCATTAAATGCTCCCAGTCAAACGCGTCAGACATTTAAAAAATAAAATTAATTGCTTTATTAAAGGAAAAGTCAAAATATAGGACATGGTAAAAATGTAATATTATGGGTATTTATGTAAATAATTTGGAAAGTGTAATTTTAGTGCTCAAACTTGTATATTTGCTTAAAATTTCCAAAAAAAAACTATGACTCTAGATTAAGAATTAAGCAAATATGAACCAAAGAAACAGTCAACGATAATAAAGTTTTGCACCATAGAGAAAGAGAGGCCACGTAAAGATAATTATTTTGCTACAAAACAATCACTTGCTGTCTAACATGGCTGTCAAGATAATAATTGAAATTAGGAAACGATTACATTCATAAATCATAATTGATTTGCTGGACTTGTTGGTACACCAAAATAACAATTTAAATCAGGGCAAACACTTATTTAGAATGTACAAACCTTATTTAAGATATTTAAATAAAAAGTCGTCTCTAAAGGTAGGTTCCGGACCGGTTCCGTACCAGGTACCGCTCCCGGACCAGTTCTAGTATCGATTTCGGACCAGTTCCGTATTGATTTCAGTGCTCTACCAGTTTTTACCTGCCGATAAATTTCATTGCCACCTATGTGTAGTTTATTTAAGAGAAGGTGTTTTTTTTTCCTTTCGCACACAATTGAATACTAAGTATAAGGCTTAGGGCCGTCTTAACTACTAGGTCGCTTTTTACTGGGTTTAATAGGGAGAACCTTATTAAAAAAATATTCATAATATATATTTTAAAATAAAAAATTATATATGTTTTTTTAAAAAAAAAATATGTTAGAAGTGAAAAAAAATGTCTTTAGTTTTTCCACTTTAGGGATGGAATAATTTGCTTACGTGGTAAATTATACTTTCTTATTTATCTCCTAATAATTTGATCCTACATTATTATTTATCTTGTATTCACTTTTTTTATTTTTTATTTTTTATTTTATTATTTTTATACTCAATATTGAACTCTCCGGCAAAAACTTTTGATTTATTGTTACCTACAAATTAAAACATAATAAAATTTGCCTTTTGATATCTTCTTCAAAATTCTAACAAGTGCAACAAACAATCATTATATCAAGTTAGAATTCGGCAGAGCACAACTTGAAACTTAACTCTTTTTTTTCACAAATTCCATACTTTTTAGAGTTAATTTCAACTAATACCAACTCCTTCCAAAATTACAAAAGTCCCTTCTTTTTTAGATTTGTTGATACAAAAAACGAAATCAGTAGACATTTCGAAAAGTAAGAGCATTAATTGTTAGTTGCGGCTACAAAAGGAGAAGTAGGGATTTGTAATTTTATTTCAATAAGTGTTACAGCTTTTTATCAAATAAGGAATTTTTGTAATTTTTTAAAAGAACAAAATTTTTTTATAATTATATAAATATATATTGTGTATTTGTGTAATTCTTATTATATTGCTGAAAGTTTTAGATCCTTGATTTGAACTCCAAAACTATATGTCTAAGTGGCTAAAATTTAAAACTTTATTGGGCCTTCAGAAATCTGTAGACTAGAATTCTGGTTAGGCTCAAATATTGAAGAAAAAATTAGGAATAATTACCTTTTTTTTTATCCTTTTTATAAAATACTTAGTGTTTCTAAACATATTTTTTATTTATCATCAAGATATTTCATACTTGAAAAATATTATCAATTATAACAACTATATTATGTATTAAAAGTAAATAATATATGTAATATATATGTATTACAAATGTATCAAAATATATTGTAATTATGTTGATAAGAAAACTACACTAATTAAAATGAGTTATGCGTGTAATATAAATGATTTTATATTATTTATAAAAGTAATTTGGCATGCAATAAAAATATATTATAAGTGTCTTAAAATATATTAAATTTACTTGAAAAAATCTGTTTTATGTATTAAACGTGAATTATATACGTATTAAATATACCTATAAATGTGAAATATTTTTTAAATATGGTATGTAAAGGTAAGTTCTCCCCAAATAAGAAAGGAGAAAGTGATCAATACAAGTAGATAAATAATTTGGATTAGCTCCATTTTTAAAAAAAGATATAATTCTATTTGTTATAAAATAAATCTAGAATTAACTAGAATATATGTAAGGGGAATCAAAAGCTTAAAACTGAGAAGAAGGGAGAATAATATATTGCAGTGTAATTTTTCTTTCACTGATATTTGTATACAACATCCTGCATGGAGGCATATATATATGGCAATGGTAGCCACTAATGTGGACTACCAAAGCCTTGAACATTGCAAACTTCCACTATTGTGGACTTTGTTGAAAGACAATTCATAAAGCCTTGGGAATTGTATATTTCCACTATTGTGGACATTAAACATGACAATTCACACACAACACTCCCCCTGAATTGTCCATATAAAGGGAAGTTCTAGGTGACCTTAATACGCATCATTAGTTGCCTCATTAAAAACCTTACCAGGAAAACCCAATGGGATAAAACCTTGGTTAAGGAAAAAAGAGTACAGCGCGTATTTTACTCCCCCTAATGAAGACTTCATTTGATACTTTGGAGACGGTGCATTCCAATCTTATATCTTAACTTTTCAAATGTTGACGTTGGTAATGCCTTAGTGAATAAATCTGTAAGATTATCACTCGAACGAATTTGTTGTACATCAATATCACCTTTCTTCTGAAGATCATGTGTGAAGAATAATTTCGGTGAAATGTGCTTCGTTCTGTCTCCTTTTATGAAGCCACCCTTTAATTGAGCTATGCACGCAGCATTATCTTCAAATATGACCGTGGGTACTATGACATCCTTTTTCAGTCCACATTTTTCTTTGATGAAATGTATCATTGATCTCAGCCACACACATTCTCTACTTGCTTCATGAATTGCAATTATTTCAGCATGATTTGAAGAAGTAGCAACAACTGACTGCTTTGTAGATCGCCATGATATAGCAGTTCCTCCATATGCAAACAGGTAGCCTGTTTGAGATCGGGCTTTATGTGGATCTGATAAATAACCTGCATCTGCATAACCAACAAGGTCTGCACAGCCTTTGTTAGTATAAAACAAACCCATATCAATTGTACCTTTCCGGTATCGCAAAATATGCTTGATACCGTTCCAGTGCCTTCGCGTTGGGGAAGAACTATACCTTGCTAGCAGATTAACAGAAAATGTTATATCAGGTCTGGTTGAGTTAGCAAGATACATAAGTGCACCAATGGCACTGAGGTATGGTACTTCTGGACCAAGAAGTTCTTCATCCTCTTCTGGAGGACGGAATGGATCTTTATTCACTTCAAGTGATCTAACAACCATTGGAGTACTTAACGGATGTGCTTTGTCCATATAGAATCGCTTTAAGATTTTCTCAGTATAGGCAGATTGATGAACAAAGATCCCGTCTGCTAAATGTTCAATTTGTAGACCCAGACAAAGTTTTGTCTTTCCAAGATCTTTCATCTCAAATTCTTTCTTTAAATATTCAATTGCCTTTTGGACCTCTTCAGGAGTTCCAATGAGATTTATATCATCAACATAAACAGCGAGTATTACAAACTTCGATCCTGTTTTCTTAATGAAAACACATGGACAAATGACATCATTTATATATCCTTTATTTATCAAGTACTCATTAAGGCGATTATACCACATACGCCCTGATTGTTTCAGACCATATAATGATCTTTGTAATTTGACTGAGAACATTTCCCGAGACTTAGTACATGTTTCGGGCAATTTGAATCCTTTTGGGATTTTCATGTAAATTTCACTGTCAAGTGAACCATAGAGGTAAGCTGTAACTACATCCATTAGATGTATTTCAAGATTTTCATGTACAACTAAACTGATGAGATATTGAAAGGTTATTCCATCCATAACAGGTGAATATGTTTCCTCATAGTTGACACCGGGCTTCTGAGAGAATCCTTGTGCAACAAGGCGTGCCTTGTATCTTACAATATCATTTCTCTCATTTCGCTTTCGCACAAAAACCCATTTATAGCCAACTGGTCTTACACCATCAGGGGTTTGGACTACAGGTCCAAATACCTCACGATTAGAGAGTGAATTCAATTCAGATTGAATAGCTTCTCTCCATTTTGGCCAATCATCTCTGTGTCGACATTCTTCGACAGATTTAGGCTAAAGACTTTCACTATCTTGCATGAGGCTAAGTGCAACATTATAAGCAAAAACATTATCCACTGTAATTTTTGATCGATCTAAACTTATCTCATCATCAATAGAACTTATTGGAAGTTCTTCATTCACTTGAGTTTCGGGTTCACTGATTTCTTCAGGAATATCAGCATTTCTCAAGTCTGGATCTTCTTCAGGAAGTCCTTTTGTAGTATCATTTTTATCATTCCTTATGCTTCTCTTTCTAGGATTTTTATCCTTTGAACCCACTGGTCTACCACGCTTCAGGTGTGTTTGGGATTCAGAAGCTGTGATACTAGCAGATGGTCCCTTTGGGACTTCGATCCGAATAGACACATTCACTACAGGGATATGTGACTTAGTTATCCGTTTCAAATCACTAAATGCATCTGGCATTTGATTTGCTATTGTCTGCAAATGGATGATCTTCTGGACCTCCTGTTCACATGTGCGTGTTCGTGGATCAAAATGAGATATTGATGAAACTTTCCACGCAATTTCTCCAATTTCTCTCTGGGGTTCCTTTTTCTCTCCCCCTAATTGCGGGAAAATTGTTTCATCAAACCGACAATCTGCAAATCTGGCAGTAAATAAATCTCCTGTCAGCGGTTCGAGATAGCGAATTATGGAGGGTGAGTCGAACCCAACATATATACCTAACCTCCGTTGAGGGCCCATCTTAGTGCGTTGCGGTGGTGCTACAGGCACGTATACCGCACAACCAAAAATTCGTAGATGAGCTATATTTGGTTCATGACCAAATACTAATTGTGATGGAGAATATTTATGATAATTAGTCGGTCTGAGACGTACAAGTGCTGCTGCATGTAAGATAGCATGACCCCACACGTCAATGGGTAATCTTGATTTCATGAGCAGTGGTCTAGCTATCAATTGCAGGTGCTTAATAAATGACTCTGCAAGGCCATTTTGAGTATGAACATGAGCTACCGGATGTTCAATTTTTATTCCAATTGATATGCAATAATCATCAAAAGCTTGGGATGTGAATTCTCCAGCATTATCCAGACGAATGGATTTAATTGGATAATCTGGGAATTGCACCCTTAATCTTATTATTTGTGCCAGTAGCCTCGCAAACGCCAGGTTGCGGGACGATAAAAGGCACACGTGAGACCATCTTGATGATGCATCTATTAGGACCATAAAATATCTAAACACTCCACTAGGTGGGTGAATAGGTCAACATATGTCCCCATGTATACGTTCCAAAAATTTTGGGGACTCAATGCCAACCTTCAAGGTCGATGGTCTGGCAATTAATTTGCCTTGATGACAAGCAACACATGAAAATTCGTCATTCATAAGAATCTTCAGGTTCTTTAATGGATGACCACTTGAATTTTCAAGAATTCGTCTCATCATTATTGATCCAGGATGACCTACTCGATCATGCCATAGCATAAAAGTTTTTGGATCAGTAAACTTCTGGTTTACGATCGAATGTGCTTCAATTGCACTAATTTTTGCATAATATAGGCCAGACGATAAAGTTGGTAATTTTTCTAAAATATATTTTTGGCCTGAGACACTCTTGGTTATACCAAGGTATTCAATATTCATTTCATTTAGTGTCTCAACATGATATCCATTTCTGCGGATATCTTTAAAACTTAGCAGATTTCTTGGGGATTTAGAAGAGAACAATGCATCTTCTATAACGATTTTAGTCCCCTTAGGCAGAAAAATAGTAGCTCTTCCGGAGCCTTCAATTATTTTTGCACTGCCAGATATTGTAGTAACATTTGCCTTTCTTTTAAGTAAAGAAGAAACATATTTTTCGTCTTTAAAAATTGCATGAGTCGTTCCACTGTCAATAACACAAATATCTTCGCGATTGATTATTGATCCAAACAAATTTGAGGCATATCCATTCTTCAAAGAGAAAAATAATAAAGTAAATATTTATTTGGACCTCATGTGTATTTAATGAAAAGTCTTGCATAAGTTAAATATATAAGAATAAGGAAGACAAGATAAAAATTATTATTATTATTATTTTTATCTTCACGGGATATAAAAACATAAGCGCACATATAAATAAAGAAAATTATTTTATATATTATCATGCTCATCATCGTTCACATTTTCATTAATATTCAAATTTTCTTCGGAAAATTTAAGTAGTCCGCTACATCCAGATACATATGTTCCATATTATTTTCAGACAAAAAATTTGTCTCTGGATTTTCGGCTCTTTTTAATGATGCCTGATATAGTTGAACAAGACGTTTAGATGACCAGCATGTCCTTGACCGCCCTTTGCCTCCACATCTGTGACATATACTTTCTGAATTTTTCTTTGGAAAAGCTTCTGGCTTTTCTTCCTTCTTTTTAGATTGCTGGTCGTGCCTCGGTGAGAGACGACTATCATGATTTATTCTTTGACCTCGGCCACGGCCACGACCACAATCACGACCACTTCTGGGGCCATAATCTCTTTCTCGTTGGTTATAATTTGCCTGATTCACTTCAGGGAGTGGCGAAGAACCAACGGGCCGACTATCATGATTTTTCATCAATAATTCATTATGTCTTTCAGCAATAAGAAGGTGTGAAAGTAATTCAGAATATTTTGTAAAATCCATACCGCGATATTGCTGCTGCAGGAGCATATTCGCCGGTGGAAATGTGGAGTATGTTTTTTCAAGCTTATCAGTTTCAGTTATATCTTCTCCGCATAAATTTAACTGTGATATAATTCTAAACATTGCTGAATTATATTCAGTTATATTTTTAAAATCTAATAATCTTAGATCTAACCAATCATGACGCGCTTGTGGAAGGACGACCAACTTCAGGTGGTCGTATCTATCTTTTAGATTCTTCCACAATTTCAGGGGATCTTTTATTGTCAAATATTGTAATTTTAGTCCCTCGTCAAGATGGTGGCGGAGAAAAATTAAAGCTTTGGCACGGTTTTGACTGGATGCTTTATTTTCATCTTTAATGGTGTCTGCCAGACCCATTGATTCTAAATGTAGTTCAGCATCTAGTGCCCATGATGAATAATTAGATCCAGAAATATTAAGTACAGTAAATTCAACTTTTGAAATGTTAGACATTTTGATAAAATAAATTCTTACCCCTTTTTACCTGTTTACGCTAGCTTGAAATGGGCAGAGCTTCGTGCTAATAACGTGTTATAAAATAAATCTAGAATTAACTTGAATATATGTAAGGGGAATCAAAAGCTTAAAACTGAGAAGAAGGGAGAATAATATATTGCAGTGTAATTTTCCTTTCACTGATATCTGTTTACAACATCCTGCATGTAGGCATATATATATGGCAATGGTAGCCACTAATGTGGACTACCAAAGCCTTGAACATTGCAAACTTCCACTATTGTGGACTTTGTTGAAAGACAATTCATAAAGCCTTGGGAATTGTATATTTCCACTATTGTGGACATTAAACATGACAATTCACACACAACACTATTTATTTGTATAACTTACACAAATCCCATTCTGATTTTTAAAAATCTCCAAAAATCCCAAATCTTTCACTAATTATTAAAAATACCGACTTTTTGTATATTTTTGATACCTGCAGAGGCAGTGTTGATACTTACGTTAGTGTAACCGAAATTTAACGCTCCTACGCTTAATTAGGAAAAATTTACTGCCAACTATGTCAATCCCTTGATTGACGGTTTTAGGTTACAAATTAATCAATTAATCCATAAAAAACGTTATAGACATTGTGATTTGAATTTCAAAATTAAACGGATGATTCAACTAACAAGAAAAAAATGCAGATCGGCAATTAACAATTCTGCGCTGGGAAAAAACACGTAAATCGTCAAATCATGAATATTTCGATTTTGATACGTCACAGTGGAACATGGGAATCTGATGTAGTTTACAGTGGTTATAAAAGTGATGGAATTGTCGTAGGTGAGAATACATCTTTTGTTAATCTTAGAGCTGCAATTGCATCGGTATTGGGTATCAAATTTACTTAATTTTTTAGGTATCCACGTCATCTTTCAAAACCCTCAAAAAAATAGGTATCAATTTGACAAACCAACCAGTGTAAATATCAAGAAATAAGTTACTTAAGTATCAATCTTACTTAATTTGTTAGGTATCCACATCAACTTTCAAAATCCCCAAGTCAAATAGGTATCAATTTGACAAACTAACCAGTGTAAATATCAAGAAATAAATTACTTAAGTATCAATCTTACTAAACTTGTTAGGTATCCACATCCACTTTCAGAACCGCAAAAATTGGGTATCAATTTGACAATCCAAACAGAGTACATCTCAAGAAATCAATTACTTACGTATAAAATTTAGTTAATTTGTTAGGTTCCCACATCAACTTTCAAGCACCTAAAAAATAGGTATCAAATTGACCAACCAAGCAGTGTATAATATCAAGAAGTCAAATACAACCCCCCAAAATTAGGTATCAAAATGACAAACAAAAGCAGTGTAAATATGCGTCAGTAATACATTCTTACAGTTTCTCAAATTTTTTTTGAATCACTAACTCCTAAAGATGACTAATTTGTGTATTTGCGGGTTTGGGAGGATAAAATCGATTTATCTTGGGCAATGGTGGTCGTGCAGAAAGTGAGGAATGTGCTATACTGATCCGACTTGCATGTCATTTCCGATCTGGGGATCTTGATGTGGACGCTACATCCTTCACTTTTTTACCTCTTGCAGTTGAGATTTCGTCGGCCTCATTGCCGGAACCGTTGTGGTGGTCGACGTTGGCAGTGTCGACTTCTTCACCACCTTCGAACACTTCTTGTGTAAGGCCAAGACTAAACGAAGGTATGGATTCCATTGTTGATTGAAAGAAAATCTAAAGAATTTTCTAATAATGGTGGTCAGGATGGAGATAATGGGATTGAAAACTGAAAAAAGAGGGAGAAGAAGAATGAAAACTGAAAAAGTAAATTTAAATCTTCCTATGGAAACTGCAAGAGAGAGAAAATATTTTTTTAAAAAAAATTCAAAAACGGCTTAAAAATGAAAAAATTAAAATCTAAAAAAATGAGAGAAAATGATTTTTAAAAAAAATAAAAAAGCTGCTTTAAAAAAGGAAAATGTTTAATTTGAAAAGTGATTAACATTAATTAGACATCTACACCTAATAAAATTTCCAATTATAACTCATAATAAAAGAATATATTTTTTAAGTATCAAAAATAAGTTGAAAAATTTTAAAAGATGGAATTTACGTAATTTTTATAAAAAGTTGAGAAAATTTGATATTTATTTTATGTAGTTTTTCCTTTTCACCTCAAAATAATTTTAGTTTTTAAATACTGAAATGAAAAATAAAAAAATAAAAATATTGTGGCTGCGATTTTCCATGGCGAATCTAGCATAGGACTAAGAGCTCAACACGTGGATATTTTCCACTGCTAAAGTAACCACACACATGCAACATAAACCAATTCATCTTTTTTCAAGGGCCCGTTTGGATATATCATTTTTCGGATGGTTGTTATATATTTTTTTTATAATATATGGTGTTATATCGTATTATATTATATTATATTGTTTTGATGAATATGACATTTGAATAAATTATAGTATTCTCCATTGTTAGATAATATTATAAATTCATATTTAAACGATAAATATAAAAGAAAATGTAGAGTACATGATATAATTAGTAACAAATTAAAACAACACAAAAAATCAAAATAGCTGATACGACGCCTGAAACCTGCCGAAATCGACGAACTTTAATCCACCGTCGCTCTAAATAGCTGCCGGCGTTTATGGCAGCGGGGGCCAGTGGTCCTCTGCCATTGGAGGGGGGACCGCCTCGAGTATCTTATGCTGATTTACTAAGAGAGCCAAAAGCCCAAGTGCGGACTATCCCAGTGAAGCCAATCTCATATCTGCATGGGGAGCCGCAAGTGATCTGGGATCAGGCTGAAATTGATCAGATGATTATTAACGAAAATCTGGAATTTGCTGTGATCGGAAAATTTTCATATGGGGGACCTACAATACAAGAGCTGCGAAATATTTTACCAAAGCACTGTGAATTAAAAGGGGAGTGCAAAATAGGGTTGCTATGCAATAGACATGTCTTAATTAGGGCATCTTTATTGGAAGACTACGTGCACCTATTATCGAAGCCAGTGTTTTACATTAATGGGAGCATGAGGACCTATCCAATGAGGACATTCAAGTGGGATCCAATGTTTAAGGCTGAGGAAGAAACTACTACAGCGGTGGCTTGGATTTCCTTTCCTGCGTTGCCACCAAATTTTTTTGGTGAAGAAGCGATATTTTCTCTGGCTAGTGCTGTGGGAAAGCCACTGCAGGTTGATTTGGCTACAAAAAACAAGACGCGACCTAGTTGTGCTAGGGTCAAAGTAGAGGTCGCTTTGCTAAGGGAATTTCCAAAGAGGATAAAGATTGGTGTGAAGAAGTCGGATGATGTTATTAGCGAGAGATGGATTGCAATAAGGTATGACTATATGCCGAAGTATTGTAAAACTTGCAAGATCCAGGGGCACGATGAAGAGAACTGTTACGTACTACATCCTGAACTCTACCGGGATAAGCAAAACAAAAATCCCCATAGTCATAGTCATACAAAGCTGACCAGTGGCGAGGAGTTGGACAAAGTGGAGGGGCAGAAGTATGATAAGGGTCCGGGTCATAAAGAGGCGAGCAAGGAGAATTCTGACTGGGAAGAGCAACGGGGACAGAGAGAGGGAATGCTGGCGAAGAAAGAATGGCACAAAATAGGGGTAATTTTTAAAAATACCTTCATACCTTTACAAGATCAGGTCCTAGAGGGTGGACTGCTGGAACTGCAAGATAATGAGAACAACATGGGTCAAAACAACATAGAAAACATTCCTATTGTTGATACAGCTAATGATAAAGGAAAGAATGAGAATCAACAATCAGATTTGGCAAGCAAATTAGTTTCGGGGGCAAGTAACAACAAGGGTAAAAGAGTAATGGCAGGTACAACACCTATGGTTGAGGTAAATGAGATGGCTGGGGTGTCTAATGGATCTACCAAAGAAGGAACACAACTACTCATCCTAAAGGAATCTCATCAGTCAGTAGGGGCAGCAGTGTTGAGCATGGAACCTGGGGAACAAAGCAATGCGGCAATAGATATTGAGGAGGTGGAGGATAGCAGTCCCTCATATGCATTAAATAATATTGGTCCATATGTTACTGGACAAGAGGAGGCAGAAAACATAAAGAAGCAACATAGTGATAAGGATGAGGACATTGAGCACAATATTCAGGAGATTAGTAAAGCGGGAGATTTGTCGCCAAGGCACACATCTACCTTGAGAAACAGTGCGAAAAAGGGTAGGTCCGTTGTCCCACTTCAAGTTAAAACAAGGAGGAGTAGGGATAAGCTGTAAACCAGTGAACAATGATAGAAAAAATACTGTTTTGGAACATTAGATCTATCAGAACTCAAAACTCTTTAGATAGACTAATGGCCCTAAATAGGAGACATCACTATGCATTTATGGCATTGATGGAACCTTTTCAGGATCCATCCCAAGTGGAGAGGTACAAATTACTTTTGGGCTTCAATCAAGCGGGGGTAAATAAATCTGGAAAAATTTGGTATTTCTGGAGAGATGATTGGGGAGTACTAGAGGTGGTAGACTCGATTCAGCATGTCTCCATCAAGTTCATATGCAATAACAGAGATTTTTGGATTACAACAATCTATGCCAGGTGTAGCGCTTTAGAAAGACTAGAGTTGTGGGACGAGGTGGCACAGATTAAAGAAGGGTGTACTTGCCCATGGATCATTGGGGGTGATTTTAATGTTATTCTTAATGAGGAGGAGAAGATGGGTGGGCTGGATTTCGAACAAGCAGAGGCTATGGACTTTGCTTTCTTCATCAATAACTGTGAACTGGAGGAACTAAAATTTGCAGGAAGTAAGTTTACTTGGTGGAATGGAAGGGTTGGGGCAGATTGCATATTCGAACGGCTGGATAGAATTCTGGTAAATCAAAGGTTTGTCGAAATGTTTCCTGCCACGGAGGTGTGCACTTGGTTAGGCAAGGATCTGATCATGCTCCCTTGCACCTGATTTGTAACTCCGAACAAGAACCGGTGAGGAAGCCTTTCAAGTTCCTAAATTTTTGGTCTAAACATCAAAAGTTCAAGGATGTGGTACAGGAGAGTTGGCGGGTTGACTTTACTGGAAACCCATTTTTTGTGGTGCAAATGAAATTAAAAAAAGTGAAACAAGCGCTAGCTAGGTGGAGCAAAGAAGCTTTTGGGAATGTGTTTCATCAAATAGCCACAAAGGAGGACATAATCCGTGTCAAGGAGCTGCAGCTGGAGATGGATCCTAGTCCAAAGAATAGAAGAGAATTAAAAAAACAGGAAGCAGAGTTGAAAATGTTCTTAAAACTGGAGGAAGAATTCTGGAAACAAAAATCGGGATTGAGATGGCTTAAAGATGGTGATAGGAATACAAGATTCTTCCACTCCTATGTAAAAGGGAGAAGGAAGAGATTGCATATTTCAGAGATTCAGGATATGCAAGGAGCAACATGGAGTAGTCAGGATCAAATTGGGGAAGCCGCGGTGCAGTATTATGCAAAATTATTCACAGAGGAAAACGTTAACACTGATTTTACCATGTTGGGGAATGTTCCTACACTGGTCACAGAAGAAGATAACCTATTGATGAATAGATTGCCAGACATGGAAGAAATCAAGGCTGTGGTTAGCAAGCTAAATGGAGATAGTGCTGGTGGGCCTGATGGTTTCACAGGGCAATTTTTTCAGGTCTGCTGGGACATTGTAGGAGAGGATGTAACGAATGTGGTTAAGGCGTTCTTTTGTGGTAATGAGTTGACCAAATTTGTGACCCACACAAATCTGGTTTTGCTTCCCAAGAAGGAAATAGTTAGATCATTTTCAGATTTACTACCTATTAGCTTGAGTTCTTTCATCAATAAAATTATTTCCAGAACGCTTCATGAAAGGATGGAGAAAGTGCTTCCTAAGATTATTTCTCGCAACCAGTCCGGATTTGTAAAAGGCCGAAACATTGCGGAGAATGTGCTCCTTGCTCAGGAAATCATCAGGGACATCAGCAGGAGAAACAAAAATGCCAATGTGATAGTCAAGCTGGACATGGAAAAGGCATATGATAGAGTATCGTGGATATTCCTTACAAAGATCCTGAGAAGGTTCGGATTTTCAGAAAGTATCATTGACATGGTGTGGAGGCTACTATCAAATAACTGGTATTCGGTGCTGGTGAATGGCAGGTCATATGGTTTTTTCAAATCGCAAAGGGGATTAAAGCAGGGTGATCCACTATCTCCAACTTTGTTTATAATTGCAGCGGAGGTGCTCTCTAGAAGTCTTAACAGATTGGCAGAAGATAAGCAGTACAAAGGATATGGTCTACCCAAATGGAGCCCAAAGATAAATCATCTGGCGTATGCAGATGATACTATCTTATTTGGCTCGGCCGAGAGGTGCACTGTCATAGCAATGATGAGGGTAATCAGTGCCTATGAAAAAGTATCTGGACAGAAGGTCAATAAAGGAAAAAGTCAATTTTTCCTACATGACAGTGCCTCTCTTGCAGTGGCTATCAGGTTAAGGAGGTTGACTGGTATCAGGCAAGGTAACTTTCCGTTCATATACCTAGGGTGCCCAATATTCTATGGGAGATGTAAAGCTAGTTACTTCGAAGTAATGGTTAGAAAGATTTCAAGGAGAATATTATCATGGAATAATAAAATGCTTTCAACCGGTGGTAAGGTGATCCTAATAAAGCATGTCCTTCATTCGCTTACATTGCATCTTCTGGCAGTGACTAATCCTCCCAAAAAGGTGATAAATCAAGTGCATAAGTTGCTGGCAAATTTTTTCTGGGGGGACAGTGGGGGTCTGACTGGTAGGCATTGGGTAAAATGGGAGGATTTATGCTACCCGGTGGAGGAAGGGGGGTTGGGGTTGAGATCTCTACAAGAGGTGAACAAAGCTCTCACAGCGAAACTGTGGTGGAACTTTAGAGTAGCCAACAGATCACTATGGGCAGAGTTTATGTGGAACAAATATTGCAAAAAGTCACACCCTACTATTGTTAACAGTAGAGGGGGCTCTTTGACATGGAGGAGCATGATGAAGGTACGTGATAAGGTGGAGCAAGAAATTTGGTGGCAAGTTAAATCAGGGGATACCAATTTCTGGTTGGACAACTGGACCAAGAAGGGAGCTCTACACATTCTGGAAGAACATAATATGGTAGATTATGGGATGAAGGTTAAAGACTTGATGTTGGAGGGGGACTGGGACAGGGGCAAAATGTTGGGATACATTTCGGAAGAAATGGTAGAATTCATTATGAAGAACATTAAGCCAAAGCAAGCAGAAGCAAATGATAAGCCTTGGTGGATGAGAAACCCTTCTGGCGAGTTTACAGTTAAATCTGCTTATGCTCTTCTCAGGAATAGGAAGATTAGCCATGAATGGTACGGGAAAATATGGTGTAAGGGCCTGCCATTCAAGGTGTCTTTTTTCCTATGGAAGGTAATCAAAGGGAGGATTCCAACTGATGATATTCTCAGAAAAATGAGAATAAATGTGGTGTCAAAATGCATTTGCTGCGAAGAAGGCAGGGAGGAAACACTGGAACATCTATTACTAACAGCCCCCATAGCCCAAAAGCTATGGAAGCACTTTGCTTTGTTTGCAGGTATCCGAATGGAAGGGAGGCAGATTCATCAGACACTCCAAGCATGGTGGAATATAGAACAACCTGCTAGAGTTCAAAGAGTAGTAGCCGCAGTCCCTGCTATTATCATGTGGGAACTTTGGAAGAGAAGGAATGCCATGAGACATGACAAGGAGTATTCATATGACTGGATGGTGCATCAGTGTCAAAAGTCAATCCTTCTCCTGGTTAAAGAGAGGTATCCATGGATAAAAGGAATGTCTCACGGATGGGCGGACATCATTGACACATTGAGGACCTACAGACCTATTCTGTATTTCCACAAAGTGTGGTGGCATCCTCCAAGTGAGGGATGGATAGCATGCAACACAGATGGGGCTAGTAGAGGTAATCCAGGACAGGGTGCATATGCTTTCTGTATCAGGGACAGGGAAGGTAACCTAATGTATGCTGAAGGCCAAGGGATAGGGGTTTGTACAAATGTGGAAGCAGAAGCTACAGCTATATTACAGGCTCTTATGTTTTGCAAAGCACAGGCAATCAATAGAATTCTACTGCAGACTGACTCTAATATCATAAGAGCTATGGTTATGAGTGAATGCAGGGTTACCTATCAGGTGGTAGAGAAAATTGAGGAAACAAGGGAGATAATGCAACACATAACAGTCAAAATCATACATGTGTTCAGAGAAGCAAATCAGGTGGCAGATAACATTGCTAAGGAAGCTATGGAGGCAAATGGCACTCTAAGATATTGGGAATTCACACAATTATCAAGCAGGAGTAGAAAATTAATAAACATGGATAAGCAGGCTATTCCGTACATCAGGATTCGAACAAGGCCTATACAAGCTAATGTTGCATGTACACAGGTCAGAGGAGCAAATATATACAGAAATACAGGGCACACAACAGCAACATAAAATCAACCAATAGAAAGGAAATTACAGGAACTACAGTGAGGGCGCAAGCAACAGGGAAGCGGGCAGAGTATCCAAACACAAAGGATGCAGATTCCGATGCTGAAAATCACTTTATGAAAAGAAATCTTGAGAACAAGTTATATACAGCAGATCGAAGAGGTAGGACGGAAAATGATGACTTACAGATTTATGGTGAAGAACATGTTAAAACACACGGCAAATGATGAGTGATGCTGGCAGCAACCGGATAGTAAAGAGCAAAGTCATTGAGAATCTGCCAAGGAGAAAAGTCCAATGGCGAAATGAAGGCAGCAACCTAGTAAACTGAAGGAGAGAGACTTACAAGCAGCTCATGGAAGTTGAAGTGGAGGACATACCTGATATGCAAGTGGCAGACGACATAGTCCGCCTCAAGAGGAGAAGGCAGGAGCGGAGCACCGCCATTGAAGGACGGCGTGGAACAGTGAGGTGGAATTAGGAAAGTTTGCTTTAGCAAATGCTTATCTTTTATGTATTGGTCCGGTCGGGTTGGGCCAATGGACCGACAATTTATGGACCATTTTAGTTTTATTTTGTTTTTGAATAAAATGGGCCGATAAGCCCACAATTTGATTAAAAAAAAAAAGATATAATTTTTATAAAAATGTAAATGATAAAAGAAAATTATTCAATAATAATAAGTAACAACAAAATAAGAAGAAAATATTACGATAACGACACAATTACAATAGATTAATCGTTACATAAATTGAGTTGTTTCATCGTTATCTAATAATGTATTTAAACTATACAATGCAATAAAATTTAAAATAACAATTAAATTAAATATTATATTTAAATTATTAATACAGTTTATTAATACAGTACAATACAATAGATAATAACTATCCAAACAAAATGTTATTAACTATCTTGAATTTTTACTTTATTAATTTTTGCAAAAGTGGCTTAAGCAAGAGAATTTAAATACTTCTTCCGTCCATCTTTACTTGTCTATTATATTATTTTGGGATGTCTAAGAATATTTGTCCACTTTATGAAATCAAGAGATAATTTTACACTTAGTTCATCATTTGCCCTTATCATTAATTATAACCATTTTTCTATTACATTTTTTAAGATATTATATTTATTATATTCAATAAGAGATAAACTCTTAAACGAAAAAGGAGAGAAAGATATTGAGCTGGGCAAGTTGGCACATTTCGAAAGTCATCGAGATTTTGGTTATTGCAGGCGGTTCAGAGTTGAGGAGGTTAGAAGGGCTATTAGTAGGATGAAGAGAGGGAGGGCGATTGGACTGGATGAGATTCCGGTAGATTTTTGGAAGAACATGGTCAAAGATGGCATAGAGTGGCTGACTAGACTGTTCAATGCTATCATGAAGACGGCCAAGATGCCGGATGAATGGAGGAGGAGTACAATGGTTCCACTGTATAAGAACAAGGATGATATTCAAAACTGTAATAATTACAGGGGTATCAAGTTATTGAGTCATACTATGAAGGCATGGGAGAGAGTGGTGGAGATGAGGGTGAGAAAAGTTGTGTCTATTTCAGAAAACCAGTTTGGATTTATGCCAGGACGGTCGACTACTGAAGCGATTCACCTTGTTCGCAGATTAATAGAGAAATATAGGGAAAGTAAGAAGGACCTTCATATGGTGTTCATTGATCTTGAGAAGGCCTATGACAAAGTCCCGAGGGATATCCTATGGAGGTGTTTGGAGGTGAAAGGCGTCCCAATGGCATATATTAGAGTGATAAAGGACATGTATGACGGAGCCAAAACTCGGGTAAGAACGGTGGGAGGAGACTCAGAATATTTTCCTGTTAAGATGGGACTTCATCAAGGATCGGTGTTGAGCCCTTTTTTATTTGCGTTGGTGATGGATGAGCTGACGCGATCTATCCAGGAGGAAGTCCCATGGTGTATGCTGTTTGCAGATGATATAGTACTGATTGATGAGACCCGGACAGGAGTTAATGATAGGTTGGAGGTTTGGAGACACGCTTTGGAGTCCAAAGGATTTAAACTGAGCAGGACCAAAACAGAATACTTGGAGTGCAAATTCAGTGTTGCGAGGGATGAAGCAAACACTGATGTGAGACTTGCGGCTCACCCTATCCCTAAGAAGGAAAGCTTTAAATATTTGGGGTCCATCATCCAGAGTAGTGGGAATATCGACGATGATGTCACACATCGTATTGGGGCGGCTTGGATAAAATGGAGGTTGGTCTCTGGAGTATTGTGTGATAAGAAGATACCACTTAAACTCAAAGGTAAGTTCTACAAAATGGTGGTTAGACTATCTTTGTTGTATGGGGTGGAGTGTTGGCCAATAAAAAATGTATATGTTCAGAAGATGCAGGTCGCAGAAATGAGGATGTTAAGATGGATGTGTGGTCACACCAGGAGTGATAAGATTAGGAACTAGGCCATTCGGGAGAAGCTAGAGGTACCTCCTGTAGCTGACAAAATGAGGGAAGCGAGACTGCGATGGTTCGGACATGTGCAGAGAAGGAGTACCGATGCCCCTGTTACGAGGTGTGAGAGGCTAGATATGGGAGCTATACGGAGGGGTAGAGGTAGACCTAAGAAGTATTGGGGGGAGGTAATTAGACATGATATAGTGAAACTTGACCTCACCGATGACATGACTTTAGATAGGAAGGAGTGGAGGTCGAGAATTAGAGTAGCAGGCTAATAGGGTAGATAGGAAATGAGTTGTTAATTGTATACCTTTTATATGTTATTTATCTGCCTTTACATGTTAATCTCCAATATTTACTTATTATCATGTGTTTTTCATTATGAATTGCTCTTCCTACTTGCCTATTTATCATATCTAGCTTATTCTGCCGATGGATTTTTGTGAGACGAGGGTTTTCAGGAAACAACCTCTCTACCGCTATGTGGTAGTGGTAAGGTCTGCGTACATCTTACCCTCCCTAGACCCTACTTGTGAGATTCCACTGGATATGTTGTTATTGTTGTAATAAGAGATAAGTAAAGATGGATGGAAAAAATAATTAAATTTATTTAAAATACTTATCCATAAAAGTTTGGTTTGGATCCAAAAATCTTAATAGCTCAATTAAAATTATAGCACAAAAAGGCCACTTTGGGGGTAATTCTCAAATCATTGAATAATCCAAACGAGGCACAGTTGTCCCAACTAAACTAAACGCTCTTTGTTCGACAAATGGCACACTATTTCTTGTACGTATGAATCATCGGCTTCTTTTCTACTCTCACTTTCCATGTTCCTTCACCATTTTCTTTAACTCTGATTTCCACTCTGTTCATCTTCATTCGCCGGCGTTAAAAGCAAAATACTAAGTTAAACAGTAGACGAATTCTAACAAAGAATATAAAATGATGTCCCTTTCTCTTTCACTCTCTTCCCCTGCACACCATTTTGCTCCATACAATAAACAGCTATGCGCTTTGAGATCTTCTCAATCTCATCACACTAGGATTTCTCAGCACGAGTTGCAGCAAAGCTCCAATTTTCTTGGCTATAACCCTCTCAGGTAATTTAGTTTGAAGGATTCAATATGTGAATCCCATTTTAATTCTTTGATTCGTGGGGTTCTCCAAAATCCCCTTTTGCACGTATTTTGGGGCTTATTCCCCAAAATTTTGTATCTTTTCCTTGTTTTTTTCAGTGTTTGTTTCTTTTACAGAATTTCAATTGATCAAAGTGGAGAGATGAAGACTAAGAGAAGTGGAAGAGTGGTTTGTTACGCTGCTGCTCTTACTCCTAGAAATCTACAGTGGGTCTGTACTATTTCCTCAGTGTAAGTCTCCTTTACTTCGTTGCGCTTACTGGCATTGGTGCTAAGTTTGCTGTTAAATGGGGGCATTTAAAGTTCTGATTTTTCTTTTTTCATTTTGACCAAGTGAAATTAGGAGTAGGGAATGGGAGGTATAAAGCTAGTAAGCTACTCCCAATGATGTTGTATGAATTTTTCTTAGCACAAGGTGGGAGTGACTTCGATGGAAGACAAGATGTTTGGGAGCAAGGTTGGTTCAAGCATGTCATGAAGAGATGCATGGATAGTCAGCACAGCGGTGTGAGAGATAGACTGAAGAAGTACCGGGAGAGAAGTGATTAAATAGGACATGATGCAGTTGCAGCTCATTGTGGACACGGCCTAACATACAAGGTTTTGGAGGACAAAGATTAGGATAGAACGGTAGTAGGTGTGAATGTGCCAATACCAATATATAGGAGTGTATGAACTTGCTGCAAGACCTGAGATAGAATGGTGTGGAAGACACGAATTGGGGTAGAGCAGTAGTAGGTATGAGTGTGTCCATACTAGTAGTAGAAGTGTATGGACTTGTTGTAGCTCATCGAGGACATGACCTTAAATAGAAAGATGTGGAGCACATAAATTAGGATAGAAGGGTAGTAGTTATGAGTGTGTCCATACTAGCAGGTAGGACTGTATGGACTTGCTGGTTATTCTAGTAATCATAGTATAGTCTTGTTTTTTATTCTTTGATTTCTGTTATTACATGTTGTTTTATGTAGCTTGATTATATATTAATTTGTTATAGTGTTGTTCTGCTACAATATATTGTTTTATTACTGTCTATTGTTCCTTTTGTTTCCATCACTTCTTTTTTAGATTGTTTTTTATCTTGAGTGGGGGTCTATTCAAAACAATCATTATACCTTTGAGGTAGAGGTCAGGTCTGGATACACTCTACCCTCTCCAGTCTCCACTTTGTGATACTGCACTGCGTAGGTTGTTGTTGAGTGGAACTCTAAGTTCACTTAGGAAAATAAAGCTTTTGTTTTTTGGATAAGCAAATACTTTATTAGAGTTTCGGCACCAAGGAGCAGCTAGTACAAAAAATAAATATACAAAAATTAACCCCATCTAAAAGTTGTAGGGACCATATGAAGTCCATCAAGGCATTTGCATTATTCAAACTACACCAAACATAAAAGGAGCAACTTATCCAGTTACTCCAAGGCTCCCTTTTAAACTACACCAAACATCAAGATGTAAAATGTATTTAGCAAGAAATACTCCATTACAAAACACCTCCAGTTCCATACCTCAATAAGGGCCAATACAATGCATTATAGAACCCAAAAAACCTTTCGCAGGGTGTTTCGTGGCTTTCTTTCCGTTCAACTACAATATGTATCTTAGAACTCGGCATTATCATTGGGTCCCAGGCAAATTAACAAACATATTCCGTTTGTCAGTAGTCACCTCAGAGTGTAGACAAAGGAGATTCAGTCCTACATATCCTTCTCTTACGTTCATCACCTATTGCACAAAACTGTTCCTCTCTTCCCCAAGTGTGACACATGCTTCATTTTGTGCTGTCCAATTAAAACAAGATACTTTTAGAGGAACTTATTTTTTCAAATTAATTATCAAGGCTGAATTCCAAGATTCATTTCTCTAGTTTATATATAGTTACACCCATATGTTGTCAACCTCTTTCTTGTGTCACTAAATCTTCCTTTTCATTTATCCTGTTTTCTCAGTTCAGTTGTCAGCAACAAGGTAACCTCTCCAATTTCCAGTCTTGGATCTCCTATTGATGTTATATCCACCTATTATTTTCTCGACAATAGGTAATTGTGCATTAGGACGTGATCTGAAGCGGGATTAGTTTTGAAATACCTCCTCATAAGGGATATGGCTGAACCAGTAATTCCTGCCAAAATTTGATCTTAACATTATTTCCCCCAATTCAACTTAAACATGTTGCCTCAGGATTCCTCTCATAGGTTTCTAATATGCACCAATGATCATGTAGATAGTATTTCCATCCATATGATTTTAGGTCTATTTCGTCACCCTTTAACCCCTTCAATCATCACATGATGGAACGTGTTGACCTGTGCAGGATATAGCGAAACCATCTTATTTTACTCTCTCATTTGATCCTCGTGTTTGTCTTGGACTTGCGAAGCTTCCAGATTACTTGATGATTAAGGGTCACTTATAGGCTAATGTACAAGCTTGATCTTTCAAGAGCTAAGGTGTATAAAGAAAAAGAGGTTGCTGGTTGCACCACATGTTAGCAGCACCAGCCAGGAGAGACATTGTTCCTTGGCATTGACACATTAGCTTTGTTTGCCAAACACACTTTTGTTAAGGTTCAGTTAACCCAACACTATACGGATGGAAAAGATAAAAAGTGAGGAACATGTGCACAAGTCTTTTCTATAGATTATACACTTGTTAACATCATGTACAAACAACAACAACATACCCAGTAAAATCCCACAAGTGGGGTCTGGGGAGGGTAAGATGTACGCAGACCTTACCACTACCACATAGGAATGGGATGGAGGGAGTATCATTTTTAGATATTTATTGCTTGTTTCCTCTTTTTTCTTGAGCCTGACTGCACATTAATTTCTTTTCTCTAAGTGTGTAGAATTTTCGACGATGCAAAGTACGTTCCCCTTGTTTTTAAGTCATATCTAATTTACGGCAAAGAAACTATCTTTTTTCCTTTTAAAGTAAACCTTGTTCTGCATGCTGTACCATGATTTGTATATTGCAATCTGACAGTCAAATGGTTATTTTTAGGGTTCTCATGCTTGCTAAGGGCACTGCTATTCACAAGCCTTTTCTTGTTCCTTTATTTGCTTTACAAGCTCCTACGGCAGTTGTCTCGTGGATCCAGTAAGTGTATTAGCATCAGTGAACCAGCTTGTGCTTACTTCATTAAGCTGAATGTTCTTGCAGTACAGCAAACTGACGATAAATGACTTTCAGGGGTGAATATGGCATTTGGTCAGCATTTTTGGCACTTCTTGTTCGTCTCTTCTTCTCCTTTCCTGGTAGGTCTCCTTGTTGGTTCCTTTATTATGTCTATGGTTTAAACCTCAAATCTTGAAATTGACAATCCTTTGTTTTGCTTGTGTAATTTGTATGTTGTTGGACATCATTATCCAGCCAATGTTCCCTCGGGAAGCAGGCTGTTAAATTATACCCAATATTTTTCCTAGTTCTATTTTAAGGTGAAAATCTCAGTCCTTGTTTGGGTAGGAAGTAAGAGAATATGCCCAACTTTTGTATGCTTACAACTCTTACTGAATTTATCATGATAAGAGAACAAGAAAAAGTCGTAGTAGGAAGCAGAATATGTATTCATGCTGCTAAGCAGAAAATTGCAAATGAACTTTGTGAATTGAAAGTTCGACCCTGTTCTATGTTATCAAAGGTGATAAGGAGATTGTTGTCTAAGGTTGTTGTCAAGGTTTAGCTTCTTATTTCTTTCGCTGTTATGTTTTTAGCTATTACATTCAATCATTTAGATGGTTTTCTTTGAAATGTCTGACTTTGGTCTTAGATCATTTGTAGGTGAACTGGAATTGCCATTTATAGCGTTGTTGATGGTAATTGTGGCACCTTATCAAGTTGCGAACCTAAGGTTGGTATATCTTTCTCAATAAATGTTCCTGGTTCTGATAGACTAGAGTTATATCTGGTTCATATTGCTCTTGGCAGGGGAACAAAGGAAGGTGTCATTCTTTCCTTGGCAATAGCAGCTTATCTGGGTTTCCAGCATTTCACACGTGCTGGCAGCTTGCAGAAGGCGTTTGATCAAGGTTCAATTATTGCCACCCTAGCCATCATTTGTATTCTTGCCGTGCCATGCTTGCTCTTGATTTGATGTTAAACTACAGTGATATCTCAAAGGAGTCCTGTAAATTATTTGAGTCATTTGAGGATTGGAGATCATCCAAATTAATATCTCTCTCTAAATCCCTCGTGTAAATTTCTAGCTATTTATCTAGTCAAGTGTGTGGGACAAATTAAGGTGAATGTATTTATGCAGGAATAAATTGGATGACCTCTGTGAACAAGCTTTCATTTATATCTTATTAATGTTTATACTTTGGGCAACATCTGGTGCCACTTTTCAACAAAACAAAATGATTTTTATTTTGGGTTTTACCATTGTTGTAAAGAAAGAAAAAGTGTTTCTTTGGGCTATTGCATGGAATGAGATTGCAAATTCCAGTGGTTCCTCCAAAAGATAAAGAACCCTCCTCCCAGATTCTTCTTAAAATGTAAAAGCCTAAAAGTGTACAGAGGGTGTAACTGCTTTTTGTAAAAGCACAGGATTGGCAGTTGGCACCACTGCCATGCAGGTCAGGACTGGATAATACTTTGTATAGGTTCATCTTTCTGGAAGAGTGAATGGGGCTTACAGAGCATATTTGCTCCATTAAAGTCTTCACATTTTTACAAATTTGTTATTTCTAACATGAGTTAACATTCTTCTGAAGTAGTTCAAATATTATAATTCAATTCTGTTCTCTCTCTAATGTTGCTGTATAAAAAAAAGGACTCTGTCTTGCTCTTATTGTTTGTGATTATGTTATGTAGTGGCTGGTGCGAGGAAGAAAAAACCAAATGCAAAATAAAAAGAGGTCAAAGTTTCGAATGATTCTTCAAAACTTAGTTGTGCTTTTGCTATTTATATTGTGTGCCACTGTGTTCTCTGTATCTTGGAAGCAGCATACCTCGTATGCCATATTTTGGAGGATAAATGGTAGATCTTATTAGTCTCCTGTCGATGGGTCACTTCCTGGATTTTGTACATGACTCTGAAATTCCTAAAACGAGATATCACGTCTAAAGTATTTATTAAAGTTCAAAAAAAAATGTCTAAAGTATTTATTAACTGCAGAAATATTTTAATAGAAATTGGCTACATTAAGATGTTCTTCACTACGTACTGGCTTCCTACTTTGGCTAAAAGCCATAAATGGACGAAGTACAGCAAGTTTCATGTGTAGAATGCCATGGGATTTTCACATCTCATGATGATTCTGCTCTTTAAAATCAACGGGAGTATGGAGACAATTAGTGTCTTCTCGTAAGCCCTGTGGACAATGTCTTGCCCAATCTGTTTAGAAATGAATTGCTGTAACTGCCACCATGAAAGAGGCCATGGCGAAGAGAAGCTGGAAGTTACTTGATAAGTTATCTGCTCCACTGGGGGTGCCTGTTGGTTCTGCACCATAATCTGTTGGTTCAGAACCAAAACCATTCTGTCCACCTGGGGTGTATGGATTTACGGGCGTCATTGTGCTGCAATTACAAGGAATCAGACAAACATCTTTACATTTCTTGGTTAGGAGATAATTTAAAACTCAAATAATTTCAGATGGTTTATACCTTGGAGGTGGCAGGGTTGGGGGTGGCTGTGCAGGTGGTGTGGTAGGGGTTGATTGTGATGATGCATAGTGACAGTTCCCAGAGCCTGCAGTAATGAAAGAAAATTTATAAGCTTTGCCAACTTTTCTGGATTAGCAGATTACAGAACTACTTATATGTGAGGTTTAGCAGCTTTAGTGCTGCAGTCTTGCACTTACTTGGGTCAGTATGAGTGAGCTGTGCTGTTCCCCCAAAATCACAGCTTGTGGGAGCTGGATTCTTTTGGTAGTATTCATTAAAAGCATAGGAAGCATGGTCTTTAACTGTGTTTGGGTCATAGCAGCTTCCACCGGACTGAATAGCCGAACAATCTGCACCTCCAAAACCACATGCATAGTCCAGTGCTACTTGCAGAGCAGTTGTTGAAGCAGTTGCACTGGCTACACACCAAGTTCCCCCAGTAGATGGCCCCGGATTGTTGCCCGGGTTTGGATTAGGATTAGGATTTGGGTTTGGGTTAGGATTAGGATTTGGGTTTGGGTTTGTGTTTGGGTTTGGGTTAGGATTAGGATTTGGGTTCGGGTTAGGATTCATGTATGGACTAGGGTTCGTGATTGGCTGTGTGGTAGATGGTGGCGGGGGGCTATCCATTGTAGGGGTTGGATATGTTGTACCTGGGGTTGTTGGATTAATAATGGGAACATCTAGCTGGTCAGAATACATAGAAGGTGAAATGGCAATATCCTCCTCTTGGAATGCTAGTTTCTTGCTTTTTCTGATGGCTTCTGTAGGATGCTTGTCTGCAATGCTTGTACCTGAAGTAAGTATAAATACCAGATAGGTGTCAGTTTGTTCTGTCTTTCTTTACTGTTTAGATTCTGCATGTTGAAAGAATTAGTAGTATATCACATGGTTGTTTGATTCCATCTCACATTCTTGAACTAAGAATTTGTTGTTCTTAGCAGTTGTTATATTATCTTCTTAGGGGTGATATATCTTCAGAAAAATGGAGCTTCATAAGAACTACTATTTGTGTTTTTCCCTCAGAAGATAACTTTATTATCTAGGGATGATGAAATTGAAATTTCTTGGAGAAAGGCAAACTCCTTTGAGTAAGCTTTTCTATTAGACTTTGTTGTTACGGATCCAAAACTCTCAAGGGAAAATGGTCATTTAGTAGCCTATATATTTGCAAAAATTTGACTTATGAAATGATTTAAATTATTTGTATGTCCATAATCCAACTTGATTAAATCAAAATGTTTCACTGGAATGAAAAACTTAGAACAGTGCATGCATGCAAAAGAACATTGGGATGTTAAAACAGATGAATTCAATTAAGTTAATATGGAGCCACACAAAATTGAATATTAAAATCTATGTTCTTCTATTCAGCTCAACATAATCTCATGTATGAATTAGCTCCCAAATTTAGTTTGCCATCATTTGTAAACTTCAATTTTTTCTATGGAAATATCGAAAACTAGCAAACCAACTGTAGGAACATATCGAAATATCTCCATTCCAATGGAAGACTACAATAGTAGGATCAAAAGACAACAAATAGTAGAAATGTCACTTAAAATTTACCAGACTTAATAGGTTCTGTAATTTACATTTCAAAAAGAAAAGGGGTAACATAGTGATATTCACCTGAAAAAATCAGGAGGCAAAAGAGGAAACAGCAAGAAATTCTCATAGCTACTTGTTCAATAGATTTTCTATGCTTGTTCTTCCTTGTTGTTTTCTATGAGAGAGTTTGTTTGTGATGAGAATAATAGTAGTTCCTCAAAGAAGAGAAGCACTAGAAATGTAAGCTGTGAAGAGGAAGCAATCATTTATTGCATGTAATGTGTATATATATATTTATAAGTTATGATAAAGTTAATGAGGGAACAGAATCATTGCTTTCTTGCATTAGAGTACAGGTTTATTGAGTTTTAATTTAGAGGAATATAAGAAAACTTGAGAAATGAGGCATGAGGTAGCTAGAAACTGCAAGCAATTGGAGGTGCCTAAATAGCAAAAGGTTGTTGCCTCAATAAGGCAAAAGCCAACAAAAGATAATCTAGTTTTGGATGAAAATAAAGTTGTATGTTTGGCACCACTCGATATTTTCTTTAAAACCCTGATGTCCGAGTTGGTTGGGTGTCCATCTCGACTAACCTCAGAATACTTGAAGTTGAAACCTCATAATTCACAACACACTTCATTAACCATTTAGGTGTATAGTATAATTACTATTAAAATAGTAAATTCAATAATTCAACAGAGTTTCGTTATACAAGTGGTAATTACATAATTAGATATTTTTAAAAATATCACGCAACAATTTAAAAAAAAGTTTTTATCCAGATTTTTTTCGTATGTTCTATCCAAGTGAATTCACCAATTTGAATTTTTAAAAAAAATAAAATAAAACTGTCTTCTATATGATCTAACAAATGATTGTTGAGTTTGTTACAATTTTCTTCCCTTTCTTTGTGTCTACCTTTTTACTGTTATACAATACCTCGAGAGGTAAAGTAAGAAGGAGAAGGGAAAATGACAGATTTATGTTGTTTAGTACTTGCTTTACATTTTATGCTCTGAGGGTAAAAAGTTTTGGGATATCTAGCCAAATTTTCCTTTGCCTGTTGAATATTTGACAATCTTATGAAGTGTATGGATTCAAACTGTCTAAAGAAAAGCCTATAAAAACTACTAGTATGAGACAATGCTTACCTTTTCATCTTTTGTATTGTATTAATAATTGCATTTTGATACCATACTTCATATTAGCAGCCTAATCAAGATTTCTACTACATAATAGAATCATGTTTACACTTTACATCTTCAAAATCATATCTTGTTCACATGGCCACCAAAGAGCTCAAAAGGAACACCAAAAAGGAAAATTAAGGTAGCTTCAACTTAACCTTTTCTGGCACCTGCCCCTTTTCTCAGGTGTTACAAATCTTTTGAAATTTAATCTTAGCCCCAAAGTACCCTTGACCTGAAGATAAACTTTTTGCCATACTATGTAAAATTTTGGAGACACCACTCAGCTGGCAAAGGAACTCTTTATGGTATTGTCTTTCTACCAAAAAATAACAGTGGTCTGGGTAATACTTGAAGAACTATGAGAATTTGTGCGACCAGATGTTCATACAATATGCATGAGATTAGCCGCTTTGATGGGATCTTTTACCCTGGTTGGAGGAGAAATTACCATATGTCTTAACATTTCCTGTATTTGCACTGTACTATCCTCCAAATGCAAACTAGTAGTTGATACCAGAGGCTAAATGATGGATAAATTTTAACACTTTATTACTGCCACTGTTTGACTTCAATTTTTTCTCTCTCCTCAATGAGAAATAGGCAGACCTCATTTGGGAACATCTAAGACAATTGTGTTTTTTAGTATAGAAACATCTATTTATTCTAGTAGTTCATCTTCATAGAATCTCGTCGATCCACCTATAGAGTGAGGGGGAGGAGTGAGGAACGGTTTTATCCCATGTGAAATGTCAAACTCCAGCCGAACAGGTATGTTCTCTGCTATAAAAATGAGGCACCAATGGAGTCCATCGTAGAATTGATTTACTCAAAAAATGTATATACAGTATGCACTGTTGGTACTTCAGGTAAATTGCTAGTTATTTATGTACAAACCTTGTGCTACTATAATCCATTGGCACCTGCCATCGGTAAGATAAATACAATGACACAAGTCAGCTTGTTCTGGCTGCTATTTCATCATCCAGTGGCCAGTTCTGCATCTTGATAGATTAAAGTAGTTGATATTGATCTGATTTGTGCTTCAATACTGATGCCTAGGCAATAGAAGAGTCTGCAATATGTACTTTGTTTCTTCCTGCTGATGCTCAGGCAAAGGGTGAAGCTAAATGACTGTGAAGGTTAACATCTGTTAAATTATATCAAACTGAATGTTGCACAAGCAAAGGAGTAGCCCAAGTTATTCTTCCGTCATGGTGAAGAATCAGAATGAGACTGAAAGGAAATCATGCAAGCTGTATGTAACAGAAAGTGTCATGATAAGAAATCATAAGCTAATCGAGAAACAAGAAGAAAGTAGAAACCTTTACCTTATCCGTCTTGTTGCTTATGGCACTTCGACAGACGATTGTTGACTTCACTCCAAGCTGCAACAATTATTTAGTTTTATATTCAGAGAAACAGAATGCTGTTAACACATGTAAATGGAGTCTCTTACCAGGAAAATTCCTGAAATCCGGTTCAACTCCATTGCCATTAATATCCATGTGATTTGGCGTGACATACTTTCCAATTGTGACAACCATGCCCGAGCCATCAGGCAGCTCGAACACAGACTGAATCAGCCCCTGAAATGATGATAAGAATACAGTGATGTTGTACCTCAGAAAGAAGACCAGCAAACCTATCCTCCCATACACCAGAATTTTCTAGCTACCAAAACCAAGGTAAAGTTGGCTTCAAAAGCAATTTCAAGCTACTCCAACTTCACAGTGAAAGGCCATTTATAGCCAAATGCCTGGATCTCCTACCAACAACTAAAACAACAAACTCAAAAATAATTGATTACACAGCATGTATCTTTCAAAGGGTCCCCTTGGGATCTAGTTACCCGAAAAACGGTGTTTCTTCATACACTTTGACCTATGTAATCCTATGCATCTCAGCACAACTCAACACTTCTCCAAATAACTACTGCAATGGTTGTAGCAGTTGCTAGGAACACATGTTAAAAATAAAGTAGTTTAAGAGGAGCTGCAACAGAAATGCCTCAGACTGAGATCAGGAAGGAGTTGAGACCCCTACTCAGCCATCCCTCAGTTCTAAGTGTGCCCCTCCTCAGAATAAATGAATATGTTAATCGTTATTAGAGCTAATTTTTTTCCCTTTGGCTATTAATTACATTGGCCACAATAGAGGTCTATCAGTCCACGCAACAACAAATAGTGGTACCAGACTAGCTAAGCATTCATTTAGATCCCCTTACATAAGCAGGACTATAGCACCAGGAAACTATCAAGAAGATAAATTTTTAGGTTGGTAGTTAGGGAAATGACTTCAATTGGCAGAAATAATTAATTCTACCAGACGCTTCAGAAAGCATTGGCTATTTCATTGAAACAAATGATTTGATCACTTTTTCTCTAAAATGAATAAATGAATTGGCAATATCTAGGGAATGAAGTCAATGCAAAAAGAGATGACTTCATTAGGGGAATAGTTAGCTCAGTCTAGACGAATAACCTTTATCTTCTTCTTGGTTGTGTAAAAATCATAACCAATGGAATATGCCATAGTTCTAGAGGTTGCAAAATGGGTATGTGGTCTTAAAAGGAATGCACAAAAGGCCATCAGAGCCCCATGTGCATTAGTTGTCCAACAATTATTTTTGGTCTCAGGCTAGTACATTTAGCCTCGTCCCCACAAATTCCCAGGTCCCATGCATATTCAGTTTAGCAGTACCGTGCTATTTTGTCAATGATAGAGAATTAACACAAGTGAATCCATATGAAGATATTGGACCTCTTTGAGGACTCGCAAATGGGATGAAATAATGCAAACGCAGGAAGTAGGTTAAGAAAAGAGTGATGGTGAAGGTTCACATTCAATCAGGTCATCAGAACATGAGTGTACACTCGCAGCATTTTGATCATCGTAATGCAACATTCAAGAAATTTCTTTAGCTCTACTTATGCATTTAGATGACCAAAAACACTTTCTGGAGGAAATAAATAAGCCCCACATAGCTGGATATACTCTCTCTAGTATACTATTAACACTTCGGGATTGAGGAGTAGTTGATAAATATAGTTTACCGGTTGAGGCATTGACAAAAGTTGCTTTACAATTTATAGGGATGTGCTTAATACTAACTAGCATGCAAATAAAGAAGTTCAAATATTGGAACGAGAAACCCAAGAAACAAGAAATTCAGACCTTGCCATATGTCTTGTCTCCCACGAGAACAGCTCTGCAATTGTCGTGAAGCGCAGTTGCAACCTGAAATGAAATTCATAAATTAGAACACACATATTTCAGCACTTCAAGAACTGGTGTGGCAATGTAGTGCTACTCACAATTTCACTAGCACTTGCTGTACTTTTGTTAACCAAAACCTGCATTGGTAGTTACTAAAGCCATCAGAAAGGTAAAGACAAATAACTTTTGAATTTGCAACAATAACCAGAGCTTCTCTACGATTCTACAGTAAGAAACTATAAGCTCAAAATCAAATTGTTTGATCTTATATCAGCTGTTTGCTTTTAGCAACTTCAGCTAATTAAGGAAGTTACTCTTTAGTTTCCGCCACCCATCATCTTATGATTCGATAATCAGGAAATCGTGAGCGCAAACCACCAAAATGTTAAATATGAATACCTGTTTAATTCATTCATCCATTGCTCTTACCAACCTCAGCAAATTAACGCATCAAATATTTAAGTACGAGATAGCTTCAAGCAAAAACTCGAGCTAATGCTGAGGCAAGACATACTACAGGACTAGAATTCAATATCTAATACTTCTTAGACTTGTAGGGTAAAATCTGCAAACTTTGAATATTTCAGTGATCAATATGCCTAGAGAAATTGGGGCAGCATGTGGTTTAATTTGATGCAAAGCGAAATTAGGAACGAACTTTGCCTTACATCTACAATCCACTTGACCTTAAAAGCTCAAAGGTTTTTGTTGAAAGTGAAGTCTGCTTCATATTTGACAGTGAACGGAAGTTTCTAAGTTTCTCATTCAGAATGAAACTAATGGAATTGTTCATTCCAAAAAAAAAAGAGAGAAAAAGATATGCAATTTGAAGAAAGTTTTCATGGATTCTTCTGTTTCACAAGTGATATCACAAAATGGCTTGTAACAATGAACAAGTAAATAAGCAATTGAAAGAAAATATAGAAGAATTCTACTGTTTTAAAGTGACATCTGAGATGTGGACTTTTGTACGATGAAAATAGCAATTTTCATTTATGAAGATTCTTACAATTACTGGAGCTGTAATAAGAGGTGGGGCTTCTGCAACAATATTCCTTGTATACTGTGGATCCCTTCCCACAGTGTAAATCACCTGCCAATATATATATTTCAGAAGAAAAGCTTCTTGCTGAACAGTAAGAATTTAAGGCTGATAACTCAAGCATATCCATATCATAGAATAGCTAATGCTCCATATAGAGATGAGAAATATAGCTACCGTGTCTCCTTCACTCAGAAAGAGTTTTGCGATTTCAATGCCAGCCTGAAAGGAAAACAGTTCACCGATTGATAAACAAATAACCTGTCAAGCTTGACCAAATCAAGTAAGGGGTAAAGGAAAACCTGCACTAGTCCACCAAGGTTGTCTCTGAGATCAAGAACAAAAGATGAGGCACCCATGCCTTCAAGTCGCTTAATTGCTGCAGAAAGTTTTGATAATTTCAGAAATAAACTACACACAAAAAGCTAATACGCATTAAGTTGCTCAAACTGAAAAAGTTCAGGCCATGTCTCAGGTGTGAGATCTCCAGAACGGACACTACTTTTAGCAAATCAGACTATAAGTTTGTATGCCAACACAAAATTATCCAGATACAATAATACACTATCTCCTAGCATTTCATTAAATATTCAGGTCTTATGAATAGCAATTATAACATGTACGCAGTTCAACTGAAGATGTTATATCCCGATGGTTCAACGACATTGAGAGCTACAACATGCAATTATAGTCATAATAGAGTGGTTCTAAGTTGTTTTTCCGAGACATGCAAAACCTTTTAACGAGGAATGTACGTCTTAAATTTTGTGCTTCCACTTGATTTCTGTGGAGCTTGGTTCAGCTTATCTGACAGAGCCATTAAAAAGGACAGCTCGGTGCATTAAAGCTCCCGCTATGCGACAGGGTTTGGGGAAGGCTCCAGTCACAAGGGTTTATTGTACGCAGCCTTACCTTGCATTTCTGCTAGAGGCTGTTTCCAATGCTTAAACCCGTGACCTCCCAGTGGATTTCATTTCATATTTCATACAATAAATGTTTACTTCTGGTGTCAGCATCTTTGCATCTGTCATTAGGTAAAAAATAAAATAGCCTTAATTTCTCTGATGAAGTTCTTTGGTAGTACTTAAACTAGTAACACCTTTTGGTTATTTTACTCAACACATGGCTGCATATAGAATAGATGCATACCTGTAACCAAATCTTTTCTGGCCAACGCATTGAACTCCTTTAGTCGCACATAACCAACAGAAGTAGAACCACTTTCAATCTGCTCCAGCCGATAAAAAACCGGTGTCTTAGCAATAGATTGCCTCTCCACATCAATGGACTGGACAGGTCCACAATTCCCATGCTTAACCTGCAACCACATCATGAGAATCAGCATGAAGATGTCATTGAACAATTGACCTATTGAGGTCCGGCAGTGTACAGAAACACAACCATGATGTTCACAGATGTCCCATTTGGGCCTAGTAACAGTGAAGATGCTTCAAAGGAAGATTTACCCAGCATATCCACCCCATTCACAGATATTAGTTCATCTCCCTGCCATGAGTTCACATGAAAGATACATGTTAATTTTTGTTTGCTGAATGGTTAATCAAACTAGAATAGAGAAAATTGTATTGAACCTAGATACTTTCAGTGGGGAGAGAGAATATGAAGTAGTATATGTTAATATTTATACTCAGTTGCAGCCAAAATAGCACATTTTCATGCAACAACATACCCATTGTAATTCCACAAATGGGGTGGGAGGGTGGTGTGTACGTAGACAGACCTTATCCCTACTCTGTGAAGGTGGAGAGGTTTTTTCCAATAGATCATCAGCTCAAGTAAAGCATTTCAAAATAGCAAATCTTCATGCATAATTATAGAGCTACAACACAATCAAACCCGAATAAACAAAACATTGAATTGAATCGCACCAGTCTTTAATGGGAGGTCTACATATCTAGCTGTAAAACTTCATCACTTAAAATATATCATAAGCCATAAAGCAGTACAAGACACCTATCAAACTAACAAGAAAGGCCCCAAGCACGTGGGCGAGAAGGACTGAACACCTTGAGGGAAAAGCATATTGAATCAGAGGCCAGTAGTTGGCAATTTAAAGCTTATCTCTCCTTTTCAATTGTATTCATAAATAACCAAGACAAATTCCCTGTTGTTGGCATCATCAAGTAATCATGACTATAATAACCGAGATATTTAGCAACTCATCAACAGGGAAAAGAACCATGGCAAAAAGCTAAGCACAAAAAAAAAGGAAAACAAAACTGGAAGTGCTTTTGTAGTAAACAGATGTAAACGACATACCTGTCGTACACCAGCATTATGGGCAGGGCCATCCAATAGGAGCCCTAAAACCTTCAGTTTTGTACCTCCATTGCCATCTGGAACATCCCTGAGGTTAACTCCAATCCCAGTCATATCATATCTAGCCATCTTGGAGAACTTTCAATGACAAGCAGTACATGTCATGGAACAAGAACACTGGAAAGTTTGTAAGTACGACGTTTATTTGTATAAGGAAGATGCAGGATACACTGAAAAAGAAGGAATAAATAGAAATCATCTATATCATGACTTACAATACAATAGCCATGCTTGACTGAAAGTAGAAAAGTACTAAAAAATTTCTCTAGCAAATTGACTTCATCAAATTGTGTTTCATCCAATTAAACAAACTGAAAGGATGATAATGCAGGAGGATGACAGATAAACGATTGATACAGATTCAGGACGGTTTATAATACAAACATATATTGGTATCACAAAAAGAGAAGGTGTGAACATAATGTATAGGAACTTCAAATCACTAATGCCAACAAAGAAGTGTTGAACCTCTTCTAAACTTCCTTAACAAGTTTATTTCAATCTATACTACAACAACAACAACATACCCAGTGGAATCCCATATTTATTTCAATCTTTAAATGAAAGAAAAAACATCCAAAATGCTTAACATTTGCAATATTAAACTTGGAAATAAATTTTCTAGTCCAATGTAACAACCCGAACCAAAAAAGTTTTTGAATACCCATGTGGTAAACATCCTGCCTTCCTCTAAAAATTGTATGCTAATAGAAACATACATATCAGAATCAACAATACAGACGTAAATATAGGTGTAAGGAGGACTTATTACCTGTTCAGGAGAAAGAAACCGAGTATAGGGGTCACCCAAGCTAGCCAACATACGCTTGATTATATCGTGTGCTTTTGACCTTGTCTGAATTGATGAACTTATGATGTCATCTTTCTTTTGCTGGTAATAATATAGAAAACAAAATATTTAGCCATAAATGCTTCTAAAACGACATCAAGACAAAGAATATGATAGGGAAAGCAATGATCTAGGATGAAGTAAAGGCAGGGACCCAGGGAGAAAAAAGATGTCAGTAGAGACATAAAAAGCTCAGGGCTTCTTGAAAAGACATAAAGACATGATGCTATGCTAGAAAAATGCTTCCACTAGCTCATTTATCACGTTTTATCCACATCAAATGTGCTGAGTAACAAAATAGATTTTTGTTTTCACCATACGCTTTACTACATCATCAGACTTGCTGAGCAGTTAAGTGGAAGACTTATATTTCACCACTTCACTACATATCCTAGATAATTCACTATCTACAATAGCAAGAAACTAAAAAAATTTCAGTATTATAAAATATTTGACATGATATTCATACATCAATTTTCAAGAATCTGACTACTAATTAATCTTAATTACGTGGCGTTTTCCTTGTCAAACTAAACATCATGTGAAGTCCATGCCTCCAACAATTAGTTTGACATTTTCTACTTCAATGTTCTTAGAAATAAAATTTTTGTTATTCCTCCAAATCCAGAAAATCATATCGTTTTGATGATAATACGAGTATAACACTACAGCATCTAGAACAATCATATCCTTACAATGTACAATGCCTTTTCTTTTCTTTGATGAAGTAATTGATTTTATTGAAGGCATCAAGCAGATGCAAATAGTACAAAGAGAGCGAGAACAGAAGTGAGCTTGTAAGATCCATTACAGTGAGATCTATATTAAAGATAAGGAGCTAACAAAATCCGAAAAGTTGTACAATTACAGTTATTTAGCAAAATATATTTGCATTTCAGACCCCACTAGTGGATTCCACTGGGTACATTGTTGTTGTTGCCCACCAAGAAGAGCTAATCAGCCTATCAGGGAACAGTACAATATGGATCTTAACCTCCAGCCCCCGTCAACTTGCTAAGAGCATCTCTCTCACCATGTTGGAATAGAATTTTCAGGCAGAAAATTTTAAATTCACAAAAGAAATTCCAATATACATAAAATAAAATTAAACATATTCTCCTAGTAATAGTATACTAAGTATGTTCCAACCATGTATTTTTACAAGTTTAATGATCCAAGTACGCCATCAAATTCAATGCCCCTTAAGCTAAAAGAAGGAAAGGTTCCTTATTTAAAATGAAATGAAGCATATTCTCTGACAGCAGAATATGAAACAATCAACAGATAGCTATCAATAATTGATATGCAGGAGAACCCCTTCAGCTAAAAAGAAAAAAAACAGATTCTACATGTCGAACGAAATAGAGCATATTTTCAACAAAATACCAAACAATCAATGAGATAGCTATCAATAATTGATATGCAAGAGAACCCCAAATTAAAAGGGAAAAAAGATTCTACATTTAGACTGACATAGAGCATATTCTCTGGTAGCAAATACCAAACAATCAATGAGATAGCTATCAATAATTGATATGCAACAGAACTCCTTTAGCTCAAAAAGGAAGATTCTTTTTTTGTCTTGAGAGAAACAACATCTTACGAGCCAAGATTCAGGAGACCAAGAACGACGATAGCTGGTATTAAGAAAGCTGTCATTGACAATCTGCCAAGCTTCTTCCACAATCCTTTCATTGCTCACCACTTTGGGTACTTCAGTGTCTTTCTCATAGAACTCCTCCGTCTCGTTCTCTCGGCAGATCACCTCCGAGGATGAATTAGGAGATTCCAAAGCTATAGAAATAGGAGCAGAAACAAGAAGCCCCAAAGAAAGAACAAATGAGACCCCAGTAGAGAGAACTTGCTGAAGGGGTTTATGATGAGAGTTGAAAGATGGCTTTTTGGGAAGAATTGAAGCTTTGATTGATGAAAAGGGGGTTAACAATGGTGGAGACGGTGGAGGTAAGGGGCTGTGGAGGAGCCTCATCTTCAGAGTGAAGTATCTTTTCTTCTAACAAAACTAATAACTAATAATAAAGTAATAATAATAAGACGAGTTTGAAGAATTAATAAAAACTAATACTCCCTCCGTCTTATTTTACATGATTTTTTTTTTGTCAATAACAAAAGGAATATTATTTTACTTGTATTAAAAATAATTTATCTTTAAAAAAAATATTTTAATAAAATGATTCTCAACCACAAAAATATTTAAAAATGATTTTAGACTATAAATTATAAAATCTTCTTTTCTTTCTTAGACACCATGTCAAGCCAAATAACGTCCTTTATGGAACGAAAGAAGTATCTATTAACAGGTCGCACATCAATCCGAATTAATGAAAATTAAATTCGTAACAATAATAGTATTTAATATGATTTATGAGTGAGAGTCTTGGAGGGTGATGTATTCATAGCTTGTTTAAATATTTAGCTCAAACAAAGCATAGTAAAATCAAAGAAGGAAGTAGTGTAGTTATGGTGAACATAAAGAAAAAATTAATAGAAGCAACAACATATAATATGATAATTAAAGCAGAAAAATAACAAGTAATAATAGAATTTTATGACAAAATAGTTTTTGAATTATACTTTTTTCGTTTCATTTTAGTTGTCATGTTATGTTTTTCATAATTAGATTGATTTGATATATAAAATAAAAATTTGGATATTAAAAAATTATAAGAAAAGTATTGTTAATTGCAATTTTTTTGTATTAATATGATGAAAAAATACATCTTAAAATGTTAGTCAAAATTTATACAGTACAACTAAAATGGGATGGAGAGAGTAATAACGATAGTTATAAGGTACACATACTAAGCAAGTTAAAGTCAATAATAAATATTTTACTTTATAGATAACCAATTTATTTCATTCTAAAATATCTTTAAAATAATTTTAATTTTTTTTAGAAATAAAATAACTCGAAAAGGATTACATGTTAGATTCATGTATTAATTAGATAAAATGTGTTAGCAATATCTTGTCTAAATATGAACATATATATAGTACGATTTTATTTTTTTACCTCTTTCTACGAATTATCACTTTTTTGCTTCTCAAATTCATAACTTTCGAATCGAAAATGAAAAGTGTTGATTGTTTACTGCTCGAACAACTCTCATATATTATATATAAAAGTAAAAATATATTTATAGTACTATTTAATATTTAATACATTTATTGTAAGAAATAAAGATGACATGTGTGAGTTTTATAGAGTGAAAAGGTAGATAAAATAAATGAGTTGCATCTCTTAAACCAAGAGTAAAGGGAAAAAAAGCCAAAAATTAATATTACTATTAAACAAGAAGCAAGTTGCTTTTGTTTTTGCCCAAAAATATAAAACAATATTTATCACAAAATGTGATCATTTCATTTTTTTAATCGTGTAATTTGGATTAGTTTATACATATTTTGTTATTTATCATCAGCAATATACGTACCAGATAGATTTGTCCACTTAGATTAGAATATATGATGAGAAATCATTAATGTTTTTGACTCGATTGAACTTTGAACTCAAGACCTTGAGTATTCACTCCACTTCATTAACCATTACTTATCACTTCAATTCTTACTTGAAAACTTCGTATTCAACCCCTGAAAGTAGAGATTGGTGGAAAGCATTTTAAACCTTAAGTTATAATATTCGATGTAAATTTAAATTAGTCAATTTCAAAATGGATATCGACCATATAATACTAAAAATAAATCAAATTAACACCTCCCAGCTGATAACATTCTGTATAGGCCCATTAATAGGTGTTAGGCTCTAGTCAAATTTGAGAGCCCAAAACGGAAACTCTAATTTCTAGTGGCCCATTAAGAGAAAACCTTTTTCCCAACACGTCATCTTCTTTACCAAAAGTTGGAAATTTGGACCAACCAATCAGTGACTTTTTAATATTAAAAAAACATTATGGATAAACATCTTTTAGGTAATTCGATTCCCATACTCTCATAATCAGGCGCGTGATCCACAAGCACAATGTAAACCACAGAGCTTGTGGGACCATTTTCTATCACGTGCTTCTACCGAGCGTGGCGTCTCTTTTCGGGCATCGAATTTAATTGAAATTCCATCAATAACGCGGCTATATCTAATAATTTACTTCTATATCATGTAATCTTAGATTTAATAAAAAAATATATTTAATTTCTTTTGTTTAGGTACAACAAATTAACATGCCGGTGGAATCTCGCAACTAGGAGTATTCATGAATAAATATTGATTCAAATTGAAATATTGAATCAAATCGATTCAATAAATCAATTTTATTTGGGTTTGATTTGGTTTACTTTTCTAAAAATCGATAGTGTCTGGTTTGAGTTTGGATTTGTTCTGAAAAAGCAAAGAAATAATCAAACCAAATTGATAAATTATATTCATATAATTATACATACGCAATATATTGTTTATAAAAATATATTTTTTCAATCTACTTATGAAAGCGTAATGCTCAAGATGAGAATATTTATCTTATTGATTTCATGTATATTACAATTCTTGATAGTACTAGAAATGTCACTATCTTTTTCTTCTAGGTCAAAATGGTGAATTTTGAATTTTTTTCACAATAACTTGAGTGATTGAAAATTTTATAATATCAATCGTTTTAACTATTTTACGTTTTAAACCGATTGTTGTCACTTTTTCTCCATTTTAAATGTAGCGTTATTTTTATTTTTGTGTAGAATTAATAACAGAATAACTGAACCAAATCAAACCGATAACAACCAAATCAACAAATATATATTATAATTGTGTTGGTTTGTTTTGAGAATTTAAAAACCAAATTAAGTTGGTTTGGTTTTGATTTTGACCAATAACCGATCCAAATCGACCCATGAATACCCTACTCACAAGTAAGATCACTATCTTCTAAAATTAGAAAACTTATTTCTAAAAGACCCTCGGCTCAAGTGCAATAATTTCAAAGATGAAAAAAATAAGAAAATAGTGACTAAAACAAACAAACAAAGAAGAAAAACAAGTATAAAGTCTGCGAGAAAAGAATATAAACAACGACAAAATAGTACAATAACTGAAATATAATAAATAGATGGTGATAGGTATCCAAAATTAGAACTACCGGAATATAATGATAAACATCAAAAATTTGAACCCAGAAACTAAAACAACACTCCATTATGTATTAACCTTCTACTTAATATGTAGCATCCACACCCTTTTAAGAGCATGTCTACTGTAATTTGTAGTTGTGTAATTTCCCATCTAATCACCTTTTTAGCATGCTTCTTCAGCTTATCTCTACCTTTCGTTGTGCTTGCTACATCCAACTTCTCACATCTTCTCACTAAAGCGTTTAAATATTTTCGCTCCACATGTCCAGTTATAAATCACTTAACCATGTTAAATATATATATGTTGATAAAAAACTTGATCTCACCGAGGACATGACCTTAGATAGGAAGGAGTGGAGGTCGAGAATTAGAGTAGCAGACTAATAGGATAGATAGGAAGGAGTGGACAATTGTCAGCCTTTTATATGTTAATTGTCTTGTATTTACTTATTATCATGTGTTTTTCGTTATTAATTGTTCTTCCTGTGCACTTTCTCCTTCTCTTTCTTGCCTGTTTATCATATCTAGCTTATTTTGTTGATGTGTTTTTGTGACGAGGGTTTCCAGGAAACAACCTCTCTACCTCTTGAGGTAATGGTAAAGTCTGCGTACATTCTATCCTCCCCAGACCCTACTTGTTGTTGTTGATAAAAAATGTCATGCACGTAGTAAAAATTACAGAAATAAAAAAGGAGATGATCTCACTTATTACAAAATCAAATACCAAAATATATTATTTTTATTTGATATCATGCATTTCGTATAGTTTATTTCTTACTTTCTTTTTTAAAATATTTTTTTTATTATTGTGTTTTTTTTTTCAAATTTGTTTTATTTGAGCTATAATTCTTTTGAAAGAGTTCACAAATATAAGAAAAATATCTACATATACACAATTTTTTTCCCAAATCCTCCTTGTAACATTGAAGTTATTGTTGATTTTAGTTATAAAAGTATTGATTATTCTTCCATAATAAAACCTTCCCAAAAAAAAGCAAAATAACATAGAGAGGAAAAAAAAAAAAAAAAGGTTTTCCAAAAAACCAAAAAAAACACACACATTTATTTACTACTATTAGAGGAGCAGCCCACATAGTGAAATCCCAAACCCAGAGAGAAGAAGAAGAGCAGCAGCAGCAGCAAAAACCCCTTCACTGTGTGCGTCTTTCATAAGATAACTAAGAATATACAGAGAAGAGGAGACCCAAAAACCTAACTTTAACAGATCTGAAACAAGAAAATATTTTGTGGGGTCTTTCTTGTTTTTTCTTCTCTTTTTTCACAGAAAAAGAGTTGTCTTCTTCACGATGAGTAACAGAAACAATGGTGGAGTAGCGATACCCGCAGGGTCAAGGAAGATGGTACAAAGTTTAAAAGAGATAGTTAACTGTCCTGAGCCTGAGATCTATGCCATGCTCAAAGAATGTAATATGGACCCTAATGAAGCCGTCAATAGGCTTCTTACTCAAGGTCTACCATAAACCCTAAATCTTTAATTTCGTTTTAGGTCTTTTTTGGGTTTTAGGGTTTTTTCTATGTTTAGGGAAAGTTTTTCGTAAAGTAACTGTTTTTATGGATAGAAACAAGAAAGGAAAGAGAATCTGTAATAATTCTTTTTTTTTCCAGATACTGGGTGTTAGAAACTGTGGTTTGTAAGGAGCAGGAATATGAAAAGAATAATTGTTCATTTGTTTTTTTCCATCCTTTCTTGCTCTTCTTAAGTGCAAGATTAGGTTTTGATGCTATACCTGGTAGTTAATTCCAGATTTATTAGAAGATTTAGCTGATTGGGCATGCAGATATCATCATTGATTGCAATTTTAGAAAATGAAGAGAAGACAAAAATAGGGTCTTATGGGATTTTGCTAATCAGATTACTAGGATTTCTCTTTTAAATGCACTCTGGTGTTAATTATTGTCTTTTTCTTCTCTGGTTTAATGGGACTTTCCCTTCTTTTTTTGTGTGCAAGTCATTTTATTTGGCAGCCGTTTCTTGTATTTTTAAATTAATGTTGTTGCAATTTTGGTGGTACAAGCACTAAATTCCATGTTAGGTAACTTCTGTTTTTCAGAAGTGGGCGATATACTATGAAGAAGCATGTGTTCGTTTCTCGTTTCTCGCAAAGCCTCAGGAACTTGTTACTCTTTGTGCTTTTCACTTCTACAACATTATTTACTGCAGTTGAAAGTCCTTGTTCAGTGTTTGCTATCTTTTATGGGGTCCAAGTGAATCATGTTTGCCTTCCTCTGTGCTGTAATTGTAATTGAGGTGATAATATTTTTAGTTCTTCACTGCATGGTTTTCTGTCATCCCATTGAATGGTGACCGGAGTTTGTGATTAATATTGATCACCTTCTAATTGAAGTTTGTTGATTGGCTAGATACTTTTCATGAGGTGAAGAGCAAACGCGAAAAGAGAAAAGAGGTTCGTAATCCTTACTTAAAGCAGGAATTCCAGAGACAAATTGGTTATGGAGCTCTGGCTATAACTTTTTCGTCCTTAATACTCCTGTTTTATCTTGTGATTTATTTGATATGAGATAAGGGCTCAGATCTCTTACTACCCTGGTTTGATGATTAACCTTTGATGGAATTTTGAATGTTTCATCTGTAAAAACAAAGGAGAAAGTGAAAGATCCTTTATTTGGAAATTTGATCAGTAGATGTTCTTTTTTGTCAGCACCCTATTCTTATTATTGATGTTCCAATATCTCTCTGTGTTTCATACTAGTAATAAATTATGGTGCATCATTCTTTTCAAAAAAAGTTATGTCGCACTATGTTGTCTTGAACGGAAGTTTCCTCTTGATATGTTTTATGTTTTATGTCGCCCTGCAGTATGTTTCTTTCTATTGAGGTGTCTCTGGCACTAATATAATTAATTTAATAATTACTATCAGTCATCACTGTATTGGATTAATTAAATTGGAAATTTTTTTCATGCACTTTAATAATCACGTAAAGTGAGATATTTTCAAAATGCATGTGACAAAGCGCACTTTGAGTGCGCTTTTTGGAGATATTTTTACATGCTCTAGCGGAGTATTATAAGGTGTTACGATCATTTTTTCATTCTTCACTCATATTTATCTTTGGTTCAGAATAAGGATACGACTGAATCTAGGCCACGTGGGGCAATTAGCAACTCAGGCCGTGGAAGCAGAGGAGGTGCAGAACGATATGGTGGGCGTGGTGGGTCAGGTATGTACATGATAATGTACAATCTTTTCAAACATAATTGAATCTTAAGTTTTGCGTAGTTCATTGTGTCATCTCATGAGGGTATTGTTTTGTTTCTAACCACCCTTTTCAGAGTCAAACAAGCCTATTCCTGGGTACAGAAAAGAGAATGGATCAAATATGAGTAACCTGACTTCTACTGCTGGGGTTTCCGGAAGTAACATAAGCAGGAGGGCTACAACCATCAGGTTAGCAGTTTCGACTTCCTAAATGGTTTAGATTCTCTCAAAAGGACATCAGTTGCTTGTAGATGTTCTTCTTTTTGGTTCCAGTAGAGTATTCTGTAGCCCTGCAGTATGTTTCTATCTATTGAGGTGCCTCTGGCATTAATATAATTAATTTAATAATTACTATCAGTCATCACTGTATTGGATTAATTAAATTGGAAATTTTTTTCATGCACTTTAATAATCATGTAAAGTGAGATATTTTCAAAATGCATGTGACAAAGCACAGTTTGAGTGCGCTTTTTGGAGATGCATAACAATGTTGTCAATGCTTTTATGATATGTGTTACAGTGATGCTGCTGCAAATGAAAGTAAAAAGCCAGCACCTGCAACAGTTGATGGTGTTTCATCTGTCTCACAGCGTGAGACTTCTTCTGGTTATCAGCCTACTTGGGGTGGGGTGCCCGGTCAAGTTTCCATGGCTGATATTGTGAAGATGGGTAGACCACAGAGCAAAGTGCCAAGTGTACCTAATGTATCTCACCACAATGTCAATGCCAACCAAAACCATATTCAGGGGCTCCCTTCTGGTGCAGCACATCAAAATATTCAGTTCTCTGATGATCATACTACCAAAGTTTCTGAGGTACATCGAGAGTCACAGCATCTTTCAACTGATGAGGACTGGCCTCTAATTGAGCCGCCATTAGTTGCTAGTCAGCCGTCTATCTCGGAGCCTCCTGCTGATTCAGTGCTGCATCCTGATCCAGTTAACTTGTCATATGACAGAATTAATCATCAAAATGAGATTGATGAAGTTCGGGAGACAGATAACTGCACGATTGAAAATCTTGGTAGCCCTCCAAGCAGAAATTTGCAGGAGGATAATGCTGGAGGTGCATCTCTTTATGAGAACGATCTCTACAGATATCAGAACCAGAATCATACTTTCGACCATCAACAAGGTTAGTATATCAAAGTTATGATTTGGTATGGTGATATGCATTCATTATTGAGAATATGTAGTATTTGCTGTCAAGTAGCTTGTGTAATAGTTCTTTTGACATGGTACTGTTGTTTTTTGTCTTTCCTTTTTCTCCACAAGGGTTCCAGGCTTTGGCAAGTCTGTAGTTTCGGTAAACTAAAGATTCTCTCTTTCTCCGTTCTGTCATAAGCAATCATTACATGTTTCGTAGAGCAACTATACTTGCATTTTGGTTTCTAGGAATGCAGTTTTAGAACTCAAGGTTTCATCTCATACTACCAATTTTATTAGCTTAAATAAGCTGGACATTTGGTTAGCCCTTGGAGATGTGGATTTTTAAATATGCGGAGTCGGACATATAGCAGTAGTGGAGTGTAAGGAATTTCATCTTAACTGCCTCCAAAGTTCTTTCTTGCTGTATTTGGAGCTTCATGTAATTCTACTGGTTGTCACTTTTGTTTGTCTTGTCACTTTTTGATGGTAATGTAGCATGACAAACTAGGTTGTTTTAAACAACACACTCCCAGCTTTTAGTTTGTCTTAGATTTTTGTAATGGGAATTTAAAATATCAATTTTTCCCGCAACAAGTGCATTTTGGTATTATTAATGTTTTGTTTTACTTGTTTTATTTTGCTGGGGCACCTTATAGATTTATAAAGAGGGAGGCCTGTAGTGCTGATCACTTGCTGTTCATACTCATAGGTTGTGTCAACATGAGGTTATTTCATATTAAGAGGGTCTTCTCCTGCAGTGTCAAATTTATCATGTAAAGTTTAAGCTTGGTGTTCTTGCACATGGCCCCCTATTTGAAAGAGAAGAAAACCCTGACAAATCTCAGGCCACGTAGAAATTCCTCTCTTCTTTTTTTGGGGTGGTGGTGTGGTGTGGTGTGGTGTGGTATTCATGGGATATGCTAGCTAGGAGATATAAACCTGCTTTACATGTCATTTTTCAGTCTCAATTTTGTGGGAAAGCCGTGCAAGTTCATAATCAAATCATTATTATTGTTCCATCGTATGGAGTTCTGTTGTGAACTTTTAGAATGTCTATTTGTGTAATAATGCTCTGTCATTGTCTTGCAGTTGAAGATGTTAACGACTCTGTTTCGTCAGTTGCTGCAAACTTGCAACAGTTAAATGTACAAGATGATGGAGGGTTGCCACCTGAAGAAGATGGTCCTGCTGTTGTAATACCAGACCATCTTCAAGTTCAAACTGCAGACTGTTCACACCTGAGCTTTGGTAGCTTCGGCTCTGGTATTGGTGGCTCCTTTAACGGGCCTTTGGCGTCTGCTCCAGTGACTAGTACTTTGGAAGATGCACCTAAGGAAGTGGATGGTTCATCAGTCGGGCACTTGGGATCCAGGTAGGCCTCCTTCTAACTGTGGATTTTCTTTAATTCGTTGATGCTTAATCTAATTATATCAACATATGGTGTAGGAATTATGTTACTTTAACCTACCAAAACTGTACAGACATTTCCCCTACCTAGATATGTGGGTAATATAAACAGAAATTATGTTACATTAACGTATAATGTAGAAATTATGTTACATTAACATATGACGTAAAAATTATGTTACGTTAAAATATAATGTAGAAACTATGTTATGTTGACATACCAAAACTCTAGTGGCATTTCCCCTACCTAGATATGTTGGTAATTTTTAATTGTTATTTTGCCTCAGATATATCCTTGCATTTGCTCTTAATATTTTTGTAGCTGACTTGTTCTAAATGTTCATCATATTAGTCAATCAAATTAATCTATTCTATTCTAACATCCCAAACAGAGTAGTATTTATATGAATCCTCTACCATTTCACTATATGCGGACTCATTTCATTCGAGTCAAATAATTTATCATTTTAGACAGGCGTGCAGCTCTTCTCTGCCCTCCCCTACCATTAATTCATCGGTTAAGACAAGTTAGGATTCTCTAAAGCTCACTAAGCAGTGCACTTTTCAACTTCCACATAAATATGTCCATATTTATAAGTATAAAATATCCATCTTACAGGATAACATTAATCATCTTATTGAGTTGTTCAGAAATTAATCTCCCATGCAAAACGTGGGAGCTGAAAGTATTCCTCATAATTGTTAGTGCATCTTTATGTTGCAGAGCTTCAGAATACTATGGTGATGAGTCTCTCAGACATGCATCTGAGAGTAACTTATACCATAGAACTAATGCAAGTTCTGGAAATTATGATTCACCTTCTGCTTCACAACCAGAACCTTTGAAAGCAGAAACAAATGAACAAGGAAATCAATATTCTTATGCCACCTCTGCTGCTGGCTACACATATGAAAGTGCACAACAATTAACTGCAGCATTTAGTCAGCCACAGACAAGTTCTCAGATGCAAAATCTTACTCCTTTCTCTAATGTGATGGTAAGTTTCATCCCTTGTCAAGGATGTAAAAAGTTTCTCTGCCATTTGATGTTTGCCTCTGCATTTGCATAGTTCAAGTCTGAAGATAACTTGACTGACTCTATTGGAGTGAACTTTACTTCTCTAAGAAAGTACATGGTACCTGATTTCTAGTAGGTTTCTCGTATTTGGCAGTGCAAGTGTTTGCACATTCTCTCTTCTGGTGTACAAACAAGCAAAATTGATAATATGGATTTTGTAGAACTCATAGGAGGAAGTAGTTGCATATTTGATGTGGTTCAGTATCTTTTGGTCTTTCAGGAGTCGTGTATTTTTGTACCTTGGTGACTTTATTAATAGTACGTTTACGCTTTTTAAAAATTGTAGCTTTTGCACCATTAAGGAAAACGTTTTGCAAGTTATCTGCATGAGACCACTCAATTAACAAAATTGAGTCATTAACGGAGGTCTATTAGAGTCTAAGATGACTGGACAAACTTATCCTTTAAAAAAAACACTTTTGAGTAGATTGTCTCGGAAACAGCGTTTTTCCTGTATTCTTTTAACCTCTTTCATGTGATTTTCTTAGTAAAAAACCGAAGTTGAGGATTTCCTTCTGCTTAACCTGTATTTGAAGTCTAAAATTATGAAACATTGGTAAACACATACAATCTAAATCCGAAGCACTACTGCAGGGGTGCTCAGTGTAAGTGGTGTGAATTGTAATATATCTATATTCTTCCTGGAATTTGTCTTTTGTTTTACAAACTCCAAAAATATAAGACCTATAATACCTACTTCTCCCATGTTGGAGGTCTCTAGTTCGAAATCACTTGCCAGCGGAAGTAACGGGTTTGCCTTCTGGGTCGAGTTTGTCTAGTGCCGATTACTTCTCCTGTGTGGTTTGTTAGCTATTACATAGGAACGGGTTTTTCCCAATGCCCATCCAAAGGGTGGCAGCTGCGGGTTTTCCTTCCGATAAAAAAAATAAAATAATACCTGCGTCTCCCATCGAAGGACGGGTTGTAGGTCAATGGTGTACAAGAGAAGCAAAGTAGGAACATCTAAGTTATCATTTCATTTGTTAGAGAGCCTAACACCATAATTTTCTTCATTGATGTGCTCATTTTTCTATTTTGTTTGAGCAGGCATTCACAAATTCATTGCCTAGCACCTTGTTGGCTGCTAATGTTCATGCTGGTCGTGAATCTGATCTTTCATACTCACCATTTTCTGCAACACAAGCAATGGCTATGAAATATGGCAGCTCTGTTTCTTCAATTGGTGGTTCAACAATTTCCATGCCTGAGGTAATGCTATCCTGATGAAGCTAATTGATTCTTCATAATGAATGTCTATTTCCTCGTGTGCACTTGGTGTATTGCTCATGACTTGCTGATTGTTAGCATTTTTATGCAATGTAATTAGCAAGGCGTGTTGTTTTTTGTATGCCTTTTGAAGTGATTTTTGATGGTCCTAGGTCCTAGTTCTTTATTTGTGCATAATGAAAATGTTTTACGTAATGGATGTAGTAGTTTCATCTAACACTTGTGGTATCTCTCAACAGTGGGGAGATAGCTTCTGCTGTTGGAAAAAATTTGAATGTTAGCTCTCCAAATGTTTGAGAGCAGCCAACTTGTATCTTGTAAAATCTCTAGTAGAAAAATGTGTACAGAGAGAATAGTAATCGTCATGGATTCCCAGAGTATTTCGAAGTCAGACTTGATATATTTGTGTGGTAGACTTTAGAGGTGCTCTTGCATGTTGGGAGGAGGAAAGGAAAATCACTCTTTGGTTTTAGGAAAAGGAGGTAGAAGTTGTGTGTGTACAATTATTATTATAAAAGTTATATTTTTGTTTTCCTTGTCAAAAAATGATACTCCCTCCGTTTAAAAAAGAATGACTTGATTTGATTTTGCACGGTGTTAAAAAACTAAATAAGACTTTTTGATTTTTGTGGTTCTAAATTAAAGTTATATCAAATGTATCAAATGCCCTTTAATCTTATGGCCTTAAACATGCCACGTGGAAAGTTGAAATTGAAATGTTGCCAAATAAGGAAATAGGTCATTTTTTTTAGAGGCAGACTAAAAAGGGAAGTAGGGCATTCTTTTTGAAACAGAGGGAGTAGTATCTTTTAGTTTCAGCATGTCATATTTTCCTTTGGGTGTTGCTAAATTCATTTCCTATAAGACCTACATAAAGATTGATTCCTAAGAGGAATTTGGGTTGAAATTAAGTTACAGTTCATAGAAAAGTTAATGCATAAATCTAATATAGTTTTCCTTTATCATGGAAAGGGTTGTAAGATGGGACAGAGATTTTCTATCTTTTATTTTCTTCCTTTCTAGAGTAACAAGTTAAATGATGTACACCTATCACTTATTTTTGTGGTATACATCATTGTTTTTTTTCTGTTGACTTGCAGTCTTTGAAGAGTACCGGTTTTCCATCAGCGCAATCGTCACAGCAGACACTCCCTGGAACTAGTGTCACCACTGGACCTACTGTGCCGCAACATCTTGTGCATCCATATTCCCAACCAACACTACCTCTGGGACCATTTGCTAACATGATTAGTTATCCCTTTATGCCTCAGAGTTATACATATATGCCATCTGCATTCCAGCAACCATTTGCTGGTAACAGTAATTATCATCAGTCGCTAGCAGCGGTGCTTCCCCAATATAAGAACAGTGTTTCAGTTAGCAGTTTACCTCAGTCAGCCAGTGTTGCTTCTGGGTATGGCAGTTTTGGAAATACAGCAAGTATCCCTGGTAACTTCCCAATGAACCCCCCTGCTGCTCCCTCTGGTACTAACTTGAGTTACGATGATATGTTGAGCTCTCAGTACAAGGATACCAATCATTTAATGTCTCTTCAGCAGGTAACCATTTCATTTGCTTTAACAGCTGTTCAATTTTTTGAAGTCAATAGTATACTGCAAATTCCCGTTGATTTTCCCTTATTCTAATATAATAGGTTTTGATGGATTTCTGAATTGGACTAATAGTTTTTATAGCCATCTTTTGTCTGGTTATTAGCTTCAGTTTTCATTTCTTGTCCTAGCTGTATTCTATTGTTTGAGCATTTGCTCATCAACCCCTCCTTCCTTCCTTTGAATTGAAGGCAGCTCATGTATATGTTTATTTATCCCTTCCTTTCAGAGCGAGAACTCAGCTATGTGGCTTCATGGACCCGGTTCAAGGACAATGTCAGCTGTTCCTGCTAACACATATTATGGCTTTCAAGGTCAAAACCAGCAAAGTAGTGGATTTAGGCAAGCTCAACAGCCAGTGCAAAATCATGGATCTTTGGGCTACCCAAATTTCTACCATTCTCAGGCTGGGATCTCATTAGAACATCAACAGCAAAATCCGAGGGATGGGTCATTGAGTGGTGGATCCCAAGGTCAGCCAAAGCCATCTCAACAGCTATGGCAAAATGGTGGCTACTAATCTCTTGCTGCCTCCTGCTTTTTTGGAGTCTGTAATGAGTGTGAAAGTGGCCTTTCAGGGTGTTGCTTTGGAAGTTGGTAGAATGCACAATCAACTGGATGCTTCCCTGTGCCTCGAGGTTGTACTTTACGTGTTTGTCATCAGTCAAATGTAACTTAGGATGTGAGCTAACGTCGTGCTAGTGGACTTTTGTCTTTTTTTTTTCCATCAACTCTTTGTCACACAGTTAACCCTTTGTTTCTTTATTAATAGTGAGAAGTGCTTTGTTTCAACTTGAAATGCATGTTAGTTTCACGTTATTTGGGTCCAGTATGGATCTCCTAATTCTAATGAGCCTAATATTCCTGGCTCTATAGGATGGGATGTACTAAGATCTACCTTCTAGTGGTTCAGTCCTTATCAATAGAGAAGGGGCCATTTCAAAAATTGCTTTTCATACGAGTGATCTCTCCTTTTCATAGAAGGCGAGAAGGGTCAAATTTGCCCTCAAATTATATGAACTTTGCCCTCTATTAGATTTTTGGTCTAATGTTTCCCTTGTTTTGTCAGGAAAGTCTCATTTAGAAAAAGTTTGAGGGATAAATTTGAACTTCTATTTTGGCACAATTCATTCATGATGGGAAAGTTTGGACCCTTTTCCCTTGGAATTTAGATAGAGATCTATCCTTTAAATCGCATCTATCCTATTTGCTGTCAAATTTGGTTCTAGTTCCACTAGAGAAATTAGGCATAAGATTTTAACACAATTCGTGCTTTCGTTCGAGTTTCATGATTGATGAATCAACAATATCCCAGAACAATTTTTGTGTTCCATTCAATGAAGCAAACTTGTGGTTTCTTCTAATATCAAAACCATAGACGGGATGTAGCACAAGGAATTCCCTAGAACTTACAGGATGACCACAAGCTCGGAGCTTGAGGAAATATTAGTGTCAACTTGTTGAAAGGTAGTTGGATTTGGTCTAACGCGATTACTAGATTGTCAAACAAGCTCATTGGAAATTGAGGTGTTGTAATATAACTTTGAAGGTCACACAAGAGATGAACAAGAATAATTAACTACATTGAGGACACATTATTATTGTTATTGTTAGACGAGGATCAAGAAAATAAAATCATGAAAAGAGTCTTAAGACACTATGTGAGGCCAAAATCCACGTTGCAACGATTTCTTTTCCCGGTCTATACTAAAATCAAGTTTGCATTATATGATCTACATCTTAGTGTATCCAACAAAATCCAAACATGTAGAAACAACAAACTGGGCGTAGGTTGAAACTTTTTTTTTTCCCGCCAAAACACATGCAGCTTGATGCTCATCAATTAGTTCATTCAGAAGGAAAGAAAATAAGTACTTGCAAGACTTTGGTTTCCCTTTCTTTTGTTGATCAGACACATCATTTGAGAAGAGATCTCGCTAAGTGTTCTCGTGCAGTTGCCAATGCCTGACTTATAGTCTGTATAAAACCACAAAGGACGTGTAGTAAAAAAATGAGTTAATTGGACAGGCATGGTAATTAATGAAGCAACTGTTCCATTAGTTTTAGCATCGGGAAAGAGCAATATTTACCTGCTCCGACAAAGGTGCGGCAGAATCTACGCTATTGCTTGCCACTTTCCCAGCGATAACATTTGCATCCGTTTCAAGAACAATTCTACAGAGACAAGAAAGTGAACTCTAAGTTAATCAGAAGTAGTTTCAAATTCATCCTCAGCTTAGTTCCCTATAACTGAAATTGAGAGCAAGATTAAATGTCTGCTTTCTTTTCCATTTTCTTTCTCCACTTCAATTCTCAAGGTCAAACACTCTTAATATGTTCTAAAGACAGTAAGTCAAAAAGGATATGAATTCCTAATGCTTTACTAGGAAGTTAGGAATTGGGATGGATGAAGAAGTGGACATTGAGGGTGTGTTTGATAAGGAGGAAAACATTTTTCGGGAATGTCCTCCAATTTTACCATGTTTGGTTGGTCAAAATGATTTTGGAAAGCATTTTTGCTGAGAAAACAAGTATCTTTGAAATCAGTAAATGACTTCCCCAAGAAGCTCATTGTTTCGTTCTAAAGCTCCCAACCCCCACTCTCCACCCACTCCTGTAAGAGTAGGATTTACGTAGATCTTAATGGACACATTTCATTATACTAAGGAGAGTAGGATTTACGTAACATAATTCCACAAGTGGGGTCTAAGGAGAGTAGGATTTACGTAGATCTTATCCCTACCTTTGTGAGATAGACAGGTTGTCTCCAATTGAGCCTCGGCTCAAAAAAGTGTAATCAAAGAAGGATAGAAAGGAAAATAACAACAACAAAATAGCAAGATAAACAAAACAATCAAAGTAACAGAAAGTAGTGAAAATGATGAATAAGATACTACGGAAATACTAAGTAAGCCTACTAAATAAAGAGGGTAAGAAGAGGAGATTAGCTCCCTGCTACTCCCTCGTAAAAGTACTACAACGGCTACCTATTATCCTTCTCCACCCCATAGGTTTACATTGCAAAATTGCATGTAAATGCTCAAATTTCCGAATACCAGAAAATAAGTAAAAACCCACTTATTTTCAATAAAATGTTTTCCATGGAAAACATATATTGCAAATCAAACACACCCTCAGTCTAAAGTAACAGGAAAGCAAAACTACTTGACTAAGATCGATGAACATATACCGTCAAAGTAAAAAGCTACTCAACCCAACTCTCACGAGGCAACATCTCATAAAAACGATCACAAATACTGTAATTGTCTAAAATAAAGCATGTGATGTACTAGCATCTATATATGACTCAAAATGTTAAGAGCTGAGCTGATGAGAGCTCTTTATAGCTGGGAAAAAGAAAGGCTTAATAATTGATGTTCTCTCTTTTTCTTTTTCTTTGGTTGGGGGCAAAGGAACGATAGGTTGTTAACTACACAATTGCCTTTTATTTACCCCCTATTATGGTTCAGAAAGTGAGACAAGCTTTTGAAACTCCAATTCACTTTAACTACAAAAGAAAAGAAATACAGGTTTCTGACATGCTATATTTGTACAAACATCGAGTAAAAAGGTTTCAGCAAAACAGAAAGAGAAAGCCAGAAAGGAGGATTTTATAATTCAGAATTTGAACTAAATAAAATAATCATGGTACGATTCTCTTACCCGCCATCAACAATTTCATCAAGACACAAAAGAATAAGGTCCAAATTTTCAAGTGCCTCCTTCTTTTCTACATTGCCCCTAAAACAAAAGGCATTTGTAGCGAGATGAGTACATGAAGACGAAAATAGCAGGCGATGCATACTGAAAAGGAAAAGACTGTTCCTGTAGACAACCTAAGAAGAATACCAACAGCATCAAAGAATCCCTGGAGAACACTGGCAAGGATTATTTCATTTTCATTGTCACTCCCGGTAACAAAGAAATGAAGATCTTGGGCAAACTTGTAGACAACAATATAATTATCGAACATTGTTATCTCCGCTGCAGAAGAAGTAAGAAGCGAGGTCAGATAGATGAAGGTTGGCTTTCTGATCACAAAGTTTAGTTTAGTTTCAGCTGGGGGGGAGGGGGGGGGGGGGGTTAGTAGAATAACCAATATGTAGCAGGACAGCTTAAGCACAACAGTCCAATTTAGTCGCTGCCATAAAGACAATTATCAAGATGGAACGAGTAATTGTGACCAAGACTTCAAATTCAATTGACCTGGAGACAATCAACTTCAAGAAGATGACATGCAACCAAACAACACAAAACCAAGTCTTTTAAGATTATTATTATCAACAATGGCCATTTCGTAAATTAGCAAACCTATAATAGCTTGTCATTGCTTTTGGCTCTTGATTTAAGACAATACCACCAGAATTTAATAAAACTCTATGTTTGCAGAGACTGATAAGGTATACCGCATAAGATGGTATCACAAACAACTCTAATGCAAAATGCAACCTCACCAACTGGCTGGATGAGTTTTGCTTCTTTTGCATGTTGAAAGGGAGATATTTGGAAAGAGCACGACCAAATATAAACAAATAAATCAACAGTTAAAGAGAGAGATCATACCTTCTGCTCTAGCATTAGTCTTTTGAGTCTTGGCAAACACAGCCTTCTCAAAAGCTTCCTTTGAAGCATTTGTTGGCCAATCATCTGAGTAGTAGTTTACAGCAACACGCTTTCCTTCGGAATCTAGAAGCAGAATGTTCTTAACTGCAGGGCAGGACTCCTGCAAAAAGGATTTGAAAGACATTATAGCAGAATCTGTCTACACATCCATATCTGATTTTAAAAGGGGGATGAATTTACTTTCCCACTTTATAGAGAAATAGTTTAAAGCATATATTGACACATTTGCAATACATAGATCATCCATGAATTGCTTATGGTTCTATCTATCAACGGTTCAAGTTTCGCCATAAACCCAAAATTCCAAGATACACCCAATGTTACATATTCTCCTTTTAGGTTTCTGTTAAAGGCTGAAAGCACAAGTGTACCAACACTCATACTCCAAACTAAGCACAAATGCAACATAAAAGAAGCTGATTTCCCTTTTTCATGGACAAACACAGCTATATGTACTCACCTTAAGCCAGAAGTTCTCTTGGTGGCCCTTTCCCTTTATTCTCTGGATATAAAGTACTCACTGTTTGATAAAATATCTCCGCCCCACATCGTACGCCCCTATTATAAACTAGTGCATTTCCTTCTTCTGGAGCAAGAATTTCCATTCTAAAGAGATGAACACAGTACCCCACTTCAAGAAACATTAAAAACTCAAATCGGCCTTGTTGCTGTCCAACTTAAACATTGATGTTCTCCCAATTCGGGCATTTCAGGAAAACATTAACTGGTGCTGTATATAGTGTTAGTAATCCTACTTGCCCACATAAAAAACTTTCCTCATACTTTTGTTAATTCTTTGAGACTTACAGATGCTAGATCTGATCAATATAGCCTCTCATCCTTACCTCCAAGTAACAACTCGAGAAAACCGTCGACAATCAGAGAGATCACGAAAAAAACACTAGGCCAACTATTCCAATTCAACTAACACTAAAACCCAAAAATGCATATTTTTCTCTACAAGTGATAACTTCATCGATACAACACAAGATCAGTGATAAACGATAATGAGCTTGTTTTGCGCAAAAACAAAAAGAAGCACATTAGCAAACAAAAAATTTTTACTTAAGAGAAAAAAAAATTACGAAAAGGGGTTAAGGGAAAGAGTGAGAGCTTACCATTGTGAGTGGAAAGAGCTCTGAATTGACGTTGAAAATGGCGGATCGCTTGACCTACGGACACACCAGAATTGAACGCCGTACAGAAAGGAGGAAGGTCCGATTTGCTGGGGCGTGAAGCTTGGTTTTTACCTTTTTTTTTTTTATTTTAAGTTTTTATATTTTCTGAGTTCCTATTTTGCTAGGCGTTACAACTGTGATTTTCAATCAAATAAATCTATATCAATATTATATTAAAAGTGCAAAAATTTTTAGAAATATTATTTAAATTTTTTATTTTTTATAAAAAAATATTTTTAGATAAAATTGTTTTTTTATTTATTTTCTCAATTATTATATCATTATATTTAAAATAAAAAGGAATCCTAAATCTTGTGATAATAAGAAAAATATATTTTGACAAACGTTTCTTATAAATAAAAATTTAATTTTTTGAGGGGAAAGAAAGACCATTTCCTAAAGTTCCAGAATAAATCCAAAATCGTCCTAAAATATATAAATTTTTTTTAAAGGAAAATTCTTTTTTTTCATCAAAATGGTAAACTTTTTCTTTTTTAAAATTAAGATGCCTATTAATTTTTAAATAGATTTTCTTTGGCTTTCAATCACTTTAAAATTAGGATCCTTTTAACTAAATAATTCATAATAATTGTCTTTTCCTATTTAAGTTAAGTTATTCTTTCAAAAAGTACGGAAAAAAATTAAGTATGAGTTAAAATTTTAATAGTTTTTATGATTCAAATAGATAAATTTGATTGTGATTTGAGGTAAGTTTAATTTATCTTTTTTTGTATATTTTTGAAGTTTATAATATATAAATTACCATGTATTCTTGATAGGCAATTGCTAATTGAAAAGTTTTTGTAAAAACTTGAGATATTTTATGATTGAAGAGATAAATTTATTTGTGATTTTAGATAATTTTCTAAAATTTTAGTATGTTTTTTATGTTTACAATCTTGATATGAAGTATGATTAAAGAGGAAAAATTGTTTGTGATTTGAGGTAAGTTTTCTAAAATTTTTATATATTCTTGAATCATCTTTTCTTGAATGACAATTGTTGATTGCTTTTTTTTTTTTTTTTTTTTTGTGTGAGAGAGAGAAATAAATGATAGAAGAAACAAATTTCTTTTGATTAAGATTTTGGTATTTTTATGTTTACAAAAATAAATTATCACCTATTTTGATATACAATTGCTAATTGAGAAGTTTCTTTTGTAATTTTAGTATTGAAATTAAATAATAAATTAATACTTTCGAGAGTTGTGACTTGGATTACAAGTCTGAGTCATGCATGAAACGAACTAAGTCTAATATTTAAGTAGAGAAGAACAGATTATACAATAATTATTTCTAAATCTTTTATTCTTAGGTTGACTCCAAAGGGATTTCTTGATCACGGAGAAAAAGTTATTATTCTAACCTGATTTTCTCAGTCTACTTGGCTTTGCAAGTACAGCCAAAGAGATATGCTCTTGCAATAAAATGTGATTGTGAAGGTGCAACTTTTCATAACTTGGCAAAGTACAAGAAACAAAGGTAAGAAATGGATATTAAAGCAGAAAACCATTGATCAATACTAGTTTAAAGGCCAAATACATAAAAAGACACCTAAACTTGTCCTCATTTTTCACTTAAACACCTAAACTAAGACAAGTTCCTAATAGACACTGCTCAGATTTGATCCCATTAAACACTTTTATCCTACTTGGCACTCTCCGATACTTTTTTTTAATTTTTTAGCCAAAAATAAATAGTTGCGGTCCAAAAAATTTTTCTTTTCATAAAAGTAGATTCTCAAAAAATTTTTTTGGATCGCAACTATTTATTTTTGGCTGAAAAATTAAAAAAACAGTACCGGAGAGTGCCAAGTAGGATAAAAGTGTTTAATGGGATCAAATCTGAGCAGTGTCTATTAGGAACTTGTCTTAGTTTAGGTGTCTAAGTGAAAAATGAGGACAAGTTTAGGTATCTCTTTATGAGTTAAGCCTAGTTTAAATAATGAACGAAGCAAAGAACTCGGGGATCCAAGTAGCATCACTCTTTATAGATGGCAGAGGGAGATTGCAAGTTCTTTTTCACTTTCCTGCAATATATTAAAAAGACAGCCCAGTGCACTAAGATTCCGCTATGCGCGGGGCATGGAAAAGCCTGGACCTATTTTACCTGTATTCATGCAAGATCTTTACAGTTATAATAATGTTTTCAAACTTGCAGCTCTGTTTTCTCTACCAGATTTTCCATTTGTATAGTTTCATAATCGAGTAAAGACACCAAAACTGACAAATGAATGAAGGGAAATAACTATCTATTAGAGCAGCTACTGTTGTTTGCTGCAGACTATCTCTGTGGTGCACAACTTTCTATTGTTTGGATTCTTAAAAGAATTCTATAACCCCAAATGCAGATTAATCACATTTCTCCACCTTGAGAAGAAGAGAATATCTTGGCACAACATAGCATTTGGCATCAAATAATCATCCAAATCTAACAGTGGTATCTGCAAAATAACAACAACGATAGCAGATTAAAATTTTTAACCGACTTCGAAAAGGATGGAGAGAAATAATCTATTTGAGCAGCTTTCAGAATGATTCAATCTGGTAGCAAATCAGTTTAGAGCCACAAGTCATTTCCGATCAAGTTATTAGAAATAACGACTAGTGTTATAACAGTTAAATCGATGTTAATTTGTCTGTGATGTTATCAATCAGGCTTTCAAACAAAGTGCACAACATGCAGATGACATACAAGCTAGACCGGAAACGTAACACCACCCGACAGTTATATATGGGGAATTTGTCAATAATCATTCAGGATGGCCTTCATTAAGGGTCTTAGTGATCACTTTGAGTTGTATAATTCATCGGACACCAATTGCAGTAAGTTACTGTGTTTAATTGAATGGAATCTATCTCTAGATGGATTTAAGTTTTGGATGGAAAAACTCGAGCGCTCTGCCCATGATACATTTTGTCAGAGCCTTCTGAGGATCCAAACTCCATCTTCATTGAAGAATGATTTTTGAAGAATAGAGTTCATCACTTGACTCCAAAATCTATTGGTTACTTCTAAGATGCATACAAATATAGGTAGATTATGAAATTGTCAATACATATATAAAGAGGTAATAGGTAGATTTTGGATCTAATTCGCGAATCTTATCGCCCCTAGAAATAATTTATAGATGAAAACAAACTTTGAACCCTCAAAATATCTGAATAAATGATGTTTAAGCCACATGGCTTCTTGTTGACATAAAATTTACATTGTCAAGGGAAGTTGACATTTTTGCAGATCATTTTTATATTCTAACACTATCTGCATAGTTCAAACAACTAGAATACAGAATACGGGACCCTTACAGATTTATGTACAAAAGTGCAATCGGATCAACAAATGATGTAAAACTCTGCTAGACTTAAGGGACTCGACAAAACAGACAAGTCATGGATCAGTTATTGAGAATCACATTTAAGAGGATCATCTTGAGAGAATACTGCAATAGGAAACTCGATAGATCCTGGAATGACAAGAACGTAGGGAAGAATGGAAGACATAGATATCACTGCTGCACTTCGGACCAATAAGGAGCTCTGACAAGACAGAGACATAGTACAAACATGAAATATTCCACTTTCAAGCCGACAGTCGCACTAGAGGTAACAGTTCATACTGGAAAAAAGGCTTTTAATATGAAGGATCTCTACTTAATGATAATCAAGAGTATTGAGAAACAAATCTGTAGCAGGCTCATCTTAAAACAACTGAAAACCAGATTTTTAAGGAAGTTGTATAGACTCGGAAGTTATGAAGTATACAACATTATTTACTTTGGATCAGCTAAAGTTCCACGCAAGTGACGCGACATGGAAAATTTGAAATCTGCTCTTTCAATTTCAAGCTACAATTGTTATTAAAAATAAAAGGGTACGGGGGAGTGAAGCAAAACCATTAATTTCTTCCAGGAAACACAAAATATGCAATGATGAAAGTGCACATCTACTACTATAATGTTATGTTTGCAGTAGACAATAAAGACATAAAGCTTTGAACTAGCATTACTTGGACATACTTTAGCTTCTCAGAGTCAACCTAGGAAGTTTTAATTATGTCTGTTGGCGATTTCATTAGGAGTACTAAACTACTTTAGATCTGTCACTACTAGCAACATTTCTAACTCCAGCCACTAAAAAAATATATGATCTCATTTCCAGAGAGACAAAGAGGTTACCTGAACTAGATGCTCATCTCGAAAGCGGCTTCTGAAGAAGAGCTGTCAAATAAACTTCCCCATTCTTCACACCACTAGCATCATTCTTATTTGCTACTGCCCACTTCACCTTCTTGTAGTTCAATTTCCAGATCAAAGGTTGAAAAACCTTGTCAAGATCTGCTCTTTTACTAAAGAAATGATCCAACCAGAGGTACCCACCAGCCCTCAACACTCTATCAACATCAAAAAGCAAGAACTCCATCATGGTCACTGGTATCCACCTATTCACAGCATGGCCACATCTCACAAGATCCATCACCCCATCAAACACTGGCAGCCTCTGCTGCAAAGGCACATGTAAAGGCACCAATCCCCTAAGTGCCACAGTCTCACTATAAGGGGCACCAAGATTCATTGTTGTAGTCACAACAGTCACATTATGCAGCTTCATTTGTGCCGCAAAAGTTCCCGTACCACCCCCAATATCAAGTGCCAGCCTAATAACACTTTTTGAGGACTTAGTAAGCTGGAGAAACTGTGTAATTGGGAGATCTAGATTTGATTTATAATCCAAGTATCTTGATTGTTCAACTTTCATATCAAACCCCATGTTGGGATTAGACCGAGACAGACAAGAAAAGCTCTTACAAGTGTAACTGTTCCACAACAAGGCCTTTTCAGGGATTGTAGAAAATGGGGTCTTAGGGAGAGAAGTGGGGATACTAGAAGGGGTTCTTGAAAAACAGCGCCTCCTTGGAAGAGGGTGACACCCTCTAAGGATAAGGGACTCAGCCACTGAAGAATCTGAGGGGCAAAGACTAAAAGGTGTGTAGCTCATATACTGATGTAGCAAATCAGGATTGTTTTTACAAGAAGAAGCAATAGGTGATAGATGAGTGTAGAGGAGGAGGTCAGAAGGGATGGTAACTGTAGATTTCTTGGCTTTAGCAGATGGAGGAGATGGAGGCTGGAGGCGCGTGAGGTGATTAATGGTGGCGCGTATGGTCTGAAGCTGATGAAGAAGGTGGTCAGGAACAGGTGGAGCAACAGGTGGCTTAGATTGGATATTAGAAGACAGGTGATACAAAGAAAGAATGTTGGTAGCCACCATAGCTACCAATAGAAGCAAGTTTAGACCCATTGTGAATCCCATTTCCTTTGGCTCCTGCAAAATTTTCTTGATTGCTGATACACTTTAAAGAGTGTAAAAGCTCACGAAAAACATAAAGTTTTGAGCTTTATATTACTACTACTGTTACTACCGACTCAGAGAGAGTTCACATTAATGTAAAGATTTGTATTTAGATCTAGAAGAAACACATCTTTTTGATGTCTGAATTTCAGGGTGACTTTTTTAATTTACTTAGTAATAAATATATGTGAATGTTTTGTTTGATCTTGAGATGTGAGTGGGCAGGTGCTATGTAGACTTGCATTTCTCAGTCAATTTGTTTACTTGGTTTTACTTCTTTTTGTGTTTTGTGCTACATTACTCCTCTTTCATTTTCGTTTTTCGAAAGTTAAATAATATAAATTTTGATTATTACTAGTATATTTTTCAGCATATATAACATTATTTATTATATTATTTGAAAACAATCTCTGATAACATAGAATAGACTCTTGTGGTCAGATTCTTTTTGAACTTTGCACATAGCGAAACCTTTAATGTATCAGACTCGCCCTTTTCTCATATTATTTCAAATATTTAATTTAAACTATTGAACTAAAGGGAGTGCATAGTATTTTACTTGTTCATGTGCTTTGGTGAATCTTAGATGTGTTATGTTATTATAAAAAGATCAAGTGGAGTTTTGGAGGCATGTGAACTGTGAACATGGGATTCTTTTGATTTCTAGTCCACATTATTGCTTGCTCCTTTCATTTTTAGCTTATTGGAATTTTTGGGGAATATATTTTCTAGAATAACTTTGTTAAGAATTTTTTTGTTCTTTTTAGTGTAATAATTTATTTTTTTATTTTTTTAGTGTATTCAAGTATGCATAACATGAATTTTTATGACTATTTAAAGTGTAATAAGCGATATACAAAACAATAATTTATAAATATAACTTTGAAAAGGTGATACCTTAAGAATTTGAGATTATAAAAAAAGTTGAACACACTGGTGAAGACTAATAGGGATGAACAATTACATAAATAAATATATTTTAGTACAAGTTCTTTTTTAAAATAAAAATGAATTTGAAAATATTATTTAAATTCCAAACATTTGTATAAAAATATTTGATCATGATAAGTTAAACTTTTAATACTAAATCGAAATTATGCAGACAAATAAAAAAATTCATGACGTGATAAACATTTTACGATTATTATGTACTTTAAGTATAGTTTCAGTTAATCGTTGAACGCGACTACAATTTGATTAGTTTTGCTATAATTTGTATAATTCGATTTCTGATTATACAAATTCAAGATTCATATATGCTTAGCCTAACTATTTGTTTATAATTTGTTAATACATTTGATTTGTATAAGTTGTAAAAAAAATTATAATTGTATAAATAGAATTTGTGTATACTTACCTTATTTGTATATTGACAAGCGAAATATACAAATGAAAATACCTATTGCAAACAAAACTATAATTAGGAAGTGTAATTAGAGGAGCATAATATGCCGAAACAACAATAACAATGACAGATCATTTTATCGAAACTACAACAACAAGATATAAAGTTTGTTTGGATTCTTCTTATTTATTGTTTCATAATGTATCATACTGTGTTGTATCATATTGTATTGTTTTAATGAATACAAAGATTGAATAAATTGTATTGTTCTCCATCATTACATAATGTCACACATTTATAATTTAAATGATAAATTTACAAGAAATTGTAGTATATGTGATAAAACTACTATGAAAAGGTAGGGATAAATGATAAATGATATTATTAAATAATAAATAAAGTTAAAATGAGAAGAAAATATTAAGATACGGCATGCTCACACCAAATCGATCTTTTTGTCGTTACTTAACGATGAATTTAAACAATACGTATAACAGGTACCCCTTGTTTGGATGGTTGTTACCCGTTATATTGTTAGTTTAAGTACAATGTTTGTTTTGATTGTTATTTAAATTTCATTGTATCATATCATTTAAATCCATTGTTAGGTAACAACGAAAAGACCCATTTTTTTATGTAACGATCGATTTGGTGTTACTGCGTCATTACTTTAGTATCTTCTTCTCATTTTTGTACTTTATTTATTATTTAATAATTCTATTTTATCATTCCCCCTATCTTTTCATGTATCTACCACATATTCTTTAATTTATTATAAGTTTATCATTCAAATTATGAATATATGACGTAACGTAAGGATAAAAAATAATACAATCTATTTAAATATTATATTTATTAAAATAATATAATAGAATAAAATATAATACATGACAGCACGATACAACTCATAACAACCATTCAAACAAAGCGGTAACGACATTCCAAATAAGGTTTAAGTGTAATTTTACATATATAGAAGGTCATTTAATATATATAAAACTTTAAATAAAGTTTTAAGGCTAGTTTACTAAACGAACCGGATGCGCACATAACAAGTGCCGAGAGAGGTTAAAAAGCTGCGTCTTCCAAACGCTGTCCCCCTCTTCTTCTTCTTTTCCAATTTTTCCCGTTTTCCTGCGACTCGGTGCTCAAATTCCTTACTTCCAACGAGATGGTAATCGCTGGTACCCTGCTTCTTTATATACATGTTCGGAATACAGTTTTGGATGAATGTGGATTTAGTGTCGTAGTCTTGACGACTATTTCTTCTGTTTAGGGTTGTTGCAATTCCAAAAATGGTTACTTTTCTTTGATTCTCTTACTGGGTTTTTGTTAAATTCTGGTTCTTTGCTATATCGAGTTATGATTTTTTGGGTGTTCATCTGAAAGTTGGTAACTTTCTCTTTATTGATATCGGACGAAGGGAATAAGGGAGAGTTATAGCTGGGGTTGTTATGAATCTGTGGTGGGAGTAGTGCCTTTGCGTAACTTGGAATTGTATTTTTCTCTTTATTTGTTTTGGGTTTTGGCTCATGTTGTTCGGAGTCTTGAAAAAATGTGGGTTTTTGGATCCTCCAAAAGTTAGTCTATTTTTGGAGTTTTTGACATGCACGTCACATCATTTTTGGAGAGTCCAAGCAACATAGGTTTAGAGTGGATGCATAAGGATTTTGTTTATTGACTTCTAAATTAGTTTTATCAAATCCAGAGAAGTTAATTTAGTTGGACTATTGTTAGAATGAGTGGTTAATTTTGAAGCTTTAAATTTTCTGATTTGGTATATGTGAGATTGATTCCTTTTCTCTTTTTTTGCAATTGCTGTAGGCTGACCCAGAATTGGAAGCTATCAGGCAAAGGAGAATGCAGGAGCTCATGGCTCAACAGGGCGTGGTAAATAGTTATCTCTGTATCTATAATTTCTGTTTTTGATGTTCAGTTTTAACTTGTCAAGCTTTGAACTTTACAATATCTTAACTAAAATTAATTTTGGGGTAATAGGGAACTCAGCAAAACAGTGACCAGCAGAAATCCCAGGATGATGCTAAAAGGTTTACTATTTGTATAGCTCATTTGTTCAAAATGTTGTCATTATAGTAATATATCATGTAGTTCTTTCAACATTTGATATCCACTATGGAAGCGATTGATGTAGGGAGGCTGATGAGCGAAGGCAGATGATGCTCTCTCAGATCCTGACTTCTGAAGCAAGGGCCAGGGGTAGGTACATGTTGATTAATTTATTTTCCAAATGTTTGATGTCCTAATTTTTATGAATTAAGAACTTTACTATGTTGGCTGGATTTTGCATTTATATTTAAAAAGCTGCTTCTTTGAAGTTGATTACACTCAATTTTAATGAATAAAAACATTTTCTTATTTTTGATGGAACTAACATTAGACACAATTTTCAATTCAGCTGCAGAGTTTATTGCTTTAGACATTTTGACCTTATAACTAGAACATATATTGTGCAATCAAACACCACACTGTCTCTTAGTTTCCATGTGAATAAGTGTTTCCGAAGGCATCTCTAAGGTGTAGCGTAAGGCTTGCCTCAGGGCAAAGGCAATAGGTGTCATAAAATTCTCTTGGGGAATAAGGAAAATTGGAGAGGACCCTTTAAAACATACTCTTTTGGGATTTATGCCTAGGCATCGAGCAGAGAGGTGCATTTTATTAGCTCTTTATGAAGGTGTTAGCTTATGGCACCTATTTTTAGTTGCTGGTCTTTTGAATTGACTTGACATCATTAAGTAAATTTTAATAATCTTTTCCATGGGTGTGGCTTGTGGTCAATGAAGTGGATTAAGCACCATGAGGTCTTAGGTTCACTTGAAGTGATTTCTTCCAATCTATTCTAGCCTTGGTGGCCAGAGTTATTTGGTACTTTTGCTGTTGGAGGTGACAGGTATCCTATGGAATTAGTCGAGGTGCGCACAAGTTGGCTCGGATTCACGGTTATAAGATAATCTTTTCCCTTGATGCAACTTATCTTGGCCTTATAGAAGGGTCAACTAAGTTCCCACAATTGGTATTTCTTCTTGACTCATCACATTTATACACTGAGACTGACTTACACCAATTGTATGCTGCATTGACCCTGAATAGGTCTTTGGTGTTGGCTTGCTACCAAAGAACATCTTCACCTGTTTTAGTGTTGGCTTGCTACCAAAGAACATCTTCACCTGTTTGTAACCCAGAAATTGTTCTCGTGTTCTGAACAAGTCAGCCACCCTCTGAATTTCCCAGTCATTTGTCTTCTAAAATTGATATTTCAACCTTGGAGTGTCCACATATCTGCTACTGTCTTTTGCTGATGAAAGTTGAAAATATCTTGAATTACCAATTTCAAATTTCCAATCACTTGCCAATTGTCCTTCCAGAAGTTGGTTTTGTTCCCATCGAACTCTTTGATCTTGGATTGATCTATCAACTCATTCATTAAGCTGGTATGAGGATAAATGCCTCCCAAGACAATAAATCCGCTCGAATATGAATATCCGAAAGACCATTGGCTAAATTAAACTCACGAGCCTCACAAAGAATTTTTAAAAATTATGAGATGGATGTGTGGACATACTAGGGGTGACAAGATTAAGAATGAGGTTATTCGGGAGAAGGTGGGAGTGGCTTTTGTGGCAGACAAGATGAAAAAGCGAGATTGAGATGGTTTAGGCATGTGCAAAGGAGGTATGTTGATGTCCAGTTAGGAGGTGCTAGAGGTTAAATGTAGGAGTTACGCAGAGGAGTAGGGGTAGACCGAAAAAATATTGGGGAGAGGTTATTAGAAAGGATATGACTCAGCTTCATGTCACCACCAAGGATATATGACCTTCGATAGAAAGGAGTGGACCTCGTGTATTTGGCCAGAAGGCTTGTAGGGATAGGATGTCTTGCCTTGTGTTGTTTCAAGGTTTATCATAGGTTTAGTCGTACCATTACAGTTGTGTTATTATTGCTCTTCAAGTATTGTGGTGTTTCTATTGTTTTTTCTTGTAGAATTGACATTGCTCTTTGTTGTAGCCGTTATTCTATATCTATTGTTTTTTTTCCTTCTTTGATTGGGGCTGATGCATTTGAGCTAGGGGTCTTTCCAAAAGAGCCTCTCTATCTCTATGAGATAGTGATTAGGTCTGAGTACACTCTATCCTTCCTAAACCTCACTTGTGGGATTTCACTGAGTATGTTGTTGTTATGAAAACAAACATACATAAGGTCTTAGGACTTAGGAGCATTCCCTGGCGTATTAAAATGTCTGACATAAACTAAGATCGATCTTTTACTAAATGAATAGTAGGAGAGAGCTGTTTAACAGATGGCACCAGGCTCAATGGTATCTGTGTCTGCATCCAAAAAAGAAGCAGGCCCTCCCGGTCTTAGTACCAATTTCAGGTTCTCAGTGATGATAAAAAAAGAAAGTCTCTGTTGACAACTCACAATCTACAATAATAGGCTTGCCATGTAAATTCATAAGCCACTAAGTTCAATTCATCAACTTGAACTAGGCCTTAAGCCCTTACATATTTTTTTTTTAAAAAAAGAACGACTAACATTGTATTCTTCAGCATTTAAGGATATGCTGGGGAACTTTTTAGAAAGGAGAACAGATAAAGAAGTAATACTTACAAGGATCCAAATAATTCAAGGAAATGATCTGAATCTTCTAATCCTAGCTGTTTACACCCAAAAAATAGAGATACAATGCAATTCGGATTAACGTTGTGGATGGAATTGGATGTATCTTCAGAGTTTCTACTATTCCTCTCCTTCTAGAGTGTCCACCAAGCTTAAAATTTCTTTTCATACAGAGTGTCCACCAAATACAGTGTGGGATTAAATTCCACCAAGTATTCTGTCTCTTGCTCCCTCCTCGTCTAATCAAACAGCTCAGTAAATATGATGTGTGTTCTTCCATAGTCCACTTCACATCTGAGATGTCAAGGAGGACCATATTTAGGTTGTGAAAGGGCAGTGTAAAAATAGGTGATTGTTAGTCTCCCCTCTTCCTACATAAAGAGCACCAAGGGAGTATGATCTTTGCTTCATGTCTCAGGCAGGCCTTCGTAACAACCAACCAACACATTTGACTTTTGTTGGTGTTGAGTTCATCCAGACCCCTAAAATCTCAATTATCTTGTTCAAGGGTAATCCCTCTTAAGGTTCAGTTTACAAGATCGACTAACTCATAATAACTCAATGAATCCATTTGTAGCATGAATTTCCAGAAAATTTTATTAAAACAAGTCATAGCTACAAAATCCATCATTTTCCCAAATTTCATCAATGTCCAACAATGGTTAATCATTAATTCTCCAATAGAAACCATCACACTACCATCAATTTATTTGGTCTTAATGGTGGAATTAGTTTTAGGATCCAAATCTTAAAATTCCACTACTAATTTCTCAATTCATTATTCAGACCCAACTTTTATATGAAACTAGAAATAATCTTCTCAATATATACAATTGACAATTAAAAAAAGAAGAAAGGAAGAGAAACTGAAGAAGGTACTTGCCAAAAAAAAAAGGAAGAGAAACTGAAAAAGAATGGAAAATATCCTTACAGTGCGTCAATGGCGAGAACAATAGCAGCAAAAAGAAAAATCTTGTTTGCCTGCGTATTAGCTTTGGGGACTAAAACCCCTGTAGGAATTCTTATTGCTCTTGTTTGCAATGCCTCAAGTGTATGTGCTTAGCGACTTTTGATATCCTTACCACATGTTACCTGACTATGATCCCAGACATTCTGTCTCTTGAGATTGTTAAACATCTCCACATGAGCACTTGTAGATTTTTCACTTTCCTCTCTTGTGGACCTGGATGTGGTCTAATGATCTAGTGTAACAGTTCTTGACCAATGAAATTGGTTATTGGCCCTTATTTTGTTAAAGGCATTCTATAAAGTTGATCATTTGCTACAGTTGGCAAGGATTATAACCATAATAATTGGTGGTCTGTGCTGTTTTAAGTTTTTAGTTTATTCAGTCTTTGTCTTGCTTTAACACCACAATGATGAAGCATATCTAGGTTTTCTCATTCCCTCATTTTATAAGCAATTATATAATATGAGAGCTCAAAATTACTGGGGTTTCTGCAAGTTTCTACTCACTTTTGGCCTCTATTTTCTTCTAATCTCTTATTAATATGGCCCATGTTCTGGATTTCAATTTTGTATGAGCCAGTTGCTCGAATTGCTCTTGTGAAGCCTGAAAAGGCCAGAGGAGTGGAAGATGTTATACTCCGAGCTGCTCAATATGGGCAAATCACAGAAAAGGTAAGTTTTCTTTCTTCTTTTCTTCTTTCCTTTAATTTTTTCCTTCTACCTGATTAGTTATGGCGGCCTCTCCCTTAGGTTGAGATGATGTTTGCATTTGCAGGTTTCTGAGCAGAAACTTATAGAATTACTTGAACAAATTAACACCCAAACTACTAAGCAAACAAAAGTAACAGTGAGTCTCTCTTCTGTTTAACCTTCTGATCCCTTGTTTTTCTTTAAAACGCCAAGCCTGAATCTTCTTGCATGCTTGTTCTGACCACTTCTCAGATCCAGAGGCGTCGCAATGTTCTTGAGGACGACGATTGAGTGATTGAGCATATGGCAGGCATGATAATATAGTAGTGCTTTATTTTGTATTTACATGAGACACTTGGTTGTGGTCTGTATTGTAATACTCTCAAACTCTGTCGAGCTCTTGAGTAGGAGTGTGCATCTATCGATTTGTACTGTTTTGAAAGAATTTTGATATTCGGTTTTCAAAATGCTATGGTTCGGTTTTTTACTTATGGATTTGTGCCGTTCATTAACTTGGGTTCTATTCGTAATATTACTACTCATAAAAATTACTATGTTTTATCAACTGACATTTTTATTAAAAAGAAAACTGAAAATACTGATATTATTTAAAATGAATGTATTTGCAGCCGCCGTTCACTGTGATGATTAACAAGAAAGTTGCACACAACTAATAGGCAGAATAAATTATTTGATCAGGATTTGCAGATATCAATAATTGTTGACTAATCATAGTTGTAATTCAGAATAATTAGTGTCTTTAAATCTTAATCATTGTATGTACAAAAGTATCCAGAGGTAATTAATGTCATTTTCATAAATATGTTGGCTTATTAGGCAAATGATTATGAAATGTGTTTTTGAGTTCCCTATTTGTACTGGAGATATAGGCTGGAATATCCTGTCATCTTCACTATTGGTTGATTGGATTTCATTTATCAGTTTATAGATGTGATGTGGGCCAAAGAATATCTTACAACTCTATTTCAGCAATTCTCCATTTTTCTTACTACTATTATTATATTACTGTTTGTATCGTAAGATTTTGATTGGATAACTTGAATTTAAGAAGGTTAACCTCTTCATATGTATGGAGGATATAAAAAAGAAATATTACATATTTGGCATTTTTTGGGGAATAAAATCCCAGTTCTAGGGACCATATCTTAGATATTTTATTAATGCTATATATCACCTTAAGCAATTTTTGCAACCCTTTAATGACTACATTAAACATTTAACTTGTATTAATATTTATTAAATCAAATTTTGTCATATATATATATATATAATGTAATTTTTTGATGAAGGAGCGTCAAGGCCAGCCCCTGGAGTGAATGATTATACAAATATTATACATGATACATGCATAACACATTATTGATTTATAGTAAGTTTTGCATTATTCAGCATAAAATACATTTGACAAATGTGTTTTGGTACTGTCAGACAATTGACATTTCTTAAAACGAACTAATCACAAAATATATTTCTTTAATAGGTAAACTTGCATTGTTATTGATTTATTATTATCACCATTATTATTATTAAAATAGTTAGTCTATTTTTGCACCCTTAAGTCTAATTTATTCTTTTGGTGACAGCTAAACTAGGCCAGTATCGTTTTATTTGATTAAATAATTTAAAAAATGAGAGCCCACAAATGTTCTCTGTGTTTCACCTAAACACCAATGAAAAGTTGATCATGTGGTTCAATCATAATTTGTCTGGGACTAGCGGTTAGAATAACAAAATTAGTTTATGAAAATATGATTATTTAATTTTCTTTATGAATTAATGACTCGTCGTTTAGTTTAAGATTAGCTTTACTCATGTCTGTCGTAAAAATTAGCATTATTCATATAATTTTTTATTTTAATATTTGTTATCTTATGTTGTTTATTGTGCACTATTTTCCTTATTATTTCTTTCATTTTAAATTTTGCATGTCTCTTAAGAAATAATGATTAATATGCATATTTTATCAAAATATCCATATTAATTGATGTATAGCCTTATGTTTTTCAGGGTAAAATAAGAGGGAAAAAATACTTTTTCTTGATATGTCAAAAGCGACAGTAAAATTAAAAAATCAAATTTTTAAAAAAAATTGTGAAAAAATAAAAATGAATAGAGAGAGTAGCTGCCATGTTTTCTTCATTACTTTTTTTTTTATAACTATTTTGATTAGTTGCACTTGAGCTCAGGATCCTTTGGAAATAACCTCTCTAATAAATCCACGAGGTATCAGTAAGTTATATGTACACTCTGCACTTCTAAATCATGTTTGTAGATTCCACTAAGTATGCTATTGTAATGATTTGTCATTTAATAACTCAACTTATTTTAATTTGTCAGAATTTAACTTATTTAAAAATTGATCTAATTTGAACTAAAAATGTATTCCAAATTTATTCACGAGAAACAATATTAAAATATCTAATCTTTTTAAATAATTTTATTTGATGGTTAAGTAAATTATAAAAAGTTCATAAAGTAATTAAAATTTTGTAATAATTAAAAGAGTTAGATCGTAAATAATTTTGTCTTATTTTGCTTATGTTGATAAGTAAAAATATTTTTTTAAAAAAAATAAGATTTTGAATAATCGAAACACTCATTTGCCATCCATCCATATTGAGAGTAGTTTAAAATCCAAGAAAAGAGCGTGGATTTGGTGACCATACTCCCGTTCGTTTCTTTTAAATTGTCATAATTATTTAAACTTAAATAATATAAATTTTAATAAATATTTTAATTTTTTATTATATTAATACGAACAAAAATAATAACATACTCAGTGAAATTCCATAAGTGGGGTCTGGAGAAGGTAGAATGTGCGCAGACCTTACCACTACCTCATAGAGGTAGAGAGACCTTCGTCACAAAATCCAATCAGCAGTAGTTCTTTTGCATAATGTTTTAATCTAATTTTTTATTTATAAAATATTAAATTATTAATAATTTAACTTAATTTTAAAATATAATTAAATTATTTTTTGAAAAATATAACATAATAAATAAAAAAATAAAAATGAGTATAATATTACGTGAGTATTAACCAAAAATAAATAAATATGTATAAATATATATATTACGTATGTTGAAAAGTTTTGAGGAATCCCTAATGGGAAAAGTAGAAAAAAATATGGCACAAAAACCCATGATTGACTCAAAAAGTAGTAAGCAAAGCCGCGTTTGGGTGCGTAAAATAAATGAGTGATTATCAAACAACTTTCCACTCATTAGTAATTATCATCTCTTAATCAAAATGGATTGTGCTAGGATTAATTTACTCTTAATAAGAGTATTCGATTTAAATTTAGTCACGGCTCCAATATGAATTTTGAATACTGAGAGAAAAATTAAAAAGTATGTTTTTTTTCTTTTTATTTAATCATTTATTCTTCTTCTATTCCTTTTTAGTTGTGATATTTTGCTTCGAAAAAGTCAATAGATGAAATTTTTTTGAAGCTAAATTAAATTTTTAAAATATCTTTAAATGATATAATTTAGATATTCATAACTTATACAAAAGCAAATTTATAATTTATCTCATAGCAATACAACGATAAAATATTGGTTAAAATTCAAGCAATTTGACTCTTGAAAAATGAAATATGCAACTCTTTAGAAACGGATGAAGTAATATTGTTTTTGAAGATTATAAACACCTCAAATATAGATTAATATCATAATTCATCAAATCTCGATAAAGAGTATAGAGCTTCTTCTAATTAATACATTCTCCATTCACTTTTACTTGTCCATTTTGGATTTCGCATGCTCTTAAAAAATGTACTATTTTATCACAATACCTATATTATTTGATGCATAATCTTAGTTTTTGAGATGGAATAAAGAATAAGTAACTAATGTTGAAGGTAAAATAAGAAAAGAGACTTGAATTTCTTTTTTAAATATGATAAAAATGGCAAATAAAAATAATTTTTTAAAATAAAATAATTTTTTAAAAATGATATATAAAAGAAAATCACGACAGTTAATTTAAAACGGGGGAAGTATTTCTTTAAGAAGATATGTGCATGGCTGTCTTTAACTCTGGGTCATGGAGATCACGTCAATTTAAATTCTTTAATTTGTAGTTCCCTCATACTGAAAAGTAGATGGATTACCTTTTCTGTTAATTAAAAGTGTCTATTTTAAGCGGTGAATAAATAAAAAAAATTCTTTCATAACGATTTTTATCTCTGAATAAGTTATACTCAATGTGAATTTACGAACATCGAATATTGAATATTAAATAGAATTTTTTTTTTAATGTTAGCTTAATAATCATGAGTCCAACTTGTGATTTACTTACGTCAGTATATTGATAATATTATAGGTGGAAAATTCTTAGTTTATATATCAACTGGACTTAATGTATGAGTGTGACACAATTAAAGGATATTTTCGTAAAATATGGGCCCAACTGTAATTAAATCTCATCAAATTGACGTCTCTTTTGATTTCATTTTCTTAATGCATTACAAAATTTAAGTCAAGCACTACTAATTGATAGCATTATATGCTTCTAATATAGGATAACAGATAGATACTATGATTAATTAACACTAATTTATACCAATTAAATATTATGCCAAGTAATAATACTACTAAAATTTTATATTTGAGTCGACGATTTTTGGAAATAATGCGTATATTTAAGTTAGAATTTTACTAACTCTAAATTTGTAAGTCGACTCGTCTAATATAATCAATTGAACTTGAATCAAAATTTCTAATTAAGAAAGAACAAATATTTATTACTCTGCCATAATCAGCCGGGAATAATTGGTTGTTGTTATTCCATAGCCAAACAAGACCTTCGGTTTCTCTTCTTTCGCCTGTTCCATTCCACAGCCGAGAAAGTGTGTGACGTGAAAAACCATAATTTCAAGAACTGTCTCCTAATTTCTGGTATTCCGACCGGCAAATCAGCCGTTTTCCGGCGAAAACCAAGATGGAGAAAGAGCCACTCCTCCCTTCTTATATCAGCCCCAGAGCATCAGCCCACACATACCCATCTCCTATCTCCCTCTGTCCTTTACCTGAAAACGATGAAATTTCAATCCCTCCTGTCCCTATCCCTCTTACCCCTTCTGAACTCAAAGAACGCATTATATTTGGTCCTGCTGAAGCTACTGCAACTGCTATTGATGCTTTGACCTTGAACTTAAGCTCTCCAGACCTTCCTGCTTCTTCATCTTCAACCAATGTTGAAACAGCTGACAGTCAGAATTCTTGGTTGCTTGACCCAAATTACCCTTCTTGGACGAAGAGTAACCTTCATAGGTCTAAAACAGCACCAGCAATGGCTGTTATTAATGATTTTGAACATCCAGCTGTTTCCAAGCCACCTCAATTTGGGAAAATTTCAATTGTTGGACAAGGTGTTGTGCTTTTGATTCTTTACTTGACACTTGGGGTGGCTATATATTCCTTCTTTAAGGATCATTTTAAAGCTACTGAGACTAACCCCATTGTTGATGCTTTGTATTTTTGCATTGTTACTATGTGTACTATTGGTTATGGTGATATAACTCCTGATAGTACACCTACAAAGTTGTTCTCTATCTTGTTTGTGCTGGTGGGTTTTGGTTTTATTGACATTTTGCTTAGTGGGATGGTTAGTTATGTGCTTGATTTGCAAGAGAACTACCTGTTAAGGAGTATTAAAAGCGGGAATTCACATGATGCTAGGTCTTATATTATTGATGTGAAAAAGGGGAGAATGAGGATAAGAATGAAGGTGGCACTGGCATTGGGCGTTGTGGTTCTTTGTATTGGGGTTGGGGTTGCTGTTATGCATTTTGTTGAGAATCTTGGGTGGATAGATGCATTTTATTTGTCAGTCATGTCAGTTACCACTGTCGGGTATGGTGATAGGGCGTTCCAATCAATGACCGGTCGTATCTTTGCATCCATTTGGTTGCTTGTGTCTACACTTGCGGTTGCTCGAGCCTTTCTCTACTTAGCTGAGGCCAGAGTAGATAAGCGTCATCGGAGAATGGCAAAGTGGGTGCTTGATCAGGATATGACTGTTGCGCAATTTCTTGCTGCTGATATCGATAATAATGGGTTTGTGAGGTAAAAGTTCTCTATTCCTTTTGAAGTTAATTCTATTTATCTTAAAATACTTTCATTAATTTTTACTCTATTTGCTGATACTTGCCATAGTCAGACTGAAGGTATCTGTGGAGTGGATATATGCTTGGGCTTAGTGTTTGAATTTGTTTCGTATAAATTTGTCCTTACACTTTAGTTGTTTGCGTCTGTTGAACCTGAACTTTGCGGCAAGCATATTAGTCAAGCTCAAACCTATAGCTCTTCAAGAATATTAACTTGCAGATGAGTCCATTCATTCAATCGATTTGGCAGAAAACGACAAATACACGTCAGGTTTTGATTCTCTTGGAATTAACACATATGAGTTGTTCTGCTTTTCTCCTTAATTTGTAAAGGAAAGAGTAACTGGAGTAGCTATGAGTGAATGCAACAAGATCCTAGTTTTTTTTGTACTTAATGCATTTCAGGTTTTATGGTTGATATGCTTTATTGGCTACCATCACACTTAGGGTACTGGATCCAGTGGGCCGTACAATAGATGAACTCTCTCTCACATTCAATAAATAGTAGGGAAGTGCGCTAAAACCGGCTGAAACAGGAAACTAGTCAATCTTGAGAGCGGGTAGTGGTTCATCAGAATCAAGTAGTAAGTATGTATGGACTTCTTTCCAAGTAAGAGAGATTGCATTAACATCAAAATAGATGGAACAAAGGAAATAGTGGATGATCATGTTTAGCTTTTATTTCCAAGGTTTTGTTTGTTTGCGAAGCACAGGCCATAGAGCTGGTAATTTATAAGTGCAGATTTCTTTCCTCTAATGATTTGCTTGAGTTTGTTCTTGACATGCTTTTTCAGAAGTTTCTTAATAAGCATAACTGCAAATTGATAATTGAAGAGACACTAGAGTTTGATCTGAGCAGTGGTAATACTAGCAAGCTTATCTTGTTGATAGTGCTTGATCCACGTTGTAACAAGATATCATTGAAGTGAAGCTTACTAAACACGTGTATAAGACCGTGTTGGCTCTATAGACATTACAAATGGTTGCTTGAACCGTGAAACTGCCAGCTGTTTTTTTATTGATTCGTGAAATTGCCAGTACTTGCCAACGAAGATTTTGTCTGACTTAATTTATCCACATTGGTCCTTTTGTAAATAGCCTTGCTTGAAAATGCATAATTACTGCTGCAAAATGACCTTTGGCCTAATTCGGAGAATAGGTGTGGTACATATCATATAGAGATGATAAGTTAACTTTGTTGCACCTCCAAATTCTGTTTATTTTGTTCGTTTGCACTTAAAGTGAACATGCCGAATAGAAAATTTCGTTTTTGCTAAACCTGGTCATTTTAGTCATGCACTTTTCACTCTCACAACTTGTTTATACTATATGAATGGAAAACATTATTTACGGCAACCTCCTCTGCAATCAATGCGCCAACAGTTCAAATCTTCATAATATGTTTATATTCAGTTGGTGTTTGTCCATATTTTAACATCTTCCAGAGACATGCTAGCCAGATGAATTTAGCATTACGAAGTTACTATAACTTGGAGATATTGAAAATGTGTTCATTGTTAATTTTAGGTGCAAAAATTCAGAATAAATTGCAGCCACTGTACATGTGTACTATATTCTGGTTAACAATTAGGGGAATTTTATCTTTTCCATACCAGTGTAGAGCACCAAAAGCCTAGAATGTTGTTTTGGTTTGATTTCTATCTGCAGTTACTTATTTTCAACCTTTAGACTTGATTTAGTCTTGGTTAGGACGGCGTCTAAACTCATAGATATCTCTTTAGAAAATCTAAGGTCTACACATCCTGTAAGCTCCCCAAAATTTGTAGATAGTTACTGGTGGTCAATGAACCTTAATTTTTTTTTCAGTTTATGACATGCTCTTGTATGAATTGCATATTTTGATCGCTTTGGAAGTTCGAATTTCATTTTCCTTCTCTCCTTTTTTTGAGTGGTCATGTAAGGATAGTATGATGTAAACACATTACCAATAAAAAAAAGTACTAATGGAAGCACCTATTAAGGGAATACCAAGAATTACTCTACTTTATACTCACTGCATCTTCTTGATAAAAAAAAGTTAAAAAAAAATGGAACGAATGCTAAGAATGAGTACATCTAAAAGGAGAGCTTTACAGTTTGTGTAAATAACTGAGAAATTTAACTATGGCTTCTGCCTCTAAATACATTTGCATTATAACACTTGTTAGAAAGTTATTTTGAGTTAGAATTATGCATGCACCTATAGTGTGGCTGCTAGCCTGTCTCTTGTTAGATCACTATCTGGTTCCACTAGGAACATGTATGCCCTTATTTTGTCCCTAAGGGCCCAGGCGCATAACATCCATTTTATAGCTGATATATTTTTGGAATATGATTTGATGAATCAAGTCTATGGACAAATACAGAGACAAACAGCCACCAACAATTACAAATGTTGGCATGGGAATTTTAAAACAAAAATGTAGGTTTCAGAATTTTAGCTTGGGAGATTTAGGTATAAATTCTATAGAAGGCCCAAATGAACTTACAAAATGGCTTGTCCACACCATTCATCGCAGAAGTTACCCATCATACCCTTGTACATACGTCATCAATAATTGTTAAATTAGCCTGAACATGCTTGCCATAAGTTGTAGCTACATACCTTGGAATAATAGGCATAAGGTGTAATTTTTTGGAAATTCTTGATGATAGTAATAAGACAATAGAATATCAAAAGATTTTGTGGATCCAACAAGTAGACCTCCAATTATTGTTGGGGAGGAGCATACCAACTACATCTAGGATATTAAGGACGAGTACTGATTTAAAATAAAAAAATTAGTTTACACAAAACTAGAGAGAATCACCTCACAAAATGGTTTTCACAAAGTGTTCCCAATATTTAATTTCCTCACAAAATACTCATTATTCGGCTTTCTCCTCAAAGTGCAAGTTCCTGCATATCCTTGAGAGGATTGAGCATGTCATTAGTATATAACAAGTAAATGAATGAACTATCATCCAACTTCCGGAAAAAGGGCAACTATCTTACATTCTCCTCAAACAACAAAAAAACTATACCCAACATAATGAAACCAATGCTTTCGTACCATTGTCTCTGAGACTGCGTTGGGCCGTACAGGTATTTCTTCTTCAATTAATCAGTCTTCTTTTTCTTCAACTTCTAATTCTTCTAGTTGTTTCATATAAATTTGTTTCTGAAGTTTGCTATGTAAGAAAGTTGTCTTAATATCAAACTGGCCCAATTCCAAGTCATACATAGTCATGACACCCCCTTTTACCCATGACAATCAAAGCAAGGATCTGATGGAGTTATGCCTCACATCAGGGATAAATTATCATTAATTCAACATTATGTATCTGAATATAGCACCTTTCAAATTATTCATACCTTGTAGTTTGCATTTTCAACCCTTGAAATTCCTTCCTTTTTTGGCATAATACACATACGACTAGCCCCTCAACTTGCAAATAAGTCCCTTTTACTCACCTTATCTTTGCGATAAACCATGTACACCCCTTATATATCTGTATCTAATACCACATGATTTCACCACTTGGCTGGCACTTTTTCCTAAAAGTTCTTGCACATGAAGAGCAGAAATTAAGAAAATTTGATGGTCCAGATAAGACTAAATGATTCGAGGGTGTAACCCTTTTTCTTTTCCTTTCCTTTTTCCTTTTTCCTTTTTAGTCTACATCGCCTTCACATAGTCTTCTTCATCAGAGCCAACTACAAGCTATAGAAATTTTAGAAATACAGAGGCCTCAAGTTGTGTTCTTTATCAGAAACCATTCTCTTCGCCATCTCCAAGCCCAAGTGCTCTACAGAATTCATGAAATATGGAGAAGATGGTTGGGTTGGATCCTTGGCTTCTGCCAATTTCAGATCAGACACATCTTCTATTTTTCTTAGTTTTTTTTGCTTGTTTTTTCTTTAATCTCCACTGAATGGCATGAGGTAGTGTTGATGGGTTTTATTGGTGAAGAAAAAAGAGTGTGTTTGGAGAGAAAGATGAGTTTACAAGTAATCATGATACCCTCGTCCATCAGTGTAGGTCTGTTCTGATTACAAGCAATCATGATATCCTCCTCACACATTTTAAGTTTTTCCAAAATTAGGCAGGCTTTCCTTTGTGCAAAGTTAGGACAATTATTCCCTCGGAGTAATACTAACACATATCTGTTCCGACTGAAAGTTCTTTATAACTATAATGATAATGATCTCTACTATGCTCTGCTGTAACATTTCCATGGTATAATGATGAAACCCAATATGGACCAATTACAATTTAGCTTTCGTTACTATTAAAAATATGTTACACACTACTTTCTCCCAAAAAAAAAATAATCAAAAGAAGAATATGTTTCACACAAAAAGGGGCTTACTAATGCAGCATACTGGTTAGTAAGACTATTTTTAACTCATAATCTACTATCTTAAACTTGAAAGAAAACAAACGGTAAGAATATCAGATACTTAATTCTGAATTTACTTGTTGAGGTTATATCTTAAAATTCTTGGAGCATTGTTCAGTAAAACTTGCGTAACATTGCTAAGCTAACAACTTAAATGTGCTTCTTGTCTTAGGCCTGAGTCCTTCTCAACACTTGCAAACTCTCATATGTTGTCATGCTTATCATTAGTTATCATCATGGGTTTATTCTGATCCCACTAGCTTATGAACAAATCAATTACCTGGATCAGTTATTCGCCCAACAGTCCTAGCAATGATTTCATCAGTAGTGTTAGTTATAATTTTAGTTTTTGTTTGTAGTAAAAATGATCTATTTATTTAGCTTGATGAGTGTCCTTTCTTTTGGGGCTTTTAGGCTGAGACTTTTTAGGACTTCAGGATCCATATTTAGCTTGATGAGTGTCCTTTCTTTTGCGGCTCTTAGGCTGAGACTTTTTAGGACTTCAGGATCCATATTTCACGTTCCAGGATATGCCAGATTGATTTCTGATCTGTGCCCAAGTATAGAAGTTCCAGTTATTTACTGAACTTGATCTCTAGTCAGGTAATACTTGCATAGATGGTTAATACATCACTTTACCTACTATTCGAGCAAATATGTAACCACATTCTCAATGTCTGTAATATACTTCATGCAAATTACTCGATCAATTTTGGCATATGTCCACTGATGCATTTCAGATTCACGTTTAGGTCTCTCCTTGTTGCATAGATGGTTAATACATCACTTTACCTACTATTCGAGCAAATATGAACCACATTCTCAATATCTGTAATATACCTCATGCAAATTACTCAATCAATTTTGGCTATCTCCACTGATGCATTTCAGATTCACGTTTAGGTCTCTCCTTGTCCATAAAATCCCAGTAACATTATTTAGTTTAAAGTTATTAAGATCCGTTGAAAAGGGAAACCTTTATATGTTATATGGACAGTGCCTAGAGCGCCACAAGAGATGTTTTGGAGGGAAAAATACCATCCGTGAAATTTAGGTGTATAGGAAAGTTAGATTGTTGTTAGCCTCAAAAAAAAGTTAGATTGTTGTTGTAGGGGAAATTTCTCAAGTAGCATGACACATACTTTGGACTTGTTAGACCCTTTAGAACTTTAGTGGAGGATAAGTCCTTGCTATTTCTGTACATTTGTTGGGTACCTACTTGGTACTGTTTATGAATAAAATACCTTGTGTTATAAAAACTTATTTAGTTGCATCTCCTGTTCTCAGAGTGGCCTTTCATGCCTAAAGTAAATATGGAGTTTTCGTAACATACAAATCCAGACTGATCTTTAGTGATTGAAGTGAGTTGTAAGAAATCTTTGTTTTTACTTCTTGTCTCTTGGACTTTACTGGAACGTTCAACTTCTCTATTTAAATCGAAACCGTAAAATGATCTGAATCCTATTTTCTAGCGACTACCATGAACATTTATGTGAGTTTAATTTGCTCATGATTTTTGTGGCTTTCTATGAATCTGGTAGCTTGAATTCTTCTTGTCTAACCCAATCATGAGGCAGAGAGAGTGTGTACCTCTATATAGTCATAAGAATTAACCCTTCGGGATGGCCTGTGATTTGGGCTTGGGATTCCCATGTTGGAGCTCTCAAGTTTGAAACGCTTTGCCAACGAAATCAAATGGTTTCCCTTCCGGGTTGAGCTCGTCGCACTGGGCTAGCCTAGTGTGGATTGCCTGTCCAGCGTGGTTTGCAAGCTATTGCATAGGAGTGGGGTTTTAACCCTGTGCTCACCCAAGGGGTAGCGGCTGTGGGTTTCCCTTGTCACAAACAAATTGTAAGGATAACACTAGGGGTGCCTTGTGGGCAATGAAGTGGGTGCAAACATTGGAGACAAGGATTCAAGACCCAGCGGAGATAAAAGACAGCAGGTGATTTCTTCCTATCTGTCTAAGCCTCAGTAGGCAGAGTTACCAGTTACTTGCGCTGGTTGGGAAGTAGTGAAGTACCTGTGGAATAGTCAAGGTGCACAGAAATTAACCAGGGCACCACCATTAATGAAAAAACTGTACTTATAAGGTAATTTAACATGCCATCTGAAGTTTCAGTTTCTTTCCGTTTGACCATTAAAGGTTCCAAATTGCCATACGGTTTTTGAAATATACAATCTCTTGTAAGTGATGTAACCTTTCTGATTATAACCCATCAAATGGTTTACAAAAACTTGAGTGTATGACCTGCGATGCGAGCATTTTTAATTTAGATATTGATAAATAGTCGCCTGAAACTTGAGCGAATATTGGGAATTTTGTATAGCAAATTTAAATATGTAGCAGTGTCTGGTTTTACTTTCTTGTTGTGTAGCTGAATGAGTCAAGGGGATTTTAGACTGAACCTGATCTATTATCTGGAGGTGATTTTTTTTTGTTTCACTATATGGGTCGCGGCTTATACGCCTCCATCCAAGCACAAAGTTAACTTATTTCTGCAGTTTGTTGTTTTAAGTGCTTGTTCTTTGTTCTATCAACTATCATAATTGTTTCTAGCTTAATGTTTTTGCTAGTACAACTTGATTATTTAACTACGCCTACTGCAAGTTCGCTTATATGCCTACATTTGCATTAGGACATGTCTTGTTGATTTTGCATCTGATATATGGTTGCAGTAAATCAGAATATGTGATATACAAGCTAAAGGAAATGGGGAAGATCACGGAGAAAGATGTAATGCTGATCTGCAAACAGTTTGAACGGCTGGACAGTGGCAACTGTGGAAGGATTACCCTCGGCGATCTAATGGAACACCACCAGTAAACGTCAAATGTGGTTCTTTCCTATTGGACATTAGGGAGAGAAAAAAAGAAAGAAAGAAAGAAAAACAGAGCTGTAGCAGCATCTAGGATTGGCAACTGGACAGGGTAAAGACACTGTCTTGGCTAAATGTGGCCTGCTGGTGAAACTGGAAAGTTGAGTTCCCTAATTTTATAGGAAGGGTCCTCTCAAATCCTTGCAAAGGGGTCAAACTCCTAAAAGTGCAGGGTTTTTGATGAAGTAAGAATGGAAATTTTTTGGAAATGTCTTGTTGGTGGTAAACTTACAAAATTTTGAAGCAAAATTATATTATTTGTAAATATCTACTTATATGATAAGTTTAGAGGGATAAAAAAAAAAATAGTCTCAGTGTGAATACATTAATTAATTATTTCGTAGGTATTTTCAGAAGTCATTTATATCATGTTTCATTTTTTATAATACGGGACGGAGTAGAGCTTAAAGGGGAGTGCAGTTACATATTTCATTGTTCAGCCAAAAATATTACATCCATTATTTTAGCCAATATACATATATTATACATACAATTGTTGGCTATGTTTGTTGTATTGACAATTCCCCCAAAAATGCCGCGGGGCATAAGTTTTTCAAGAGCGAGGACATAATTTATGAGATATTATAATATAAAAATATAATATTATATTCGACGAAATAATTATTGATCTTCAAAAATAAATATTAAAGACCAGCACAAAATAGGAGCAAAAGTGCAAATGACCCCTCATGTTGTACATTTTCAACTTCTTCGATATATTCATCCGAAATCTAAGAACGACGTAAAACAAGATTAATATTGAGGTCAATCATGTTCCAAAAAGAAAATGATCCTGATATGTATTTTCAACTTCTCCTAATGCTCCTAGAAACCATTAGAGTCCAGAAATAACTTGTATGTGAGCTGTGAGTATACTATGTCACTTTGGAGGAGACTGCTATGTCAGCTACAGCAGCAGATCCAACCTATAACCTGTTTAGATCACCAATTAGCATAGGCCAAACAATATGGTAAAGGGAAATCTCGGAAGGCACAGATGTTCAGACTGTATTATATGCTGAATATGTGTACGTTGTGTGAATAGAAAGAAATCAAAGACAATTTGAACAGATAAGCAGAGGATGAGAGCAATTAGCAAGGAAGATTGTTTTCATTTGCAACATTCCAGCCACTGCAGGAATAGCAGCAAAAATGCAACAACTTGTTTGTTAAGCACACTTCTGTTTATCCAGTGTAAAGGGGACCATACTCAATTTTGTGAGAGTAGCAAGTGGACCAAGTTGCTATAGATCCTTTTTTAAAAAAAGCTCTCACTTTTTTGTTACTATAGTGATTCAGACTCACAACTTTACAGTTAGAAGTGAGAAATATTTACCGTTGGAACAACTCTCTCTTGAGTGAATAATTTGTTCATATTGAAACTAGAAACTGCAACATATAAGTTTTGCTTAAATAGGTAGGAAAAAAGAACTTTTATGAGTTTTTTTTATAGTTTTAAAAATAAAGATCTAAGAAATTTACAGTTCAAGTAATTTGTCCTTATATTTAGAAGTAAAAAGGTATATATTATTAACTCAAAATGTGGATGCTAAATAGGTTTTCGCGTCATGCTACTTTATTCTTGATTTATATTTATTATTTTAATAGAATTAACTTTTTATTTATATGTATTGAAATTTTATCCATGTTATGTTGACTATATTTACATAAATCTTTTTATCATTAATTTGTTATGTAGATCTCAATGGTCGCGCGAACCGCGAGCACGTTAACTAGTTCAAAATATTATAAAATGAACTATTTACTATGTGAAAATTAATATTGAATTACGCTACTTGATGGTTGTCAACTATCTTTTTCTTTATATAAAACTTTTCTTGAAGGTCTAAATTCTATTATTTTATTCCAGTTGGTTATTATAAAAATCATACAAAAAAGTAATCATGTCATATATATATATAACGTTCTAGATCATTTAATTTGTATTTTTAAAAACTTTTTTTTAAAAAAATAAAACATCTCATGTTTAGTGGCGAAATCAGAAATATCACTAAGAAAGTTCAAAATCTAAAAAAGTAGACACGAATTAATCAAAGAGGGTTCAACATTTACTATATGCATATAAAAAAATATTTTAACCATATATAAATAGTATAATTTATCGTCAAAGGGGGTTTGAATAAACCCTGATGAAAGCTCGCTCCGCCCCTGCTCATATTGTTTAAAAAAATGAATATGTTGACTATTACAGAACATTCCAAGTGGAGTAGATAGATATTGATGATTGGAAATGTTGACTTTTGAGTGATTTTTTACTAGATAAATTAATGAAATGATAATATTTTGCAAAGTGAAAATAGAATTTAAATGTATAAGAGATGGGCACCAATAATGCGGAAAACAAATTCTGTTTTAGAATTGTATATTAGTTATAGTTATTATTCAAGGATACAATGGTTAATTTATTAATGAAAAAAAAGTACAAGTGTATCATTTAAATTTTAATTGACATTTAAAGTAACTCATAAATTTCATTACTGACTGCTTTATGAAAGATATAATTAAATTTCAAAATAATTTTAATATGTATATCATATATAGTTCTCAAGAAATTACAAGTCTGTGTATGTCAAATATGAAACATTTTGATGAATCAAGATTCATATTTTAAGGAAAAATGGATGGGGATGAAGAGGACAATCAATAATCTTTTAGCCTTAAAAGAAGTCGTGTCCGTTCAGAGCAACTCTCGACCCGATCATTACACATTTGCTCCAAACACATGCATGCAAGAGTATGATTTGGTTCTCATCGTTTTTAGTTTCCATTTTAGTAACTTTCAGGAAGTACTTAAAAAAAAGAAAATTATCCTACGTGAGTTGATTCCAAATATTTCTATAAAAAAAGTTTTTACGATATCTTATCAGCAATAATTTAAATTTGGCATTAGAATTAATTTTTATTATTAGCTTATGGATGATTTCCATATCTATAGCTATAGCAGTTGTGGCCATTTTTATTTGTATTTAAAATTCGAAATTTAATAGCTTATACAAATTCGAATGGTACAAAAATTTTTGCTTTTTTAAAATAAAAAACTAATCTCTTAAATTATAGTTTTTGAAATTTAATTAGAGATCCTTACCTAAAATAGATCTCTCATCACGAAAAATTTCACAAATTATGATTATTGTATCTGATTTCTTTTTTTTAAGAAACATAATTTTATTCATAAATAATGTGGGTACACATCTGTTTATCCTCTGACTCTTCTCTCATAAGATTTATCCGTGATTCGAGGACTGTTAGTAATATATTTCTCGAAGTAGGATGATTTAGACTTGATCTCCATGAAAGAATCTATGTGGATCTTCTTGGCTTATTTGATTATCAAGAAGAGTCTGGTATATTTTGATTTCTTTATGAATATTCCAAGAATTTATGGGATTTCCGATATTTCGATCTCTTTATGAATACCCAATAATTCGTCGGATATTCGAGATTTGTATCCGACTAGATTCTTACCGTATATGACTTATATTTCTATAGATTGATTATTTGAATTTTTTTATTGTTGTAGTTACTCGATATGTATCGATTGATTTGTATATATTTGTATCAATTGACTACTGGAGTTATTGAATATGTATCAATTGATAATATAATTCATATATGTATTGAAAAACTTTTTTGCTTTGTATTTATATGAATAACTACTGGATTTGTGATAATATATATAGTACTATAGTTGATACATAATTTGTGGATATGTATTTAATTGAATACATAATATGTGGATGTATTAATATTTGTATATATGAAGTTTAGTGATATACTTTTTAGTTCAAATTTTTTTTTGTTGAATTGTATATAATAATGTCTACCATAATTATTTGATGATAAATTCATCTCCTTAAATAATCATGATCAACATATACAACATTAATTATTCAACAATCGGAGTTGATATACAAATAAATACTTGTCTATATGTACACTTGATTAAAACATACAAACAAATAAACTATACATATGTTGAAATACAAATAATATCTAAAGTGTATAATTATTGATAATATACAAATATAAATTCTAAAAATTCATATTTACGTGAAAAATTATGTAAATACACAAATCAAACTGTATATAATTATATTTATAGCAATAAACATGGTTACAAATAAATTCATAGAGTCATATACAATAGAATATCAAATTTATAGATACAAATACATATCACGAGAAAATATATACAAAACTAGAAATACAAATACCTCAAATTTATAGATCTATACTCTTTATTGGATCTAATTTTTTTAATAGTTGATGGTTATACAAACACCTCTTTGGTAGAGGCAGAAAATTCTTCCTACTCTTGGATATGTTTAAATACCATTTATAAAATATTGATACATTGCATATACACTGCATAACTATTTATGCAATACCAATATATTACATATACACCACATAATTATCTATACAAATATCGACAAGTTACATAATTATTTATATATCATATATACATGTCCATACACCATTTATATAATATTCATATATATATTTATACATTATTTATACAACATTGATTCATTACATATACATTACTAAACTATTGGTTATCACAATTTTTTTTTTAAAAAAAAATTAGTTATTTAGCCACAGTCATCTAATAGCTTGTAAAAAATCAAAATAAATCATGACTAATAAAAAGTAAAAAAAATGTTATTTAGCCACAGTTAAACCGTGGCTAACTAGAAATAAACCATGGCTGAATAGCAAATTTGACTGTATTTCATCTTATTATTTTTTTAACTATATTTTTTGTAAACTAATAACTTTTTTATACATAATTGAAATTATCTCAAAATATAATCTATGTTTGGTGAAAAATTATATATTCCATCTTAAATGATGGAGTTAATTTTTATTTTTGACTTTAAATTTGATCAATTATAAGAAAAATGTAAAAGATGATTAATATTGCTTCTTATTTAATTATGTAAGATTTTTAGATGGTTCAAATTAGTGTTCTTTTTTCTCCATTGAATGTCTAGCATCTGCTTTGGGGTTGAACTAATCAAAATTCGCATTAAAAAATTCCATACTAAAGTATAGGATAGCCGTAAGATGTTCCCTATCAAAGATAAATTTATACCTAGAACCTGAACTCAAAACTTCTGATTAAGAACGAAGCTAGTATTCAATTTGTGGTATATCTACACTTTCTAGATAAATACCCTTGTGAATTTTCATGAGGCACTTGGTCTTCAAAGACCTTGACTAGTGAACAAAGACTTGGATTAGAATTCTATACAATTCAAAATATTATAAAATGGACTGTTTACTATATGAAAGTGAAGGGTACTGCACCTGCACTGTCATCTGACCATGTCTAATTTTCTTCAAAAAATATTATTGAATTATGCTAGTTGATGTTTGTCAACTTTCTTTTTCTTTATATACAAAAATATATAACTTCTATTGAAAGTCTAAATTTCATTATTTTATCTCAGTTGGTTATTATAAAATCTTTATAATAAAGTAATTATGTCAGTAAAAAGAGAGCTTTGTTTCATTTATAATATTTATCCAACCTTAAGCAGTCAAATTGGAATCCTAGATTAAGAAATTATTTGTTAATAAAAAATAGAGGAGAAAGAATGGCAAGGTCAAAAATATTCTAAGTGAGTCTACTAAGAATCTAATCCTTCTAAGACCCTTCACACTTGGGCCATTAGTTGCTTAATTATAAGGAAAAGTTACATGTTTAATTAATCGATAGTCAAAATAATTATATTCGTTTGTTAAATATAATAACATAAAAAAATGTTATGTATAAATTATATATAGATTAATATATAAAAATTTCTAGTTACAAACAAGATGAGTAGTACAATGCAATAAATATATTATGTTTTAGCTAATTTAATTTGTATTTTTTTAAAGAAATTTTTAACCTTTTTTTTAAATGAAGCATCTCATGTTGTTTAAAAAATGAACATGTTGACTAATACAGAACATTCCAAGTGGAGTAGATAGATCTTGATGATTGGAAATGTTGACTTTTGAGTGTCATTATGACTAGATAAGTTAATGAAATAATAATATTTAGCAAAGTGAAAATAAATAAAATTAAATTTCTTTTTAAAAATTGCATATTGAAGGGTACAATTGTTAATTTAGAAATGAAATTTACATAAGCAAAGTGTCATTCTTTCATGTGTCTCCAATTGCATTTACTCTAATTTCATGAAAGAATTAAATCTCAAAATGATTTTAATACATATATCATATATAACTCTCAAGAAATTACAAATCATTGTATATCGAATCAGAAAAAAATTAGTAATTCAAAATTCAATTTTTTTTTTTTTAAAAAAAAGATAAAAAAAGGAGAAGTTTATTTTAAAGTAACCTGATTTCAAATATTTTTACAAAAGAAATTTTTATGAGATGTTATCAAATATAATTTTAACTTAGGAATAGAATTGATTTGATCATTAGTCTATGAATAATTTCCAAAATGGTGATTATTATTATTTATTATTTATTATTACTATTACTATTACTATTATTATTACTATTACTATTATTATTATTATTATTATTATTATTATTATTTTGGCCAAATATGATGCACTTGTTATTCCATTAGTTTCAGACACTAGCATGTGGAATATATAATTTCAAGAAAATCTACAAAAATCTGAAATCCTTGGTATCTTTGATTATTTTTTTTAGTAGAACAGAATTAGTCAGCCAAAATGGCAACAGGCACAAAATTAGACTTTTGTATATATGGTCTTGATTCTTGAAGTTGCTGCAATAAAAATTGACGTTGAATCTTGTCACATTAGAATTTAAGAAAATTAATTTAATTGTAATGTAATGGGTAATTTTGACTTCACTGTTTTCAAGTAAATAAGTTGGTCAATTATATTATACTGGTATCTCTTGAATATAGTCAATGTTCTCCAAAGAAAAGAGTGACATGAGATCATGGCTGATGTTTTTCTTATTCTATTCCAACTATTTTACTTATCATAATTTTTTATTTTGTTAAAAACTCTATTTTGACTAATTTATTTTTATTTATCATTGTTATTGATTTATTTTTGAGACGAGGTCTTCCGAAAACAGTCTTTCTATTTCTATGAGATAGCGATAAGGTTTGGTATATTTTATTCTCTCCAAACTTCACTTGTGATCCACTGGATATGTTATTGTTGTTGTTAATTTAAAATGTTAATCTCTCTCTTCAATAAATAAATAAAAAATTATTCTAAATAATCACAACAATAAAATATGTGTATGTGCTCTTAATATGTTTTGTTTACATAATTTTTGAAAAATTATATCTTTGAACTAATATATTCTTATTTATCATTGTTAGTAAATCATAGATATATAAAAAGGATTGGAGATCGTGCATTAGACTAAAAGATTAGTCGGCTAGTAGGGGTAGGTTGATGTCTTGCTTTAGGATATTAGTAGAATTAATTGTGTCGTTATACATTGTGTTGTTATTTTTCATAATTTATTCTACTACTTTTTGTATTTATAAAATTATCAATTACTTTCCACCCTAGTTATTTTTTCATACCTTGTATTTGCTACTTTTGGGGATGATTTATATGAGTCGAGGGTCTTGCAAAAATAGGCTCTCTATCTCTATATATGAGATAGTGGTAAGATTTACGTATATTTTATCCTCTTCAGACTTGTAAGATTACACTGGATATGTTGTTGTTGCTGCTGTATCATTGTTAGTAATTTAAAGTGTTAATCTCTCTCTCTTCAATAAATAAAAAGAAAATTATTCTAAGCACTTACAATATTAGAGTATGTGTATGTGCTCTTCACTTAGATTTTTTTTTTTTTTTGCTAATTAGTCAATGTTTTTTACCTCAAAAAATATTTTTTACTAATGACGTAATGAAAAGAATATACTCAATTATATCTTGATTTTTTAAATTGACAATTATTGGATATTCTATATTTTTACTAAAATAAATAAATAAAATAATTTGGAGAAAATATTAATTAATACCCCACCCCACCCCATCCCAAACCCACCCACCAAGCTATGAAAGGGAAAAATAGGTAGGGTAATTTCCTCTAATTAGAGTCCATGATTATACATTTATAACATACCTTTTAGTGGTCTAAGTTTCTTTTTTCTATTTTAGAAGTCTTAGTTATAGTGATAAACTTACCTAAACATATTCAATCATGACTAGACAGGCCAAAAAATAATTCAAAGAAAACCGCAATCTCATTATATAATTCGATGAGGAAAAAAGTAAAGATAGACTTATCAAAATGAACTAATTCAAATAATACATTATAATAAATCTAGCTATAAGAGCACTTGTTTTTATAAAATAATGATACTCTTTTTATTTGTTTTGCTCTCTAAGATATGCATGATTTGGCCGCAATTTGAATTTTAAGGTGGGTATAGAAATGTCAAGTTAGAATTTGAAATTAATGAGTTCAAAAATTTAATTTATTTGAATTATTGGATTTTAAATTTTTATATATTTAATAATTTTTTTAGTTAAATATGCATTTTTAAATTAAAATTACTTAGTTCGATCGAATTCGTAATTTATAGGGTAGCTCCATCCTTGCTTGCAAGGCTAATTACGCCTTGACTCAGAGAGTAGAGTTTTTTTTTAAAAAAAATTAATTAATTACCACCTCACATCCCCCTAGTTTGCTTTGGAGAAGCTCAATGCAATCTTGTCTTGGAGGTTTTTTAGTCAATATATATAATAAAAAAAAATTTAAAAAAAACGTGACCAAAAAAAATAATAATTTGTACCTCAATTGTAAAATAATATGTAGACTTAGAGTTTAGAGTTGGAAAGACTCAGGTTTTTATTTTTATTTTTGTATAGAACATAGTATTTAAAGGGGATGCTATGCTATTGATAGAGTTTGTACAATCTATTTTAATCGTAGAAGATAGATAACTCATCAGTTAAATTAATTTTTAATTTTTTTTCAGAAAGTTTATTTAGTTTAAGCGATTAGAAATTATTTTGAGATTTAATCGAGGATCAATTAACTCATATCAGATAGGATTTTATATTTCAAGATTAGATATTTATAAAATTATTTATACCGAAAATGTGATATTAGCAATTTCGGAGTTATTAAATTTTGTACTGAATGCCAAAAGGAAAGTTAGGGTTAAAATTGAAAATAGAAATTACGTAGATACGTAGTTGTTGAAACCAACAGAAGTGTAAGTATAATTCTTGTTGTACTTGAAAAGTTTAATTTATTGGGTGATTAATTAATTAATGAGCAACTAGGTTGCTGGAAATTGAAGGTTTTAAAGTTTGAATTAGTCAGATATGCAGCTTTTTTAAGCAACAAGTAGATTTGATGGTGTCTAACAATTGCTATGATGAAATTAGGAAAGGTACCTTTTGAATAAACTTTTTAGACTTGAATTTTCTATGAAAATGATCTTATGATGTCAACATCTGAATGATTCTTTTTTATTTATTTATTTATTTATGTTTAAAGTATGCAAACCTAACAAATAACCTGCCTCCCCCTTTTCTAATAATCTCTTCTCATATAGACTTCCCAAAATATACAAAAGACCATCTTTTTATGTCACATATAATGGACACAACTTATAAGGTCAACAATTTCAGCTTCTACCTTTTTCCTTCCTTTTCTTTTTGGAAATATCAATTGATTTTAATGTTATTCTCTTTCCAAGAATATAATGTCCTCCTTACCCCATACTATCGCTAATTCTATTTAATGATGAATTATTAAAAAAAATTGATAGTTATGAGTGCTATTAATTAATAATAAATCAATGATGAGTTTTACCTTAATGATGCCATAGGGGAACTTATGGTTAGTCCAAAGAGGTGGTTGATGCGATGAAGTTTCGGATCCCGCTTTCGATTTCCAAATATAGAAACTCAATAATATGAGACTTATACACGTCTCCCATCTTAAAGCTTTACTAGAAAATACGCTCAGTTCAAATGTCATCCCTATAAAATAGCCACACCATTAAAATGAAAAATCAAAATTACTCTCTTATTTATTTTTTACCCCCTTAAAAAGCTCTTCCTATTTTTTCTCTTTTTCATATTTGTTGCTTTCTTTCACAATAATTTGTATTAATGTGTACTGTAGATATGTATCATCAACACAAATTCAAGTAATATATATTTGTCACTTAGTTTTTGTCTGTGTTGATATATATGTCTAAATGTCCCCCTAAAAAACATGCCACACACAACACAAGTGGAATAATGTCATACTTTTAGCTAGAGTAACATGTAAGATGCCACTGTCATGGACACAACAAAAATTAATTGACCAATCATTTCATTTCCCCACTCTAGTACATATAGAGACACAAATGTATAATTGTGTGACCATGTGTTTTTTCTTTCCTCTTTTACTCATGCATCAACAGTGGCAGAGCCAGAATTCAATTAAGAAGGTTCAAGAGTTCGACATCTATTATAGATATAGAAAATAATAATTTTCCGTCGAAGGAAGTTCGGATGAACCCTTGGTCATGACGGGTATTTTCAAGCTTCACGCTTTCTGAAAAGTTGTATAATTAATTAGACTCTTAATAATAGTAATTACGTAATTGATTAGGGTTCAATGACACCGATTAGTCTGGATGACTATAACTAGACTGTTAATAATTAAATCATGCTTTTCTTAAACTAATTATGTATGAATTATGCATTTGAAAATCTGAAAATGACATTTATCTATATTTATTATTTTTATATTCTTTTCCCTATAAATAATGCGGATGACGTGCTAATTTTTTATTTGGTAGCTTCTTCATTTGGATAAGTTGTTGGATGAAGAGGATTATTAATCAATTAATTATTAAAATATAAGAAAGAAATCATTTTTTAAATTAAATTTGTTCTGTTTAATTCTCACACCTAAGAGAATATATGGGGTAGGTAAAATGGGAGGGTGGTTAGTTAGTAATTGGATTATGCATTAATTCTGTCATTATGATATTTCTGCGTTCATTTTTATTTGTTAATTATATTAAAAATAATATTTTTTTGAAACAATAATTACTCACTCCAATTATTATCTAAGTAAAAGTGAAAAAAGTGTTTAATAATTAAACACTTTCTACTTAAAGGAAAAGTTAGAGCATGTGCGTTAATTCCACCAAGCAGTTTTCACGAAATAGAATTATCATTATTATTAGAATTTTAAGAAGTCAAATATATTTTGGTATATGTTTGGTACGGTAACTAATTTAGCTTTCAATAAGGGCCAAAGCTAACGTGACACGTTCAATTTATTTATAAAGAATCTTATCACTCAAAAATATCTTAATTATGTTTCATAGTTATAGTTTGGATTATTACATCTTATAACTATAGTTATAGCAACATTTCTATAATTCGCGCAAATACATTTGTATAATTTGCTATACAATTCGCAATTTTTTAATAGTGTCTGTATATTTCACTATCCAATTAGCAGTTTCTTTTATAGAGTTTGTATATTTTTATACAACTCATGCTTAGCGTTTGTTTCGCTACATAAATTAATTTGCACACAATTTTTGTATAAGCACGCACAATATTTATATAAATTACGCGAATTATATAAAATTCAAACGGTACTTACAGCAAAATATCTGTAGCGATTCGTAATTAATTCAAATTATAACTATATTAATTAATCAAATAATATATATTTGCTTATACACATAATCTTTTTATTTATTTTTTAATTCCTTCTACAAAATTTGCAACTAACAAAATCAGGAATGGAGGAATAATGTCGATTTAAGGTACTACTTTAAAAATCTTTCTATTCTATTTTTAAGTGAAATGATGAACATGACATGAAAGGAAATGAGAATGAATGGACCAAAAAATTTTATAGTTATCCATCTAATCGAACACAGCTTTTTCTACTGGTAAAATTTATTTATTATTTTTTTCCATCCGGTGTTCTATACCATATTAGAGTCCGAATGTATTCGAATTTGTGTCGCATAGGGTCCCATTTGGGTGAAACAACTCCCTACCAAGGATTCTTTCCATTTCCAGGGTTCAAACCTGAGACCTCTGGTTAAGGGAGGAGTAGCTCATCAGCTGCACCACATCCTTTAGTGGTTATTGGTACAATTTATTGGTATTTAGTATTTATATCAAATTAATGAATATAACATGTCTTCACTTTCCGTTACTAAATTATGGTTAATTAGTAGATGTATTAATTTTGACTTAATCATGATAATTAAGATGATTTGATATAAATACGGACAAATCAACATATACTATCACCAATGAATGTAACTGCCCCATCCTTAATCAAAAGTTATGGGTTTAAATTTTAGATGTGAAAAATCTTTTGTAAGAAAAGCATTCCACCCGAAAGGAATATTATGTTAAGCATTCAACCGAATTGGATTCTATATTATGTCAAATTCAAATTAGTCAGACTTTAATATGAATATCGAACAGAAGAACAAGAATGGAGTTCGGCAAATTGGACGTCAAAGCACAAAAAAGGGTGGGTAGATAAGATAAGGCAATACTTTTTCCAAGTCTTTAACTTTTACTAATATTTGTTCTTTCCTTTAATTTTGACCATATATATACATCTTTATCTAGAATGCATTGTCATTTTGAAGGTGATGCCTAAGTTGTTTCCCATCCTAGCTCTCAACAATTTGTTTCCTAGTCTATATTCAACTCTCTTAAAGTTAACAATTATTTTTTGCTTTTGGAATGTCTCACTTTTTTGTTCATCATCAACTTGTAAAAGTTCAACTTCTTTCTTCAATTAAAATTACAAATAATTTTTTTTTAAGGAATATTCCTATTTACTCAAGAGGTTAAAATTGAAATATAAAGCAAGAAATTAAATATATGGAATTTCATATTTTCCCTTCAATATTTGCTAGCTATGCAAATGATGAAAATTTGGAATAAAATAAAGAGGGGATTTTTATTAGATTATGTCAATTAAACATTGATTAGATTGAGAACAAGAATTAATAGACGTAATACCACTATTGCTACATTGAAATAATACAAGGAAAAAAGTCAACATTTTAACTCTATAATTATGCTACAATTACAAGAAAAAAAGATTCTCTTCTACTAGGTCTAACTTTGGTCTACAATAATATTATTAGTGGTGGAATAAAAATAAAATTTGTACCTAATTAACTTAATCTAAAGCTAAGAGTTTATTTCTTTTGGGTATGTCGGATTAATTAATAAACAGTAGTACTAATTAACAAATATAAATTATAGAGATAGGATTAGGGTAGTTGTTAGGGTGTACAAATTAAATTTGCATGACACACCCACCCAATTTATTATTTTTTTTCAAAAAAAGAAGATATTTAATTTTTTTTAATTTGATAAAATATAGTCACAATCTTGCCGCAATTGTAGCGGCATTGAGTAAAGAAATGGAACAACCTTCAACTCTTATCAAAGTGGTCAATTACATAATTTAATTAAATTAGTTGAACGTAAGATTATTTAAGTTAAAAAAAGTACAGAGGTTAAAGGTCAAAGAAAGAGTTCTTTTTTTGTTTGTACATAGTATAAGTTACAAGCCTCGTGCCTGCACGAGTTCAACATATTTACATATTTTTTTGTCTCGATTTATGTAATGTTAATAAAATTTTTATATATTTTTTAAATTTTTTTGTTGTTAATTATTAGACTTATAGTATCTGCATTTTATATTACTCTCTCTATCACATTTATGTGTCATTGATGAAATTTCAAGAACCAAAATTTTAAATTGACAATTATTATGACCTGTAATACTTTTTACATCATTTCGAGTAATATACGTAAAGTGTTTTATTTATTTATTTATGTTATATATATATATATATATATATATATATATATATATATATATATATATATATATTTAATGTAGTTTCTTTTGTTGAAAAATATTAAAATAATTATTTTATTTTATCTTTTCAATTTAAAAATAAAGACCTAATTTATAATTCTGTGTTTGATTTATCCTAATTCTGTATTTACATGACCTAAAATAATTATATAGCAAAATAGGAGTTGAGAAAATAATTTATTAGGGCTAATATTGTAAAATCATAATTGAAACAGCTGAAGAAATATAATCAAGCTGACGAAGCAGACACGTCAATGAGCAGATGTCTTGAAAATATCAAAATAAAAGAATTAAAAATATTTTTGTGCGTCCCATATAATAAATAAACAAACATATTGACAGCCTACTTATTGGCTCTTCTCGATAATGATGATATATACAAAGACAAAGTCGTAAATATGAAAATTATTTTAAGGGTTGCGTTTTTACAAAATAAATTGATTTACTTGTTCTTTATTTCACTTCAATTAGGAAGATGTCCTAGGATAAATATCTTATTTTTTCACTCTTAAGAAAGAAAAATATCTCAATATATATATAACTCAATTAATTGATTATTTAAATTTTACTTAATGAAGCTTTGATATTTTACCTTATAATTTATTCCCTTCTCTCATTTTTTCTAAAAGAAATTAAAAATATAATAAAATAAATCTGCCGCATGTTATTAAAGTTAATCAATAAGGTGGTTAAGTGTTAATGGTTGGATTTTATCTTTTTTTGTGTGTGTTTTTACGTTAATTTTTTTCTTCAGATTGTTTTATACAATTAAACTTTGAGCCGCATATTTATGAGAATGCCTACCCACGACAAAAAGAAAATAAATATTTTTAAAAGCATGCTAACCAAATAATAATAATAATAATAATAAAGGAATAAAAGGGCCCCAAGGACTTAGCTAAAATAAAATGTGGTCCTTAATTTTATTTCAAGCTATTCACTGATGTCTAGATTTCAAAAACCCTTTCACACTTCAAGTCACGTTTAATTTATATTCACTAGTTCAATTTTCCTTTTTCTCGAATTAATTTGATTTGCTATTTAATTTGATTTTTGATTTAATTCTATTTATTCCTAGCAGTGAGTATAAAATAATTAAAACATTCAATTATAAAGTGAGTAGATTATTAAACATTTCTCATTTTCAAATAAAAATCTCTTAAGCATTTATAAAATAAATTTAAAAAAAAAAATTCTTGAAATTTCATACATATTATGAAAAATGAAGATCTAGAAAATCATAAAATTAAAAAAAAAAGAATGTGATTTGCATTCCATTTTTTTTTTTTGTCCAATTATCATAAAAAAAAGTCGGTCTTCCTCTAGGCTGTACCAAAATGCTAATATGTCCTACCTAAATTAATCCATTCTTTTTGTCTTAAACTTTTTTACATAATAAAATAATACTTTCTTATTTATAAATAATTTAATTTTATTCTTTACAAAATTATTTATTAGTTATATAAATGCTTATAGCTTTTTCTAGACAACAAATTTCATAGTTACGCATTTATCTATTATGTACTTATTGTAAACTACTAAACACACTTTTTACGGATGAAGAGTACATATATATGTAAGTACAATTTGTCTATTGATGGGATGTTATTTAATTTATCTACCAGTAACGAAATATAATAAAAATATAAATGTATAAATAAATCAATAAAATATAATTATATATCGATCGATGAAATTACGGACGAATTTGTATCGGAGATCCGTGTATACTCGTTAATTTCGACGAAATTGACCGTCTAACAAAAAGACGGAGAAGGGGGACCTGCAAAAAAAAGAAAGACTAAATCAAACCTACGTGGTCCAGATATTTTATTTTGTGTGGCTTGCTTATGATTTAATTTAATTTGTTTCATGCATTCAAGTCATTTTAAATAAATATTGTCCACTCAAAATTAAAAATATGGACTAATTTCCAGAAATAATTTGAGATACCAAACCAATCCTTCCACAAATAAGTTTCACTTCATTTTTTGTTGTTAATGCTTTTGGACCCTCAAATTAAACAACTTAAATACACAATCAGAAATCTACTAATCGATATTTGTGCCATACAAAGCCTATTATAGGGTAATTAAGGGAGGGGTAGAGGTACAGTTCTCTCCATCGAAGCGTAGTTATGATGCGGCAAATAAAATTTATGTAAGGCTCCTTTCATTTTCATTTTTATGGCTCGAATCAAATTATATCGCTATTATAAAAAAAAAACTTAATTATATATGTTGCTATAAATAATAGGGAGAAAAATAGAGACGTGATGCGCACATGGTAGAAAAAAATGAAAAGAGACAGGTGGGTGAAAACCAAAGAAGAGTGGCCACGTGGGAAGCACATGTGTCGGCTACGGTCAAATGCCGGTGCCAAGTAGGGACACGTGTTTCATTATACAACTTTCCAAATGTTTGACTCAAATTACTATTACTCACACATAAATCTTTTTCTTTTTTCTTTTTTAGTCCTCCGCTGACTTTCGAACCCCTCATTAATGTTTTCAAGCTAATAATACTACCTTTTTTTTCTCATTTTTCAATATCAAAAGTTTAATTAATAATTAATATTATACCCCACCAATTCTTTTTTTTTAAAAAAATCATATTATAAAATTTTATACAAAAATCATAAAATTAAAATAAAGTTTGTAAGTGACCAACAAAACTACATATTTAATCAAGACCAATGTATTTAAATATGTAGTAATTGTCAGTTGTGAGACTCATGATTTTCATGTTAAGATAAATCAACAAAATATTTTTTCCTTCGATTTTACTTTCCATTTCTTTTCTTAAAAGTTAAATTGTATAATTATTTTTCTTAATGTTTTAAAATATTTTTTTATTATTTTAAAACAAAAGAAATTATAACTTATTATTTTTTTGTAAATTTAATATATTTAATATTAAATATTTAATAATTATAATCCAATTTAGCTTTAAATATTGGTCAAACTAACTCTAATAAAGCAAATCGTAAACGAAAGATATATAAAATAAAATTATAACATGAAAATGTTAAACATTTTATATATACATAATAAATAATTTAATTTTATATAAATGATGTTGTATATATCTTGAGGTAAGGAATCCAGATGAAACCCTTGCTGAACCTCACTTACACAAAAAAATGATAGTAAAAAAAAAACTTTTAAATTGTTAACGTAAAAAAGCTAAACTCTTTTTCAAATAGGTAACAATTCAGAATCTCGAGATTGTTTGTATTATTTTTTTAAAAAAAAACAACTAATTATATACGTTTACTGAATGTTGAGACATGAGAATATAATGGTGTTGAACCAGCCAGATTGTTATTTAATTATATATTTTGAATTTATTAATATATCGTTATAGTTTTTATTTATTTATTTATTTATGTGGTTTCTAGATGTTTACATCTAAATATTAATTAAGTACCTCTCCTTTTACGTTATCTTGCGTAAGAGTCAATAAGCAGAATGTTGTTGAAATTGTCATAATGAGAGAGTTTTTATTTAATTTTCTTAATACAACTAAATTCTAATTTTTTCTTATTTAATATTAAATGAAAGCTAATATTACTTTCTATTTATATATTTAATAATTATGTATGTAGCTTCCATTTTAACTAAACCACGATGTATATTCTATTGAACCAAATTTCGAATAATATGTTCCAATTTGCTTTCCATAAAGTATGTATTGTTTGTTCACCAAAAAGAGACAAAACACACAGCTTCTAACGATGACAAATTTGACTACATTTGATTTCAAGTGTGAAAGAGTATTAGTATAAAACACCACAGTAATACTACTTACCAAAATTTTACTATAGTCACATTTAAAATATCGAAAATAATCTCTTTTATCTCTATAAGATATGTGTATATTTTACTCCCCCTGATCTCACTTGTGAGATTTGTTATACCACATTTGAAATATTTCTTGTATTGCATTTCCATAATCATTTTCCTTTTTTTTATATGTGGTCCACGTAGTTTCAAACGCTTAAACTTGTAACACGAAAAATGTGATAAAACTAAACGGAATACTATAATTTACCATAAACAATATTTCAAGAAACAAATAAATAAATAATTCTAAAGCTAGGAAATAAAGAAGCAAAATGCTTATGATAGCTAGATGTATCCTCCCTCCATTTCAATTGATGTGATGTTATTTGACTTCACACTACATTAAAAAAAATTATTGAAATTTATAATATAAAACATTCTTTGGTTATTTGTGTGGCTAAGGGCAAAATAAGATTTTTCTAATTAAATTATTTTTAATTATATAAATATTTTTTTAAAAAAATATGTATCACGTAAATTAAGACGAAGCGAAATAGAGCATAGTGGCAAATGACTAGACCCTAACGATGGACTTAAAACTTTGTCAAACCTTCTTTATAAAAGTGGGGTCTACATCTAATTTTTTTTCAAAACTTATATATAATCTCCCTTTCTACCATTAAAATAAAGTACAATAAAAATAGACCTTAGCTAGCTCAAACCAAAAGGAACTTGTCAAAGTTTAAATATAGACACATTATCAACCTCTTGTCAAACCCCATCCTCCCCATCCCCCTAAAAAGAAAATCCCTTTTCTTCTTCTTGTTCTTCAATGGGTGATGAACTAAGAGATTTGTACTATCACCAACCATTTCAAGAAGATTCTTCATCATCAATGGTTCAAAATATACACATGATTGATCCTTCTTTTATGAGCTATACTAATGAGTATTTACATGGATCATCAAGTAGTGATTATGTTACAAATTCACTTGGAAAACCCTTTGGATTTTCACCTCCATCTCCATTTTGTTCAACTAAAGATGATCATGTGGATGCTAATATTAATTATATTAATAATGATGTTGTTGGAGGAGGAAGTGAAACCCCAGTTACACCAAACTCTTCAATCTCAAATTCTTCATCTAATGGTGATCATGAAGATTCTAACAAGAAAGATAAGCAAGTCAAGGATGAATCATTAGGAGATGGTGAAGATGCTTCTAAGAAAGAGTAAGTACTTCAAGATTTCTTAGTATTAGCTTCTTGATATGAAAAAAAAAATCTCTTTTTTCCATGTTATTTTTTTTTCTCATTGAAATTATGATATAATTAGGAGTAAAGTGAAAAAGAAAGGAGAGAAGAAGCAAAGGCCACCAAAATTTGCATTCATGACAAAGAGTGAAGTTGATCATCTTGAAGATGGATATAGATGGAGGAAATATGGACAAAAGGCTGTGAAGAATAGCCCTTATCCAAGGTGATTTTCCATTTTTTTCTTTTTTTGCTCTTTTTTTTTTAAAAAAAAAAGAATTTATAAAACCCTAAAAGAACACACTTCTCTTCCATCAAGAATCCATATAATTAAGGTAGCTAGTTAGTCAAATCTATGGTATTTAACTAGTGATTTAATGGCAAATTTTACTTTTTCTTAGTCCACATGGTCACCTACTAGTATAAAGATGGTGTTCCCACTTTCCTACGTTATGTTCCCATTATCTTGTTCAAGAAATTAAGCTAAGATTCAAAGTTTTAAACTAGTCAAATCATATTATTTGAACAATTGATAAGTTCAGACTTCTGTCATATTCTCCTTTTATCTTTATTGAATCATGATTTTCTTCTTTTAAGATGAAAATATTACTTGTTTTTACATATTACACAATAGTAATACTCTTGTTTGTTTTTGTAATTGTAGAAGCTATTATAGATGCACAAGTCAAAAATGCCAAGTGAAGAAGCGTGTGGAGAGGTCATTTCAAGATCCATCCACTGTTATAACAACATATGAAGGTCAACACAACCATCACTTACCAGCTACTCTCCGCGGTAGCGTTGCAAGAATGTTGAATCCTTCCATGTTAGCACAACCATCACCATTAATGGCACCTCAAGCAACTTTTCATCAAGAATTCATCATGTCACAAATGCCTCAATTTTATAATCATGGCAATGCTTTTGGAAATTCCCCTATGTATCATCAAAACCTAAATCATCAACAACAGATGCAGCTTCCTACTCATCATCATGACTATGGACTTCTACAAGACATGGTTCCTTCTATGTTTAATCTTAAACAAGAACCATGAGATCATTAATCTTGAGGCTTTGACCTCTAATTAACCCTACTTGAAACTTAATTTATTTATAGCTATTTGATTTTCCTTTTCTCTTTCTTTTCTTTTTGTAGTAATAATTTAGAGATAATATAGATGGACTCTTCCTTAATTATCTCATGTATTATATACTATGTTTTAGTACTTCACCATGATATATACTATCTAATTTTGTCTTCTTTGAGCTTATATAGATGCATGCCCTTTTGAATTAATGCTTTCAATTACACTTTGAGGTGTTCTTTCATATTGGAGGAAGCAGCATTCTTCATTCCTTTTAAGGTGGATTTTATCAACATTATGAGGTAACTTAAGGTATATTAGAGATACATAATTCTTTTTTATCTTGGATTTGTTTGAAATTTGAATCATCTTATATATATATATATATATTCCCTAGCTATATTATACATGCATATTCTCATTTAGAAATAGCAAAAACATGTTAAGAGAGAATGATATACAATACATGTAGGATTGAGATCAGTTTTGATTTTCTGGTTCTAGATTTTAGAAAAGACAACTTACTCGATGTTTGATAAAGTATTTATAGATATTGAGTGGATTTTCTAACACAAGTAAAGTCATAACCAATTATATATACATGTTATAGGCTTATATAGCTTAGCAAGTGCAGTGCATTTTTTTTGTTCTTATAAATTTCTTCCTTGCATTTTGCTCTTATATGACATTATTTTTATCCAAAGTTGCTCCTTAATTGTATTTAGGACAATAGTAAACCAAATGTAGGCTAATAATAATTGATTTACTTAGAAAGTTCTATGCATATCTATAAAAATAAAATTAAGGCGGAGGTGAATTCAAGTTTTGAAGTTTAATTTAATTTGTTGATCATGAATTCTCACAACAATCTCAAGTTAACATAAAATAATAAATGTGTTTCAATCAACTATTGATTTCTCAATACAAATACATAAAAACAAATAAAATTCATCAGGTTAATTTCTGTCGATCCACACCTTAAAAGCTAGATTCACCCGGTTTTAAGGAAGCTTCCTCAACATTGCAAAGACTATATAACGTATCCATTTAAAACTCCTTTTATGAAAGGTTAAATTTGTTGAATTAGCCAAAGCACGTGGTGTGACCACATCATATTCTTTTCCTCCACCTTTTAGATGGCAAAAAGGTTTTCTATAATTGATGTGAAGATAATTAAGGGTTTATGAACTTTAATGATTAATTGCCATTTCCATTGAGAAACATTAGTAAATCTTAGAGTTGGGATCTCAAATAGTTTTGAGACAAACACAAATATAATGAACATCACGAGAAAAACATTATGCTATATTATTCTCTGATTGTGACTAGACGTATAATTATTATATTCTTGGTCTACTTTTAATTTATTGGTGAAATGGATTCAAAAAAACACTTAAAATGTGTGTTTGAACTAAGAAAATGATGCATATGGCCAGCTAGATTGATGGGATTTTGAAATCCATATAAAATCATAAGAAATTAAAAAACAACAATAACATACTCGGTGAAATTTTACAAGTGGAGTGTGGAAAGGATAAAATGTACGCAGACCTTATAATCGCTACCTCATAGAGATTAGAGAGGTTGTTTCCGGAATCATAAGAAATAGAGTATGCTAATTATACTTGGTGGGGGAGAACTAAACTATAATACATTTATAAGTGGGGTGTGGGAAGGATAAAATGTACGCAAACTTTATAATCACTACCTCATAGAGATAGGGAGGTTGTTTCCGGAATTTTAAGAAATAGATTATACTAATTATACTTGGTGGGGAAGAACTAAACTATAGTACATTTATAAGTGGGGTGTAGGGAGGATAAAATGTACGCAGACTTTATAATCACTACCTTATAGAGATAGAAAGAATATTTTCGAAATCTTAAAAAATAGAGTATGCTAATTATACTTGGTGGGGGAGAACTAAACTATAGTAGATATATAAAGAGGAGGGAAAAAAACTTATTTTAGTTTAGAATGCATTGAAATTCAAACAAAATGGGCCTAGCTTAGTTTTTTTTTTTTTTTTTACTTTAAATTGAAAAATATATATTGAAGGTTAGTTAGTTAACAGCCCCCACAAATCAAACAATGGTTCTTGGAAGATATGATTTTGTATACTAAAACCTTTATTTAATACTATTCACTAAAAATAGGTATCGATTTAATTATTTTTAAAAATATTAAATATTCAAATGATGTTATTGTTCTTCATTCATTAAGTTACTTTTTATTGTTTTTACAAATTATCATTTACTTTTCGTTTTAGTCATTTGGTTTCACATTTAGTATTTTCTTTTTTTGGAGATGATATTTTTGAAATGACAAATAATAATATATTAAAATTATTATTTTATTTATTATTTCTATATCAAGTTAATACTGAACTAGTGTGAAGAAAAAGCAAAAGTCAAACAAAAAAAAGGATCCAATAAATCGGCTCAACAGTCAACCAATAGCTATTTGACTTTTGACTCCATTAATGATAAAAACGATAGAAATGGCAAAATATATATATTTATTTATCTTCCAATGAAAATAATTCAGTTGGTTCATAAAATTACAAGTTGCACCAGAATTTAAGCAAAAATTTGTTTTTCTTAGAATGTTTCAATAAAATATTGGAAAAATTCTTTGTCTGTTTTTAGCTTTAAGAAAAAGAACCATTCAGTATTATATTTATTATTGTTAACTGTTTGGTGGGAAAGCACACAACTTTCGTGAAAAACAATGCTTATATATATATATCCTACTAATTGACTACATATCTGTTCATATTGACACTTAATTTTTTCAATTTATAAAAATTCTTTAAAAAATATGATAGTCCGGATATATTAATTCAGTAATCTGAATACATTCGCTCAGTTGTGGATATAAAAGTTAGGGTTTTTAAGTATCAACGAGTAATATATATTTATATTGAACGTAGAAATAATTTAAGAATCAGAATTAATTTATCCGAATTACTGAATTAATGTATCTAGATGAAAAGAAGAGATTTTTGGAATTTTTAGGAACAGATAAAAATAATGGAAAATATGATAAATAAAGTAGCGTAATCAGATAATTTTTTATTTTTCAAAATGCACGCAATACGTTTTAATTACTTCTCTCTTAGAAAATGTTATGCGTACATGTGTTTGAGCTCTAAAAATAAAATTTTATGTCTTTGATAGATTAAACCCATTGTATTTCTTTAAAGTGAGATGATTTTTTGCAAAGTTAATAAATCAAATTTTAAAACGAATATCAAATATCGAGTGAAAAAATATGTGAGAAGACAATAAGTGGAGTAGTTCCAAATATTATAAAAACCGAAACATTAATTAATATAATAACTTGTGGAATAATTCATCATATTATAAATTCATTAGTAAAATATTAACATGTGGAAAAGATCTTCTAACAAGCTGATCAAGTGATGGTATCTTTAATTCCCCCGACTATAATTTGAAGTTTAGCTTTTAATTAATTACTCGTGTTTTAGTAATGAAAAATTGACACCGTAATTAAATCTATACATGTCTTTTTAAATTTTTTTTATTATACATACACAATCGAGATAAATGTCTAAAGTTAAATTTGATAAAATCAAATTTTAAATAGATAAGTGTTTCATCTGAGTGTAGCTCACGTATTTTTATTTTAAGTTCAGAAAAAATAATTGGACGCTAGTCATTTTTTCAGAACGTTGCTTGAACTTAAACCAGAACTTTTGTGGGAACTTTCAGTCATATATGTGCATAGGCTTTTTAAAAAGAAAATGATTTTTTCAATCCATCTAAATTTAGATATACTAATGACCCATCATTAATTTAATTAGCTTATTTTCATTCGTCCAATTCAACTCAGTTACAAGTTAAGTTAGGTTTATTGCAGCTCTAGTTAATTCATGAAAAAAAAAATCGTGCAAGTATTTTAATTTCTTCTTTCTTGTTTGATATGTTATAAAAAATACTCTAATACGAAAAAAAAAATATTAGATAATTAAAAAAATCAAGAAATTAAAACTTAATAAGAGTTGAACGAATTGAACTATAAATCATTATTTAATCCATTTCAATCCAAGTAATCTTCCGACGAAAAGAGTATATAAATTTTTTTACCATTTTGATCAACTTAGTTCATGAAACCCAAGTTGACCTTTTGTATAGGCAAGACTTTGATATTTGGATTGAAAATATTATAATAAAATATTGTATAGATTTGCGTGAAATAAATAAAAAATATTTTCCGACATATTGAAGATGTCAAATAGTATTAAATTAGGTGAAGCACATGGAAGCAGTCTATTAGAAGTCAAAATTGAGATGAGGCTAATTTGGAATTATGTACGTATATCTATCAAACATCCAAACACAACAGTGGTCAATTTTGTTATTATTATTTGTCATAATTGACCATAGATTTGGCATCGCCTTTAAACAATTACATATTGTAGCAAAATTATTTTTATTTTCATTTTCATTTGTTTGCTTTCTGATATACGGCGATCGACTTGCTTAGTCAAAATAATTAGTTCATATTAGGTTAATCATGTGCGTTTTTAGTCTTATTATAATATTCTGGTCCTCTGTGTTTTACCAATACAAATTTTCTGGATTATCAGCTGTTAAACATATTGTCTACAGTGAAAATTCTGAGAATTAGTGGTGCTTAGGTTTTAAATATATTCCAAATTTTCACTTTCCAATCAAGAATTGAAAATCCATGAAGTCCAAATTATAAATAGGGGAGATTCGATTTTGTAGTTCAATGCGTCATAAAAAGAATACAGGAAATTTATAAATAAAATACAAGAAATCATTTTCTTGTATCCAAATTCAAATTATACGTAGAATTGCAATCTGAGAAGTTGCAAATGTTTCATAATAAAAAAGAAGTCCACTAGAGATGAAACAATTGCATTAGCCATGAATAATTCATGTTTGCAAAGTAGAGAGCACAAGTACGCTTATCATGCCTATATTTCTTTATCATACCACTTAGTAACGAGGAACATATACGACTATTAAAGGGAAACGGCAAAGAGAACCAAAAAATTTGAATACATAGGGTAACTGATATCATACAAATTATTGTCCCTCGAAGACGCAGGTAACTTTTTAAGGCAGAATCTGCAAATAACTCCTTGTGTGCTCCACAAAACTGTTGGCAATCACAAGCTGGCTTTGAATATCAACATCTCTATCCCAATTTGAGTGATTTCTCATTTCCACATCTAGTTTAAATCTTTCTAGAGTTCTATGCGACTGTATCATTTGACCCGTTGCCATGCAACCTGCCTTAGAATGAAGCACTTCAGACAAATGGTTCTACCAAATAATTCCAAGCAGGAAATGCACATTAGGACGATTCATCTGATTAAGTATGAAAGTGATCTTACATACTATTTGCTTAGGGAAGGGGGATGAAGTGACAGAGCAGATTGCATCAACTATGACTAGAAAATATAAAAAAGAACTTGGCATGAAGGAAAATGCTTTCTGTGCAAGATTATAATTGTATATAATGGAGCATAAGGTACAAAGAATGTTTTATGATTAATGTATTCGGGCACTAAAGGTTGATAATAGTATCTAACTGCTGGTTGAAACAAAAGACACGGAGTGTAAGATATGATATGGAGTGTATACTAATAAAAACTGACTTCTGAATGTAAGGTAAAAGAAATCATTTTCTCCCTTTAGTAGAAAGTATTGTCCTTGAGAAAAGAGCATTTTCAACAAGAAGATAACCAAACACTAAAAACTAAGATTCTTGAGAAAAACATTCTTCAGAAAACCGTTTTCAATCATACAAACCACACATCACTTTTTATATATTTGGATAAGAAGAGTATACGAACTTACACATCAATGAGGGATCTGAAGAAGCATAAATGAAAGGCAATATATGGACACAGAAATCACGATCCCAGCAATGAAGTTGTGAAGCAGCTTCTGATTGTCTCTCGTGGGTATGAAAACTGTCTTGAGTGTGTTTGTTAGTTCAAAAAGCCTATATGATATCTGCAGAAAGAAAGTGAAATACCAGAATGAGAAAACAGATAAAGAAAATGGACCAGATATGATCACAGGTAAAAATATTCAGGAAAATGAAAAGTGAGAGAACATAAGCTCACCAAAACATAAATTGCAGTGACAAGCATAAAATTAAGCATAGGATAATCCGGGATAAAGCACAGGAGCCACTTGGGCTGTCCATTCGGCATGTTTGATCTGCAGATGAAGTCAGGAAGGAATAAGAACACAAAGCATGCTGGCCTTATCAACTCAACCAACAGATAACTAAACATTCTCTGATGAGTTACAAGCATTGGGTAAAATTAATCTGACATTACAAGGAAACCACGTAAGAGTAATGGTAAACTTTAGAAACAGACTAGGAATAAAGTATATGATGTAAGAATAAGGAGTAATGGTAAACTTTAGAAACAGACTAGGAATAAAGTATATGATGTAAGAATAAGGATGTAAATCATTCACAGATAAGAAATTGGTACAGTAATACCAGTAAGAAATTTAACCATTCAGAAAAAGCTTGAGTTTAGCAAATTACTTGGAATGCTGCAGGGAGATAGAATGTTTAGATGGTGAACGATTAATTAAATGGAGGGAAATTATCGAATTGCTCAAAACCACCTCCATTTAGAAGGTTAAATTGTTAGAGACAGAAACTTTTATTTAATAATTTAGGTTTGCAATATAACCCTATATGCGAAAGCTGATTCTCTTTCCGTAGGTTAAGCATGTGGGAAGTGTTGAAGGATGACAGTCAGGCAAAATGCAGGATCTCAGAAATACCACATCATATTGTGTGAAATTGTCTAAGTTCAATATTAAATGCTGAACAGTTTTATTTATTAATGTCAGGTCTAAAACAACTACCATTATATTTAGTAGAAGAGTGAAATCCACACACCTCAGCCAGATGTGGAACTGCGAGATATAGGTCTCCAAGGTGATTTTGCCCAGCCAGCTAGAAAAGTAGACCAGTTAACCATTAAAGAAGCGGAAAGAAAATAGTCCAACTATGCCTAAAGATTAGATGAAAATATTAATCTGCTGAACAGGAAAAGGAAGGTATAAGGTCTATGATTGAGCATCAGCACCAAATGAGTCAATAGAATCTTACGCAAAGAGAGTCAAAGAGAAACTCCGTAGCTCCTGAGTAAAATTCCGCAAGCAGATGTAAACACTGAAAAGAGGAAAATAAAATGACAAAGTAGCACAAGGCATCAGGAGAGAAATCAATGATATACTTTGTTTTGGCACATCATAGGCAACAATAGTTGGTGTTGTATACAAAGTTCACATTTAGAAATGACGGGCCAAAACTGAATTTAAAGAATGTGTAATACATACGTTATGGGAATCCACGATGTGTAGGGGTGGAGCTTGTTGTATGTGATCTTGTCCAGCTTGTATATGTATTCATACCACAAGTACCCAATCTGAGGAGGACAGATTAAAAAACTTCACAAATTAGAGGAAGAAGAAATTGGGGAAAAGAAAGAGAGACATTGCAGCAGCAAAATACAATTAGCATTTTGTTAGAAACACGATAAGTCCTACTCACAGTTACAGCAACAGCAACAATTGATGCCTTAATTGTTCGTCTCCGCTTAGGTTCAGACTCCTCCAGTTTCTCCATCCACTTTTCAACCTGAAAGGACAAAGATGCACGAAATATAAGTCCTATACAACAAGTCAAAGATAAAAGAATTAAAAATAGGGTTCTATTGAGAGCTTACAGTAGGGTGAAAATAGGCATATATCATGCCAATGATCCATATATAACGGTCCAGCCCAGATCTGAAGTGCCATTCATGCAGCCGAGGGAGATCTGGCTTAGCTGGATCAGTGTACCCTACAGTTCGACAAAGTAGAAAACTATCACCAGGTGACAAAGTCTTAAGCCAAAATCTATAGAAAGATTAAAATAAAAAGAAAGAACGACAAGGAAAAGGGGGGGAAGGATTCTTCAGTGTTCACACTACTATTTGAAATACAAAATACCACTTGAAATGTTGTGCATCACTGCCACTACAATTATATGTCACCTTTAGTGCATATGATGATTGCACCTTTCAAGATAAGCACCTCTTAGCACGAATATTGGTCCATTTTGCTCCAAATAGGTGATTTTCATGAATATGTCAAATCAAATTCTACAACTATTTCTGAACCATGTCACTTTTTGTTGTTGTTTATGATAACCATGGTATCCGGGCGTACCTTAATTCCACGAGATACTTGCTACCTCCCACCAACAATTGGTACCACGTAACTCTGTCCATTAAAGCTAGGACAGATGGGAAGAAATCACCTACTTTTGTGTCTCTACTGGGATTTGAACCTGAAACCTCATGGTTCTCAATCCATGAACCATATCACTTATGGCAATATTAGTTTTGAGAAATTCCTATAACCAAATTTATCATGATGGCATTTGCCATTACTTATTAGCCATACTATTCATCTTAAGCATAATATTGCATGAAAGAGTAGGTAGCATTTTCAAACCGAAGTACTCCTTGTCCGAGCCACAAAACAGTTAAATATTTAAAAGTGATTTTGGAGAAAGAAAAATAGCAAGTGCATCGTAACTAACCTAACATAAATGTGAAAGGACTCCATAGTAATTCAAAAACTCCAGGAATCTCCCAAATCAGGATAACAACAACAAAGCACATAACAAACTTCAGAGCCATCACTGATCCTTTGTCGTTGTAGTTGTAACCAATGCCAAGGGCTCCATACACCATGAGAGTAAAAAGTGTGTGCATTGGGCAGATATAATACAGCACGTAGTCATTGTTAAGAATAATACAACAAAATATTACGAAGAAATTCAGCCTCCACATCATCTGCACACAGGAGAAAGTTTGTCATATTAACATTGAATCTAAAAATGTAAAATGAAACCACCAAGAATCTTCTAACTTAAGGTAATAAAGTATAATTCATAACGTTACCTGAGCAAACCGAGCAAGACTAAAATCTTTCCTGATGTAATAATAAGAGAAGTTCCCAAAACCAGTCATCCATACATATGCAGCAATGAAAACACGAATGGCATTGTATATCTCTGATGCAGCAAAATAATGATACATCAAAAAGAGGACCTGTTGCAAACAAAAGGATAGATATTTAGACTATGAAAACTCACATACTATAGGAGTATATACAAAGAACCAGGACAAATCCACAGGAAATATAAATATATATACCACATTGAACAGAGACACTGCATGATTTACTGCTTCGTAATATTAACACATTGAACAAAAGAAGTTGTGCAAGAATCATGCTGCGTCTTTGTAACACATTCACTGGAGAGATAGAGAAACAAAGAGAGCAAATGGAAGGTATTGCTGACCAGATTCACTTCTTACTAAACGGAAGGATAAGTAGATCAAGAAAAATATTATAGAAAACACTTGCCTGCATCCATCCTTTCCACTCCTCTGTCTGATGACGGTTAAGATAAAGCAAGGATTTCCCAGAAAATGCTGATTTGTCATTGTGTTTCTTGAAAGAAGTCATTGCTGAAACTATGATCAGAAGACAATATAGAAAGAGGAAGAGATCCCGATTGTAGCTCTGTTCACGGAAAACAATATAAAACAGACCCTTATTATTTCCAGCTGCAGTTGTGAAGTTGCAAATATACATCTTATAACTCCACAATGAAGTTAGCACATTTACAAGTATAATTCCAGCAATAATGCAGAAATCATATGATGTCCTTCGTTCTAGCCAACTATCAAAACAGATCATATACTAAACTCTCAATACCAAGAATCGACTACAAAATTAAGGGGATGGGCACAAGAAAGCAAAGGAGACAACAATTTATCTAGAATGATTTTGATCATTTGATGCTTGTGGTGAAAAATTTAAACATGGAAAATTTGAACTTTCCAAATGAACCAATTAAAGTAAAGACAGATTCAAAATTGTCTCCAAAGTAGGAATGAGTTTACACATTAGCATGCACATCATATATATGCTAGTGAACCTTCTTTAGAAAAACAATAAAATTTGTTCCATTGGAACAAAAGCATGCTTAAGTTTTGATAAAATTCTTTCAAACAACATTAAGACAAAAGTTGAACAGCACAATTCCACATCCAGTAGTTCAATCTAGATATTATCTTCAGAGAAGGATAATGCACAAGAAGATTCACAAACTATTTAGGCTGAACTGGCTGGGTATATTTAATACGGTATGCAGACAAGTTACTCGAGATGCACCACCACTGGCGGAGCCAAGATTTTCACTAAGAGGGTTCAGAATATGAAGAAAGAATCACACAGAAGCCAAAGGGAGTTCAACATCTATTATATATAGATAAACAATAATTTTAACCATGTGTGTAATTTTCCGCTGAAGGGGTTGAAACACTCGGCCCTACCCAGTTCATGCACATCCATGACATTTGTCAAAAGCATGATCCAGAAAGTCATATCATGATGCATTATTTAAAAATTAAAAGATTATGAACCTTGGTAGAATCTGCAAAGAAGTTTGTCCGGTCACATATATAGAAATAAAATAGAATTCCCCCAAATTCGGACCTGTATGATTGAAAGATAAACGGGTTAGTACGAGGAAAAAGATGGATCCTGCATAAGAAAACAACCAAGAGACTCACATTGCCCTTAAAGTTGCTCGATTTTCAAGCAAAAAGGAGTCCTCCATTGTTAGAAACCTATAAAATAATCAAAAAGTGTTTCATGAAGAATAAATTAAGCAAGTTAAAAGGAAAATCCACCAATCTGCACAGTGCACTGACCTAACCATATTTGTTTTTATTGATGGACTAGACACCTTTGTAGACGGAGATTTTGACAGACCTCCTTCCAGCAGGACAGCTCGATCTTCTTCCTGGATTGTTGCTTTTTCCAATTCAACTAGATTATTATCTGAATGACTGCTGTTACAGAGAAGACAACAATATAAGATAAAATAAGATAAAAGAAAAAACTTAAAATTAAGATAGTACAATTGTTTGTATGTTTTTGTGTGGATAAAAAATCACAGTAGCTTTCAGAAATCAAGTTGCCTAAAGATACTGTTCACTTATGATTAAGAATAGCAGCCATGTCTACAAGCTCTATGGTGAAGAATGAAGGGGCTATCTGAGTTCTCATACTTTTCCTTTTCATAGTCGGATGGAGATCAACTGGGTGGTTATTTCCATGTTGAAAATTGAGTGAGTCAACATAGTGAGTAAGGGGTAGGGGTGGGTGGGGGTGTGCTTCATTGCAAGGATTGAGCTGTTCAACTTACACTTTAGACGGGAACAACCACTTCTTGTACTCCAACCACTCAGAGTATAACCATGCAACAAGGACAGGGATGAATCCAAGCAAAAATGACACCTGCGACATGCAAAGGGAAATGCTTCAGTAGATTCTAGATATATCTGCCTTAACGAGATAAAGACAAAACAATCAAACCAAAGAAAATGATGAATACAGTTCAACATTACAGCAGCAAGAGTGCATGACATCTTACTCCATAAAAACTAACACGCAAAGATAATTCCACAACAAACCAATTCTACAAGTTTCTTAATTGTATCTTCCGTCCTCCAGGAATCAAATCCGTCACTCCCACCAAAGCAAACAAACAAAAATAGTGAAGGATCTTTTATCCAAATGCAACTGTTCCTAAAAATGAGATTAAGCTTTATTTGTGTTTCATTAATTGAGTGAGCTGGCTGAGACTTGGTATCAATTATTACACTATTGTTGTTTTTTATTCTGATAAGTAAAAGTTAAGTTTATATAAGAGCATGAACACAAGGTCTCAAGTTCGAAACCCACTGGGTGCAAACAATTTATGAGGGTCATCGGACTGGGTAAAACCTGAATTAACCGTGGTGCACTTGCGGGAAACTCCTTCCCGAGGGCCTATGCACTCCCCGGATTAGTTGGGGCTCAAAGAGACTCGGACACCCAGTGCAAATCAAAAATAATAATAATAATAATAAGAGCATGAACACACTAAGATAGTGCGCCAAAAGTTACTGAAATTGTGAAATTTTCTGATCGTAACTATCATGGAATCTACATTATTTACAGTGACCAGGTTGCATCAGCTGGCAAAAAAATACACTTGCACTTAAGGATATGCGAATTTCTCCGTTTCCCTTCAAAAGAACTATTGTTTCTTTCTGTCAAGATTCTGCACCAAATGACCAAAGGTGAGTGTTCCAAAGCTTGTGAACTTATCTAATAATCGTTGTTCTTAGGTATCAAAGGAACAAAATTGAACATTCTCTTATCATAGATCAGACTTCCCATACCTAATTTTTTCTGATGCATGATGTCAAATTCAGTAGTAAGGACATGTTTACACTGGCATAAAATTGTTAAACAGCCTAGAACACAACCAATCAATTGTACTATAATTAGTTCTTACACACACCTGAAACCTATCTGTTCACTAGATAGCTGGTTTGCATGGGCAACTCGCAATAAATTCTTTTTAAATTAAAATAAAAAAAAGTTATCATGCCTTCAGATCCCATAGGAAAGAAAACTAACTTCATAATGAACTCAAAAGTTGCAAACAGTGCAAGTAGTCCCTTTGAGAAGTTGGGTAAATATCAGCATTATTACATATCAAATGTTGAAACCAATTATTTTAGTTGCAATTTGAGTATTCTAGTACTACATTCATTTGTGTTTGGTACTTCTTTTAAAAAAATTCATAAGTTTTGCGTCACACTTCTCGCTTTTCGGTTCAAGCCCCATGAACCTTGTCGCTTTCGAGCACTTTTCATTTATATAAACACCGCGCAGATCAAATCTTTAAAATTATAAAGTATATAGTAGTTGACAGATGGCACTTTGGAGAAACGTTTTAAATTCAGAATAACATCTTTTTGATGAACAACTCAAAATCAAATCTTTTACCATTCTATACTGATGCTAACCGCCCTACTGTTTCATCAGCTCTAATAACGACAGAATTACAAAAATAATAACACCAAATCAGTATGAACTTCCAAATTATTGCTTCTACTGCACGAAACAACAACAACAACATGCAGCCACCCTCACTATATAAACATGAGCACTTGAATCTTAATATAATTTTCGACGTTTAACTCCTTAGCGTATATGAACACAATGTAGCAGCAAAATGAAAAAGAAAACAAAAAGGAACCACCTCAAAAGACAACCACTTTATTGTACTTTCTAGTACTCAAAGCAAAAAAAATAAAAATGGAACAACAAATGTTATCAATTGCAAAAAAAGAGACTGTTTGTTTTGCTAGCTTCTGTAATCAACAACACTTGATTCAGCCTTCAGACTCCAAAACACTAATAATTCGTTAAGAGAACTCAGGCAAAAACTTGCTGCAACTCATTACTAGAATAAACTTATAAACTCAGAATTTCCAAAATTCCACAAGAGAAACAAATAGATCTCACTCATCTCAGTGCTTTAGATCAAAATTCAGCAAGCTAAGTATCATTTTAACTAACACACTTGTTTGAAGTTATACACTTCAAACGGATCCGACTCCAAAGAGCTCACAATTATTACTACAAAACCCTACATTTCGACAGTTCCAACTATTTAAAGGATCCAAATCAAAAATTAAACTTCTTTTACTTAGAAAAAAAAAGTATAATCACTCACTCATCAGTATAAAACAAAAGGATTAGCAAAAGCTTTACTACCTGTCCTGGCGTGAGAGGACCGGAAACTGCCGCCATTTTACCCCAAATTTGTAATACTATATGGATCACCGACAAGTGAAACAGTAGAGAACAAATCGAATTGAAGCAGAGAAAAGCTCAGTAATGATATTGTGTATTTACATACATTATATGTACGTATATATTGAATAGGGATGAAGAGGTCTGTATATATATATATATATAACACAATAAGAATTTCCTATATGGAGAGATCTGAAGCAATGAAGAAGATGAAGACGGAAACTCCCCAGGTAGGGGGGTTAGGGGTGGGTTGACGGTGGGGGGTGGGGGGTGGGGGTGAATGGAACGACGTCGTTAGATAAGTATAAGATTTTGCTTCAGATTTTATAATAAATAGAAGAAATGTCTTTCTCGCTATTTCTTTTCAATTTTTCATACCAACCGTTGATGGAAGCGGTTGTGGTTCTAGGTGGTGGTATTTTATTTTTTATTTATTTATTTAATGTGATTTATGCCAGTAATATTAAAGTTTGATTAATTTGAATTTATATCGTAGACGCTATTGCTTACTACCATATAGGCGTTATAACATGCCTTCAATTTTGGCTCAATTGATATTTATACCTTTTTAATTATGAGTGTATATAAATAGATACTTAAATCTGTATAAAACTGAACAAATAGACACAGTTATACATCATACTTCGGTGGGTTTTAGTTTTCATTCAGTTGCTGGAACACTGTTTTTGTACGCGTTAATAGCTGTCTAAGGTTTAAACGTGGAGAAAAATTGAATTAAAATTATCAGATTCTATGTACTATATCAATCCACTAAAGATATTAAATGGAGAATTAGATTTTACTTTCTATTATTTCTAATAATAATCACTACCATAATAGTTTTTAAAAAATTAAGGAAATTGTTAGGATTAATTAAATAGTTAGAAATAAAGTAAAAAAATCAAGTGGAGATAAAAAAAAAGTACTTGACGGTCTTTTTCTATTGTGCATATTTTGGTGGAGAGAGTTACTAGGTACATGTATGGGTTGGAAGATAGTTAATACATTTAAAATTAATTGAAATGCATGCATATTGATCGGACTCCACACTTGTTAAAAGAAAGCAATTCATTCTTTTGCCAGCGAATCAAAGAATGAATGCCTCCACCGTAATCAAATATCAAGGTACAATGCACTAGGACGCACAGGAATAGTTTTCGTAACTTTTCCTCTTTCTTTGAGTGTGCTTATGTGTCTTCTTCTTTTGAGTGAGCGATTCAGGGAGGAAATAATTTTGAATATGTTTAATGAAGATCTTATTTGAATATATTATGCCTTTAACAATCCCCAACTTACTTAAATACGAGGGATTAGTTGGTTGAACTCTACTACATGGACAATTAATTATTGAGATATCATATGTAGAATTGATTAAAGAAGTTTAATCATGATTGGATTACTAAGAAAGTTCATAATTAAGTCATTCTCCCACTTGCTCGCATTCAAAACCAACATTAATATTATATAATAGCGTCATATAAGCTCATTAATTACCATGATCAGTAATTACCATGATTAGTCCATACTTAATTTTCTATATAAGTACAAATAAAGCAATGAATTTTGGTAGGTGGGTTAAAAGAACTGTTAAAAAGTGTTCAAGGGCATTTTCTTGTATTTCCATTTTGAGTGAGACATTGAACAACCTTAGCTTATTTTGTCTAAGGCATAAAATGACAATCTGGGATAGTGAAAATATCTTCAATTTTGACTCGAGACATATCAACAATATTCTTAAAGGGGTAATAAGCTAAGGCAAGGAATAAACAATTTCTAAAGAGAGAGAAGAAAGAGAAAAGAGATTTTAAAAAATTAACTCGTGAAATGCACGTTTCAGATGCATGTATTTCTCCACGAGATATTTTAGAGTGAAATAAGCTTTATCTTAAAATAGTTCATGGGTAATAGAATCCCCGCGAAGATACAGTGTAATTGAAAAAATTATAAGTATTAGATTGAAAGGAAGGGTCAAAAATACTTTTGTCTTTTTTCACATTCGTCAAGAAAAAATATTAAAGGATTTTTAATCAAATTTTTATTATTTTATTTTTTTCACGATATTTATATCTCTTCATATCTAAGATCAAGGCTAAAGATGAAAACAAACAACTTATCATATTTTGATTTTTTGAAAATAATAAATATTATGAATTATGTATTTCTAATAAAGATGAGAAATGTTTAGCAACCGAAAAGAGTATGAATTATGCTGTTCATGAGCATTTTGTTAGCATTTACAAAACTCTAGTTCTAAAATGTTTCAACTATGACATACTACCTTCATTTTAATTTAATTATTTTATTTTGATTTGATAAGAAAAAATATAATAATAATAATAATAAATTAAAAATATATAGAATGTATTAAAAAAATTAAGTTATAATTTTAAACATATTATATGAAAAATTAAAATTAAAAAGTTGACAAAAATGAAAATCTTTTTTGAACTGAATGAGAAAAAATTAGAGTGGATGTATTGAAATGAACGGAGCATATATTTTCAAATGAGAAAATAATAAAAAGGGTCCTTATGTTTGAATATAAATTCAAAATAGTTCTATGCATTGAATAGACTTGACCCTTTAAATTTATGATGACACAAATTGTAATAATGTTTGAGTTGGGGCGTATATGGATAAGATTGGTTTACATTTTTAAATATTAAATTAAATTATTTTATTGAATTTTTAAATCGATAATCGCAAAAATGGCATACTGGCTTTGGGCTTATTTGAACTATATTGATTGGGTTATGTTGAGCCTATGGCCTTTCTCTGAAGAAAAAAAAAGGGCTACTTTTGTTGTAATTATATATATATATATATGAAATTTTCCCTAAACTATTTACATTCATATACGTCTTTACATTTATGCCTCTAATTAATTACAATAAATATCCTTTAAATCTACTATTAAAATTCGTGCGTAAACGTCATACTGATGTCAGCATCCACTCTATACGATATTGATAGGATATCTTATATCGATAAAGCATCACGGAGGACATCGATAGGGTGTTAATATATCGATTGAGTATTATATACCGAAAGAGTATTATAGAGAATGGCAACAGGCTTTTCTGTGATACCCTAATGATATCATATCTTAATTGTTTCTTATTTATTTCTTAAAAAAAGTCCAATCCTATTTGATACTGACAAGGTACCAATATACCAATAGAATATCACGGAGGATACTGATAGATTTTCAATATTCCGACAGAATATCGCAGAGGTCAAAAGTTCAAACTCAGTTCTATATGATATTGATATGGATCAATATACCGACGGAGTATCACAAAGAATATATTTTTTTTAATTAATTTATAGTTTACTAATTCCTTTAATTGTTTTTAATTTATTTCTAAAAAAAAAAAACTCAACCCAATACTATATGATACCAATAGGATATTAATATATCAATGGAGTATCACAAAGGATTAAGCTCACTCGTATATGATATCAGTACGGTATCAATACGCCAATAGAGTATCACAAACATGGATGAAGTCCATAACATTTGTTTACTATTTTTCTGACCCAACTTTACAAAAATGCCTAGAATAGCCTAATTAGAATAAAAAGGTCATACTTAATGTAATTACTACTTTAAATTGTGACTAAATGACGCTATTAAATTTGTTCTGTTTCATACTTTTTGTTTTTTGCTCTATTTTTTCAAACAAACATTTTAAAGTTTTTTAATTTTTTTTTAAATAAATGTTACATTTATTTTCTTATTTATTAAGGCGAGAATAGATGATAGTCAAATAAATATCAATACATTACACAATTGTTTATATAATTCAGTATATAATTATATACATACATACAATATTGATAAATTGCGTATACACTTAATAGTTATTTGTATGTTATAGGTAGAGAATTCTTAAAAAAAAGAGCAAACATTTGAAACATAATAAGACAAAAATTAGTTATAGTTTGTTAAAATTACGATTCATAACTATATATTATAGGAGAGGTGAGCAAGATCGAGAGAGGAAGGAGAGGCGAGCGAGTGAAGAGAGGCGAATTGTATTTGTCAAATTGTATGTATATATCTATCAAATAAATTGTACATGTGTAACTGATATACATATGAATTTGTATATCTGGCATGCAAGATTGGGAGAGAGAAGAGAGAGAGCAACGAGATTGAGACCGAGAGAGGGAGCAGAGAGGCAAGAGAGAGGGAGGACAGAGAGATGATTGTATATGCATATCCATCAAATAATTATATATATGCAACTGGTATACATTTGTATTTGTATATCTGACAAGAGATTGCAGAGAGAGAGATGAGAGGGGGGAAAAAGAGGAAGAGAGGAGAGAAAAAATAACAACAAAACTCTAACTGTAACTAAATATTATAATTTTTTCAAACTATAGTGGTATAATATAAATACATATCTATGTTTGTCTAATTACGTAATTTACCTTTATAGATACATGTTTATATACCATTAAGACGATATTGATATATGTTTATACATGATTTGTATGATATCAAGATATTACATATACACTACATAACTATTTATATAATATTGATATGTTAAATATACACTATATAACTATTTATACAAGTATTGATATATTATATAGGCTTAACTCATAAACAGACGCCTAAACTTGTCCTTATTTTTCACTTAGACACCTAAATTAAGACAAGTTCCTAATGGACACCTCAACTGCTACGATTTGATCCCATTAAACACTTTTATCCTACTTGGCACTCTCCACGGTACTTTTTCATGTTAATTGTACTTTTTTTTTATTTTTCCGCTAAAAATAAATAGTTGCAGTCAAAAAAAAAATTTTGCCAAAATTTTTTGACTGCAACTATTTATTTTTGGCGGAAAAATAAAAAAAACAGTACAATTAACATGAAAAAGTACCGTGGAGAGTGCCAAGTAGGATAAGAGTGTTTAATGAGATCAAAGCAGTTGAGGTGTCCATTAGAAACTTGTCTTAATTTAGGTGTCTAAGTGAAAAATGTCTATATGAGTTAAGCCTATTATATATGTACTACATAATTATATATATGTGTGTGTGTTCATACACCATTTATATAACATGCATACATGTTTATACACTATCCATATAACATCGATACATAATATATATGCTACTTAACTAATAAATATAAAAGATATCGTTATTTAGCTATGGTTAAATCATAGCTAGTAAAAAATAAAAGTAAACTTTGACTCACTAGAAATAAAAAATGATCTTACTCATCCACAGTTAAAAAATAAACTATAGCTAAATGCCACATAGAATGCATTAATAATTTTGTTTTATCGTTAAAAGAATAAACTCAACTTAAATAAATAAAAAAAATACCATGTCTAATCTTTATTCTAAAATTCTGATTATATACATACTTCCAAATCTACTTTCAAATATTAAGAAACAGTTTGTCATTTTCCCTTTTAAATGACATAAGAATGTTGTTGGGTATATCTATTTGAAACATGATTTTCATGCATTGAGGTGCCGTAATTCAAATAGGTCGTATAAAACGACATCTAATAAAGGAAGAATATCAGTTATATAAAGGAAGAATATCTATTTAAACATAAACTTTTACTTTTATTTATCATTTTTAATACATTAAAAAAATATAGTTATTTTTTGATTTTTCATCTTTTATACTATTAATTTACTTATTCCTCAAATCATTTTTCAAGATATAGCATAATAATAATAATAGTAATAGTAATAAAAACATTATGATAAAATAATTATACTAATAATTATTCCTTCCATCTCAAATTAATTTAATTTTTGAGTTTTTTTCAATGTCCAAAATACTTGAATTGTTCAAAGTTCAAAATTAATATTTGAAACTTTTCTATATTTGACCTTTCATTATTGAAATTTTATATTTTTTAGGAGATAAATTACACTATATATGAGGATGTTCACGGGCCGATTTGGATCAATTATTGGTCAAAACCAAACCAACTTAATCGATTTTTAAATTCTCAAAACCAATTCAAACCATATATTATACATTTATCAGTTTGATTATTTTCGTTTGGTTTTTGATTCGTTTATTAGATTATTAACCAAACACAATTAAAAAGCAACGATACATTCAAAACAGAAAAAGTGACAACAATCTATTAAGAACGAAAAATAGTTAGAACGACTAATATTATAGAATTTTCAATCACTACATTTACTGTGACAAAGTTTCAAAATTCACCATTTTGACATATAAGGAAGCGATGGTGACATTTTTCGTCCTATTGTCATAGGCATTCATGTATGACTTAATCAATAAGATCAACGTTCTTGTTGTCAGTTCAATTTGGTTATTTCTTCGATTTTTTCAACTAAATTCAAACACAAATTAAACGCTATCAATTTTTAAAAAACTACAAATCAAAACCAAACCTAAACAAAACTGGTTTTGTTTAATTATTTTGGTTTGTTTTTTCAGTTTGGATCGATTTTTATTCAAGTGGTGAATACCCCTAACTGCATATTTATGACTTCACAAACGACAAAAGTGAAAAGTATGATTTAAATTTTGTCTTTGAATATTTTTCTTAACATAGATGCCGTGCATCACAAATTAATGAAAAAAATATTTTTTAATACATATATCAAATTTAAAAATGACAAAATAAAAGTAAGCCATTTATGTCTTAATCACATTCACTAAGCACCTAGCTGGATGGACCGCGAAACGAGGCATTACTACTAATTTGGACGTTTACACCATTCACTATGTGCCAATAAATATTTGACCAGCCAAAACAAGAATATGACATATTATTTAAAAAAATATTTTAAATATAAATTGAAAATTATTATTATTATTATTATTTAAATGATCTAGTTTAGTAAACATGGAGTAGTTAAAGAGCTTCATTAAATAGTTTTCAAACGTTAAATCATTTGTTTTGAACTATAAAAAATATCTCAGTAATTCGTTTAATATGAATTAGAGAGATGCAATGATTAAAATGACTATTTAATTATAATACTCTTATTAATTACATGTATAGTCTTAAATCATAAAAATAATTTAAAAATGATTAATATCGGTAAGAATCTTTTTAAAAAACAATTCTTTATATGATAATAATTAAAAAATTTATTTTGATATTATTTTTATCTATATAAAAGTGACTTGATAAGCACCTTTGGAGTGTCTTACCAAATTATCATTTAAAGGGTGATTTGATAATTTCACTTAATTTTTGCGGATCTCCTTAATAGCTATAAATGCATTGATTCAGATGACTTGATTGACTTACACATTCACTTATAATTAATAATCTATCATATTATTTTTTTTGACTCACAATTTACGATGAATTTTTATAATTCTAAGTAGTGGCTCAAATCCATCTCTTTCCCACTAAAAATATTGAGTATTACATAAAAAATATTTAATTGCGTTTTTTTTTTCTATATAGGATAAAAAGATAGAAAAAATTATACATAAATAATTAATTTTTCCATTATTACTTCTCTCTATATAGAAGTGGGTACGAAAGCAGTTGTTGGTGGCCCGGCAGCCCGCTAGCTTTTGCTTCCTTGGGCTATTTTTAAAAAGACATGAAAAATTTGATTGACTTCAGTATTTTATCAATATCGTGTAAATTAGTATAGAAAAAGTAATAAATAATATTATTTAAATATTATAAAAATATTTAATTAAATTTTTAAATTTTATTTTTGATTGAATCGTGCTAACACGTGCTCCAAATCTAATTGATAAATAAACATGAAGGAAATGAACGGTGGAGGTAAATTCAAGTGCGGGTTAGGTGGAGGCAATTAACTACTACTTAAATGAAAGGGAAAAACTCTTTTTTTGCAGCAACAGCAATTCTTTCTCTTTTGATGGTTTGCTTTTTACCAAGTGTATGAAATGGGGGATTATCCAGCACTAAGACAATCACAAGTACAAGGTAAGATTTGTTTGTAATTATAGATAAATAATATGTTCAAAATAAGCTGCAGATTTATGACAGTACAGATTAAAAAGCAAACGTATAGATCTACGTACCAAAACAGTGCTCTCACATGTTTAAGCTCGAATTCCTTTTATGATTTACCTTAATTTCTTCTTCTCCAATCGGTTTACTGTTATTCTTTTGTCAATAGCCAAACTCATGTAACTGTACTTAGTCCACTCTAAGCTTGTGTTTGGCTGACATGAAATATGAGCTCAACACGGTTTTAAAATGCAATACTAGTAGGTAAAATCTGTTTACTTATATACCCAACATTCCTCAGAGTCCTTACTAAGGTTGTCATATTTGGTGTCAATATCTTTAGAAACTACATCATCATGTTCATATTTCGTGAATATTTCATCTTTCTAATATAAATACATATGAAATAAATGGTTATAATTTATTTGTTTTTACAAAAGTTAAGCTTATAGGTCAATTTTGTATTTGAAAAATGCGAAATTATGATATGAAATTCTCAAATAAGGAAGATTAAAGTACATGTGACATTAGTATAATAGAGTTCATTTTGTGACAATTTCTGTTATTAGGTCAAGTTAATTTGAATTTTTTTTAAGCATATTACACATAGTTGAGTACTTCTTTTAGTACAAAAGATTAAAATCTGATACTCCTCCTGTCCATCTTTATTTGTTTCCTATTGACTTAGCAAAAGAATAAAGAAGTAGTAAATGATAGAGGTAATTTTACCAAATCATCCTTTGAATATAATAAATATAATATTTTGAAAAATGTTAGAGGAAAATGATTATAATAAATGATAAAAGTAAATTAGGAATTAAGTGTAAAATTATCTCTTGATTTCATATACTGGACAAGTATTATTGTATATCACAAAATAATATAGCAGACAAGTAAAGATGAACGGAGAGAGTAGCATAGTTTTATTAGTACTACTTTTTTTTTTATATGATTAGTCATTTATCATGAGATTTTATTGCAACAGGTGATCATGAAGAAGTTAAAAGGGAAGAAATCACCTCTGAAAATGGAATTGAATTAAAAGCTCCAACTTTGGTACATTACAAATGGTGGATCCAAATGGTCATTTATTCAATAGTTGTTTTATCTACCCAAGCTATAGGTACACTCTTAGGTAGAATATATTTTGATAAAGGAGGAAATAGTAAATGGTTAGCCACATTAACACAAACTATAGGCTTCCCAATTCTCATCCCTTTCCTCTTCATAAAATCCAAAAAAACTAATGAAATAATTAAAAAACCATCTTTCTTAGTAGTTTCTTCATTTTACACTTTGCTAGGTTTGTTTGTAGCTGGAAATTGTATGTTATACACAATAGGTCTACAATATCTCCCTGTCACAACTTATTCACTTCTTTGTGCTGCTCAATTAGGATTCAATGCCCTTTTTTCCTACTTCCTAAATAAACAAAAATTCACCCCTTATATAGTAAACTCATTAGTAATTCTCACCGTCTCCTCTTCCCTCCTCGTTCTCCAGAACGATGATTCTGGAGAACCTACCAATAATAAGACGTCTAGACAAAAATATGTATTTGGATTTTTGTCCACCATGGCTGCCTCTGCTGGCTACGCGTTGATGCTCTGTATAACACAACTCGCTCTTCAAAAAATCTTTAAGAGGGAGAGTTTCCGTTTGATCATAGAAATGTCACTTTACCAGTCGATATCTGCGACTATGGCAATATTAATAGGCCTTTTTGCTAGCGGGGAGTGGAAAAAATTGGAGAAAGAAATGAATGAATATGAATTAGGTGAAGTTAGTTATGTTTTAAACTTAATTGGGACTTCTATTTCTTGGCAATTTTATACAGTTGGTTCAATAGGGTTGATTTTCAAAGTGTCTTCATTATTTTCAAATGTGATAAGTATATTAGGTTTGCCTGTCACTCCTGTTTTGGCTGTCATGTTTCTTCATGACAAGTTGAATGGTATCAAAGTGATGTCAATGTTGTTGGCAATTTGGGGCTTTATGTCATACATGTATCAACATTATATTGATGATTTAAAGGACAAGGCTGCAAAAAGGGCTCAATTAGTGGAGCTCTCTCAAGTTAATCTCATTGAAAGAAGTTAAATTTGTAGTAATTTATCAATGGTATCACATTTAGTATTTTGTTGTATCGTTCATCAACTTAGTAACTTTTCCACATCTTATGTTGTATAATTATATGCACTCTTTTTTTTTGGTTGGTGTTGGATGAATATGTAATTTTGTATTATTCGGGATTTTATTGTTTTGTTTAGAGTATGATATTTAAGATCGTAAATATAATGCACACATCCTGCCCATCGCAAATATAATGCACACATCCACAAGGAATCCAAATTTTGCCTTATTTAATGTCAAATCAATAATTGTGGTGACTTGAAGTATGGGCATTAGCAATTTGCTTTGATTTGTCAAATGGTATTCACATCCATAGTGAAATGCTTGTCCTTTTTTGTCAAAGTCATTTCTTATCAAACCCCACTTGACTCCCCCCCCCCACCCCCACCTAGTTGGTATCTTTGAATTTTCATGAAGATAGTTTATATTTAGGGTGTGTTTGGCATGGAGAAAAATTTTATCCCTTGTTTGGTAGAAAATATTTTCTATTGTTTGGTTAATGAAAAAAATATTTTTTTAGTAAAAAATTTCTATTTTTAGCTAGAGAATAGAAAAATAATTTGAAAAAAATAATTTCTGACAAAAAATTATTTTCATAATTTGAAATATTTTTTAAAAATAAATATTTAAATTCTTTTTTGGGGGGTGGGGTAAAGTGGAGTAAAAAATTTAAATTTTCAAAAAATGATTTTTTAAAAAATATAATAAAATTTTAAATTTTTTTTTGGTGTGTGTGGGGGGGGGGGGGGGGGATTAGAGTAAGAAATTGAAATTTTCAAAAAAAAAATTTATTTTATTTTATTTTTAAAAAATTATAAATGTTTTTGGAAGGGGGATCGTGATAAGGATGATATTAAAAAATCAATTTAAAATTAGATAAGAATTTTCGATAATATTTTTCTTCATTTTTCGAAGGAAGTTATTTTCTTTAAATTTGAGGAAAGTAAGTTGATTTGAAAAACATTTTCCAAAACACTTAAGTCAACCAAACGTGAAAAATTGAAAAATATTTTCCAAAAAATGTATTCCTTCATACCAAACACACCCTTGAAGAAAGAAAAGAACCAAAGAAAATTTGTTCTTATTAGTCGTATTGATTGAGATACTATGAAAGCTCTATTCATGACTACGATTTTCCAACCAATCGGGCATTAATTGTCCACATGTTCAATACGAGCGCATTTATCTTTTAAGACAAAAGAGTATATATATTTCTCACTTTGCAACTAAAAATAATTATATTCTTGATTAAAAAAATAACTTATATTTTTTTTATTATCTAATAAATATGTACTTCGTTATCTGACAAATAATATGTATACACAAAAATTTTTAATTGATGCTATATCCAAAATTAAGGAATATATTTGCCCTTTGGCCTAGCTTTAAAGTAAGGTGATGCAATAAAGCGCTTCAAACTTTTTAAGATGTTCACTTTTACTTGTTATTATATTAAAAATGAGTGTCTCACAGTATTTATTTATTTTATAAAATTAAGATATGATTTTATATTTGATTTCTAATTTACTGTTATTATTAATTATGATTATTTTTATAATATATTTTTTAAGATATTGTGTCTATTATATTTCAAAAATGATTTGATAAAAATATAATTTATTTTTTAACAATTATACCAATCAAATCATAGATAATTATTATTGAACAGAAGGAGTAACGCGGGACTAGCTTTGGTGGATCTCGACTCAGTTAAAACTTGTATTTGTTTCGGTGCATTAAAATCACTAAATTAATTATTGAAAAGCTCATTTATTTGGTTCAAACTTTTATGCATTTCGGTGCATTAAAGTCACTAAATTAATTTTTGAAAAGCTCTAATTTATTTCTTTTTATAGTTATTGCCTTCATATGAGATAAAGTTAAATAATTACTTTGATCTTTTTTATATATTTTTTATATATTGTTCTTACTATAAACAAATAATTTTTAATATATGTCATTTTATAAAATTAATATATAAATGATATTGTTCTTTCTATTTTATTCGTGATAGTTAATGAACTCTGAAAAGATATATTTGGCCAATTAGAAGAACTAAAAAATAATTAATATACATTAAATAAGGGCAAAATAGTAAGTAACTTTTTTTCGTAATGCAAGTGCAATCACAAAAGATGACATATAAAAAGAACGAGAGAGAGTAAATTTTAATTTTTTGTAAATATTAATTTTTTAAGGGTACCTAATTAGATGAAACTAAATATTTTTCTTGTCACGAAAAAGAAAAAAGGAATTTCCACTATACTAATTAATGTGTGACTTATTTGTTCTAAAAATAATTTAGTAATTTTGATACAATAAAATAAGAGTAAATAACCATTGTTAAAGTTAAAATGCAAGTAACGTATCAATGATACCTTCATTCTTTTGCCGTCTTCGTTTATACATTTAAATTAATTATTTCTTTTTTATCTAATATGGAGAAGGGGAAAGCATTTGAATTCACACATCAAATCAATAAATAGTATTTTGTTTGTTAATATGTGATAGGTTTATCAATTATCTATAGTTTAATAAATTTATCCATAAATCATTTATGAGATTTTGTTCAAATATCATAAACAAATATACTTTTAAAAATAAATCACTAATTCGCGTAAGATACTGTAACGCTCCATAACTTTATTTTTACATGTACCCATGTTTCAAGCCTCATTCTTATATATGGAAGTGTAATAGGGTCATCAGAGACATCTAGTACTTAGTCGAGTTCAAAACCTTCCTATAAATTGAGTTTTTAGTGTTAAATTATACAATGGTCAATTTTAAATGATCATAACTTTAGTACACAAAGAATTAGATGTCCTATGACCTACCAAATGAAAGGTATTTGAATTACTTTCCAATGCAACCGATTTCACCTCATATGGAGTTCGGAGTAAAAAACTATGATCGTTTTACTGAAAACTGTTAGAGTAGAGTTGTTTCTATGCAACCTAATACGGGTCGTGAAAAAACGTACGGCCCGTCTGCTAAATTAAAAACTATAGTATTTCTTATTTTTTTGAATTGAAGTAGAATAAATATATTTGCTAATTAGAAAATTATTAGCAGAGAAAAAGTGTTTTAAAAAATGTAATATATATAACAACATACATTTTTTATCCAAGTTTTGTTAAAAGAACATTTTTGGATCTAATTATTAATGATAGTGACATTTTAAAAACAAATTAATACTTAAAAATATTTTTGTTTGGTTTTACATAATCTAACAATATTTTTGACCCCCTTTTGTTTATTAAAAGATTTTTATTTGTTCTTTTCAACATTCATATCAATGGCTTACGTCATTTGGCAGTAGTTGAACTATCATTTTTGCCGTACCCCACCTGCTTCTAATGTCCAACTTGCTTCTGTCTTTCATTAAATTCCCTACTTACTCTATGCTTTCCAAATCAATAAAATCAAAAGAGAAAACACTTACAAATATGATAGGGCAAAAAATTAGCTATATTTAGCTAAAATTATAATTTATAGCTATATATTATAGGAGGAAGACGAGCGGGATCAAGAGAGGGCAGAGAGCGAAGAGATGCAAACTGTACATGTATATCTATCAAATTATATGTATATATTTATCAAATAATTGCGTATGTGTAATGAATATACATATATACTTGTATATCTGGCAAGCGAGATTGAGAGAGTAGAGAAATGCGAATTGTATATATATATTTATTAAATAATTTTATATACACAATTGGTATATATGTATTTATATATTAGAGAAGAAATTACAGAGAGTAAAAATAATAATAAAATTTTTAACTATAGCGATAAATTATAATTTTTTCAAATGATTGAGATAACGTAAATATATATTATATGTTTATTCAGTTACGTGATATACTCAAATAAGAATCCAAACTATCTGGATAGATACTCTGCCGAAATCTTGACAGTTGACACGATCCACCCGAATCTCGATGGTGCAAATAAAAGAAATATAATAAAATTAGGGGACCAAAATGTAAAAAAGGAAACGTTGATGTATTTATAAATTATTGTCTTTAAGCTTCTATTCATTATAAGTAAGTTTTATCATATAAGAAAGAAAACGGATATCCAAGTTTTAAGGCGCACGTTACCATGGAAGGAGCGCATGAAAAGCTGCTGCATCTCACCAGTCAGTTCTTCTTCTTCTTCATCTCGATTTATTGTTATCTGTGTTCAGAGTTGGAGGTTGCTAATATTGAAAAATTATATTACCTAAGAATATATATTTATTCTTCTTTTTCATATATGTGGATATTTTTTATTATTTTTTTAATCTCCGAATTTTTGTTTCTTTATCACTGTGGGTGGTACCATTTTTCTTCTTTCTTCTAACTCCTCGCCATCTTCAATCAAACTCTGGTCGTGGAGTAGCTGAAAAGTCTAGGTTGTAGTTATCGCTATCCCTCGAGTAGAACGCTAGTTAAATTTGTGCCTGTGCAAATCATACTAGACAAAATTGATGCTATAAACTCAACGAATCTCTGATTCTTGACCTCTCACGAGATACAAGCTGCTGCACCCAATGATGAATCACCTGCTCTTTAGAAAAATGAAGAAATCTGTAACCGTTCCAACACACCTTACATGATATTTCTGTTTTTCCCAGTCATGGCAGAAATTGTTCAGTTCTCAATCTCTCCTTCGGAGCGTGACTGTTACGGCTTGTAGGGTACAGATCAAAATACTATTCTAATTGTGCTTTATTGTATTATACTCTTATCATTTCTAAATCTAATCAAACAACAACAACAACATACCCGGTGGATAAGAACTGAATCTAATCCAATTTCTCAAAAGTAGCAAAAGTTTGATTCGTCTTGGTAAAAATATATAGAGAATTGAATATATGGTAAAAAATAATTAGTCCGCACAATTATTTATTCACAAGTATTAGAATTCAATTTTGATTGAGATCTCTATGTTCCTCTGTTTCGTTTGACAGTTGAAGAAGCAGAGGGAACAGAGTCATCATCTACAGATGCAAAAAACAGCAGCTTTCAATCAAGTAAATTCATATTATGGCTCCAAATATTTATCTTCACATTTTTTAGTCTTGGTGGCCAAACAACTGGCACTCTGTTGGGCAGAGTATACTACCAACAAGGTGGCCAAAGCAGATGGATGGCTACATTGGTACAAACTGCTGGATTCTCAATTCTCCTGCCTATCATTTGCTATCCTTCACCCAAAAATCCCGGTGAAGAAGAACTTAACATTCACCAGCCTTCAATATTTGTTCGTGCTTCGGTTTACATCTTCCTTGGTTTATTTCAAGTAGCAAACTCTATGTTGTTTACAGTTGGAGTACAGTACCTTCCGGCCTCTACTTATTCCCTCATTTCCGGTTCTCAATTGGCGTTCAACGCGCTCACCTCCTTCCTCATCAACGGACGAAAAATCACTCCAATTATACTCAACTCCGTCGTGATTCTCTCCTTTTCATCCTCTGCTGTTATTTTCCAGAATGAGACAGGTGACAGCGGAGAAATATCTCACAAATCTCTGCTAATCGGATTTGCAGCTTCCACTTTCGGGTCCCTCGGGTTTGCCCTTCAGTTCTCTCTAACAGAACTTGCGTTCCAAAAGGTTTTCAAAAGTGGCACGTTAAAAGTGGTCATGAAAATGTCATTTTTCATCGGTCTTTTCGTGACGATTGCTTCGTTAACGGGGCTTTTTGCGAGCGGTGATTGGAGGAATTTGGAGAAGGAAATGGGAGAATACAGAACAGGGAAATTGTCCTATATTATAGACTTGGTTTGTACTTCTATAGCTTGGCAATTATACGCTATTGGATCAATTGGATTGGTTTACAAGGCATCTGCTTTATTCTCTAATGTGATCATCAATTTGGGATCTTCGATTGGGCCAATTTTTGCAATGGTGTTCTTGAAAGAGAATATGAGTGGATTGAAGGTGTTTTCATTGTTATTGGGATTATGGGGATATACATCATATATCTATCAACACTATCTCGATGATTTAGAGGCAAAGACAAATGAAGTTCAATGCTCAGCTGAACAAGATGATGATTTTTAGTAAGCTTCCATTCAAGAAAAATATCTAATGATTAACTTTCTATTTAATTGTTCAATATGTAAATTTTAGCTTATTGTATATAAATTTTAAGATTTCCGTATCAGTTGAGCTGCTATTTATACATTGGATTTGCATCTATGATATCTGTCCACGGTTCACATGCTGTCTCGATATGGAACCTCCATAGACGGAGGTTAAGCTGTTGTGTACGAGCGCTCTTACAGCTAGTGGGAGCTCTTGGGCTTTTTTCCCACTTGACCGCGCAAAGTTATTCGTAATCTTTTATTCTTCGATATGGGCGTGTTTGGTTTTTAATTTTTTAAATATTTTCTTAACATTTATTGAATGATTGAACTTAAATATACTCCTGATCTTAACATGAATGAAATACATCTCTAAATTTTTGTCAAGTTTAGGAGTATCTTCAACACTTCTCCCAGATTCTTTATTAAGATGATCCTCATGCTCCTACAAGAGTTTGAAACCACTTGTTATATCGCGTGGCAAATGGGGGTGTATAAATAAGTATTTTTGAGACCGTCAATAATTCAAGAACAAAGTTATAATTTACACCAAGTTCGAGGTGCTTTTGATATTTTTCTTTTTATTAGATAAAATGAAACTTTCAGTGATTTTGGGTTGTATTTTTTTATAGATAAAATGGTGAAAAATATCCTTTTACTTATTAGTTTTGTCATTTATTATATTATAGGACCAAATACAGCTTTTTCATTATCAAAATATTGGAAAAAACAACTATTATTATGAACGAATAACAATACAATGCAAGCCGATAATATTTGAAAAACTTATAAACCAACCATAATTTACGAGGAACATAACTTCTAACGCAGGAAGTAAATATAGACCCAAAATCAATTGATAAGAGACCCAAGACTCAGCCATTCCACTCTGACAAATAAAAAATAAAATATTTTTAGGTAGCCTAAAGATGGACGCACTAAAAAAATTGAATCACAATTATTAATCGTCAAAATAAAATAGAAGAGATATTTTAAGTATACCAAATATTTGCCTCAAAATCTTGCTTATGTCTCATCGATCTCGTCAAAGAAAGTTTCAATATTAATCATGAGTCTAATGAAACTTAGAAAGGAAAAGTATTAGAGATACAATTTTACTTGGGTTTAAAGTGCTAATATTAGATTTTTTACATAATTCAAACAAGAAGGATTTAATAATAAAATTTTAAGTGATTCCAAATTAAAGTACTATATTATTATTATATATATATATATATACATATATTATAAATAAATGCTAAATGACAGTTTTATTTATCGTGAAATATTTTAAATGATGTTCTTTTTGTGAATAGTAAGAAACTACTTTCATTCTTAAATTTTAAAAAATTTGTGCAGATTCGTGATTCTGATTCTAAGGAAGTCAACGTGGTGAATTAAAAAGATGTCAGAAAAAAATATTCTACGATCACGCAAATCATGTATGAATACAAAACAATGATGCACACACTGTAGGCCCAATTCATAAAAATAGAAAAAAAAAAAAAGATAGATTGGAAAACTTTTACTATCTCCGTTTATAAAAGAAGGAAGCATGTGACTTCCAAAACAAGAACATCAATCATAAGCTTTGTGTCTGTCCATTGAAAGTTTCAAATGTTGTAATGCTACATTCATCTTTACTTGTCTGTTTTGCTGATTTATATACTAGATTTGCCTCTCGCAATATTATATTAGTCATCCTACTCATCAAACAAAAGTAATAATTATCATTATGCTTTATCTTTTTCTTAATTAATCTGTCTGTTTCTGCTTAATTAAAAAGTTACAAGTTGAAATAATTTAGAAGTAGATGATAAGGTGGGCAATTAGATAACCCAAAGAATTTGAGAAATCTATTCAGTTATAGCTCATAAAATAATAGGATGAGGCTCAAATAATGACAACTTATAGAAAATGAGAAAATTGTCCTTCCTATAAAGTTTGAAATGATTGGCCATTTCTTAAATTTCTTTAAAGAAATTTAAATCTAGTAAAATGAGAAATTTATATATTGGAAAAAGTGAAAAAAATTTAGATGAATGTTGTTTTTTTAACTATATTATATAGTGTAACTTATTGAAACTTGAGGAGAAAAGCTGCCTTCTGAGGGCCATTTGCTGGCTGAGCCCAGTCCCAGTTGAACTACTCTGGCACTTGATTAAATAGGGAGGATTTTTCAAAAAAAAAAAAAACAAATATTTGAAATATAATAAGATAAAAAATAGCTATAGTTTGCTAAAATTATGATTCATAGCTACGTATTATAGGAGAGGCGAGTGTGATCGAGAGAAGGAGGAGAGAGGCGAGCGAGATCGAGAGAGGGAGGAGAGAGCAAGCAAGATCGAGAGAGGCGAATTGTATATGTATATTTGTCAAATTGTATGTGTATATCTGTCAAATAATTGGGTGTAATTGATATACAAATATATATATATATATATGTCTGGCAAGTGAGATTGGAGAGGAAGGAAAGAGACGAGCGAGAGAGGGTAGAGAGTGGAGAGAGACGAATTATATATATATATCTATTGAATTGAATTTTATATATGCAATTGATATGCATATGCATTTGTATATGTAGAATGTAGAGAGAGTAGAGAAAAAATAACAATAAAATTCTAACTATTTCTATACATTGTAATTTTTTCAAACTATAGTGGTATAATATAAATATATATCAAATGTTTACCTAATTACGTAATTTGCCCTTAGATAATATATTATATTTAGAATATATTTCTCATTTATAATTATGTAATTTTAATATATCTATATTACATGTATGAAAATGATTCATTTTTAATATATAATGAAGATTTTTTTTGTTACCAAAACAAACCTAATCCATTTTAGGACACTTGTAATACACTACGACATGCAAAATTACTTTTAAAAATAGTGCAATACATCTATATTATTACCTCGATTTAAAAAAGAATGACTTGGTTTAACTTGGCACGAAATTTAAGAAAATCAAGAAGATCTTTTGATTTTGTGATTGTAAATTAAAGTTATGTCAAATATACCAAAATGCACTTTAATCTTGTGGCCTTCGACATGTCGCGTGGAAAGTTAAAATTAAAATGTTGCCAAAAAAGAAAAGAGGTCATTCATTTTTAACAAATTAAAATAGAAAGTACGCCATTTTTTTTTAAACAAAGGAAGTACATGCATAATAATCTTTAATACATAGTGCAGTTTTTAAAATCAAAACAAATATAATACATAATACATAGTATAATTGTTACAAATGATAAATATTTTCTAAAAATAGTATAGATAAATAATAAAATAAAAATATATTTAAAAACAATAAATATTTTCTAAAAATAGTATAGATAAATAATAAAATAAAAATATATTCAAAAACAATAAATATTTTATATAAAAAAAACTCAAAAACGTAATTATCCCAACTAAATTTGTAAGTAAGTAGTAATACATGAGACCCATAATTAGGATTTTGTTAAGGATCTTTTCTCAAACTTCATACATCAGCCCATTTGCTTATAAAATGAAGCCCAATAAGTTGGGCTAGAGTCAGCAGCCTAAGCTAACATTCTGCACTAGCTAACCCCCGATAACAATTACTCCTTCGGTCTCAATTTATACGAATTGATTTAATTTTGCACGGAGTTTAAAAAAAAAAAACGATTAAAAATTATGGTCTAAAATAAATCATATTCCCTCCAATAAGTTTAAGGTGTCAAAAGTTTTCTAATTTGATTTTCGGTTTTACTTGCCACTTTTGACAAATCAAAGTACAACAATTTTTTTTTTATACCCTCAATTTATTGCCATCGAGTTCATATATTTGAAAAATATAATGAGTAAATATGTATAAAACCGTTATCAATTAATAGGGATAAAATGGTAAACTTACGACACCACAATTATTTTCTTGATAAGTGTGTCAAGTTAAAATTTGACAACCAAAAGTTGAATGAAGGGAGTAGATATTTCATTAAGGATAAATTGGTCATTTTGAAGTGAAACTATTACTAAATATAAAAATATATTTGGGGACTAAATAAAAATGATAGTACGTCATATAAATTGGGACAAATGGAGTAATTTTGATGGCATATGTTATTCGCATACTTGTCACCAATGCGTAGCTCAATGATGAGGTAACGAGACAATTTTAATAATTTAGTTGATTATCTACATATATTTTTATGCTGTTGATGAAGATTCGATTGTCTACCTTATAATTATCTCCCACTACCCTCAATTTTAAAAAGAAGAAAAAATGATTGAGTGACTATATATATATAGTTTAGATTACTAATTACATTATCAATGATTTATATTAATTGACACTGTATTAAATTTATTAAATCTAATAATTCTTTACTCACAAATGTTGTAATCACTCTGATGGCATCCTTTATTTGCTAAAACTCCTTATTAAATGGGAGTTTTTATTATTTTTATACAAATTTGGTGTTGAAAAAGAGAAAAAAGAATACATAATTGATTTGAGAGGTAAGCATATTATTGGACTTTTTCTCTATTATTGTACTTCCTTAAAAGTGTATATAATAAATATACATATACATGACCCCTATTGTTTGGGGAATTATATTTATTACTAGATAAGATAGTGATATGATAAGTGCTAGCTAGTATTATATTCAAAAGGTCTCTGGATTCAATGCATACAATAAGGTAAAATTTAAGTGGGAATAAATTGTTTTTATTTTTTTTTTGTTTTTATGAATGAGGTGTCAGCATCAGGTAAATTCATCCACAGAATAGATAAAAAAATTGCATCATATTTTTCATAGAGGATTTTCGAAAAGGAAAAATTGCAAGAATATACAATTTAAGAGTTTAAATTATCAGTTATGTCAAATTATATGTATATATCTGTTAAATAATTGTGTATGTGTAACTAACATATAAATGATTTGTATATATGGCAAGTGAGAGTGGGAGAGGGAGGAGAGAGGCGAGCTAGGGAGGGCAGAGAGTGGAGAGAGACGAATCAATATGTATATCTCTCGATTGAATTGTATATCTGTCAAATAAATATATATATGCAGCTGATATACATATGTATTTGTATATCTGACAAGAAATTGTAGAGAGAAAGGAGAGAGGCAAGAGAAAGGAAGTGAGGAGAGAGTCAATAACAACAAAACCCTAACTATAGCTATAAATTATAGTTTTTTCGAACTATAATAATATAATGTAAATATATACTCCCTCCTTCCTATTTTATGTGGCAACTTTTCCTTTGTGGCCCACCCCAAAAAGAATATCACCTTACTCTAATTGAAAATAATTTATCTTTAAAATTCATTTTTCACTCTAAATAATTCTCAATCATATAAATATCTAAGTATGATTTTAGACCATAAATTTTAATTTTTTTTAAATATCATGTCAAATAAAAAAGTACCACGTAAAATAAGACGGAGAAAGTATCATATATTTGACTGGTTACCTGATTTACCCCAAATAAAACCTTAGACCTTCATGATTTGCAATCATTGTTCATTGGGTCACATGAACAGACTAATTATGCAGGGTTGCAATTGCTAGCCACTGACAAATAACTTTATTTTCTTTTCACTAGTCAACTTAAAATTACTATTCTCTCTTTCTCATTTTTAATTTAACACGGTATTTAAGAGAAAAAAAAGCTTTTGAAATTTGTATCTAAAATTATTTTTAAATATTTGTGTGACTAGGAATCATTTTATTAAAGATAAACAAAGAATTTTAAAAATAAATTATTTTCAATTTAAATAAGGTAATTTTCTTTTTGAGACGGATAAAAGAAAAGGTGATATATAAACGGGACGATGGAATTGCTATTTATAATGAAAGAAAAAAAAGTCATATGTCTTTTCACCATTATAAATAACACAATAATGGATTGATTGTGTTCACATTATAGATTTGTTGATTTCGACATAAGATTTTATATGAGGTGATTCATGTGATATTAATTAGTAACAATTTGTGTTATTTTAATTTTGAAAATGAAACTTGATCAACCACAAAAAATAAGCAGACATAACAAATTTGTCTATATTACCGAGATTAATTGTCTACAAATATTTGCAAATTTGAACTAAAGTCGTTTGTTAAACATAATATTGAATCCATTTATTTACTCTTCCACACATAATTAAAGAACACAAAATCAACAAATAAAGATTAATCCCAAGCTAAGTATATACTATGAATTAGTTCATACTACTATATATCTATTTCACTCGGTTAAAACCCTTTTTTTTTTTTTAATTTTGCAGTTTCCAATAATTTGATTTCTAACCAGCTCGTCGAAGCTATAGCCTATCGATTGAAATTTCTCTCCTCAGCCGGAGGTAGAATTGATTTGATTCTCTCCGAACCATCCTCGAAAGAGTAAGAAAAGAGAAGGGAACAAGAGTTTCTCGCCTCCTATAGAGGAGATTTATATTTTTCGCGCACATACCAATTTTTTATTAATACAATTAAAGGCTATAGCAAATACTAAATCTAACATAAACATACAATCATGACTCAACCTTAACACAATAGACTATACATGCGTTACCACTTGTATTATATTATATTTTTCGTTACGTCATCTAGATGAATAGAAGGTTGGATAATTACATGCCTTTTATAAACACTCGTTTGATAGAATGTATAAGAGTTATGCTGAATAAAGTATATTGATATTGTTGATATAAATTAAGATAAAATTATATTAGTCATCTAGAGATTATTTCTTATGTATTGTTTCGATTAGTGCGTATTAAAAATTACATGCATGTAATTACTAATATCATGAAAATTCATGTATTTGCTATACATAACTTAATATCAAATTGAGTGCATAACTAATGCGACATTAGTTATCCATAGGTTAAAAAAATATAAGCAAATAAGATAGTAATACACAAATTTAATACATCCTTTATTTTTTTTAGTGCACTTTACGTACTTTTATTTGGTTCTAATAATAAGGCCAACCATATTTGTATATACTCCATTTTCTTAAATTATTAGTAATAGTAATATTTTGACAACTATATATTCAGAAAAAGCCTGAAATCATAGTAACAGTTACCTGTGAAAGATGAGTTGACTTTTTTATTAACATAAATTGATGTAACTGATAATTGCATTGATTCATTAAGATATAATCATTTCCTTTTGAGGAAACTAATATTATCTTGTACAATGAAGGAAAAATTCCTACTTTTATTAGACAAAACCAAATAGACATTAATTCTAATATGATCAAAAGCATTTATTTTTCTTTTTAGGAAAATAAAATTAGTTTAGGAATATTATGCAGGGATGCAAAGAACTTTGTTCTCTCCATTTTTCCTAAGTTAGATTTAAAAGTTAAAATTTAATAAATACAAAGAAGTCTTCTCCACATTTTGCGTTAAAAAGGAACATATTTACATGATTTGGTTACTACCTTATTTGTCAATGGTAAGAAAAATTAAATTTCAGTTTCTTCTTCATCATCATTATCTGCTTTTGCTGAATTTGCAATCCTTGCTGAACCTCCAACCCTTGCTGAACTTCCAATCCTTGCTGAACCTCCAATCCTTGCTGAAATTCCAACCCTTGATGAATCTCCAACTCTCAAAGACCTAAGTGATTCTTGAGGCAACTCGCTTCGATATTTCTGCACAACTAATACTGATGCCGCTGTGGAAATCTCACCGGAAATCAACAAATTCCCCAATGGACCCAGTTCTGGACACTCATGACTGCTCCTTGTACCAAATGCGGAAACCAATTGTCCCTGCGACATCCTCCCAACAATAAACAAATTACACTTTTTATAATCACGAATAGCATCTATAGTTTCCGTTACATCCTTCACAATTCTCTCCTCGAAGATGATAGAATCGTCGCCGCTTGATTTCTGCTTCATATCCGCGAGAAAATTCAGGTCTTCTTCTGACTCCGGTACGTGACCAGAGCTCTCGATAATGTCCACGTGGACACTCGCCCCGACGACCTCCGGGGCGATTACGAAACGGACCACATTTAGTGTAATGCCAGGGTGCTCCGCGACGCGCATGCCGTAAGCAAGCGCTTCGCGGTCATCGTGGCCCCCGAAAAATAAAACCAGGACCGTATAGTCAACTTCGCTAGCGGACACATGAGATGCACCACCTAGCCCTCGGTCAATCAGAATGGCTACTGAACACGGTGCGTGCTCAAGGACTCTTCGATTCACGTTTCTGAGATCGCTACGTGTCGTTTCAAAATGTCCATCTAGCCTCTGATGTTTGTGGAAGGGTAGGATTATCATGGAAACTCTTTTTCTCTCCGCCAAAGCAATTATGTCTTCATGCATGCTGGTCATAGCGGAGATTGCTGTGGTTGGTCTTATCGACACTTTACTAAGCTGTCCGAAGGTCTCAAAAGCGACAATGACTTGGTTCGATTCACCTACTTTCCCTTTATTCAATAAGGGGAGCCCGTTCTTCCGGGCCTTGTGGACCATCAGAATCGCTGAGGGTCTTTCGGTAAGTTCCAAGAGGTGCATCGCGTAGACGCGGAGTCCTTCTTTCTTCTCCGTTCCACGAGAGGCTTCAATGAGATTTATGAGTGTGGGAATGTTTCTTGTGCCGTGGAAACATGTCATGATTCGGAGTTGCTTGCTTGTGTCTTTCCTCATAATGGTTCTCTGCTTGTACTCTGTTACGCCCATTTTGGCTGGCTTGTACGTGGCTATGACTAGTGGTGTTGTCATGAATGTTGTGAAGAGTGCCATCAACACCATTATGGCAAATATTTGATCGTTCAATACCTGCAAAATTAATACGAAAAAATATATCGTTTAGTTACTTGCAAATGAAAAAGTTCAAATTTAACAAAAATCTCATTCGTGTTTGATTGATGTGTAATCTTTAAGTATTATCATGACATTTTATAACTATAAGAGCATGTCATTTAAAATATTGTTTTTGAAACGAAAGAATGCAGTGAAAAATGAAAATGAAGCTTACCCCTTTATCTTTGCCAATATTAAGGACGATGAGTTCCACTAGACCTTTAGTATTCATCAAGAAACCAAGCGCGAAGGATTCTTGAAGAGACAACTTGCACATGAGTGATACACAGACAGTACCAGCAATTTTCCCAAAACATGATGTAGCTATAACTAGAACAAGAAGACCCCAAGATTGAGCTCCTTGAATAGTAGCTACATTTGTTTTCAATCCACTAGACACAAAGTATAATGGAAGGAATAACCCTGACACCAAATCCTCCACTTTTTCCACTAGAGCACCTGCAAATGGACCTTCTTTTGGTACAAGAACCCCAACCACAAAAGCCCCAAATAAAGCATGAATTCCAATAGCATCAGTGGCAAATCCCGCGGCTAAAACAATTGCCAATGTAGCACACACATATAACTCATTCACTGGCTCTCCCTCGGGACACTGCTTTGCCATCCAATTGAATATAATTGGTGCAATAAATATGCAAAGCAGGACAAACCCTGTCCCACACAACAGCACCCATAAAGAAACAATTGGAGAGCCCGAACCTGCCAGGTCACAGACGTGAATTCAGAATTTAAACATTCATATTCACAAAACTATGCACTGTCTAAGGAAATGTTGCACACGTCTCACCTGAAAGTGCAATAGCAAGAGCTAGTAGAATCCACGCTGCCACGTCATTAACCGCCGCGGCAGACATAGCCATTCGACCAACATCAGTTGTCAAGAGCTTGAGTTCAGCTAAAATACGAGCTAAGACGGGGAAGGCAGTGATAGAAAGGGCAACTCCCATGAAGACCAGAAAAGGGGCTTGATTAACCCCTTTGGCAATTGTGGATCGGAGAGCAAAAGATGTCCCAATTCCTAATACGAAAGGGAGAGTGATTCCAGCGAGGGCAATACATAGAGCTTTCTTTCCTGTTCGACGAAGAGATCTTGGGTCTAACTCAGTTCCAACGAGAAAAAGAAAGAATAATAGGCCAAGGTTCGCCAATGTGTCCAATACTGTGAGACTACTTGATGGAAATATCGCGTGCAGATATTTTTCGTTACGTCCCAGAGCGGATGGACCCAGTAAAATACCTCCCTACCAAAAAAATAAGTTATAATTATTTTATCAGACACAAAACTTTTCTTGGCGGAGTCTGTTTGAACACAAAAATTTTGGATTTGCTTTTGACACTAAAAAGTAATGATGTTTCGTGATGAAGTTTATGAAAGCAAATTATGTAGCGTGATTCAATAATTTTAAAATTATGATACCATATTAAGGAAAAAAATTGACTTGGAATAAATATCGACATGTACTTTAACAGTATTAGCAATCAAAGCAAGAGAGTTACACTCATCACCTTGAAATTTTATCAAAAAAAAAATTAAACTAAGTTTTATTGTTTTAAAATTGATTCTTTCATTCATCAACCTTAACTACTATCTACTCTCTTCATTTTTAATTGAAAAAAAAAGTACTTTTCACAGTTGATACAGAGGGATCTGAAGAATCTCCTCTATTATAGAATTTCTGTCACCATAGATATTATATGTCCATGCTGCAAAGTCCATATGTATGATGTGCAATAAGTACATTAATTTAGGGTATTATGATTTTCATGTGTAAAATATTTTTTCTAGACAACATTTACCTAAGTTGGTTAGCAATAGTCAGGTTAAAACCTACACGAGTTATGCTTTTTTTTTTTTAAAAAAAAAGAAACAAATAAGAATAAATAATAACATGAAGTAATATGTACGTTCTTAAGTAAGGTGGACTTTAATTATTTTTTTATTAATAGAAGAAAACTATTGGTTGCATGAGTCGATGTGCACCAATCATTCTACGCCAAATTCATCTTTTGAACGTGGAGGCAACAACGACAACAATTACTCCATTAATTTGTTAAAATATGTTCAAAGAAAAAAGTGTAATATTCCCTCCATCTCGTCATTATTTTCATTTACAGAGTCAAACTATATAAGCTTTGATCAATATTTTAAGATGTATTTTTTAGCGCTATAAAATGAAAATTAATTAGCACTATATCATCTTAGACCAAAAGAAGGAGAGCGTAAAAATACTGGCTAGCTTAAGCTGCGAAAGAGAGAACATATATAGCGTAAAAGAAGAAAAACTTACTATAATCTCAGCAACAACACGCGGTTGTCTGAATGGACGGAGGAGATAGGCGAGGAGTCGGGTGAGTACAAGCACCAAGCATATTTGTACAATCACCAAAGGGAGTGCATAATGGAGCGGATTATCCCCTTGTAGTAGTCCGCTAGAGGTAGCATGCATCGGTGACGAATCACATTTAACCGCCATAATATAATTTAAAAAAGTGAAATACGAAATTAATAACTCGAAAAATAAGATAGATTATCGGCTAAAACTTGATAAATAGTAGGAAAAAAAAAACCTAGTACTCCAAAGAGTGAGGAACTAAGAGAACTTGAGTTTTGCAATTAAAAGAGTTATGTCCCCTACATAGGGCCTTCGACTCCTGTATTTATATGGAGCCACCAAGTTTTGATTTGCCAATTATATCCTTGGGATAAACCTGATAAATATAATAAGTCAACCATGTTAAAATAATTATTTTCATCACATTATTTTTTCCCTAAGTTTCTCTCTCTGGTTTTCCTTTTCTTTTTAATAATTTCTAGCATCAACTTTTAGAAGAAAAAAAATCCTTGTAAATGGATTCGTTTTCTTTAATCATTTTTAATTCTTTCAGGAATTTTTTTCCGAATATATAGATTAAATATAGATATGTTTGACATTTATCAATTGTTGGACACCCTTGATACAAGAATTATCCGCCCATATTCTAAAAATATGAATACCCTTGCCGAAAATATTGATTCTGCCATTGTACTGCTCCTAGGTTTAATTGGTCATATTAGATGTGACACATTTTCAAGAAATAATAAATAAATAATAATTTAAATGTATTCCTCCTAATTTTTATATCATCTAAACATAAAAAAAAAATGAATAATTAATAATAAAAATAAAATCGATATAATGTATTAAATTTTTTAAACCAACTAAATAAAAATAAATATTTATTATTTATATAATGACAAATAAAAATAAATTGATTAGTACATAGACTAATATCTCGACATATTGTGGAATTTGAGAAAGCAAACACTTGGCACAAATAACTATAACTTAGACAACAATGATAAATATATCGAGTGTTACACTTCATTTTTTTATACCAACACTTTCACTCTGTACCTTCTTCACATCCACTAAAAGAAAACATAAAGTCAATTACGCAATTCATGATCTCTAGTTTATATTTAAAAATAAAATTTGGATATGTAAAACTATTCTAAAAAAAAGTTGAATCAATTTTTTCTTTATTTAAAAAGGTGATAAGTGCATATAAGATAGGTGGTTGTACATAAATTACAGTGTAAAAAGGGTTAAGTATTTTTTTTTTCCTATTATTTTTTAATTTACAGAAACCCTATAACACATAATAATTCGATAATCCAATGATCTGAATATATTAATTCAGTTTTGGTAGATTAATTCAATTTCAGATACAAAAAATAGGATTCTAAGTATCATCAGATAATATTTAAAGTATGATACATTAAACGTAGAGATAATTTAAGAATCAGAATTGATGTATCCGAATTACTGAATTAATGTATCCAAATGGGAAAGAAGGAATTTTTGAAATTTTTAGGAATATTGGGTGGGAATAATGAAAATATATGGTAAATAAATGAGTGTAATTAGGTAATTTTTTCCATAAGATATCATAAATCGATTATATTGACTAGAGCTGTCAAACCGGGTTAGCCTAGCCCCTTCCAGTCCAAGCTTCATGGGCCAAGGAATTTGAGGAGCTAGGACGGGTCGACCCTTTATTTGAAAGGGCTTTGAAATGACCAACCCAACCTAATCTTAGTAGGGCCGCAGGTTGGGACGGGCTAGCCCTTCTTTTTTCTCACATAATTTTTATTGTCGATTTTGATTTAAATTTGCAATAAATTAATTTCTAGCATGTCTAACAGAATTATATGAAAGAACATAATAATTACAATCGCGATATACATTATACATATGATTAGTTGTGCTTCCGATTAAAATCTCATACCTGAAATATATATAACATTAAGAAATGACAAGATTTTATAATCAAATATGACAAACAATGATCATAAATTTGAGTCATCCTACCCTACGACTAAAGAAAAATAATAACCTTGTTAGACAAATAAATAAGTAAAACAAACTTGTAAACTAAATTTACATGTGCCAACTTTAGTTATTTCAATTCAAATTAAATAATATTTTTGGTCCATAGATCGACCCCGGCCCAGCCTTGGTCAATGGTCATGCCTCAAGAGCCTAAGATTTAGTTGGGGCGAATTTATAAGCCTTATGTCATGGACTTAGAACTTTCACTAAGATTTTCGTGCGGCACTAGTCGATTTGCTCACGACTCTTTCACGATCTTGCAAATACTAGTAAGTCTATTACTCTTGAACGCTAAATATAAGAAAACAAGAGAGCTTTTAAGAAGACTTTACTCAACTATTTATACCACTCCTAAGGGCTTATGTGCAAATAATATTTATTCTATAAGTCCTTCATTAATTATATGCAGAATGACCTAATAGGCCCCTGTACTTGGTCCCGTTTGTCACCTAGGACCTTATACTTAGAACTTTGCCAATTAAACCCTTGTACCCACTCAAAACCTATATTTTAAACCCCTCCAACTCATCGTGTCTCTCAATCGCGCTGATGTCACACTCCATGTCAGATCAGATTTGCCACATCATTTTTTATTTTTTATAATATTTTTTTTTTGTCAAAAAGTCAAAATCTTCATAATTTTCAACATTTTCCCCTTTCTTCTTCAATCCCCACCTCCAATTCAACTCAAGAAATAAAACCCACCAAAAATCCAACTCCAAATTATCAAAAAAGTTGTCTTTTCCAGTTAGATTAAACCCAAATCAAGAAAAAGAAGACCATTTATGTAAAATTCTATAGGAATGAGCTAAAGTAGAATGGATGATTTTTTTTTGAGAAAAAAAATGGATGAATTTTTTTTGAGAAAAAAATAGATGAAATTTTTTTGATATGGATAAGAGAGAAAAAGAGAAACTGAACTTGAAATCAAGAGGATGAGAAGAAAAATAGGGAAAAAAGGACTATAAATGGAGTGACTACTAATATATGGTATGGGTTCTTTGAAGAAAATAAGAATCAAAACAAGAGAAAGAGCAAAACCCACTTTAGTAGAAAAATAATTTTCCAAGAAGAAATTATGGCTAACAAGAAGAAATTTAGTTTGGAGAGACAAAAACAAGAAGAAAATTGAAGAATTTTGAGAAGAAAAAATGGAGATTTATATATTTGGGTATTTGGGGAAGAAGATGACTATTAAAAGGGTTTTTACAAACCTTTCACGCTCCAAAATGGAGTGAAACTCACGCACCAGGCCTGGTATGCCACGTAGGATGCCAGGTCAGAAAAAAGGGTTTAAAATGTAGGTTTTGAGTGCGTACAAGGGTTTAGTTGGCAAAGTTCTAAGTATAAGGTCCTAGGTGACAAACGGGACCAAGTACAGGGGCCTACTAGGCCATTCCGCCTTAATTATATATTAGTCCCTCTCTCTAGAATATTTTACATACCTAGAGTCTTCTAAGATTTTCCAAAATATAACTACGTTGTTTAAGAATCTTCTAAGTCTTCTCAAGATTTGTCCATATTATTCTAGAGTTTTCTAGGAGCTTCAAACTTTATCCGCAATGTTCTAGAGTCTTCCAGAAACCTCTCCAAGACTCTAGTTTCTTCTCATTGACTCTACATTCTTCCTTGGAAGATTGACGTGTCGTGACACTCAATTTTAAAAAAATCATAATCCAACTCCATCTCCAATAATAACTGGAGTTGGGCCGCTCTAAGAACCAAGAGCCGTCCATTCTGACGGCTCTAATTTGACAGACACGTGAGATTTATAGTTAGAGAAAAATAAAAAGAGATGGACTAAAGGTTTTTAAATAAATTTTAATTTCTGAAAAGAATATTCCGAAACGTAGAATCTGAAAGGGGACAGGGTTAGTGGTGGTGGGACCCGGGAAAACTTTATATTAAAGACGTTGTAATAAATTTCAGGAGTCAATTAAATATAAAAATAATTTCGTTCCACAATAATGCACCATATGACATATATAATTAACATATTGCCTTCTATTCTCCCAGTTTCATTTTATTATATGCATCTATTGAAGTCAATATATGTATATACATATTGGCTCAATTATTTATATTTTAGTTAGAACATCATCTAATTAATTTAAATTATTTTTATTGAAATTTTATTTATATTTAAATTAAATTTTTAATAAATAACAAGATACCCATTTTAATTTTTATAAACATGCTAGTAAGCATCTCTTATCTTTAACTCTAATCGTTTGGTATCAGGGATAAAAATAAATAGTTATGGGATTAAAAATAGTAAAGAGAAAAAATTTTGATAACTTGTTTGGTTTTCAAGTTTGAAATAACTAATCTTGAGATATGTTCTTCCCAACCAAACGACCACTAAAGTTGTGGATTTTAGTCACCAAGAGAATAAAAAAGAATAGAATTTTTTTAGAAAGGCATAAAAAAAAATATAATTCCGAATCAATAGTCAATTCAATATAAAAACATTTTGGTACGACAATAATAGAGCATATGACATGACATCTAATTTAGGTTATCCATTTAAATTTCCTCTCAATTACCTTTTTATATATACATCTATTGATGTCAACTACATATTATTAAAACCTATAGAGATGACTGTCTTTTGCATCATTTCAAGTTGTCACTGAGTCATAACTTAAGTTACAGTTATGAGTAACACTTTTGTGTACGTTTGGGGTTTGATAATAATATATATAGTATAGTTTCTAATAAATATATAACTAGTTGATGTGAATTAGCTATTTACTTTGAAGAAAAAACGTAATCAATTATTTAAATTGTAGTTTTTATCACTAAATATTAACTATAATTAATGTATGTTTTATTAATAGAGTGAATTTCTTCAAATATAATATGACTCAGCAATTCAAATAAACCTGTATATTTTCAAATTAAACACTCACACCTCCTATTATATAATGGATTAATGTTAATAGATATCTAACAATATTATTCATAAACATGAATTCGCGCATTAATAGTTCAAAAAAGTGGTAAGCAGGGCTGGACCTAGGAGGGGCTAGGGTCGTTCACTCGATTTTTCTCGGTAAAAAAGTTATAATATATATAAAGATAATTTTTAGTTTTTACAATGCGTATATATATAATCGTAGATTTTGAATCCCTTAAGCATAAGACTAGAGGTTGATTCACTAGTTTAGGGGATTCAAAATTCACTTTAAGGTGAAATCGTAGGCATTACTATATACATATTTATGTTTCATACTTTTTGAACCTCTTTAATAAAAATTCTAAATCGATACTGAAAGTAAGGTGTATATCTTTCACATAGCTACTGCACTCTTAATTACTTTTTATCCCTTACTTCAAAGAGATAATTTCAAGTAAATACAATAAATTAATTAATTTAAAATAAATATATTTATATTTTATTTGCATAAAAAATAATAAAAAATCATAGAAAATATATATGATTATATAATATAGCTTGCCAAAAATTATAAAAAGTATATACTTACTACACAATGCACATACTTATACATAAACTCTACATTGAATATACATTATGATATACTCAACAATTGAATATAACTTAACTGTACATAAAAATATATACAGACTATAAATACCTATTACAATAAATAACTATTTTTTTAATAATTAATTTGATCAAATGCCCGTGTACTATAGTTATCTCTATTTCAAATTCAAGGAAAGTTGAAAACTAAATAGATTGTTGACATCATGTTTAGGTATTTTAAGGATATGTCCATATTCATTATAAACAATTGTATAGGATAATTTAGTGTATTGTCGACAAATGTATAAGGATATTGCTTTGTGTTAAGATATAGGGTCCTTGTAAATAATAAGTAACATGTTTTAATTAGATTAATCCTACCAATTTCCACATAATAATTAAGCTCCTTCGTATCATCAAATTTCTCTATAATAATGTTATTATTTGAATATATTTTTTTTTAAAAAAAAAAATATATTATAATATGAAAGTCGATTTCAATAAAAACTTAGAGGTTATCAAGAAATAATGATATTATAAAATATCAATAATTCTAATTTTGTCAAACTTTAACTTAATTAATTCTCCTTAATTAGAATTCCAAAGACAGTTGGGTACGACTACTGGAAAAGAAACATGGACAGGACACATGGAAATTCAGAGACCATACCTGGACAAGACATAATTGATTAATTGCAAAAGAAGAAAAAAAATATTATTTTGAATATTCCCTCTTAATTAAGATATAAATAATTAATGGCATTATTATTATTTATGGAATAGTCTTTAGATTGCTTTTGGTTCACCAAACCAAATGCATCCAACACTGCCCTTTCTTCCAAACACAACACATATGAATAATTCATCCAAAATATTCTAATGGTTTAACAACAGGTTGACCAATAGGGGTGTGTTTAGTAGGAGAAAAAAAGGAAAATTATAAGTGATTTTTATTTAATTTGTAAGTACAAATAATAATTCTTAAATATCAATATATGATCAAGATAAATATCATAGAAGGTGAGATAGAGGCGTGAGTGGTGGAGATGGATATCGCTGATTATAGAGTTGTCAAAACAGGCTAGTCCAGTCCCACTCTGTCCAAGCCTTGCAGACCAAGGAATTTGAAGGGCTAGGATGAGTCGGCCCTTCATTTGAAAGGGCTTCGAAAGGGCCAGCCCAATCGAACCCTAGTAGGGCTGCGGGTCGGGGCTGGCCAACCCTTCTTTTTTTTTTCTTTTCAATTCAAATTTATACTTAAAATTTCATCAATATATTACATTTTTTAACATGTCTGACAAAATTATATGAAAGAACATAATAATTACAATCAAAATATGCATTATACAAATGATTATTGGTGCTTTTAATTACAATCTCATATTTGAAATATATAACATCAAGAAATGAGAAGATTTTTAAATCAAATATAACAAACAATGATCATGAATTTGAGTCATCCTATGACTAAGGAATTTTTTTTAACAAATAAATAGGCAAAGAAAATTTGAAAAACGGACTTGTAAACTAAAGAAAAATTATACCTTACTATTTTATTTATTTTAATTTAAATTAAATAATATTTTTGGCTCATAGGTTGATCCCAGCTCCGCCTTGATCAAGCCTCAAGGGGCAAAGACTTAATTGTGCCGGGCTTATAAGTCCCAATTTCAAATGGACTTGAAAAATCACATCCTAATCTTACCCTAATAACGGGTGGAGTTGGGTCAGTCCTATGATCTATGCCCATTTTAACGGCTCTATCAATAAAGATGAAGTTTGTCGAAAGATAATAAAATGTTATTTGTGGAAAGTTTCTTCGTTGTTTAAGTAAGTTATTTTTTTCATAAAAATATTTTTAAAAATCTTTGACTAATCAAACATGAAAGTACTAAAAAATATTTTTTTTATGTTTTTTCCCTTACCGAACGCCCCCTAGGTTATCCAGATTTTGCCTATAAAAACCTAATACAACCTATTAATGGAATTAAATATGCAACTAAGTTTAGATAATTATATCAATTTTACAATTTCAAAGTGAAGAAAACTTGTGTATAATATGAAAGAATAATATGATAAATATTCATACATAATAAAATCAGTGCAAAAATCCACTTATTTAATTCTGCATTAAAATTATATTACTAATAGACAACAGATTAAACGAAATAAATAATTTCTTACTTCTTAATTCTTCCTACAATTCAAGTCTCTCTATGGTCATTACAACGCATGTCAAATTTTTCTATCAATTTAAACATGAAAAAAAAATTTAAACTATTCTACATGATATCATAACAGATAAAAGTTGATTTTGAATTCGAGTCCGATCATCACTTATTATTAAAAATAATTCTAAAATATTTGAAAAGAATCATCCACTTATAAATAAACGTATTAAATATAAAATAATTACATAATTCAAAATATAAAAATAAAACGACCTTTGAAATTTATCGTATTTTTATTTTCATTTGCGTTGACAGTTAAAAAAATGAGATAAGTGCATTATCCATAATTCATAGCTGACTTACTCTTTTTAGCAAATAATTAATAATGAATAAATACTTGGCCCTAATACTCCAGCTTTCTTCATCATCTTCAATTATTGAAAAGAAAAATACTGTGCCTTCGTCATTTTATGTATTCCTTGTACCTCGTGAAGTATTATAATACCAATTCACTTTGAATAATAGTGTAAAAATATTGAAACAATTGTACAAATAATTATTTTATTCCACATTATTGATAGAAACGAAGTATGACAACAGATTTAGTTTGAATTTGGTTAATTAAATGAATTTTTACCAACTTGGAATTGACAAAAGTCGTTGTATAATAATTTTGCTAATAAACAAAAAAAAAAAAGTGTCTAATAGATAATTGAAAGGCTGTTCTATATAATAACTGTATCTTATCATGTTATGCCCATTGTTGGTGAAAATATAATTATAATTGAAAAATAAAATATTTTTAGGTTTAGACGTGAATATCTTATTCAATAAAAAGAGATTTAAGTTCACTGCAATAATGCTTTATCGGTTCAATAATAATTTTTCTGACTTTTTCGTATCTAACAACGCTATATAACACTTTCACCCAATTCGATTGAGTTCCAAGCTTCACTGAAAAAACACCATATAACTCAACAAAATTTGAATTGAAATTGGAGATTAAATTGAACTCAATTTAAGATTCTTTTGATATGGGTTAAAGCTTAAATGGGCTGAGATCGAATCCAATTAAAATTAGGGAAAAGTACACAAATTAGACTTATTAAGCAAAATATTTACACAAATTAGACCTCCCCTAATTTAATTATCCAAATTGGACCTTAGCCCAAAATATTTACCTTATGGACTATTTGATGAATAGTCCATATATTCATGCAGCCCATTAATTAGCTGAGGCCCAAATTCACCCTCTTTTACACTTGGACAAATTCATAGGGGCATTAGAAGTGGCCCAATCCAAATGTCTCTTTTCGTGTGAGTATTTTCCCCTTTTTGTACCGTTTCTTCCCGAAAATACCGGGTATTTTGAAACTTCAATTAACTTCTATTGGCGTGCTTCATGAAGTAAACTCCATTAATGTGTATATGCATTTCTTTACCTTTTTTTTAGATTTTTAAAGTTTTTTTTGCCGTATATGTTGTTAAGATTACAAATATTTAAGTTTTTTTTTAAATCTCTGGTGCAATTATGGTTTAAAATATGTTATTGATATTTATATAGTTATTAAATAATATTATAAATCATAAATAAAAATTTAGAATTAATTTTTTTAAATATAAGAAATATATTTAAATATTATTATTTTCAAATGAAAATTTTGAAAATGAAAAATATTATTTTTTTTAAATATAAAAAATATGTTTTTTAAAAATAAACTAATTAAAAAGGAAATATATCACAAGAAAGGAGTAAGGATTGATAAATAATTATCTACATTTAATGATTTTTCTAAAGGAAAAAAGCTCAAATATATCATTGAACTTTATAGAAAGTTCATTTATGCCACCCGTTAAAAGTTTGGCTAAAGGCTCATCTAGTCATTTTTTAACTACATTTTTGCAAGACAAGCCAAACAACTTTTAACTTTTTTCAATTGGAATTTTGGATCAAATGTGCTCTTTTTTGCTTCTACTTCTTCAAGAACATATGAAAAACACCAAAGCTCCAAATTACCAATTTCTTTTTTCGAAAAATCATTTCAAATTTAATGAATAGTAGCGTCCTTCTGATCTAGATAACAAAACTCAATATCTTTTAAACTCTAATTCAAAAAAAAAAGATAAATTGAAGATAGACTCAAAAGTACTAGATTTTTTCTTTTCAAAAAAGAAAACAGAAATTAGTTCCAAAATTTTGAATATTTGCATTGATTTCTCTCTCTTTTTTTTAATACTAAATCTTTATTTTTAGTATTTTTTGTGTCTATATTTAAATTTCAAGTGATTTTTGTAAAAAAAATCTACCATTAAAGGAGGTTAAAGTTTTGAAACTTTGAAGAAATTTTAAGTGTGTGCTGTTGAATCATGTAGAATTAGAGCTCAAATGATATGGATTTTGGTATCTGGCTCGCAGGGACACTACCAATGAAATTTGTGGTGATTTTATAAAAAATTGAAGAAGTGAAAGTTTAGAGTTCTTGGTGTTCTTCATGTGTCATGGGTGATCTTGAGGAAAAATGTGTAAAAAGACTTCATTTAATTCAAAACTCAAATTGAAAAGTATCTAAAATTGTTCGAGTGATTTTGCAAAATCAGAATTAAAAACAATGACATAGATGAATATTTTTCTCAAACGATAATTACATAGATGAGTTAAACTTTTATCAGATGACATAAATAAGCTTTTTCTCAAAATTTAATAATATATTTAAATATTTTCTTTTATTTTAAATTAATGCAATTTATCATAATTAAGTAACTTGATGAAGTATACGTATCAAAAGATTACGTAGCTATATTAATTTGACGTAAACATCCGATAAGTTTGTTTCAACAAGACTTGTCGTTTAAAAGCAAAACACCACTTAATTCCACTTTTTTGCTTTTTATGATTGTCGTTTTAAACTTTCCTTCCCTTTAAACCTTTTTCCTTTTTTATTTATTATACTTTATTTGTGATGATGGGAAATAAATGGGGTTACCAACTCACACTACTCAAGTCAACCTAGTAAGTGAACAGCTCCAAATAAATCACATGGGGAAATTCATATTTAAATTACTCCAAGAAATCTCCTTGAGTTATTTAGTTGAAGTAATTGATATATTAAAATTAAATAATTATGTTAATTCATTAAGAATTTGATATCTTGACTTTTCATGATTCTGCATTGATTCGAGACGTATATAAATAAATAGTGCTATTAAAAAAAATGGACAATATCCATTTTTTTAAATGTATTTGGTGGAAATTTGTTGTGCCAAATTATTACATGCTAGCTGTATTTCAGTAAAAAAATTGTTTTATTTTTAGAGCTGGAATTTATAAATGGACAAATTTTCTTTTTATTATGAAGCCAATATTATTTTTATGTATAGGGTTCTCAAATTTGTGTCGCTATATATATGTGTGAAAAATATCTCAGACATATATATATATATACATATATAAGTATGTACAATAGTTATTTCATATTTGTTGATCACCTAAAATATTAATTAATTTTTTTTCATATTATCCTTGGAATTAATTCTTTTTAAAAGTGTGTATACTTGTTTATAGTGTTTCAAGGAAGTGTTAAAGGGTTTGAATCGATAAACTATCCTCTTACCTATAATTTTTTAATATACGTGTAAAAATGATCGAGAGTTAGAATTTCCCATGAAATGTACCTTCTCCACCAACTCAATACAATCATAGAGTATACTCCTAACGCTACAAACCAGTGCACGATTTGGCATAATTAGCTAAAAATAGCAATTACAGCTCTTGTTCCTAATCCAAACTTGTTATCAAGTGGGAAAAAAGGTGACTTTCAACCAAGGTTAGGTTTGACTGAATTGAGAAAATTTTTGTATTTAAGTTTCAGTATAAAGGAGTAATTTACAAAGAATAGTTTTAGAAGTCGAAAAAGGTATCATTTATTCACCTATTGGATCTAAAATGCTTTTGTCATTCACCTTTGGATCCAAAAATGTCCTTTTCTTAGATGGAATATTTTAGGTCCAAAAATACCCTTCATTCACTTTTTTGGCTTACAAATTCAAGGGTATAAGCGAGCCAAAAAGATGAATGAAGCGTATTTTTGGATCTAAAAATATTTCGTTAAAGAAAAGAACATTTTTTGACCTAAAAGTGGATGACAAGGACATTTTAGGCCCAATAAGTGGATGAATGTTATTTTTGTATCATTTTGAATAAGTTAAAAGCATTTTAGGCACTTTTTCGTTTTAGAAGTAAATGGTCTTGAATTTTTGAATTCGCCTATCTTCTGAACAAAAATTTCCAATTTAACAAATTTTCACTTTTGATCTTAAATATTTGTCATGAATCAAGCAAAGCTAAAAAAAAAAAATCAAAATCATTAAGTGTAGTTTATAGACTATGAAGTTATTTTTGATTAAAAATATAATTTTAGAATAATTTTTTTAATTTGAATCAAAATTAATCAATCCAAAATAAATGTCAAATAACCATGAGGAAACAAAAAGAAAAGAAAAGTGACTTTCCAAAAAGTAAAAAGACAAGAACAAGTTGGTTAGGAAGAAAAAACAAACTAAAAGAATACACATTTCATGATTGGCAACAAATATTAGTATACTTAAGTTTTTCTTTTTTGTTCATAGTGAAGCACCTTAAGCAAAAATTACGTCAATTTAAATAACAATATATAAAATATTATAATGTATAGTTTACTAAATTACTTTTAATAAATATCTTTTAAAAATTAAATATTATTAAAAAGATGGAGTATAAAAATATAATTGAAAAAACATGCTATCAATTAAGCAAATTTTGGGGGATAAAAAATATTTAAGGAAATAAATAAAAAGTTACTTTTCACTATTATCATTTTGATTAATCCTAAATTATTCTCCTAGAAAATAAAATTCTTATTAAGAACAAGGATAAATATTGAAAAAGTTCTAGCAATTCAAGACTTATACAAAGTTAAAAGGGTAAATGTGCGCATTAACTTGGTCTCGTCTAATATTTATGTTTTTCAATTTTGAGTGTAACGAGTAAATATTAATATTTATACATAATTGAAAAAATAGACACAGAATATTCTCATTCTATATGATGTCCTATATATATTATACCACATAAGATACATGTGTTTACTTGTTCAACTTAATGCAAATTTAACACCTACTTATGTTCACCTAATATTGAAGGACACAAATTACAACTGAGACCAAGTTAAATGGTTTTTTATCTGCTATGCCATTATTTTTTACTCCCTTCTATTCATCTTTACTTATCCTTATTACTATTTTAAGATGTCTAATAACACTTTTAATTAATTAATTATAGTCATTTTCCTAGAACATTTTTCAAGACATTATATTTATTATATTCTAATTTGATAAAATTATTTTTATTATTTACTGTTTCTTAATTCCTATGCCAAGTTGCGGATGAAATATTGCCCATTCACAGCTTCCCACATCCCCCACCTACTCCAAACGCCACTGACCTACCCATTCCTAAATATATGAACCTTCAATTTCATAATCATTCCTCGGATAATGTGCCTTCCTGCAATTTCACAAAAATTTAGACATTTATTACTACTAATACAAGCGGAACATTAAAAATCTACGTATAATTTTTTCATTTGTCTGAAGGAATTTGTTCTATTCTTCCAATGGGAGAACCTCCTCAAGTAGAAAATCAGGTCAACATTTCTTGTAAGCTCATTTTCTCTCACTAATTTCACTCTTTCATCTTTTTTCTGTTTTACCAATTCTCTAAACTAACTAGTATTTTCCAGTTGAAGAGGAAGGTAATATGGTGAAGAAGACAACTCCATGGCTTGAAAAATACAAGAGATGGCTGGAAATGGGTTCCAATTCGTTATTGGTCCTAATTTGTTTATCAGCTGCAACACTCCTGGGCGAACTTTACTACAGAGAAGGTGGAAAAAGCACTTGGATGAATTCACTTGTACAAATGGTTGGATTTCCGATACTTCTCCCTATTCCCTTTTTGAAAAAAAGAGAAGAAAACGGAGACGATGATCATCTGCACAAAAATAACAAAAATCCATCCATTTGGATGTTTTTATCAGTCTATGTTTTTCTTGGATTTCTTTTAGGTGGAAGTTGTATGTTGAATGCCGTGGGACTATTACACCTCCCCGTTTCAACATTTTCATTAATTTCCGCTAGTCAATTGGGGTTCAATGCCCTGTTCTCCTTCTTCCTCAATTCCCAAAAAATCACAACTTACATAGCCAATTCTATAATCCTACTCACAATCTCCTCAATTCTCCTCGTTTTCCAACCTGAGGAGGATTCCTCGTTAGGCGGATCATCTAAAGGAAAAGGCTATGTACTAATCGGGTTCATCTGCACCCTCTTCGGTTCAGCAGGGTACGCGTTGCTGTTATCATCTACCGAGCGAATATTCAGAAAAATCATGAAAAAACGCACTATGAAAGAAGTGATGAACGTTGTGATTTGGCAATCGTTTTTCGCTACATGTGCAATTTTAATTGGCCTATTCGCGAGCGGCGAATGGAGATGGATTAAGACAGAGATGCAGGAATACAAACTTGGGAAAGTGTCATATGTCATGACATTAGTGTGGAATGCACTGGCTTGGCAGATTTATACAATTGGTCTATTAAGTTTAATCATGAAAGTATCTGCATTATTTGCTAATGTGATTACTACATTGAGTGTTCCACTTATACCAGTTCTTGCTCTCATTGTTTTCAATGAGAAAATGAATGGAGTGAAGGTAATTTCAATGATTTTGGCTATTTGGGGATTTTTGTCCTATGGTTATCAACAGTATCTTGATGAAGTTAAGCTCAAAGCTGATTTATCAAAGGCAAAAGAAGAATCTGAAGTATCACTTGTTGAAACAGGAATGAGTCATAGAGCTAATTAATATTAATTGTACAAAAGATTAATGCCTTTTTTTTTTTTACTTTACTTTTAGTGTAAATTTATGGAACTTTCTTAATTTGCTTTCTCTCATTATTATCTATGAATCTCAACTAAGTATCATAAGTAAATTGCTCCCAGTTGTTCTCTAATTACTATTTATGAATGTCAACTAAGTATTGTAAGTAAATTGCTCCTGGTTGTTCGATCATTTAATAACCAGAGTCATTATCTGTCCAAGGGGTTGATTTACTTTTGGACATGTCTCGCTTGCTTTGCTCTTATTCGAACACATTTGACATGCGCTAGAATCTTATTTAGAGATGTTTTTGCTGGTATTGACCCAAATTTAGATGTTTAAATCAAATTTGATGCATTTCAAAATTTTGAAAATCTAACTACTGAAAGACACGCAGTCTGATACAACATTACTTTGGTACCTTTCTTTCGCCCTTAGTTGCCGTGACATGGGGCTTTTGTTTGTGTTCTTCAACGTACAAAATATGTAAGGAGTTTCTACTTTGTTGTTTCATGCTTTATTATAATTAAGTTAATTGAATTAAAAATGACACTGAACGTACTACAAGAAAACAAGGAGTATTTAACGGTAGACAAAATTTCATAGCTAAATAATTAAAATTTTGTATAACTATAACTTAGCTATAAGAAAATTCAATTATCTATGAGCTCTTTCACAAGGGATTAATTAAAAATTATCGGTGTTGAATTATCCCGAGCAAGTCGGAGCCACCATACTGTCAGGTGGTTCATCCGAGCCCTCTTTGGTAAAAAATTATACTATTTATGCATGGTTAAAATAATTTTTTATGTATATATAATAGATGTCGAACCCCCTTGAACTAGTTCGTGTGTTTACTTCTTCAAATTTTGAACTTTCTATTAATTAAAATCGTGACTCTGCCACTGATTCGGGACGGTGAAATCTAATAGAATGGAGATTTCAATCAACATAAATCACAATCAGTTCATTTTAGAAGTGACCACCTGTTAAAACTCTCTCAATTACTATATTATTTTTGCATTAATTAATTAAAGTTTATGTATATATCCAAGAGGGATTAGGTATACCTTACCCCTTCTTAACATAACCTAATGCAATCAACAACTCAATCCATTACCCATGCACCTATAATGGAAACAGGGCTGGCTTCATTATTATTATAATTTATAAGAGGCCTTTTAATATATCTTGAAAAGAATTTGAAAAGAATGTAATAATTGAAGAATGAAATAGTTTTTAGCTAATTATAGTATTATTTTTTATGTGTCTATTTATATCGTTATCTCATTTATATTTTGGTGACTAATATGAACCCACACAATTTTTTTTATCTTGTTGTTGAATATTTTGAAGTCCCCAAATAGTTAAATTTTTTACATTATGCAAAATTTATTGTTATCTATTTATAAAAAGATAAATTTATTTTTTAGTGTTTTCTTCAAATATCAAGCATTGTAACAAGTTATCTTATTTATTGAAGTAGAACAAAACTATTTTGATATCAATATATCAACATATCAAATTCAACGTAATACTATTTCGATCAACTTCTCAATGAAAATAATTTGCATTCTTTACATTGTAACTTTGTAAGGCCTGTGTACTTTCTATTTTTTTTTTTAACCTCACTTATATGACTTCATTGTGTATGTTATTACTTTTAATTTATATATATTAATTATAAAAAAAATAATAACAAATTTCTATGAAATTTGATTTTAAACCTCCAATCTTGTTGAAATGGTTCTAAATGGAAATACCTACTATATTAGACAGTATGGAAGGGCTTAAAAACTGCTTTTTAAGGGTCTTTTCTTTTAGGGAGTGTGATAAAATTCAAAGTAGTTTTAAGCTAAAGCCTAAAAACAATAAGTTACAGTTGTCAAACTTTATTGTTATTGACTTATTTTAGCTTAACAATTATTTTACTTTGATTTATAATCCATTAACGTATTTATCATGAATTATTAGTATTTCTATTCAATAATAAAATAAAAACAATTTTTTTTTGTCAAATATGACGTTCATCCTCAAAATAATGTTTTCTTGCTATAATTAAAAATAATTAATTTTTTTTTTATAATTAATGAAATAAATCTCAATCACATAAATATTTAAGAATTTTAAATCATAATTTTTTTAAAAAAATATTATATCTAATTGAAGAGTAATCACATGAAATGAAATGATTACGTGTATTCGGCAAATTATTGAATAGTGGAAGACTGAAAGGTAGATTCTTGTCAAGATATGTCAGACTTTACGTAGGGACCAGAACTCCATTTTTGAACTAATTTTTCAGTAGCATGTTTTGCATGTTAGGCACTTGGACATACGCATGAAATTACCTTTTCTTTTAGAAGGTTTTATTTGAGAAAATTATTAAAATCACATATATTATTAGTTTCATTTTGTATTATTGACGATCTTAAAAAGAACTCTCTAATTGACTAACTAAGCTAAAATATACCTTAAAACTATCACAAGTGTTAGAAACACTCCTTAAATTGACAAGAATTTAGGGGTGTATTTCGCTCTTGTTACAAGATCAGAGATATATTCAAATTTATTGGTCAAGCAGAGAGGTGATTTTAACATTATCAATAGTTCGAGTTGAAACTAATAATTCATGCCAAGTTTAGGGGTGCTTTTAATGCTTTTCTCTTTTATTTACGTAATGGATCCAGACTATCATGAATGCAGTGTGAGACACTTATTTTATGCGAATAATACATGAATATGTTTGTTAATTTGGCTTTAACTGATATCTATAATTAATCTTCAAATTTGAATATACATAAATAAATACTTAAACTTGAATAAATAACACACATATCTTATATGATATATGTACAAATCATGTTTGAGGGTATGACACAAAATTGCAATATATAAGACATCATATGAAAGATTATAAAATACTAATCGAATTATTTTTTCTGTCTCAATTTATATGATAAGTTAGACTTTGTGCTTCAGTCTTGAAGTAAATGTATGTGAATTTCTCTCAATAAATTGAACACCTTCTTCTAGAAAAGAAAAAAAAGAATAAGATTAAATAAATGGATTTTATTTCACTTAAAAGAAATAATCAACTTGCTTTCAGTTAGAAAATGATTCTTGCACGTATTTTTTTGGATAAATTAGCTAATAATACATTTGTTTATGTAGAACCTCCTATCTGCCATCTTATTAATTGCACTAAAATTTTGGACGAGTACGTCTTTATTTAGGTTTAAATACCAAATCTTTCCTCAATCTCTATCTCAATTTACCAAACCTTTTTTTCATTAAAATAATAAAAGGTCATATTTATTTTGATATTAGTAAAAATAGTTTAAATATAGAATCATTTTTTGATTCAAATATAGAATCATTTTGGCTAACTATGTCTTTCATCCGTTAAATATTTGGGTCCCAACCTAAAAATAGATAATTTGAAGGATCCATTACCAAAACCCAAATGAAGCTTCAACCATCAATTTTGGAGAAATTAAAGTCAAAATTCTTCAAAATAGTCTTGATTGTTTTCAATAATAATCGTAATCACATAAAGATCGAAAAAAATGAAAAGAAAAGAGAATAGATTTGGGTCGAATTTACAACAACAACAACATATCCAGTGAAATTTCACAAGTGCGGTCTGGGGAGGGTACAATGTATGCAGACCTTGCCACTACCTCATAGAAGTAGAGAGACTATTTCCTGGGGGCCTCGTCACAAATTCCATAAGCAAAAATAGCTAGATATGGAAAATAAACAAGAAAGGAAGAGAGAGAGAAAATACACAGAAAGAGAGATTAATAACGAAAGCACCATAACAAGTAAATACGAAATAATTAACATATATTGGCATATAAAGACGACACCATAGAATTCCTACCTATCTAACCTATTAGTCTGCTACTCTAATTCGTGACCGTCACTCCTTCCTATCTAAGGTCATGTCCTCGGTGAGATCAAGTTTCACCATGTCTTGTCTAATCACCTCCCCCCAATACTTCTTCGGTCTACCTCTACCCTCCGTGTAACTCCCAAATCCAGCCTCTCGCACCTCCTAACAAGAGCATCGGTACTCCTTCTCTGCACATGTCCAAACCATCGCAGTCTCACTTCCCTCATCTTGTCAGTTACAGGGGCCACCTCTAGCTTCTCCCGAATGGTCTCAATCTTTATCGATTTGGGTCGAATTTAAAGGATGGATATCTAGAAAAAAAAAAAATCATGTGTTTGAAATTGAGCGTGGATCATTTGATTCTGAATTTGATACTTGATACCTGCCTTTCTCTCCGAGGCAAATTTGCATCAAAGTATGATAAAAGTATAGCAAATGGTATATTTAATCCATTATTGATAGAAGTATGGATACAGTTGATCCTTGAAATTATTTTTTAAAGTGACCTCCATATTTAACCATCCAAAAATATCTTAGCTATGCTTCATATCTATAGTTTGGGTAATTACATTTTGTAACTATAGTTATAACTGCGCTTGTGTAATCCGTGCAGCATTTGTATATATTTGTATGATTCACTATACAATTCACAGTTTTTTTATAGCCTTTGTATATTTAGCTATACAAACATTTGTATAATTCGCTATACAATTCACATTGTTTGTATATTTCGTTATATAATTTGATTCGCGCACAACTTTTGTATAATCACGCACAATGTTTGTATAAATCACGGAAGTTTTATAAAACTCAAACTGTAATTACAGCTAGATGTTTACCGTGAGCCGTAATTAATTCAAACTATAACTATATTAGTTAATTAACTAATATATATTTATTTATCCGCATAATGATTTACGTAATATAATAAAATGTTTTTTGAATTTTATTCTGTATAGTCTTAAATATATATGGCGTGTGGATTGTTTTAAACAAAAAATTTACCAAATATAAAAATTATATTATTTCTGCAACAAATCCAAAAATAATAATTTGTAAATTTAAACCGAGAAAGGACACCACAATGGAATAGACGACTGCTATTTTGTTACTATTAATTAAAAAGGGGTAATCATTAATTTGAATATAAATATCTTATGTTATATTTTTTTCACTAAAATGGAAAGATCCATTTGGTATAATTACATTTTGTAACTATAGTTATAATTGCGTTTGTCTAATTCGTGCAACATTTGTATACATTTGTATAATTCACTATACAATTCACAGTTTTTTTATAGCCTTTGTATATGTAGCTATACACACATTTGTATAATTCGCTATACAATTCATATTATTTGTATATTTTGTTATACAATTTGATTCGCGAACAACTTTTATATAATCACGCACAATATTTGTGTAAATCACGAAAATTATACATAACTCAGACTGTAATTACAGCTAAATGTTTACCGTGAGCCGTAATTAATTTAAACTATAACTATATTAGTTAATTAACTAGTACATGTTTGTTTATCCGCATAATGATATATGTAATGTAATAAAATGTTTTTTGGATTTTATTTTGTATAGTCTTAAATATATATGGCGTGTGGATTGTTTTAAACTAAAAAATTACCAAATATAAAAATTATACTATTTCTGCAACAAATCCAAAAATAATAATTTGTAAATTAAAACCGAGAAAGTACACCACAATGTGTAATCGGAATAGACGACTGCTATTTTGTTACTATTAATTAAAAAGGGGTAATCATGAATTTGAATATAAATATCTTGTGTTATATTTTTTTTCATTAAAATGGAAAGATCCATTTGGTACGTTGATATTTGATTCTTGCTAATAATTAGATCAACCAAATCAGGACAACTTTCATTTAATTCATAAATAAATAACTTGACCAAGACATTTTGCTGTAAACTCATATTAAGACGAAACCATTATATGATACTATTAATTATGCTCCCTAAAATATAATTAAGAACAAATTTTATCTATTCCATCATCAGATTTTTTGTTTAAACTTATATAGCATGTTATCCAAATTAAGACCCTTTTTTTAATCATCGAAGGTAAACACTTTATGCAAAATTTAGTAAGGGGATTACGTATACATGCATGTAACAAGAATGAGAAAAGCCGTTCAAAAATATTCAAATTATATATTCTCATTCATCACCCCATCCCTCTCGTAGGACCCACCTCATCTTTCATGTGCTAGCGGAATCAAGATTTTTACTGAGTGAATTAAAATATGAAAAATTAAACACATGATGACGGAGAGAAGAAACTAGAATATTAACTTTACGGATTTTAGATTTTATATAACAGTTTCTTTATCGAGATAGTTGTAAGATTTGAATACATTTTTCTTTCCCCAGATCCCGCTCGTGGGATCTTCATACAGGATTCTAAAATTAGTTTTTGTATATATTTAATAATAAACTTCTTAAATAAATACACTATTTGAGTAAAAGTTACTAGATTCTATTGAACCTGTATTAACACTCTGCACGTTAAAAAGGATTCAACATCTATAATAAAAAATATATTAAAAATGATTTAATCATCATGTATAAACAATATATATAATTTTGGATTAGAATAGTTTGGACTGACTCTGCCCTTGTTGTCATGCAATTTAAAGCCATCAGAATCCTAACATGAGATTCGTAAATCCATAGAGAGAGAGAAGTTTAGACAGAGAGTCTGTCAAATTGCATGCCATGGAAAGTGTTGCAGAAAAGGAGCTGGATATCATCAGTAAGATTTCTTACATTATTGAATCTTCAGCTCAAAGAAAAAACTTTTCTCCTTCACCTTTATATATTTTACAGTTTTTATTTCTTTACTTGTTCTTAAATGCTGTAATACATAAAAAATGTCTTTTTGACTTGAGTGCAGCTAACATCAATGTGCTTCAATTTTGGGTGTGCATAAAAGTCATTTAATTTTATATAAAGTTGAACATATAGACATATATCAGAGATCACATATATCAGCAGAGGTCAAATTTAGACATATTTCAGCTATTTATGTGATCATAGATAAGGACGTGTATGCCTATTTGTTCAACTTTATATAAGTTTAAGACTCACTCAAAATTAGAGATCACATATATCAGCAAAGGCCAAATTTAAAAATATGTTTATTTGTGTATTATTTCTTTTTAAATTCCTTCACTAGTTACGTTCTAGTGGAAGGTAAGAAAAATCGTGGAATAACTGATAAAGTTGGTCACAAGTTTAAGCCATGAAAACAATCTCTGGCTTGCCATTTACATCATTAACATGTTGATGATGAAGAAAGACGCTAGCTAACTTAGAATCTTTTTGCTTATTACTCACAGACGTCCAAGAAGAAACTGATCCAAATACGACGAAGATGGATGCTGTAATTGTTAAACCTGAATCATTGACGACTCCAAAGGCCGTCAGTAAGTACAAGAAATGGCTGGAAATAGGCATCCACACCTTCATTGTCCTTGCTAGCCAGTCAGTAGCTACAATACTTGGAAAGTTGTATTACAACAAAGGCGGAAACAGTACCTGGTTGGTTTCACTTACTGAAACTATTGGTTTCCCCATTCTTCTAATTCCCATGATCCTCAATTATTGGACCAAAAATAATGAAGAAGAAGAAGGAGATATTTGTCATGACTCAAAATCTCCTTCTATAATGGTCAAGTTATCTATCTATATCTTTCTTGGCTTTCTAATTGGAGGAGGCTGCGGTTTACTTTCCATTGGCCTTTTATACCTCCCCGCCTCAACTTTTTCTCTAATTTCCTCAACTCAATTAGCCTTCAATGTCTTGTTCTCCCTCTTCATGAGACTAGAAAAAATTACCCCTCTCATCGCCAATTCCATCGCCCTCCTCACCATTTCCTCCCTTCTCCTAGCCTTACAACCCGACGATTCCTCAAACAAAACGTCGTCGTCCAACCATCACTACGCAATTGGATTTATATGCACACTGATTGCCTCAGCCGGTTTCGGTTTACTATTTTCGTTAACAGAACTCATGTTCAGAAAAATCCTGAAGAAGAATACATTGAGAGAAATAATGGACGTTATCATCTGTCAGTCCTTCTTCGCGACGTGTATAATTCTGATTGGCTTATTCGCGAGTAAAGATTGGAAGGAATTGAAGTCAGAGATGCATAATTTCAAGCTGGGGAAAATGTCCTATGTTATGATATTATTTTGGACTAGTGTGTGTTGGCAGCTATATACATATAGTCTACTTGGCTTGATTATGAAAGTGTCTGCTGTGTTTGCAAATGTGATTACTACGTTGGCTGCGCCGCTGATTCCAATTCTGTCTGTGATTATCTTTCATGACAAGATGAGTGGGGTGAAAGCAATCTCAGTTGTTTTGGCTGTTTGGGGATTTGCTTCATATGCATATCAGCAGTACCTTGATGAGCAAAAGCAAAAAGTTTTGACAAACTGCATAAGTGGAGCAACTCAAAGTAGTGGTGGATGTGGAAAAGATAATTCTACATATGTATAGATTAATTAGCTAGCTAGCTCTAGAGTCTAGGCTGTTTTTATTCTAAAATAAATTTAATCTCTTAATCAGTATTTCTATTAAAAGGGTGTTGCTTGTTGCTTATGGCTATATAAAAAAAAATCTTTAAAAAATATTTTGTCAAGATTTTTTTCGAGTCAATTTGATTATATATCAATCCAATTTTAAATAAGTTGGGTTGAAATGAATTGAACTAATAAATAGGCGAGTTATTAATCCATCGAAACTTCAATAGATTAAACAAATTGAGCCAGTTGAATTTAATTTTATCATCCCTAATCATATACTTTCCCTTTTCCCTCGAAGAATTACCAGTCAAGAACTTATAATTTGAATCGATCTTCAATTAGTACAAGCGTCAAATATCAATAGAAAAGTGTTGACTTTTTCCGTTTTTCCAGGTGGTCTTTTGGCTATGAAAATTATGATTAAGTACTTTCTGGGACCCACTTTTTGTTGTCCGACCCCACCTATCCAAATACTTCTTTCCTTATTGGACAATGCAAAGAGAAACAGCTTATCATTATCCTACACCATCGAACACTGTATTACTCCCGTTTCCTATTAAGCAAATACCCCGTGACGTGAGCCTCTCTAACCATCAGCATCATTTCACGTTCTACAATTTCCCATACCAAGAAAAAATTCAAGCCAACGGTTTAACCACATCTCAAATATGTGTTATTTGGATATAGAGTTTGAAATTAAATTTGTATGAAATTATCATAAGTGGAAGGTGAAATGTGTAATTTTTATCTTTATAGGATAAATAATTTTGATATAATCTCAGATTATCCTGATCAAATCAATTGTAATGTTCATAATCACATCATATGATCGGTTCGTGTAATATATCACAAATACAATAAATTGCAGTTGAAAATAAAATGACAAAATTGAATAAAAAAGAACAATTTAGGCTGAGGCGCGGATATCTCGCTCTCTTTAAGGAGATTCAAACTGCGACATAATCTACACCAATCCAGCAGTACATCTCTTGACTTGTTCCCTCCAGGATATAACATCCCAACAACGTTGTATGACTCAAACAACTCCAGATTAGTTGAAGAGTCAAAACTCCACACAAAAACACCCTCCTTTACACATATAAATGCTTTCTTTTATATAGTGAATATAGTTAAAGACTTAGAATATTTTCTTTATCTCAATTCTTCTCTTTCACTATTGAACACATCACCACACTACAATATTTATCCACACTTCACATGTTTTCTCCCCATATTTCTTCTTCTCCCCAAAACAAAGGAAGATCACCACTATTTATAGGTGAAAAATTCATCCTTGTCTTGAATAGGAATAACGTGGATAATAATGTAGGTATATGAATGGAGGAATCATATCTTGGAGATTGCGTGAGTTACAAGACATAATGGGGTGGAACATGGGTTAATAGTTACATGAGTTATAAGCTATAATGGTCATATAAGTTATAAAAAACTAATGATCATAAGAGTTACAAGAACTAATGGTCATATAAGTTACAAGAACTAATAGCCATTCTACCACATTTTATACCCACTAACATATGCATTTCATATTCTATTTTAATAATAAAATGGATATACACCAACAGGATCATATTAATTAGATAGTATTGAACTGAGATATTTATTTTATATTATATTTGTGTTTTCGAGCCAACATTTTCTTTTGAGAGTTGGTTTAAGTTAGTTACATCTTATCTGAGCTGTTGATTAGTTATCACATTGATAATTTGTGTGTGATCTATCTCTCACTAAATGAAACAATTTATTCATTTCAGAAATCACAATGTGTTTCAGAGCTATTATTTTCCCTCCATGAAAGAAGATCTAAGTATTCATCAATGGGGATGAACTCATAGTTAAATTGATAGATAGTCACATAATTATCCTATAAAATTTATCTTAATTTAACTAACTCTATAAATCAAATACTCCCTTGGTTCACTTTTAGCTATAGACAATTTTCCAATTTAATTTTCATTTTTACTTGTTATTTTTGACAAATCAAGGTAGAATAATATTATACCCCTTAATTTATCATCATTGAGTCAATAACTTTAAAAATTATAACGAGTGAACACTATCAATACAGATAAAATAATAAATTTACTATACTAATAATTGTATTAATTTCAAATCTTTTGTCTACATTAACTTAATCCCTTCTATTAGGAGGACAAAATCTTATCATAGGCCATAGCGTAGTGAATCATCCTGTTTTCCCAAGTCCAAGATATTTCTTCCCCTATTTTCTCCGCGGGGTCCGAAGATAGATGCACTTTTTTAATTCAGGAAGGAAATAAAATAAGATAGAAGATATGTGCAATTTAATTAGCACACCCAAATAGTTTTCAGGAATCGTTGGCTCTAAGAAACGGTTTGTTCCTTTCTCTCTTCTCTCTCCCTCACTCTCTCAAAGGTTTTTGCATTCCAGCAGATGGAGATGATCTTCATCTCCAACTGTTTTCCAACTCAAAAATGGTGCGGAGGAGTACCTTTCTCCACACAAGTAAATGTTCCGTTCTATCCATTGATAATGCCTTATCAGCGCTTGCAAACAGCTTCCGGCAAAATGCGCCAGCGTCGCAATCTCAGGTAATCCAATTCGACTAGTGTAGATTTTGTAAGGATCAGCTGATTGCATTTCGTTGAGTGATTGGAGGTTAATATGTGAAAAAAATATTAGTGATTGTACTTTTTTTTTGAGTTGTTTAATTAAGTTTCGGAGTTGAGTAATGGTGAGTCAGTTGCTTTAGTTGGAGTTGATTTATTGGCTTTTGAGGTTTTGAGTTGTGTAAAATGCTTCTAGTTTCATTTTTCGGTTTTAAGTTAGGTTTAGGGGATTATTTGAAATCCTTCCGGGATGAGTAGTTGAGTAGATTTGAATGGCCGCAAATCATTTGCTTTAGTTTCTGTGTATTGAATATTTGAACGTGTGGAGAAGTCGTTTTAGTTTTTGAATTCTTGTGATTCCTGGAATTTGGAACTGCAAAAGATGAAAATATTTGTGATTGAATAAGTTGCAATTTATTATATAATTTGGAACTTTACTTGAATGGCTAGGTGAAAAATGTATTTCTGGGAGTCGAGTAGATCGGAGTAGTTGGGGACACAAGTTGGTCTTCTTTTCTATCTTTTGCTACACTAATTACTATGCTCTGATTTTTCCAGTTTGCAGAACAAGAAACAACGAACCAAGAAGATAAACATTGAACGCCCACCAGATGTTGATCTTCAGTCAAGTGATGATGTAGATTCCAATACTGAAAAGATGTCCAAACAAGCCCTATCAAGTTCAAATCAGGAAAATTCAATTGAAGAAAATGTTGACACTTTGACGGATACCGAAAGTTCAGATGAGATTAGTTATTTGGTATGTTCTTTGAGTTATTATACTATGAGATACTTCTAGTCATTATGTACTGTATGTATGTTGAATAACGATTTTCAGGTGTGTCATTCAAATTATACCCCTTTCATTGAATTCTCTGTGTGGAGCTTTTCACAAATCTTGAACCGTATTAAAGCTATATGAAAATCTCAGGCATGCATCAAAGAGTGCCTTGAGGAGACAAGCCCTTATTTGGCCATTGACAAATAATTAAGTGCCTCTCAGCATTTGAATTAAATTGCTGCATTTTGTGCTTTTGTGATGGATAACAATTTACATTATGAAGTATGAACTATGTGCCAAGGGTGGATGCTTCCACTAGAAAAAGAGAGTTCCTAATGTATTCATATTCAATGTCAAAATACATGGCTTCATATACACTGGAGTTTTAATTTCTGGACACCAACAAATACTGTAAGAAATATGGAGTTCTTTAAAGGTTTAACTAGTGTTAAAACAATTCCCAAAAAGATAAACCTGCGCCTTCCAGACCTTCATGCTGCATTTCTTTCTGCTGAGTATATAGGCCCCTGAGATTTCTTGCCAACTGATATATGTAATGCAGGCTAGTAATTATTTTGGACTTCTCATTGCTTCTTCTCTTTTGCAATCTACAAGTACTTTTACATTTTCTGCTGACCTATACTATCTACGATGCCATTTACGTAAGTATCGAACCTGATCTATCATCAGTATATATGGACCTAACAACTTAGAGCAGCAAATAACATCCAGTTTATTTTGTTAGGAGCAAAAGGTTAGCAATTCAACAGAGGTTTGATGCATGCCATGCATCCTCACAAATAAGCTCCACCAATTGGTCTTTGTCGTTTTGTTCCTTGCTAATAAAGAAATTGAAAAGATTCTTGTTTCATGTATAGTCTTTAATTAGTAATGTCTTTTGCATTTTTCTCTGTTCTTCATTTTATCCTAATAGTACAAATTACTTGGGATCATAAATTGAATACCTTGTAATTTAAACAGTCTGTCGACTCAAATGAGGAGGGACAACCTTCAAGTGTTCATCTTCAGGATTTGGTTGGCATGATAAGAAATGCGGAGAAGAGTAAGACAGTTCTGGTTTTCATTCTTTAAGTTCCCTTATTTTTGCTATTTTGTGGTTTCTCCTTGGGAAACTTGTGTGAATTTCATCAAAATCAAAAGATCGTTGTGTAACTTCATTACCTTCTGAATAACATCTGTAGATATTCATCTACTCAATGAAGCTCGTGTCTATGCGTTAGAAGAACTTCAAAAAGTTCTTGGAGAGAAAGAAGATTTGCATGGGGAGATCAAAATTTTAGAAATGAAGCTGGCAGAAACTGATGCACTGCTCAGAGTTGCTGCCCAAGAAAAAATACACGTGAAACTTCTTGAAGACCAGTTGGAAAAGCTGAAAAATGAATTGTCTAGTAGCAGAGGCAGTGAGGAAAATGTGCTTAATGTGAATAATTCAATTCCTCTTTCACATGGTGGTTCTGTTAATGCACTGAGCGAGGAATTTGATTCGTTAAGGAAAGAAAATATACTATTGAAGCAAGATCTTCAAGCAATGAAGTCAGAGCTTAGCTTAGTCAAGGAAACAGATGAACGCATTTTAATGTTAGAGAAAGAACGATCAGTTCTTGAATCTTCTTTAAGTGAGTTGGAATCTAAACTGGCTGCATCTCAGGAAGATGTTTCAGAGCTCTCTGCCTTGAAATTGGAGTGCAAAAATTTATATGAAAAGGTGGAACACTTACAAGCGTTGCTAGCTAAGGCAACCAAACAAGCAGATCAAGCAATATCAGTGCTACAGCAAAACCAAGAGCTACAGAAAAAGGTTGACAGACTTGAAGAATCTCTTGAAGAGGCCAGCATTTATAAGCTTTCATATGAAAAGTTACAGAAGTATAATGAACAAATGCAGCAAAAGATAAAACTTCTTGATGAACGCCTTCAGCGGTCTGATGAAGAGATACAATCTTATGTCAAGTTGTATCAGGATTCTGTCAAGGAGTTCCAAGATACACTTGATAATTTGAGAAAGGAAACTAAAAAAAAAGCTCTAGATGAACCTGTAAATGATATGCCTTGGGAATTTTGGAGTCAGTTGTTGTTGACGATTGAAGGTTGGTCTATGGAAAAGAAAATCTCAAAGGAGGATGCGAAGTTGTTAAGAGAACTGGTCTGGAAGAGAGATGGACGTATGTGTGATGCATATATGTCATGCAAGGAAAAGAATGATCGTGAAATTCTAGCGGCATTTAATAAATTTACTTCATCACCAACACGGTATGTCTGGTTTCAATATTTGGTTACTGAATATTCCTAGTTTAAGGATATAACTTGCAGTTTCTTTTCTGGTCAACAAATAGTCCAGGACTGCATATCATCCATATTGCAGCTGAGATGGCGCCTGTTGCAAAGGTATAATGGCTCATTTCTGTGAATTGTAGTCCTCTGTTAGGTGAAGATAATGAAACTTCAGCTCTATTTATTTGTGTAGCAATTTCTTCAGAATGGATTACTGGATTGTATGTTCTGTATTTAGGACGGAGTTGTTTTCTCCTTATATTGATGTACAAAGAGAACAGTGGCAGTTACTAAAAATAATTAAATTATAGTACCTTGATTTAAATATGAAGGCAATCAGTTTGAGTTGGTTATAAATCATCTTAATCATGATTCCAGATAACTTTAGGTTAGATCAGAATCACATATGCGCCTAATCTTCATCTGTGCATTGTAGAATCTTCCTGAGGGCTGATGGTAATGTTTATTTGGTAAAATTGTATACTTACCTTTTCTCGAAAAAAATGTTAGTTTAGTAAAAGTATAGCAAAGTAGGCAGCAATCATAGCTGGCCAATGAGTGTATATAAAAACAGGTACATTGAACAAGATTTATCTTAACAGTCTCAGTTATTCCTTACCGCGCAAGATAATCAAATGCAGCCAGTATTTCTACTTATGGGATCTTGTGTCTTTCTTTTATTTGTTTTTTGTTCTTTGTTAGTCTGTTATGCCCTCTGAAAGTTGCATGTTTTGTTGAAAGACACTAATGTATTATTGGTCTTATTTATGTATAATAAGCTTTCAAGGATAATGTTTTGGTAAATTCAGCTACAACTACGTAATTATATACTTATAATTAAGTAACAACTGTCTTTGAGGCATTTGTAATGTTTAAATTATCTAAAAGGCGTTTCTTAATTGTCTCATAGGTAGGTGGTCTAGGGGATGTGGTGGCAGGTCTTGGCAAGGCTCTGCAGAAGAAAGGACACCTTGTGGAAATTGTTCTTCCTAAATATGATTGTCTGCAGTACGAGTCAATTAAGAACATGAAGGTATGCTTAAATGTTGACATTCACATTATTACTTTAGTAGCCAGGTTGTGATATGATTTTAGATCATGTAATGGTTATGCTTTTACAGGTCTTAGATGTGGTGGTTGAGTCATATTTTGATGGTCGGTTATACAAAAATAACATCTGGACGGGCACTGTTGAAGGTCAAGAGTATTTACGGTCCACAAGGGTCCATTTCTTGTTACATCTTCTGCCTGTAGGTTTGGGCTATATCATGTTTATTTATTTTTGTTTTCAGGCCTTCCAGTTTATTTTATTGAGCCTCAGCATCCTGGTAAATTCTTCTGTAGAGGACAAGTTTACGGAGAGCACGATGATTTCAAACGATTTTCATTCTTTAGCAGGGCAGCACTTGAATTACTACTTCAGGCTGAAAAGAGACCTGATATAATTCATTGCCATGATTGGCAAACAGGCTTTGTTGTAAGATTGATTCAAATTTCTTTGGTGTACCTTTTAGGATTTCCATTTTCTCTGGTACCTTTGAGCTGCTGTTTTTCATACATTCAGGATTCTATTATTTCATGAAGGCACCACTTTATTGGGAAATATATGTGCCGAAAGGACTGGACTCAGCGAGGATATGTTTTACATGCCATAATTTTGAGTATCAAGGGACTGCACCGGCATCAGAATTAACATCTTGCGGTCTTGATGCTTATCACTTGAACAGACCAGATAGGATGCAGGACAATTCAGCAAACGATAGAATAAATCCTGTGAAGGTAGCAAAATATCTGTTGATTAGTGGTTATAACTGATCTTGGTGGCTCCTTTCCTTCCATGCCAACTTTTTTAATACGTTGTCGATGTGGTTCTTTCTTGTTCCAGGGTGCAATTGTGTTTTCTAACATTGTTACCACAGTTTCACCAACTTATGCTCAAGAGGTCCGCTCTGCTCAGGTATGAATTTCATTTCATTTCCAAAGCATCTTTTCTCTCACATTCTGTTTCCATGCAGCATCCAGTCATTTCGTTTTTATCTTATACTTAAGTAATTGGTTTCTCTAGTGACGCACAGTAGTTTTTTTGTTTTTGATAACCGAGAAATCTGTCCGTGGCCTGTCCTTTGGACCAACCACAACTTTCTAAACTCAGTGGATAATGGGGCCGGCGCTCTACCCTTCTCCACTTAAATACCAGACTTCGCCTTGCGTAGTGTGGGGCTTGAACCTTTGACCTCAGTGACAAATCCTCCACCCTTTGCCACTTGAGTTAGACCCTGGGGGCTGCACGGTACTTTTTGTTTGAAATGCAACTTAAAGAGGACTTTTGAACTATAGTTTCTGCAGGACCAAAAATGACCTGTTGCCATCTTCATAAATAAATAAAATCTTCTATTGTTGCCAAAAAGTCTCAACATATATGTCTTTTCCTTTTTCAATTTTCTTTTCCTTGTCTTTCTTCATATATCAAAGATGCTGAATATTCCCCTGTTGACTTCTAGGATTGGTATGGAATCTCATGTCTTCTGTAAACAAGTGATCAGAAACATCATTGATTTTGTAATTTGTAGAAGGTCCAGTGATCATATCTTTGGGTCTTCATTGATGATTTAAGTTAGCCATATGGCCAATATATTTTCAAGATGGTAAAACATACTACTTTTGACAAAATCCTTAGAAGACCTTGATACTCATTGGTGGTACACCTGATATTTGACTTGATCAGAAGTTTATTCGAGATCTGAGAAGTCCAAAGGTGGATTGGCTGAAGGATCAAGTTCTCTTCAAAATTTTAGTGCACTTTCATTTGAGTTCTAAGCTTTGTTTCATTTGGCATGATGATCGTTAAGTTTGTAGAATGATCCAATTTGCAAGATGATGATATGAATTACTTATGCATGTTACAAGTAAATAATCCCTTCCCACAAAAGGTTACTTTGACAACTTTTAGACAGTACTTACACCTTGCCTGATGAATTTCTGCCTCGTCAAATTTTCATTTCTGATGTACAGGGAGGAAAAGGACTTCATGCAACAATTAACTCCCATTCTAAGAAGTTTGCTGGAATTCTGAATGGAATTGATACTGATGCTTGGAATCCTGCTTCTGATAATTTTCTGAAGGTCCAATATAGTGCCAGTGATGTAGATGGAAAAATAGAAAATAAAGAAGCTTTAAGAAGACTTCTAGGGCTCTCTTCTTCTGAATTTAGACGACCTTTGGTAAGAATTTCCCTCATTTAAGGTTATAATGTCAGTAATTTATTTATCTGTGAATGATTATGATGTCAGTATTATACTGCTATAACACCACAATGCTTTGGTTAGATTGTGATTTACCTTTTAATTATGATATTCGATACAACAACTACTCCTCCATCTCATTTTATGTGAAGGTATTTGGCTAAACTGGAGTTTAAGAAAAAAGAAGACTTTTGGCCTGTAGGTCAAATATTTTCAAAGTGTAATATTTTCCTTTTAAATGAGTGATGGAGAGAGTTCACATGTCTTTGCATTTTATGTCAAGTGGGTCCGAACAAGTCCTGTCATTTCAGGTAAAATGTGATGCTAAGAGTAAATAGTTTCCAAAAAGAGAATGTGTCATTCTTTTCGGAAAAAACTAAAAAAGAAAGCGTGTCACATATTATGGGGAACATAGGAAGCAACTATTAGCATAGCATAACTGTTTGCATTCCAACAGAATTCAGGGATTCCAAGTTTGGATAGCAAAAGAAATATTTAAAGAAGTGGAATACTGCTGAACTACCATTGGTTTCAGAGGATTCCACTAGTGTGAATTTTCTGCAGGAAAAAAAAAAGAAAAAGAGATGCACTAAGTGATGACTCTTTTTTACTGAGTCCATGAACAAGATTGTAAAGAGAGGCAAGAGTACATGCAATGCTAAACTTAGTTGGAAGTCCTCAGCCTAATCTTAAAATCTGACTATAAATTCTCTAGAGCTGCAAAGCATGCTGGTGGGTCCTCCTAAATATTTGTATCCGTGTGTGTCATTTAGTTCCATCATATCTTGCATAGTTTATTAGCCTTCTCTCAAGCTAATCTTGTCCACGCCGTTAGTTAACATGGGATAATATCTTATCAAATTTTACTCTAAAAACATTTCATTTCAAATAAAAACCTTTTGAATAATGTCTGAGTTCATCAAAAATGTTGGAATAGCATGAGTTATGAACAGTCGTGATGTTAGATTCCATGAATCATCCCACTGCCTTTAATTTTTCTTTAATAATATTTGGATGACATTATGACAATGATGCACTACTCATTTTATTGTACCAATGGCCTTTCTTGGCATCCACATCCTTATATCACATATTCTGATGTAAATGTAGTCACTGCTTAAAACCAAAGTTGAAAAGTAAAGACAACATAAAGGACATGGCGTATGGAATTAAAAGTTTCAAACATTGTAGTGGAGGATTAATAGCTAATGATTAAGAAGAACAACAGTTGGGTGGATATTCTAATTGACGTTGCAGCAGTTATTCTTTCCTTTTGGATAAAAACTTCCACATCACTTGCATATTTTAACCTAAGATTGCTTGGCTACAGGTTGGTTGCATAACAAGACTGGTACCTCAAAAGGGCGTGCATCTTATTAGACATGCCATATATAGGACTTTGGAGTTGGGAGGTCAATTTGTTCTTCTTGGTTCTAGCCCAGTGCCGCATATTCAGGTAATGGTTTCCTTTTCCTGTGCTATATGTAAATACAATCATTGTGTCGTATTAATGATTATATCATTGTGCTATATTTTGCTGATTGTAGCATACAGATGAGCCTCTTTAGCTCTAGCTTTTTAACTTTGTTTATTAATAAAATGAGAAATACAGAAGAAGAAAAATGGGAGGTTCTACATGTCCAGTTTCGTCAAAACAAATTCACATCTGTACAGGAACAAAGCTGTTGGATTTTTAATTTTATGTGTTGGATCTTCTAGTTGGGGGTACGTGAGAATGAACTATTCAGTAACCAAATCTTCCAGTATAGCAGTTCCATCCTTTTGTTTCTGTGCTAATCAAGTTGGAAATCCTGCCTTTAGGAAGACATCCGAAATTTGGAAACCCCATAGTGCCCCTTTCTGATGATTCAATAATGGTTGGTATCAGTCATATCATATCATATTATATTACTCCCTCCGTTCTATTTTATGTGGCACCGTTTGACTTGGTACGGTGTTTAAGAAAGGAAGAAAGACTTTTGAAACTTAAAAGTGGAATTTTAAAGTTAAATTATTTCTAATTCTAGTAAGGTGACGTTCTTTCTGGGACGGACTAAAAAGGAAAGGGTGCCACATAAAATGGGACGAATGAAAGTGAAGAACTCCAAAGTACATCATTGGGCTACCATTTTGCCCCTCAAACAAAATTATTACTACAAACAAATTTTCAGCTGAATCAATTACAATTATTTTTTATTTTAATTTGTATCAATTATCTCAAAAGTTTCACTTAGCAGATTAGTACATTGATGATGCATTGGTTACTTTAAATGCAATTATAGCTAAATGATGGCTTAGGAGAACAATTCACTGGACGAGTGTATTTCCTAGTAAATACTATATAATGGATATGATATCTATTTCTTAATAGACTTTTCAGCTCCTATGTTTAAATATATAAAAACTGGACTACTCACATTCGGAGGAATTATAGATAATGACTCACATTTAACATAGATCTTTACATAAATTTTCAGTTACAAAAGAGTGGATAAATAGGGGGGTTCTTTGTTGTATCCGGTTCTTTTTGAGCCTCCCTCTTTTAATCAATAAAATGGGCCGATGGCCAAAGTTTAATTAAAAAAAAAGATAAATAGGAGCATTAGGCTCTATCCTATCACACTCACAACTTCTTCACAATGATCATAGAAATATGACATATTCACACAAGAATAGGATATCATTCTTTCCTTCTAGAGTATTAAGAATCCACTTGAGGTTGAGATCTATTTTCTTCCATATATTGGCTCTTTAATTGTATTTAATGGTGGTTTGAAATGCAGATTTATGGTACTAGCTTTATGAAATTACTCTAACAATTGTACTATTAAAAGAAGGGAAAATTTTCTGTTTACACTTTAATATCTTTATATGTACTGTGTTTGTGCTTAATGCTGTGTAAGATTTTAGATTTAATGTGTCTAGAGATATTTGTAGTAACACTAATTTTGAAAATTTTGGTACAACTCATTTTTGGTCATGGAAGTCTACACATGAACGGATAATAGAACATTATGTACAATATATACTAAATCATTTTTCTACTTCTAATCTTATTTGACATCTTTTTAAAGTTTATCTCTAGGTGAAAAGAAATCTAATACTGTTAAAGGTTAATCAAGGTTAAAAGATGCGTCTGAAAAAAAGTTTCAAGAGTTGAATTAAATTATCTTCTAAAACTATATAAAACAATACAAAGAATAAAGTAGGGAGAAGAGAGAAGACTAATATTCAGGTGTATATTCAGATGCATATTACAATGAAGAAAACCCCTTTATTTATAGGGAAAAACTGACTTGGTCTCCAAGTAAGAAACTGAGTAGAATTCCTAACTCTTAAAGGAATCTACATAATAGACATTCACTATAACTCATTATAAATTTTCTTTTATAGCTATGTGTTTGGTAATATATTAGATGCATGTTGTTGTTGTAAAAATAGCCACATTTATTGTCTGATGACTGATCGCACCTATATCACTAAATTTAATTGTTCAACTTTGCAAGTTTAGGCGATCCTTTATATTTTGTATTGAATAATCAAGTCATTTTAGTAGGCTAATTATTTTACCAAATTCAGCTTATATTTACTTCAAATTTATAATTACTCATGATACACATGTTGTTTAATATTGTTTTATTATTCTGAAAAATATATTCTAGTAGAATTGGGACAAATGTGTAATGCACGTGCCCCAGAACTAGATATATTAAAAGCGGGAAGCTCCAGAGTGAAAAGTTAGATTACCATTTTACCTCTAGATTAATGTAAAATATTAAAAAAAAATATTTAATTAAATTATTCCTTTAAAACCCAAACATGATTATTTTGAGTAAATTAAATCAAATATAGTCCAGGTTCATTTAACTAGTAAGTCATTTACTTTTAAGCCGGCAACGTTTTAGGCTTTTAGCATTCTTTTTGAATGTAGGTGTAATGCATTGAGTGCAGAAACTTAATCTTTGTTTAAAAAAGTAAAAACATCTCACAATAACTTTGATCTTTTCTACTACTCAAGCCATCCTATAATAAAGTGAGTCTCTTCTACTTCTCCTAACATCTCATAATAAAGTGAGTCTTTTCTACTACTCCTAACATCTCATTGTAAATTAGTCTTTTCTACTATTTCATTTGGTATATTCACAATTTTCTTGAGTCATTCTTCTCCACCATCTTCAGTTTTAGGTACTTATCATCCGCTACCCCCATCCCCACCTTTTTTTTGTTTACTTTCTTAATATTCATTTGTTTGAATTGAAACGAGGTTCTGTGACTTCTAACTGCAGTTGGATTGATCATGATGCGATTCAATATATGCATCAACTTAGTTTTTGTTTTTCATGCATAATAGTTGATTTCACAACGTAATTACAATATGTATGTATCTTTAAATTAACATGTATTTTATATGCCTCTAAAGTAGCATCAAATCTGCAAGAATTTTTTTTAATTTCAATTTACGAGTTTGTTATTCCTTTTTTTTAATTTTATTGCTTTGATATTTATTTTATAACACAGAGAAAGTCTAATAATGTATGTGTCATTTAAAATTTATCATTTGCAATATAAAATTTGTTTTAAGATTTCGGGATAAACATGTAACGCACGTTCCCTTTTAAAAGGTTGGCTTGTCTTTTCTTTTCTTCGAGATGATATCTTTTGCTAAGGTCCAGGGTGCTGATTTCTTTAAATTTCTATGTACTATGGTAAATCTTCCCATTCTTATTTGAATTCTTTCTATTGGAGCGTGAACATCAAAGTATTTGAAGCCTGATTTTAATTGTTATTTCTCCCAACAGAGATGAAGAGACTGGTTTTGTTAGGTTTTCTTTTAGTGGCTTCTCCTTGGATTGTTAGTCATGGAAAAATAATAAAATCGTATATGATGAATGTGCTGCTTCTCTTTCAGATATTTTTGGCTCAGCTTTAGTATGTTATATTTTCTATTTTCCACGTTTATTTCTAATCCAAGCATTCATGTGAACTTGTCTGCACTTTTCGTGGACTCCTCATCTGTTGCTCTACCCCCAGCGTATCCTAGCATAATGTTTAGAACTTTGTCAACTCATACATCAATATTTGTGCAGAGGGAGTTTGAGGATATTGGAAACCATTTCCAAAATCATGAACATGCTCGATTGGTATTGAAGTATGATGAGGCTCTTTCTCATTTGATATATGCAGCATCTGACATGCTAATTATCCCTTCCATCTTTGAGCCTTGCGGCCTTACTCAGGTCATTCCACAATTGTCTGAATGATTTCTACTAAATCAAGAACCTGTACAATAACTCAATACTTTTAGGTTTTAATGTTTGAATCTGAATTCCGTTTGTGCAGATGATAGCGATGAGATATGGGTCAATACCAATAGCTAGGAAAACAGGGGGCTTGAATGATAGGTATGTCGATGCGGAACAGCAGATTTCTTTTTTAGTCAGCATTCATGGCTATACTGAGATTTATTATTGACGTTTCCAATCTGTTTGCAGTGTTTTTGATATTGACGATGACTCAATCCCAATTCAGTTTAGAAATGGATTTACATTTGTGACTGCTGATGAACAGGTATCCACAATTTAATAGCTAAGAGCCTAATACATTAGTACAAAGTTGTCCAAGACACCATTCTAGTTCAGTTTTGTGGCATTCTAGCAAATTAATACAACTCGGAATCTGCATCAAGATTGTTTATAAACGATATATATGAAGTTTGATGTTGAACTGTTCCATGACCAGGGATTCAACGATGCCTTGGGACGTGCATTTAACTATTACATGAACAATGCTGAAACTTGGAAAGAGCTTGTTCAGAAGGACATGAGCATCGATTTTAGTTGGGATTCATCAGCAGCACAATATGAAGAACTTTACGAGAAGGCTGTGTTGAGAGCAAGAGCTGCAAGTCGTAGTTGACCTATTTCCGATCACGATTTGTTAATTCATTGGTCTAGTTAGCTGCTTGCATATGCCATCATTGTGTGACAATAGCATCCACTCGAGTGTAGCAGGCGAGCAACCACTTCACTGAACATTGTGATGCATGTACAAGTATAATGCATGTACAACCTCGGATACCAAAGGTGTAAGGCAGAATTGGCTAAGCGGTGAAGGTTTTCCGGCAAGAAATGAGCAACTCAATTTGATTACAATTTGTTAGTAATGTATATTCTTTTGGGTCAAATGTGGTGTTAGTATACTTTCATAGTACTTAAAGCAAGAATATAGACAGTGTAGTCAAGTTTCCGTACGTGAGATCCTGTATAGATTTTGTTCAAAGAATTCATAAAATTCATAAGCTGCTCTAGTTGTCAATAAGTTTAAGATTTCAAATAGCTTTACAGTTTTTCTAGTTACTGATAGTCATATATGGAGGGGTCGGTTCTTTTTTTTTTTTCGGGTATAATTCTGTAGTGCTTGATAATGGGTTTTTGACTTGGAAAAATAAACCTCAGTACAGAATAGTCAATTCAAACACAATCAAAATTTCATTATATTGTCAGGCAGCACACAACAGCTTTACATGGTCATCAAACGATCAGAAACTTGAGAATGTTTTATGATATTCATTTTCCGGGGACAAAGTTTGTGGCGTAGGCCCAGGCATTGTTGTTAACTGGATCTGCAAGGTGATCGGCGAGGTTCTCCAATGGACCTTTTCCAGTAACAATGGCCTGAATGAAGAATCCAAACATAGAGAACATAGCAAGTCTACCGTTCTTGATCTCCTTTACCTTGAGCTCAGCAAATGCCTCTGGATCATCAGCAAGACCTAATGGGTCAAAGCTGCCACCAGGGTATAGTGGGTCGACGACCTCACCAAGAGGCCCACCAGCAATACGGTATCCCTCAACCGCTCCCATCAACACAACTTGGCATGCCCAGATAGCCAAGATGCTCTGCGCATGGACCAAGCTTGGGTTGCCCAAGTAGTCAAGTCCACCCTCACTGAAGATCTGGGATCCGGCCTTGAACCACACAGCCTCGCCAAACTTAACACCATTACGGGCCAAGAGCTCAGGGAAGACACATCCAAGAGCACCAAGCATAGCCCATCTGCAGTGGATGACCTCGAGTTCACGGTTCTTGGCAAAGGTTTCCGGGTCTGCTGAAAGTCCAGCAGTGTCCCACCCATAGTCACCAGGGAATTCACCGGTCAAGTAGCTTGGGGGCTCACCAGAGAATGGGCCCAAGTACTTAACACGGTCAGGGCCATACCATGGGCTGCTAGATACGGCAGGCTTGGCGACAGCCTTTCTCATAAAGAACCTTCCATTTCCAGAGATTTCTGAGACAGAGGGTGAGAGTTTCACTGCCTGTCCAGCAAAAGAAGGGGAAGAAAGAGCCATTGTAGCAGCTGCCATTTTGTTTATATAAAGAGAAAAGTAAGTGTTCGATGTTATAAAATATTGTTGAAGTTGGCTGTGATGAGATGAAATTACAAGGGAATTAATTGACCATATTTAGAAATTAAGAAAGAGGGGGGAAGTACTTAACTAGTGATATCTATATCTTTGATCTTATTGGGTATCAAGATCTCATGTGTAGCAATAAATGGACACTTGGCAATATCCAATCCATCAAATTTTCAGGATGTTTACAGTAGGGACCCAACCAATGTTGTCCACCTTTAAGTGGCTAAAGGCTTGAACTCTATTCTGTGATTTGTTGAGCTTATAATATGATGCATCTTATCATTATCCATTGAGAATTTCTCCAGATTTTATCTAACAGCAACTATATATCATTCAATGTAGAACTATGGTAGGGGTAAGGTCTGCGTAAAACAATAACTTCCCTTGGACCTAACTTGTGGGATTATACTATTGTTGTTCATCAAAAGATTAACCTGTAATTACTTAATAACCGAAGATGGATCAAGATCTGAACTTTATGGGTTCTAGATTCTAGCACAACAACCTCGCGTATTAGTAAATGGATTTTAAATTTAATTTGCATACATATTTACTGAATTTCTTATAACACATACACGATTATGCTAAAACTATTTATTTTTGTCACACCAGTATGCTGAAGGCTACCTTGTGCGCCCCCGTTAACAAGTGATATGATTGTGTAAGTATTTTTGACAATGTCAGTGCATAGAACTTAATTTCCTTTTCTACAGTGTCATGTATATCTTCTGCTTGCTATGTCTTTTGGCTCTGGTCATTACAATGAGCCATGTTTGGAAGGATACCTACCTGCCTCTTTTATATATGCTGTCACACAGCTGCTTTTACCACATGCATGTAAGGAAGGATGACTATACAATTTTTTTTTTGAATTTGTTCAAATTTAAGATAGCTAATCACATCTATGTATATCAATGACCAGGAAACTGTTAGATATTGCTCGCTCCATTTTAATTTGTTTGTCCAATTTGACTAAAGAAGAGTTTTGAATCTTGTGGTCTTAAACTAAAGATATGTAGAATTTACCAAAATGTTATTTAATTTTGTGGACTTAAACATTTCATGTGAAAAATTGAAATTAAAGAGTATAAAAAATAAACAAGCATTCTCTTTTAAAGAGGCTTAAAATATAACAAAACAAATTGAAACGGAGAGAGTACTTACTGCGTTCTGATTATAAAACATGTACATTGGTTTTCCGTTATCATTGAAATGTCAATTGTGTAGATAGTAATGAAATAATGTATGTCCTCTTAATTTATCTCATTTCTTGAAAGAAAAAAAAGTAATCAAGTTAATAGCATCATGTTATTCTTGGCACTGAGTTAGAGTATTGCTTCTTGAGAATTAATTGAATTTCATAAGTTCCTCTGGTCTGTATATTCAAGTTTAAAATGTAAGTTCTTTTTTTCATTCGTCATCTTTTTTCCTTTTTTTGATACGAAACTGGCAGTATTTCCTTCATGCCATTGAAAAATGAAATTGAGGACTACTCCATAGTTGGAATATAAGAAAAATCCATTCTGTTGTCAAATAAACTCACAATTACAACTTTACAAGGACATCAAACAACATTCTATTATATTCATTTTCCAGGGACAAAGTTTGTGGCGTAAGCCCAAGCGTTGTTGTTGACAGGGTCTGAAAGGTGGTCAGCAAGGTTCTCCAATGGACCCTTTCCAGTAACAATGGCCTGAACGAAGAATCCAAACATAGAGAACATAGCAAGTCTACCGTTCTTGATCTCCTTTACCTTGAGCTCAGCAAATGCCTCTGGATCATCAGCAAGACCCAATGGGTCAAAGCTGCCACCAGGATACAGCGGGTCGACGACCTCACCAAGAGGCCCACCAGCAATACGGTATCCCTCAACGGCTCCCATCAACACAACTTGGCATGCCCAGATGGCCAAGATGCTTTGTGCATGGACCAAGCTTGGGTTGCCCAAGTAGTCAAGTCCACCCTCGCTGAAGATCTGAGATCCAGCTTTGAACCACACAGCCTCGCCAAACTTGACACCATTACGGGCCAAGAGCTCGGGGAACACACATCCAAGAGCACCAAGCATAGCCCATCTGCAGTGGATCACCTCAAGTTCACGGTTCTTGGCAAAAGTTTCAGGATCTGCTGAAAGTCCAGCAGTGTCCCATCCGTAGTCACCAGGGAATTCACCAGTCAAGTAGCTTGGGGGCTCACCAGAGAATGGGCCCAAGTACTTAACACGGTCTGGGCCATACCATGGGCTGCTAGATGCGGCAGGCTTGGCAACAGTCTTTCTCATAAAGAACCTTCCATTTCCAGAGATTTCTGAGGCAGAGGGTGAGAGTTTCACTGCCTGTCCAGCAAAAGAAGGGGAAGAAAGAGCCATTGTAGCAGCTTCCATGGCTTATCTCAAAGATAAAAGTAATTGTTTGATGGTTGGAAATATTGTTGAAGTTGGTTGTGATGAGATGGAAGTAATTACAAGGGGCTCCACCATATATAAAGAGTACTAAGTAAGAGGAAAAGTGTCCTTATCTAGTGATATATGTTTATATTTATGATCTCATTGGTTATCAAGATCCCATGTGTAGCAATTAATGCACACTTGGCAATCTCCAATCCTTCCAATTTTCCAGGAATGGACACATCCATTGTTGACCTCTCATATGTGGCCACAAGGATTGAACTCTACCCTGTGATTTGTTGAGCTTACAATATGATATTCCCATCCTTATCCACTTGGGATTTCTCTAGATTTTGTCTAGCTGCAGGGTAAAAGATACTATCACTACAGTTCATTTAATGTACAACTATGGTTTAGGAAATTTGAGGAGAAGTTGAAATTTATTGTCACTTGATTCATAAATTTTGGGAAATATAATGTCCGTTTATGTTTGGAAAGCAATGTGATTGTAACTTTATTAATGTACTAGAACTTAATTAACAAAGTTGTTTATGTTAGCCACGCGTGTTATCTTGTTTTATGCTCATTCAAGGTACTGTCAGTTTCGTGTTTAAAGATTTAACGCGGCTTAGTACCTGTACTTAACTAGTACATGAGCGATGCTGAGACTTGGAAAAGAGCTTGCTCAGAAGAACATGAGCAAAAATTTGAATTTGTTGGAATTCATCAGCATCACAATATATTGACTGTGTTAACAGAAATATAATCTACAAATTGTGGATTTTAAGTTATATATACTAAACCCTATAAGGATGTTTTTACACTATCAGTAAATTTTAACTTGTGATAGCTTGTAAGTTCCTAATTTTTAGGAGACTAACACTTGGAGTAACATTTATCAAGGGATTTTCCTATAATTACTTAATAAGTAAACTGATGGTATAAATGTTCTTATATTATTCGTACATGCCAATAAATATCATGTATAGCTTGTGTCTTGTGCTAATTAACTAAATAACTATGTCCTTTGGCTCTGTCATTACATTGGAAGGATCTGTCAGAGATGCTTTTAATCTAAAGATAAGTAGCAGATGTGAGAAAAGGAGGATTTTACAAGAAATTTATGAATTTGTTGAATGGAAATATAATATAAGGAACTGGAAACTCATATACTACTTTCAGCCTACAAAACATATTGGTTTTCTTCCCTTAGAATTAAAAGGTCAATGTTCTGGTAATGAAATGAAACAATCTCTTCTTACTTCGTTTTTCACTTCTCGACAGAAAAATGGGGAATCATGTTGTTCAACATTAGTACTTTACACTAATATTGAGTATTGCTTCTCGATTATTAATTGAATTCCATAAGTTCCTCTGGCCTGAAAATTCAAGTTTTTAAAGTTATAACAGCTTTTTAGTTTTTCTAGTTACCACATCTCATATGTATCTTTAGTCTTTTTTGCTCTGTTCTCTTTCTTTAATTTCCACTTTGGTATGAATATAGCAATATTTGATTCAGCTTTTGGAAAATGTAAATCAGAAGTACACAATTATTGAATATGAAAAAAAAATCCATTCTATTGTCAAGTAACTCACAACAATTTTACAAGGCCATCAACAATCAAATTTTAAAAATTATGTTATGATTTTCATTTTCCAGGGACAAAGTTTGTGGCGTAAGCCCAAGCGTTGTTGTTGACAGGGTCTGAAAGGTGGTCAGCAAGGTTCTCCAATGGACCCTTTCCAGTAACAATGGCCTGAACGAAGAATCCAAACATAGAGAACATAGCAAGTCTACCGTTCTTGATCTCCTTTACCTTGAGCTCAGCAAATGCCTCTGGATCATCAGCAAGACCCAATGGGTCAAAGCTGCCACCAGGATACAGCGGGTCGACGACCTCACCAAGAGGCCCACCAGCAATACGGTATCCCTCAACGGCTCCCATCAACACAACTTGGCATGCCCAGATGGCCAAGATGCTTTGTGCATGGACCAAGCTTGGGTTGCCCAAGTAGTCAAGTCCACCCTCGCTGAAGATCTGAGATCCAGCTTTGAACCACACAGCCTCGCCAAACTTGACACCATTACGGGCCAAGAGCTCGGGGAACACACATCCAAGAGCACCAAGCATAGCCCATCTGCAGTGGATCACCTCAAGTTCACGGTTCTTGGCAAAAGTTTCAGGATCTGCTGAAAGTCCAGCAGTGTCCCACCCGTAGTCACCAGGGAATTCACCAGTCAAGTAGCTTGGGGGCTCACCAGAGAATGGGCCCAAGTACTTAACACGGTCTGGGCCATACCATGGGCTGCTAGATGCGGCAGGCTTGGCAACAGTCTTTCTCATAAAGAACCTTCCATTTCCAGAGATTTCTGAGGCAGAGGGTGAGAGTTTCACTGCCTGTCCAGCAAAAGAAGGGGAAGAAAGAGCCATTGTAGCAGCTGCCATAGGTTTATAAAGAGGAAAGTGAGGGGGTTGCTAGTTTGATATATCAAAGTTAGTTGTGATGAGCTGAAGTTATTGGAGCATCACTTTATATAGTAAGCAAGATAGGGAAGGGTCCTTATCTAGTGATATCCATATCTATTATCTCATTGGGTATTAAGATTACTCTTCATTCACACTTGGCAATCACAAATCCATAAATATTCAAAGATTTTTACTTAGGGGACCAAACAAATGTTGTGTGGCTACAAAGATTGCTCTCTGTCATGTTTGTTGTTGAGCTTGCAGTAAAATATTTTCTACTTTTCTCTATTGAGTAATTATTTTAGATATTTTTCTTCCAGCAGGGTAAAAGACACCACCATTGTTACAAGCATTTTTCAAGTAATTAGAGTCCTAGTTTATCCCTTCTTACAGTGAAATAGAAAGGAATATGGAAAAAAAATGAACGTTAAGTTAGTTCATTGTCATGGTCCTATAGTGCACCGTGCTTGCCCTTTTTTAATTAGGCATATTCTTCACCATTCATACAAGTGGTCCTACGTCAAGGCACACATGTGAATTGTGACAGTGCTCTACATGGTTCAAATATGTATCCCGTCCAAGTAAATGTTTCAAAAATCCACCACCGTACATGCCAACTCCTGATTGGGAAATCTGAAATCAGGCTAGATTTCTCAGAGCATAATGTATCTTGGAAAAACAGAGGCTTGATTATTATTATTGGACTTTGATTTGCCAAATGGAGATGAATGCCAACGCTATTGTAAAAAAATTAGAATCAAGAAAAAGGTGATTTTCTGAGATCATAGCTATAGTTAAATAATCATCTGAGAAATTAATTCATCTATATCCTCAATGTTATACCTATGTGGCTATGTCATACATGTCTTTTTCTCATTTTCTCCCTTCTTTTGGTACTCTAATTAGCATTTGTGCTTCACTGGTTTCACACAAACAAATAAATACACTTTCCACAAAACGTCAGCAGCTATGTTTTTTCCCTGCTCCATCTTTCAGAAAATCTTATTAGCAACCATATGATACAAGGTGAAAACAGACACAAGGCGATGTCACTTAAATTCAATTTAGGAAGCTTAAGTTCATTGAGTAGTATGAAGTACAAATGCTGGCAAATAAGATATTTCGAAGAATATTCTAGATAAAGCAATCAAATAAAAATAGCTCAACGCTAACATATTATTTCAGCAAAAAAGAGATTGGACAGTAAAAGGGCATGAATTTTTGAAGAACTTTGTAACATGGGGATTCAAATTTTTGAAGGCATTTAGATTCCAGACTTTACAATAGCATTTTAACAGCTCTTTGGCCAGAGGGGGCGATAAAATTTAGGTAAATCTCTTTTGTGCGGAGGAAATTCCCAAAGCTACAAGGGGTCCAAGTGAAAGACGCTTGCTAGCAAATATAATTACATAAGAGATCAAAACAATGGCTGCAATGCTTATCAAACACAATGAGATCCAACGAAACTATAGTAGAAGCAGAGGAAGATCACATGAAAACAAGAAGAATTGCAACTAAAACATAGCTTACAATGCAGCTCCTCCAACAACAGCGTTATACATGCATTCGACCCAAAATGAATGCACCTAATCTACCAAAAGCCAAAATTACTGAAATGATTCTGCCCCCTTCCACACATACTTGTCTCACAAAATGAGTGATAAATTACACCAAATGAACTTCACTTACTCTCTTCTACCAACAATATCATATGTCAACAGAAGCTGACCCAAAATTTAAAGTTCATGAGTTTCTACCTTGATCTTAAATTAATTTATAATGATAACGGATTCACAATCAAATATTTATTTGAATTTTTAATGAATATGCACGATATGACCAAAAGTTATTGGGTTCTCGTAAACCCTTACCTTAACCTGTGGATCCGATCTTGGATGCTAAGCTCTTTAAAGAGTGAGAATATGAATTTATTCAGAAAATTCCCTGAAATAACATACCCAGAGATCCCAAAGGAACCTGGTGTTTGATTCAATTGTCTTTTTCAGCAGTTGGCGCTCTTTTTCTGCAACCCTAAACCCCAAATTCGAATTCTGATTCCACCAAGAAAAAATGCAAAGACCCTCTCCACATTCCAATTTCTTCTCTTCTCTCAAACAATTGGAGAAAAGATTGAAACTTGACGACTCAATTCAGCAAGAAGCCGTTGAGACACCAACCCAGTCTTTGATCAACCCATTATACCTTAATTGTGATTAAATCCCTGCTTACTTCTCACCAACATAAGTGAAACCCCACTTTAGTTTCTCCCAAATTCCCCTCTCGCCCATGAAACCCCACCTCAGATAGACCCTACACAAGTTCAAGAAAGAGTTGGTAATGGGGTTGATGAGATTGAACTGTTGATGCAGCTATTGGGTTTATCGGATAGTAAAAGGGAAGAATAGGAAAGGGTGGAAGTGGATTTGGACTATGATGATGCATTTTATGGAAAGATTGTTGGGGTTAAAGGGCCAAAAAGTGAAAAAGAAGTGGAGAGCTTACAAGGTTGGATTGAGCATTTTCTGGATAGGGATACTGGAGAGCGAAGAGAATCATTTAGGCTAGTGCATCTGCTTTTAGTCAAAGCTGCTCTTATTCATTCGGAGGTCTGATGGTGTTGGAAGCTTTGATATTCCCTCTACCATTGATGAGTTCTTGCATAATGATCCACCAGTTGATGAGGTTGTGTTTTCCCTCTCTAGTAAATAAATTTCTAGAATGCATATTTTAAGGTAAAATATAATGGCTGATTTTAGGCTTATTAATGCATTCTTTTAGAGTTTTCAGTTTCATACTTTCACATCTATATATTTGTGTTCAAAAGTGTAGTCATCTCCTGCAGAAAATCTTTAGTGACTGAATGCATTGGCACTTTGATCTAGCAATCAACTGCTCGCTGAATCTAGTACATGTCATTCGAATACCTCATAAAGATTTAGCTTTTTGCTCCTTAGTTGTAGTTAATGTGAAGTATTATTGAATATATTCTTCAATTTCATGATGCAAGTCAATTTTAACTTAATCTAATGCGAGATTATGTCCAGTACAGCAGGAATACCTAAGAGATCATGGCTTGAAAATGTGAATTCTATTTAAAAAGTAATTACATTTTATGTTATGGGCTAGTTCTATTGGCCATCAAGGGAAACTTGATGTGGTTCATGCTATGATTGATGATACTCCAGCTTCTTCTACATCAAATTTGATCTTTTACCAAACAAGCATGTGATTGCATGGAGTCCATCTTACTTAGCTTTGAAAGAGAAGACAGAACTTGTTCCATGTCAGGTCTATCTTCAGGATCAGGAGAGGTGCAGGACAAGGCCAAGTAGAGAAGTCCCTCTACTACCTCCTGTTTCTTGGAGACATGTAAAGCTAAATTAGGATCCACAATCTGTACTTTCTTGTTTATGCCATTCACGAGGGCATTCTGAACAATTTGATGCAAAGTCACGGGTAATTCATCAGCTCCTGTAAGACTTGTTGGCCTTCTTTTTGTAATGATCTCCATCATGATTACACCAAAGCTGAATACATCTACTTTTGTGGTCACTTTCCTTATATATGCAAACTCTGTTTCATAGAGAAACATTTCATGGAGGTTAGGTCTCAAATCAAAGAAAGAGCAGGTAAAATGTCCAAGAAATTCAAAATTCTAAAGCTGGCACTACCATTTTCTGGTTAGACTAAAGCTAGTATTATCATTAAAAAAATTACTTTCAGATTATATCTTCAAACATTGCATCATTTACATGCTTGTCCATTCTTCCACATACAAGTTAATCAGTATTTTGGGATTGACAGGAAAAGAAAAGCTGCTAAGCTGTGTATTGTGATAGACAGAAGTGATGTTGTGACAATTATTACCTGGCGCCATGTAACCAATAGTTCCTTCAAATGTGGATGCTGATGATATGCTGTTCCCATCTTGATTATGAATACCCAACATCCTAGCTGTCCCAAAGTCACTCACATGTGCTTCCATATTTTTATCCAGAAGAATGTTTGAAGGTTTCAAGTCACAATGCACTATCGGAAAATCATATCCTGAATGCAGGTATAACAGCGCACTTGCAACTGAAATTAAAACATCAATCCTATTGGACAATGTCCAGTCATCTGCCATTTGACCATAAATAATACTGTCCAAGTTCCCATTCTCCATATATTCTAGAATTACAGCCATTAGCTTCTTGCTTTCCCAAGCATAACCGAGCACCTTAACCAGGTTCCTGTGTTTGAGTTGGCTCAGAATCTTGACTTCCTTATCAAAGCATTTACCAATTTCTGCTGAGAACTGGAGATTCAGTTTCTTAACTGCTACAATCTTCCCACCTTCCAGTGTTCCCTTATACACAGTACTTAAACTGCTGGCTCCAATAATATTTTGAGGACTGAAATTATCAGTAGCATGTTCCAAATCCTTTTGATAAAATCTCCGAAGGCTCAGTGCTAAGGCATAATTTGGAATTATATCCTCTGAGTCTTTCACTTTTTGCTTCTTCTTGTACAGATAAAACAAAAACATTCCCAACACAAGAAGAATGAGAACCAAAACAGGCCCAAGTATGATCCAGGTTTTCTTGGAAAACCCATGAGAACTTGTTTGGTTGCTTTTGATGCTGCATGAACTGAGAAAATTTGATCCACATAGAGATGGATTTCACTGTAAATCTACTGACCTTATTTTGTCGAACACACCACCATTTGGAATGTGACCTTCAAGTTGGTTAAAAGAAAGGTTGAGATATTTTAAAGCAGGCATATTGGCAAGTCTCTCAGGAATGATTCCCTTGAACTTGTTTTGTGAAAGATCCAGAGAACGAAGATATGGGAATCCAACCATTTCAGGAAGCTTGCCTTCTAATCTGTTCCTTGAGAGGTTCAAGAATAGTAGCTCACTTAATTTAGTCAGAGTTTCTCCTGGAACAATTCCAGACAGCATGTTTCCTGCTAGGTCCAGTGAGAATAAGTTTTTGCACCGTCCTAGGGATCTGGGAATGTTGCCTGATAGATTGTTGTTTGACAAGTCAATCCCTTGAACCATTTCTAACATGCCAATCTCATTTGGGATCTCTCCATCCAACAAGTTGCTGGAAACGTTCAAGTAAAATTGCATACTTCTCATGCTGGCAAGTAAATCTCTTGAAAGAGTTCCAGTAAGAAGGTTGTGTGAAAGATCTAAGGTCATCAGTCTGCGGAGGCTCACCATGCTCTCAGGGATTGTACCATTAAGCTTATTTCCACTCAGGTCCATGAGCGAAAGTGATTCCAGTTTGGATATATGATTAGGTATTGGGCCGAAGAAATTATTGTTCTGCAGCAGGAGTTCATAGAGGCGTGTAAGCTCAAAAAGTTGCACAGGAAGTTCACCTTCCAGCTTGTTGTCTGACAGAGAAAGACCCTGAAGGTTTGAAAGCTTTGAAACTTCAGGTGGTATCACACCTGAGAAACTGTTTTTGTGAAGCACTAAGTCTACCAGTTGACTCAGTTTACCAATCTCTGGTGGGATTGACCCAAGAAATGAATTACTATGGGCTCTCAGAACTCGAAGTTTAGAGAGTCTACCAATCATTGGTTTGATTTTCCCGCTAAAATTATTACCACTCAGATCGAGAAATTCCAGCATTGTGCAGTTGAAGAGATCATCAGGAATCTCCCCCTGCATTTTGTTTGATCCCAAAGACAAAAATGTAAGATTGGACAACTTCCCTAACCCTTTTGGTATTTCACCTGTTATTCTATTAAAAGTGAGGGTTAAAACATGAAGATGTGAACAATTTGTTATGCTAGATGGAATAGATCCCTCTAGGAGGTTATTACTTGCAGTTAGATTCTTCAGATTATAGAGTAACCCAAGTTCCAGTGGAAGTGATCCAGTCAACAAATTGAAGCTCAAAGACAAATATGTCAAGTTTGCCAGGTTTGTCAAAGTTGATGGAATCTCCCCACTCAACCTATTTGAGTGGAGGGTAAGCACTCGTAGTGACACTAAAGATCCCAACTCAGGAGGAATTTTACCAGTTTGCTCATTATGTGAGAGTCCTAAATGAGTTAATGACTTCAGGTGGAACAATGAGGCAGGTATACTGGAGTTCAACTGATTGTTATACAATCTAAGCCTTTGCAAGTTTTCTAAATTTCTAAGCTCAGGAGGTACGCCTCCAGTGAATTGGTTATTATACATGTCCAAGGTAACAAGATTGATACAGAGGCCAAGTTCAGATGGGATTTTCCCAGAAAGAAAGTTGTGATGTAACTGAAGAATTTCTAAACTTGACAAGTTACCATTTCTGGTGGTATACGTCCAGAAAATTGGTTTTCGCTCAGATCAAGAATTTGCAGAGCCGTCAGCATTCCAATGGAGGTAGGAATAAAACCAACCAAATTGTTTCTATAAGCTTCAAACGATTGAAGATTAGCCAAATTACCAATTTCAGACGGTAATTTGCCTGTGAAACTGTTGTTGACGAGGCTTACTATTAACAATTCAGTGCAGTTGCATATACTCTCAGGTATACTCCCATTTAGAGAGTTATTTCCAAAATCCATCAACTGAAGGTTTTTCAGGTTTCCAAGCTCGGGGGGAAATTCACCAAAAAGAGAGTTATGATAAAAAACGAGCTCAACCAATTCTGTGCAAAGGCCCAGCTGGGGTGGGATATTTCCAGTGAAAGAATTCATAGTTAGATCAAGAACCTGGAGTTTGGAGAGGTGTCCTAGAAACGGAGAAATTTCGCCTTTGAGCTGTGTCCCACGTAGTGAAATGTTGATGACATGGTTTGAAGAAGGATCACATATGATTCCTGACCAGTTGCAATGGTGATTTGCATCAGTCCAATCCACAAGTGCACCAAAAGGGTCATCAGATATTGAATTCTTGAAAGCTTTCAAAGCAGCAACTTCAACTTCCAAGCTTGGATTTTGGGCAGATGACAGAAATATGAAAAAGGTAGTAGAAAATATGACTAATGCATATACACTTGTCTTTGACATCATTGGTTCAAAGAAAGAAGCTTTACTCTCTTAAAAAAAAATTAATCTGAAAATGAATAGTTTATACATTTATTAGTGATCTTTGTTCACTCTTTTCTGTTGAAGAAGTCAATTAGTCATCAAAACCAAGTAAAATGACTTGTATCCTTTGAATTTATTAATGCCTCTAATCTATGATACCCCGCGTAAAGAACTAGTTACCTACTCAGCCACACTACAAAAAGACTACAAGAAGTCAAGAACTAATCCTGTAGTTAGAAAATTGAGTGCATTCACATTACATTAAAGTCAACTGGTTTTTTTTTTCTTTCTAGAATTGGCATATGGAGCAGAAATATTTTTGAAGTTCATTTCAGTTATTTCTTCTAGAGAAACAGCAGAGTTCGACAAGCTGGATAGAATTGTGAGGATTTTAGATCCTAACATATTGAATAATATGGTGCCTTTAGTTCTATGGATACCCAGAAATTGTTTAAAATGAAATGATAGGTGATAAACAGTGTCCCTAGACCTTCTATATTACATAATAATAATAGTAATATTTAATCTGTTTTTATCATTTGTCGTGTAGACTTTGAACATTAGGTCAAGAGAGAAAAATGGCACCAGAAATTTATCAATATTTTAGTTGGCCACTTGTTTGAATAGATGATGTGCACACACAATATTAATCTGAGCTTTAAGGGGTTGATAGGTTTGAAGGATAACACCAAATAATTGTGTTATTAAATTATAATGAAAAGGGTAAAAAATATTTCGTATAATTATTTGATCTTATTTGCGTCGTTAGAAGTAAGTTGAAAATATCTTTGCCGTTAATAAACTTTTTACCCATGTCCCTTAATTGGATGGGAATCCCCACTCCACTAAAATTAACTTAATTTCATTAGAATTATCGGTTTAAAACGAATTTTCGATTAGACCCAACCCGCAACCCATCAAATTTGATGTTTAAATATCAAATGCGTAAAGAAAAGATTATAAAATAAAATCTCCGATTACTGTTGTTGTTTGCTTCGTTTGGCGCCGAAACTTGGAGGCTTCCCTAGTTGCAGGTCACCGGAAAACAGTAAGGAAGAGGAGGACGAAGGTGAGGCCTGTAGAGTTTGAGTTTTGCAGGATTCCAATAAGAGTGGTGGGGCGATTTTGGGTTGGAAATTATTACTTCCTTGGTTCCATTTTTGCTTGGTTTCGAAAACTATCCACAAATTGTTGTAGAAAAGATGGAAAGAGGCAGTGATGATATTGTTGTGATGATTCTGGGATGAATTTCGAGGCATGGAGAAAACTCATGTATCTTGGCAGGGCAAAACCTGGATCAGTCAAATCGGATCATTTTTGCAGCCATGGCGCGTCGTCTTCTTCTCCTTTTTGCCCCCGTTTTACACAACTCTGAGCCTCAATTTCAATTCCAGATCTGATGTAAATTCAGTTCATTTTAATAATTGGGAGCTAAACCCTAGATGAAATTTAAAATAGAAATGGGTAATTTTAGGAATTGGTTGGTTAAGTTTGGTGTTCTTTTTTGAATGGGTCGGATTTGGGTTGTTGAGGGATTGGATAATAAATAAAACTGGTCAAAATTATGTTATTTGAGGTTTTCATTCAATTGAGGGGTATCGGTGAAAAGTTTATTAATGGTAGGGACATTTTCAACTTAAGGTCAAACAATAAAACAAAGCTAAGGGGTCTTTTTGACCATTTTCCCTAAATTATAATGTCACGCAATTTATTGTTTGGTTGGCAAATCCGAGATAACTATCTCCAAATTAATAATTACTATCTGGATAAGTTATCTCTCCCCTTGGATGGTATAGTAATCCCGAGATAACTTATATCAGGATAAAGAAGGTAAATGACCAAAATATCCCTTTAAACTCTTTCTGTACACCACTTTTCACATTCATAAAGGATATTTTTGTAAATAAATAATTTGTTCTTAAAATTTATAGCCATACTATATTAAATGTGTAAAGGCCCTTAAAAATATTGTTTGAACTTTTTATCCCTCGTTAAAATACTCTACTTTAGATAAAATCGTCTTTTCACTATTTTTCTTAAAATTATTATTTAATTATATTTATAATATTGACTTTTAAAATATATGGAAAGGAGTGATAAAATAAGGACTTCTACCCGTGGAATCCTAAATCTAGACTTCTACTTCTTCCTTATTTGAATCAAGAAAATACCTTACAATCGTTAAGGAAAATTCTAATCTATCATGAGTTCTTATCAGTGATAGCTCTATATATAGTACATTTATAAATAAATAATTATAAAAATTATTTTTATAGTAAATTATTTATTAGTTCATAATTAAATTAAAATTTTCTCATTTTGATCACGCGCTTTTGTGCATACAACTAGACTAGTAATGCATATTATTTTGAATGCAACAAACATAATATTCCATAAGAAATAATTTCATCACAACTTATTTCATCATAACTTGTATTCAAATCAAATGAATCGTAAATCGAAGAAATAAGTATGCAAATAAGTAGTTTCTATTTGAAAAATATAAATTTGACTAATCATAACTTGTTGGGTAGTCGACACGCCAATTAGAGCTAGACTTTAGTCAATATTGCTACTAGTAGATATCAGCAGTTCGAGTCCTTTTGTGTTATTCAACACAGCACATTAAATCTTTAATTAATTAAAACGTGTGGCATTGATCCTTCAGACTTCTTAAATTATAATTTTGTTAAATTTTTAACTTGCGTTAATTTAAAGAAGCAATGTAACATATTTCAATTAATTAAAGGTTTATTGTGCTCAAATGAATTATATAAGGACCAAAACTTGGAATAATGCAATAAATTAAGGATTGAATTGCTATTTACCCAAAAAAATTTAAATAAACATAGCATGATAGCAAGATGAACAACTTTTCAAGCAACTTTAAACCGGAAGAAAATTATTACGAGCTTCAAATGAATAGGTCAAGTCTAGAGGGTTAAAAAGAAATGAATCAATAAAAGAATTATGATATATTCCCTCCAAAGTTTATTTATATCAAAATGAGAAATAAATCAATACAAGTACAAGCAGACCTGATAAATCTGCTGTTCTTGTACAAAATTTTCTCTTTGTTCTTTTAGTTTTGGGTAAATTTCATAATATACAAAGAGATTTTAGAAAAAAAACCATTTGTACAAAAATAGTCATGTTTTCATTTATATAATAAAAAGGTCAAAAATTAGTGATAAACAAACCAAAATTATGATCAACAAATGAATCATATATACACATATGTATCGATATTGTATAAATAATGTATACTCATGTATAGATAACGTATAACTGTATAGCAAATGTATATATATTGTTACTACATCAAAGTATACATTGTTGATCATCTCTTTTTCAATCCCAACCAACTCAAATCTTTTTTAAACAATTTTAAAATTTTAGATATAAGTTTATCTTATGAGGCTTGATTTTTTAGACGAGGGTTTTTCGAAAACATTCTCTCTATCTCTATGAAGTAGTGATAAGATTTGTGTACATTTTTCTCTTTCCAAACCCCACTTGTGGAATTCCACTGAATATGTTATTGTTATCGTAGATATGAGTTTCTCTCCATATTTCAAGTTTTTTGAATATCATTCCCTCAAAATGATTCATATTTTACAACACAATGATTTTAAATTTTGAGCTTTGAACTTGGAAGGAGGAGGGTAAGAATCCATGATTGGACTATTTGGTGTCATAAACATCACCGAATGGCCATTTCAAATGGACTTTCATGCCCTAGGCCCAACACCTTGGCCAGATTACTTGTCCACAAGCAATATCATATTTTTTACATAAAAAATATTTTAAAGTTAATTATTATACATATTTTTTAGGATTTTTTAATTTACAATTCATAGCATATTGTTTTTAAGGCTTGAGTAGCATGCCCTAGGCCCAACACCTTGGTAGCATATCATTGATAGACACCTTAATAGGTACATATTTTGAATAATTTAGATGTTCAATAAAAACTAGTCTTAGTTAAAGTGTCTAAGTGAAAAATGCGAATAAGTTTAGATCTGTATCGATGACTTAAATCTATTTTTAATATCTAATATTATTTCATTGCGCTCCTCATCTCTCTATTTTTCCTTCTCTGTCCAATCTTTTTTCTTCATCTAATCTCATCGGAAATACTTTTTCTATGTTAACTCTGTATTTTTTTCTCACCTTCATACCATACCACCACCTAATAGATCTAACAAGAACAAACAACATAGGAACTAAATTGGAAATTCATCAAACTCCAATAAAAAATTACGAGCTCTATGAATATCAATGACAATCATGTTTTCTTTTCTTTTTTTTATTTTTTTCTCTTATTTACGGTGCTAAAGTATATAATTATATTAAAAATATTGTAATTATATATCTACTATGTGCACGTGCAATGAAATATGCATATGATATATTGAACTCAAAATGTATTACAACAGTTATTTATATTTATTTTTTTATTAATAATGTCAGAAAATACTACACTTGAATTTCAGACATTCAACTACTATTTAAATTAATTTAAATTTTAGTTTATTAATATTGTGTTAGAAATAAATGATTTTTGTGGTGGACGTTGAGAATTTATGGGAGAGAAAAATATTGCAGAAATTAATCAAAGGAGGAGGAATTAAAAAAAAAAAAAAAGAGTGTATTCATTTCTTTTATTTTTTTTTGTTATATTTCGATTAAAAAAAATAAAACTATTTCGTAATTAATATGATATTATATATTATTTAAGTTCAGTGATTCCTTTATTCTGAGTAAATTGGCGCTCTTTTTTAGTTCTTCACTCACAGCTGAAGCCCTAAACCCCAAATTCTGATTCCACCAAAAAGAAAAATGCAAAGACCTTCTCCACACTCGAATTTCTTCTCTTCTCTCAAGCAGTTGGAGAAAAGATTGAAACTTGAGGACCCAGCTCAACAAGAAGCCGTTGAGACACCAACCCATTCTTTGATCAGCCCATTATACCTCAACTGTGATGAAACCCCTGCTGACTCCATCACCAGCCATACAAACTTCAAAGAAAGTGAAACCCCACTTCAGTTTCTCTCAAATTCCCTACTTCCCCAAGAAACCCCACCTCGGACAAACCCAAAAAAAGTTCAAGAAAGAGGCGGTATAGTTGAAGCTGGTGATAATGGGGTTGATGATATTGAACTGTTGATGCAGTTGTTGGGTTTATCGGCTTGTAAAATGGAAGGATACAAAAGGGTGGAAGTGGATTTGGGCTGTGATGATGCATTTTATGGAAAGATTGTTGGGGTTAAAGGGCCAAAAAGTAAAAAAGAAGTGGAGAGGTTAGAAGATTGGATTGAGCATTTTCTGAATAGCAATAATGGAGAGAGAAGAGAATCATTCAGGTTGGCTCATCTGATTTTAGGCAAAGCTGCTCTTATTCATTCAGAAGTTTCTCAGGGTGTTGGAAGCTTTGAATTTCCCTCAACCATTGATGAGTTCTTGCATAATGATCCACCAATAGATGAAGTTTCTTCTTCCCTCTCTTGTGAATAAATTTTTAGAATGCATATTTCTAGGTAAAACATGATGGATGATTGTACTTATTAAGGCCTTTATTGAGTTTTCCTCAATTTCATTTCTATTTACTGTGCGTTGTTCGTTAGTGTACTCATTTCCTGTAGACAGTCTTTAGTGACAGACTGGTTTAGCACTTTGGCTTGCAACTACATGTCACTGGAGTACTTCAGTCTTCATAAAGATCTGCCATTTTGCTCCTTTTTTATTTTTTAAGGTGAAATACTCTTGGATATGCTGTTCAATTTCATGATACTAGTCAACTTTAACTTAATCTAACTATATCCCTCTAGTGAAGTAGGAATACCTGAGAGATCATTTATGGCTTGAAAAATGTAAATTCTATTTAACTCGTTATTACACTTTAAAGTACGGACTAGTTCCACTGGCCATCAACAGAAACTTGGTGGTGGATCACATTAAGAGTGATGATACCCCAGCTTTTTCTACATCAAATTTAATCCTTTACCAAACAAGCGCGTGAATGCATGCAGTCCATCTTACTTAGTTTTGAAAGAGAAGACAGAACTTGTTCCATGTCAGGTCTATCTTCAGGATCAGGAGAGGTGCAGGACAAAGCCAAGTTAAGAAGTCCCTCTACTACATCCTGTTTCTTGGAGACATATGAAGCTAAATTAGGATCCACTATCTGTACTAGCTCGTTTATGCCATTCGCAAGGGCATTCTGAACAATTTGATGCAAAGTCATTGGTAATTCATCTGCTCCTGTAAGATTGGTCGGCCTTCTTTTTGTAATGATCTCCATTATTATTACACCAAAGCTGAATACATCTACTTTTGTGGTCACTTTTCTCATATATGCAAACTCTGTTTCATAGATAAAAATTTCATGTAAATGAGGTCTCAAATTAAAAAAGAAGCATGTGAAATTTCCAAGAAATTCAAAATTTCAAAGCTGGCACTAGCATCTGTTGGACGGATTAAAGCTGACATTATCATTTGAAAAAATACTTTTCAGATTATATGTTCAAAACATCGCATCATTACTTGCTTGTCCATTCTTCCACATAAAGTTAATCAGTATTTTGTGATTGAAAGGCAAAAAGATCTGCTACACTGTGTATTGTGATTGACAGAAGTGAAGTTACTAATGAATGATGCTAAAATTGTTTGTATCTGAAACATTCACCATTGACCAAATATGGTTTGTGCTACCTATATAGGCTCGTCTACATTATAGACATCTCTTATTCATGTTAGTTGTAATGCAGAATCTAGTAAAAGTGTGTTCAAGAAGTTGTAAGAATTATTACCTGGCGCCATGTAACCAATTGTTCCTTCAAATGCAGATGCTGATGATATGCTGCTCCCATCCTGGAGATGAATACCCAACATCCTAGCTGTCCCAAAGTCACTCACATGTGCTTCCATATTTTTATCCAGAAGAATATTTGAAGGCTTCATGTCGCAGTGTACTATTGGAAAATCATAGCCTGAATGCAGATATGACAGTCCACTTGCAACTGAAACTAAAATATCAATCCTATTGGACAGCGTCCAGTCATCTGCCATTTGACCATAAATAATGTTGTCCAAGTTCCCATTCTCCATATATTCTAAAACTAAAGCCTTTAGCTTCTTGCTTTCCCAAGCGTAACCGAGCACCTTAACTAGGTTCCTGTGTCTGAGTTGGCTCAGGGTCTTGACTTCCCTATCAAAGCATTTACCAGATTCTGAGAACTGGTGATTCAGTTTCTTAACAGCTACAATCTTCCCATCTTCCAGTGTACCTTTGTACACAGTACTTAAACTGCTGGCTCCAATGATGTTTTCTGGACTGAAATTATTGGTAGCATGTTCTAAATCCTTTTGATAAAATCTCTGGAGGCTCAGTGCTGAGGTATACTTTGGATCTGTATCCTCCGTGTCATTCACTTTTTTCTTCTTCTTCATGTACCGATGACATAAAAATGTTCCCAGGACAAGAAGAATGAGACTGAAAACGGATCCAAGTGCTGCAAGTATGATCCAGGTTTTCTTGGAAAAACCATGAGAACTTGTTCGGTTTCTTTTTGAGTTGCATGGACTTAAAAACTTTGTTCCACATAGAGATGGATTTCCCAGTAAATCCTCCGACCTTATATTCTTGAATACACCCCCTTTTGGAATGTGGCCTTCAAGTTGGTTGAAAGAAAGGTTGAGATATTTCAATGCAGGCATATTGGCAAATCTCTCGGGAATGATTCCCTTAAACATATTTTGTGAAAGATCAAGAGAGCGAAGATGTGATAATCCTGCAATTTCTGGAAGTTCGCCTTCTAATCTGTTCCTTGAGAGGTTCAAGAACACAAGCTCTCTTATTTTGGTGAGAATGTCACCTGGAGCAGGACCAGAGAGCATGTTTCCTGATAGGTCCAGTGAGAATAAGTTTTTGCAGCGTTGTAGGGATCTGGGAATGCTGCCTGACAGATTATTGTTTGACATGTCAATCTCTTGAACCATTTCTAACACGCCTATCTCATCCGGGATCTCTCCGTCCAACAAGTTGCTGGAAATGTTCAAGTAAAGTTGCATACTTCTCATGCTGGCAAGTACTGGTTTTGGAAGAGTTCCAGTAAGAAGGTTGTGTGAAAGATCTACAGTCATCAATCTGCGGAGGCTCGCCATGCTCTCTGGGATTGTGCCATTAAGCTTATTTCTACTCAGGTCCATGAGCGAAAGTGATTCTAGTTTGGATATATGTTGTGGTATTGGACCAAAGAAATTATTGTTCTGCATCCGGAGTTCATTGAGCTGTTTAAGCTCAAAAAGTTGCACAGGAAGTTCACCTTCCAGCTTGTTGTCTGACAGAGAAAGACCCTGGAGGTTTGAAAGCATTGAAATTTCTGGTGGTATCACACCTGAGAAACTGTTTTGGTGAAGCACTAAATCCACCAGTTGACTCAGTTTACCAATCTCTGGTGGGATTGGCCCAAGAAATGAATTAGTTCGGACTCTTAAAACTCGAAGTTTAGAGAGTCTGCCAATCAATGGTTTGAGTTTCCCGCTGAAATTGTTACCACTCAGATCTAGAACTTCAAGCATTGAACAGTTGAAGAGATCATCAGGAATCTCCCCCATCATTTTGTTTGATCCCAAAGACAAAAATGTAAGATTGGACAACTGCCCCAACCCATTTGGTATTTTCCCCGTTATTCTATTAAAAGAGAGGGTTAAAACAAGAAGATGAGAACAATTTGTTATGCTAGATGGAATAGAACCTTGCAGGAGGTTATTACTTGCAGTAAGATTCTTCAGATTATAGAGTAACCCAAATTCCGATGGAAGTGATCCAGTCAATAAATTGAAGCTCAAAGACAAATATGTCAAGTTTGCCAGGTTTGTTATGGTTGATGGAATCTCCCCAGATAACCTATTTGAGTGAAGAGTAAGCACTTCTAGTGATGTTAAAGATCCCAACTCGGGAGGAATGTTACCAGTTAGCTCATTCTGTGAGAGTCCTAAATGAGTTAATGACTTCAGGTGGAATATTGAGGTTGGTATACTGGAGTTCAACTTATTGTCATACAATCTGAGTATTTGCAAGTTTTTTAAATTTCCAAGCTCAGGAGGTATGCTTCCAGTAAATTGATTATAATACATGTTCAAGGTAACAAGATTGATACAGAGGCCAAGTTCAGATGGGATTTCCCCAGAAAGAAAGTTGAAATGTAACTGAAGAATTCCTAAACTTGACAAGTTGCCAATTTCTGGTGGTATAGGTCCAGATAACTGGTTTTCGCTCAGATCAAGGGTTTGCAGAGCTGTCAGCATTTCAATGGAGGAAGGAATAGAACCAACCAAATTGTTTGTGTAAGCTACAAACAACTGAAGTTTAGCCAAATTACCGATGTTAGACGGTAATTTGCCTGTGAGACTGTTGTTGGTGAGGCCTACCAACAACAATTCAGTGCAGTTGCATATACTATCAGGTATACTTCCATTTAGAAAGTTACTTCCAAAATCTATTAACTGCAGCTTTTTTAGGTTTCCAAGCGCGGCAGGAATTTCACCAAAAAGGAAATTTTGATAAAAAACGAGCTCAACCAGGTCTGTGCAATGGCCCAGCTGGGATGGAATATTTCCAGTAAATGAATTCAAAGTTAGATCAAGAACCTGGAGTTTGGAGAGGTTTCCTATAAATGGAGAAATTTCGCCTTTGAGTTGTGTCCCGATGAGCGAAATGTTGATGACATGGTTTGAAGAGGGATCACATATGATTCCTGACCAGTTGCAATGGTGATTCGCATCAGTCCAATCCACAAGTGCACCAAAAGGGTCAACAGAGATTGAGTTCTTGAAAGCTTTTAAAGCAGCAACTTCAACTTCCAAGCTTGGACTTTGCCCAGATGACAGAGCTATGAAAAAGGTAGTAGATAATATGGCTAATGCATATACAACTCTCTTAGACATCATTGGTTCAAAAGAATGAAGCTACACTCACTGAAAAAACTTATACTGACAATGAAGCCTTTATACACATTTCTTAGAAAATAATTATTTCTGTAGAAGTCAACTAGTCAGCCATTCCTACAGAGGAAAATGACTTGCATGCTATGAATTTATTAGAAAATACCAAGCATACCTCTAACCTAGGATGTCCCGTGTTAAAGAACAAGTTGCTTGTACCCCCACACTAGAACAGACAACAAGAAGTACGTCACCTACTCGAAACCTAGGAGTACATAAAAATACTAAAACTTGCATTCACATTACATTGAGCCAAGTTTTCTTCTTTTGTAAAAGTAGCACATGGCCAGAAGTTTCCTAGAATTTCAGTTGAGTTTGCTATCTTCTTGAAAGGGGAAGTGGTTTCTGAAGAAAGAGCAAAGTCATGCAAACTAGATAGAACTGTGAGGAAAGGGGAAATTTCACTTTGATAAAACTTCTTAAATCGTTAGATGAACCATGTACTTGATAAAGTGCCAATATGTTGTCATTAATGGTTTTTATGTATTAAAAGTCATGAATGAAGAGAATCATTACTCTAATAAACAAACCAAAAAAGGTGAATAAACATTAAAGAAAAAAGGGGAAAAGATGGCAATGTTACAACAAAAATAACAAATTTTGTGTACCGAACGCGCATTGAATAGGGTCCAAGAATGGTCACGAGCCAATGTTTGAAATTATTAATAAAAATAAATGCAAGTTGGGCAAGAAAGTCCAATATGAATATGATGAATTATTAATCTATTATTGGAATTATCCATTCCCAGAAGATAAGTTGAAAGACTACATACCATCAAAGATGGCAGTGGGATAGTAAGTATCCCTTCAATTTTTGCTCTAAAACTGATATTATTATTCATTCCCACTTACAATTTAGATTTAAAAGATTATAGTTGTTTTTGCACATAATAATTGTTGAGAAAAGTATTTATAATGGACTATAAAGTCAAATCTCTCGTTTCCCAACAGGTAAGTTGCACACATTGTTTGTTTAGTGTGTACACAAAATAGTCGGCAACTTGGCATACATGCTTGAATAGCACATAAAATTTTAATGTTAATCTAAGAGATAAATGCCGCAAAAAGTGTGCAAATAAATAGTTTCCTAGTGAGGAACAAATTTTATTAAAATGACAACTCGTTTTGTAGTCAAAACACTAATAAGCACCAGGTTTTTATCTCATCATTAAAACACAGGCAACTAGGTGAACATCTTCAAGCAACGATTTACTAACAAATAATTTTTTTGGTTCCTTGTTATGCAATTGATCTACTAACAAATAATTTATTGCAAATACATTTTAAAATTTATATAATACATTTAAAATTATTCAGTTGTCCCTTTTTTCCTGCGAAAAATCTGTTTTGAATTGGTTTGACATGGAAATGTAGTCTAAGAAGACCTTAATCCCAATAATATATATATATATATATAAATAATGTGAGGCTCGTCTACGTGACACTCTCACATAATTCTTATTTTTTCTTAAATAATTCAATATTTTTTAAATCATTAAATAGTCTAACTGAAGTTAAAAAATTCAGACGGCATCGTTTATGATTAAACGGTACTTTAGCCTGTCACAACTTTTGAAAAAGTCACAGCCCTTCGAAAAAATCACAACCTTTCAAAAAAGTCACAACTCTTCGAATTTGAAAAAATCATAACTCTTCGAAAAAATCACAACTTTTCAAAAATGTCACAACTGCTTGAAAAAATCACAATCTTTCGAAAAAGTTAAAAACTATCTACTTTTGATATAATATAATATAATATGATTAAATAAATACAATATAAAATATAAAAATATACTAAATGGATCTTTAAGTTGAGGTATTATAGTAACCTCTTTAGAAAAGTCACAACCCTTCGAAAAAGTCACAACTCTTTATAAAAAGTCACATTTTTTTTAAAAAGTCACAACCCTTAGAAAAATCACAACTCGTTGAAAAAGTCATAACCCTTCGAAAAGTCGTAACCCTTTGGACAAGTCACAACCATTCAAAAGAGTAGTCACAACTTTTCGAAAAAGTCACAACTCCTTGAAAAAGTCACAATCTTTCGAAAAAGTCTCAACCCTTCAATGTAAAAAACTATCATAATATAATAAAAATATAAAATATATACTAAATTGATTTTTAAGTTGGAGGTATTATAATAACCTCTTTAGAAAAGTCACAACCCTTTGAAAAAGTTAGAGAAGTCGCAATCATTCAATATGAAAAGTATTTGCTTTCAATATAATATAATATAATTAAATAAATATAATATACAATATTAAAGATATACTAATTGATTTTTAAGTTGGGCTTATTATAGTAATTTAACATTCAAGTTATGGAGTTCATACTTTTAAGATAATATAGACCCTTTAAAAAAGACACAACTTTATAAAAGTCACAACCTTTCATAAAAGTCATAATTCTTCAAACAAATCACTACTTTTCGAAAAAGTCACAATCCTTCGATGTGAAAAATTATCTGCTTTCAATGTAATATAATATAATTAAATATAATATAATATAAAATATACTAAATTAATTTTTAAGTTGGGGGTATGATAGTTATTTAACATTCAAGTAGGGAGTTCATACTTTTAAGATAATACTATATTCGCCGCATGTACGTTGCACGTGTATGTCTAGTCTTGAGACTAATGTAACCATGCAATAGCATCCAAGCATTTTTTTTTTCCAGAGTTTAGTGCCACCGAGATCTTGGCGTCAAAGTTTTAGAGAATTTGTAAGTTGCTAATTGAGCTTGAATCACTATTTGTGACTCATATTTATGCCATCAAGAAGTATAAATTATATTTTTCAATAGTATCATGTTACTTGTATCCAATTTATCAATAACTAAATCTATATCTATATGGCAGTCGCATTTTCTTCGAAAGTTGCATGGCGATGGTAATCTCGTGATCACTTATTCAACCGAGGCTATGAGTTTGACCAATGTAATTTTTCATTAGATTCTTGTAATGTATTTTTTTTCAATTTCATGACTTCTGAAAATGTATCAATCGTATCTCATCTAATACTTCCTTGTTTACGATATTTCTTGTGTATGTGTTTGTGTTTCTATCTGCATATTCTGTCATAATCAATATTTTTATCAGGTATGTATAATTGGTTATGTGAGAAAACATATTGCGCCAGATACAATCTAACATTAGGAGTTGCTCGACCTTGCGCTTTTTTTATGATCATTGCAAAATATAGGCGTATTGAAAATTGCTTCCAAATAAATTTAACAGCTCTATTTTGATAGTTTAGTTTCAATTGCCATGTGCGTTGAATTCGATGGAAACTTGAATATAAATGTCCATTCCAAGCGTTTGCTTTTGTTCTAAAATTTTGGGACAGAAATGGAATAGTTTATGATAGAGAAGAATTGAGTGACACTCTTTTGATAGGCATATGTTGTAACCTGAAAGAAGCGGCACAAATTAAAATTCATGTAATCATAAAGTTAGTCAAACGATGTATAGAGAATTACTTTTGATGCCATATCCATATCGACGCTACATGAATATGGAATTTGTACTGAATTGATCAATTGATTTTGAATACTTTGATCTAAATCGATGGAGTAGATCGAAATAAATACAGTGATTCAGTAAACAAAAGCTTAGGTGAAATTGAAGGAAATGAATACCAACTATAGAACTTTTTATATTAGACCTTTTCCTTATATCAATTTTTTGTCTCATAATACCTTGTAAGTTTTTCACACAATGTCTAATAATGTAAACGTATAACTATATTTTTTTATATATTTAAATAATTTTTCATAAAATTTCCACACTTGTATTCGTAACACATACATCAATCTTATAGATTAGTTGTCAAAATATAGGGTTACAAATAACCTATTAATTCTTGTTGCAATCTGTTTATTTATCCCTCTGAATCTTCCTGCTACTCAAATGATACTAGCTTGAAACAATTCTTTTTTTTTAATAAATGGATTAAAATAACCATTCTTTACATTGCCTAAAGTTAGACTCAATGATCCCTCTAGAGACTGATCCAATTACATTGATGGAGCAAAATACTAAGCTAAAATATTTGCACATAAATTAATTTTTGACTATGTTTTTAAGTTGATTGGAATAATCAAATTCACATTTGCTCAAATGCAAAGAATTAGAACTCTCAATAGTGAACAAGATTGTTACATTACAATAAATCAAGTTTATAGTGCCAAAGATTTCACAATCCCTATAACATTATCTTCTCCATCTTGTGTATAGGGTAGCCTTCTAAATTACAAAAGGTATTAAGATCTAGTATTGATACTCTTTGAAAAAGTCATAACTTTTTAAAAAAAAAGTCATAATCCTTTAAAAAAATCATAACTCTTCGAAAAAAGTTACAATCCTTCGATGTGAAAAATTATCTGCTTTTAGTATAATATAACAATAATTAAATAAATATAATAATAAAATATACTAAATTGGTTTTTAAGTTAGGGATATTATAATAATTTAACATTCAAGTTAGAGAGTTCAAACACTATTAAAAAATTAATTATATCGAGAAATAATGTTATAATCCGAAAATATAATTGAAGATAATTAAAACTTTAATAATATTATATTTATAAAAATTCTTGAAATAAATTTATAATACTAAATTTTCTACATAAAAATTTAATAATTTTAATATTAATATATATATATATATATATTTAATTAGATTACTTAACGGTGCGAAACACAAGCTAATTATCTGGTGAGTATCATAATTAAGTAACAACACCCATCTTGTTCCTTAAACAAGTACATTAATTAGATGCCCACGTGTGCAAATTGAACAGGTTTTATGGGCAAATTTGACACCCCATAATTTCATACTGGATTTTACATATTTATTAAAAAATAAATATTTTATAATATTATTTTTATTAATTAAATATTTTGTATTGCGTCTTGCAAAATTATTTACAAAATAATATTAATTATCTTTTTTAGTACGATAAGAAGTGATAAATAAAAATGAAAAAAATTATTTACCCACCCTCGTTATTACAATAGGGAAGAGTTTTTCTTAATTTCGTTTTTACCCCATTGCCGAATCCAGCTAGTAAGAAGAGAGCGAGATGCATCTATGGCCGTCTATGAGATTAAGGGACTCTTTCAAGGTGGGTTACTTGAAGAATCTTGAATGGAACCTCCATAGAATGGATAGTCAGAAGCAACGGGGCAACGATCAGAAGCTTTTGGATGAGCCCTGCGGCAGTTCTAATAACGGTGGAGGAGAAAAATTTCTTCTGTTTTGTAGAGAATTCCTCATGATCATTTCGTGCTGCTACTGCTGTTTCTGCTGTGGAGCTTGTGTTGCTGATGAAGAAGACTAAAAGGTAGAAAGATATTGGAAGAATCTATTATGGAATTAGAAAATGTAAAGAAAAAATTTCCAGACTTTTTAAAAATTGTTTGCTGCAATTTATAATTAGGGGTTGCAAAATTTCCATGGTTCGATTTATTAACTTTAAGTAGACATCAAGGATCAAATAACAACTCGTTAGTTCATAGAATAGAGATTAATTATTGCTTTAATTTTGGCCCTAATTGCGTGTAACTTGACTTAATTTGTTAATAGTTAGCCACAATACTGCAAAAATAGCTTATTGAAGAAAGAATTTATAATGTCAAAATATTAGTTCAGCATTAAGGATGACTAATGGAGATCCAAGATTTGCATTTTGTGGAAAGATTGTTGGGGTTAAGGGCCCAATAAGCCAAAAAGAAGTGGAGAGGGTAGAAGGTTGGATTGAGCATTTTCTGAATTGGAATAATGGAGAGACAAGATAATCATTCAGGTTGGCTCATCTACTTTAAGGCAAAGCTGCTCTTATTCATTCAAAAGTTTCTCAGGGTGTTGGAGGCTTTGAATTTCCCTCTGCCATTGATGAGTTCTTGCATAATGATCCACCAACAGATGGTGTTTCTTCTTCTCTCTCTAGTAAATAAATTTTTAGAATGCATATTTCTAGGGTTAATATGACGGATGATTGTAGGCTTGTTAAGGCCTTTATTGAGTTTTCCTCAATTTCATTTCTATTTATTGCGTGTTGTTCTTAAGTGTACTCATTTCCTGTGGACATTCTTTAGCGACAGACTGGTTTAGCACTTTGGCTTGCAATTACGTGTCACTGGAGTACTTCGTAAAGATCTGCTGTTTTGCTCCTTTGTTATTTTTTAAGGTGAAATACTCTTGGATATGCTGTTCAATTTCATGATGCAAGTCAACTTTAACTTAATCTAGCTATTCCCTCTAGTGAAGTAGGAATACCTGAGAGACCGTTTATGGCCTGAAAAGTGTAAATTCTATTTAAATCATTATTACACTTTTAAGTTATGGACTAGTTCCATTGGCCACCAATAGAAACTTGGTGGTGGATCACATTAAGAGTGATGATACTCCAGCTTTTTCTACTTCGAATTTAATCCTTTACAAACAAGCATGTGAATGCATGCAGTCCATCTTACTTAGCTTCGAAAGAGAACACAGAACTTGTTCCATGTCAGGTCTATCTTCAGGATCAGGAGAGGTGCAGGACAAAGCCAAGTTAAGAAGTCCCTCTACTACATCCTGTTTCTTGGAGACATATGAAGCTAAATTAGGATCCACAATCTGTACTAGCTTGTTTATGCCATTCGCAAGGGCACTCTGAACAATTTGATGCAAAGTCATTGGTAATTCATCTGCTCCTGTAAGATTGGTTGGCCTCTTTTTGTAATGATCTCCATTATTATTACACCAAAGCTGAATACATCTACTTTTGTGGTCACTTTTCTCATATATGCAAACTCTGTTTCGTAGATAAAAATTTCATGTAAATGAGGTCTCAAATTAAAGATGAAGCATGTGAAATTTCCAAGAAATTCAATTTTCAACCTGCAGCTTAAAGACTTTAATATAACACTTGATCTTTTCATCACTACCCCACTTATGACTCGAGGCTTGACCTTTTTCATGTTTCTCTCATTAATGTTTGGTGGAAAGATGTCTTCATGATCTATGTTGGACAGTAATGACAATTGTGTATCTGACCTTGGAGTTTCTCCAGAATGACCTCCATAGTTGAATTCAGAAGAGCCTATCCGAGAGCATGTTTTGGACATGCTTAACGGGAAGGAGTTTGTTATGAACCAAGTCTAGCCCAATATAGATACCGGGTTCACACAAGTTGTTATTAAGCTGGCAAGAGCTATTGGGCTGAGTATGAGCAATAGGGTCAAGTTAATTTGGGATCCGGGTTGAGTAGTAGGTGTGAGAACGGTTCGGAGTAGTAGTATGTGATTGAGGGATGAAGCAGATTGTTGAGAAAAATGTCTAGTCCTCTGATCCCTATTCCTTGAGCCTAAGCTTCTCATCTTCATTCTAGTTATGTTCTTCAATAGTTTCTTTGTTTTACTAGCTCATTATTGTCTTGCAAGTTCTTTGTTAATTTCATTTTCAGTTGTAACTTTGAGTTTAGAAACATTATGAAATTGGAATTGTTACATTGGTGCTACCATGGTTTTATTCTGTCTATAGTGGTTGTGACACCAATTCGCTTGACAGTACTGTGTGACTCTTCCTACATTTTTTATGGCATATAACATGGTGGTTGTTAATATGATTCATCTATGGGTGGCTGGTGTGATTGACAGTGGAGTTATCATCAACTGGACGAGAACCTACCAGATTGCTTTCGTAGCTAAGAGGATGAATACATCAGTTTTTGTGGCAGCTGAAAGTGATACGCTTATTCGTCTTATGCTATTGGATCGGCCAAAAGTGGTGCCAGATTTTTGTCTAACTGATTTTAGTATCCCATTGCTTTCATTGGTCGGTCATCTCATTAGGTATTTTTTTTCCCGATAACTGATGAAGTGGGACTACATCTTAATTTCGTTCTTGATTACGTACCTACTGTTGTTTATGGTGTTATCAGACACTTTAATCGGTTGAACCAACGGTTGCTTTTGGGACTAGTGAAACTCTGCACAAATCCACATTTCCGGGCATTATCCTACAAATATCACCTCAGAGGAGTATGTTGCAGAGACATTTGCCACTTTAGACGTGTTATGGTTCTGGTTAAAGTTGGACAAGATTTTAAAGAGGCAATAGGAGTAATGCCAATTTCCTTAATCTCCAAAGAATACATAAAGTTGCACTTTGCATCAGATCATCTTGATCATTTTCTTTGGCTTTTATTGCTGGATGGAGGAAGTGTTGTCTCACTTTACACTTGTGACATTGCAGCATGTGAAAGTTGTGGATGGATGTCATGACTTGAACCTTGAGGACAAGGTTCTTGATTGGAATGGGGGTATTGTTATGAATCAAGTCCAGCCAATATAAATATCATGGTCACACAAGTTGTTATTGGGCTGGCAAGAGGTATTGGGCTGAGTAGGAACAATAAGGGCAAGTTAATTTGGGATCTTTCGAAATTCACAAACATTCAAAAAAGTTTGTTTGACTTTTTTAATATTAATTATTACACTTATAAGTTATGGACTAGTTCCATTGACCACCAACGGAAACTTGGTGGTGGATCACACTAAGATTGATGATACTCCAGCTTTTTCTACATCGAATTTAATTTTTTACCAAACAAGCATGTGAATGCATGCAGTCCATCTTACTTAGCTTCGAAAGAGAAGACAAAACTTGTTCCATGTCAGGTCTATCTTTAGGATCAGGAAAGGTGCAGTACAAAGCCAAGTTAAGAAGTCCCTCTACTACATCCTGTTTCTTGGAGACATATGAAGCTAAATTAGGATCCACAATCTGTACTAGCTTGTTTATGCCATTCGCAAGGGCATTCTGAACAATTTGATGCAAAGTCGTTGGTAATTCATCTGCTCCTGTAAGACTGGTTGGCCTTCTTTTTGTAATGATCTCCATTATTATTACACCAAAGCTGAATACATCTACTTTTGTGGTCACTTTTCTCATATATGCTAACTCTGTTTCATCGATAAAAAATTCATGTAAGTGAGGTCTCAAATTAAAAAGGAGCATGTGAAATTTCCAAGGAATTCAAAATTAAAAAGCTGGCACTAGCGTTTTTTGGACGGATTAAAGCTGACATTATCATTTTAAAAAATACTTTTCAGGTTATATGTTCAAAACACTGCATCATTTGCTTGCTTGTCCATTCTTCCACATACAAGTTAATCAGTATTTTGTGATTGAAATGCACAAAGTTCTGCTATACTGTGTATTGTGATTGACAGAAGTGAAGTTACTATTGAATGATGCTAAAATTGTTTGTAACTGAAACATTCACCATTGACCAAATATGGTTTGTGCTACCCATATAAGATTGTTTACATTATAGACATCTTTTATTCATGTTAGTTGTAACACAGAATCTAGTAGAAGTGTGGGTCAAGAAGTTGTAAGAATTATTACCTGGCGCCATGTAACCAATAGTTCCTTCAAATGCGGATGCTGATGATATGCTGCTCCCATCCTGGAGATGAATTCCCAACATCTTAGCTGTCCCAAAGTTACTCACATGTGCTTCCATATTTTTATCCAGAAGAATATTTGAAGGCTTCATGTCGCAGTGCATTATTGGAAAATCATAGCCTGAATGCAGGTATGACAGTGCACTTGCAACTGAAACTAAAACATCAATCCTATTGGACAACGTCCAGTCATCCGCCATTTGACCATTAAGAATGTTGTCCAAGTTTCCATTCTCCATAAAACTAAAGCCTTTAGCTTCTTGCTTTCCCAAAGCATAACCGAGCACCTTAACTAGGTTCCTGTGTCTGAGTTTGCTCAGAGTCTTGACTTTCCTATCATAGCATTTACCAGATTCTGCTGAGAACTGGCGATTTAGTTTCTTAACTGCTACAATCTTCCCATCTTCCAGTGTACCTTTGTACACAGTGCTAAACTGCTGGCTCCAATGATGTTTTCTGGACTGAAATTATTGGTAGCATATTCCAAATCCTTTTGATAAAATCTCTGGAGGCTCAGTGCTGCGGTATACTTTGGATCTGTATCCTCTGTGTCCTTCACTTTTTTCTTCTTCTTCATGTACCGATGAAATAAAAATATTCCCAGGACAATAAGAATGAGACTAAAAGCAGATCCAAGTGCTGCAAGTATGATGTGAAAATTGAGAATGAGGTTACATTTAAGTTTCAAAATTAAAAAAGGTGACAAGTTTGACTTTGACCGGTCAAACTTGACATTAATTAATAATTAAGTGAGATTAAGTTAATGATGGATTAAAGTGTATATTTTAAAAACTTTTGGAACCCATTTGTGATAAAAAAAATTATAAGTTTTTTTAAAAAAAATTCAGCCGCGACATTTCGGACATTCCGCGACACGTCCGCGTCGCGCGGACACACTTCATGAACTGTTCTGGGTCCAAAAATGTATCATCGTTTTTTTTCCAAATCCATGATTTGTTTTTGTCATTTGTTTGGTTGAAATAACATACATTACTGTTTTGAAGCGTAGTGCATTCTTCGGTGATTTTTTCGGGGCCCGTATCTCAAAATTTTTAAATTTTTTAAAAATAACAGTGACCCTCCGCGACGTGTTCGCGTCGCGGAGGCGTCGTGTACCAGCACGTTTTCAGTGAAGAAAATGTTGCGTCGTTTTCGTTCGACCCGGGAGTTTTTTTGAAAGTTTTTTTTGGTGAACCAACATGCCTTAATGTTTTGAAGGATGTGTAGGTATTCGGTGAATTTTTTGGGGTCCGTAGCGAAAAATCCCAAAAAATTTGGGCACGAAAACAGTGACCCTCCGCGACATGTCCGCGTCGCGTACCAGCACTTTTTCAGTGGAGAAAATGTTGCATCGTTTTCGTTCGACCCGGGAGTTTTTTTTGGTGAACCAACATGTCTTAATGTTTTGAAGGATGTGTAGGTGTTCGGTGAATTTTTCGGGGCCCGAAACGAAAAATCCCAAAAAATTTGGGCATGAAAACAGTGACCCTCCGCGACGTGTCCACGTCACGGAGGCATCGTGTACCAGCACGTTTTCAGTTGAGAAAATGTTGCGTCATTTTCGTTCGACCCGGGAGTTTTTTTTTGTGAACCAACATGTCTTAATGTTTTGAAGGATGTGTAGGTATTCGGTGAATTTTTCGGGGCCCGTAGCGAAAAATCCCAAAAAATTTGGGCACGAAAACAATGACCCTCCGCGACGTGTCCGCCTCGCGGAGGCGTCGCGTACTAGCACTTTTTCAGTGGAGAAAATGTTGCGTCGTTTTCGTTCGACCTGGGAGTTTTTTTTTGTGAACCAACATGTCTTAATGTTTTGAAGGATGTGTAGGTGTTCGATAAATTTTTCGGGGCCCGTAACGAAAAATCCCAAAAAATTTGGGCACGAAAACAGTGACCCGCCGCGACGTGTCCGCGTCGCGTACCAGCATGTTTTCAGTTGAGTAAATGTTTCGTCGTTTTCGTTCGACCCGGGAGTTTTTTTGATTGTTTTTTTTTGTGAACCAACATGTCTTTAATGTTTTGAAGGATGTGTAGGTGTTCGGTGAATTTTTCGGGGCTCGTAGCGAAAAATCCCAAAAATTTTGGGCTCGAAAACAATGACCCTCCGCGACGTGTCCGCATCGCGTACCAGCACATGTTCAGCATTTGCTATGCGTTTTATAGCAAATGCTGGGATTTGTCCCAGCAATTGCTGTGAATAATCCAACAACTTAATAACTTGTTGTGATATTTTACAGCAATTGCGACAACTAGTCCAGTAAGTAGCCAACTTGCTATAACAAATTCAAACAAAATCACTAAATCATCGAACAACGCCAATAGCTTAAAAACATCAACACCACTTAGTCCAAACAAAAACAATTCAATATTGAACGACGGATTACTGGGAATCGCTGATTGCTAGGGAATGTACAGCAGCTGCTGGGAAATTCTCAGCATTTGCTGGGAAATGTAAAGCAGCTGCTGGGAAATTCCCAGCAGTTGCTGGACCCGACTTTGATTTTTCGTTAGTACCTATAGTAAGATGACTATAGGGTGATGATATCAGCTATATGTATTGATAAGTTGAGTTTTGCTACTCCGACTTCAAATAAAATGCTAAATTCATAAGTGATCTTACACATTGACTTCGCTTACTCACAAGTAATAAACAATCTATTGAGCAATTGCATATGTAAGTGATGGTGACTAAGTAAATTGACTATTACTTGGTTGCGTCGATACGTTTTGTAATATATTATTAGTTATCTTATGCGTCGAGGTAGAATCAGTAGAGATCTTAGACATTGAGATAGTACTTACACAAACAATACGATGGCAGATCTAAATCACACTTATTTCAGTGGCTTTTTCCATTAATTAGTCCATGTGCTCATCGTTACAGATGAATATAAGGAATTTAGTCCAATTCAACACTAGAAATAACTCGATGGAAAACATTTTGCTAGAACTTGTTGTAGCAAGTTGGCAAGTTGCTGGGAAATTCTCAGCAGCTGCTGGGAAATGTACAACAGCTGCTGGGAAATTCCCAGCAGTTGCTGGATCCGACTTTGATTTTTCGTTAGTACCTATAGTAAGATGACTATAAGGGGATGGTATCAGCCATATGTATTGATAAGTTGAGTTTTGTTACTCCGACTTCAAATAAAATGCTTGATTCATGAATGATCTTATACATTGACTTCGCTTACTCACAAGTAATAAACAATCTATTGAGCAATTGCATATGTAAGTGATGGTGACTAAGTAAATTGACTATTACTTGGTTGCGTCGATATGTTTTGTAATATATTACTAGTTATCTTATGGATTGAGGTGGAATCAGTAGAGATCTTAGACATTGAGATAGTACTTGTTGTAGCAAGTTGGCAAGTTGCTGGGAAATGTACAGCAGCTGCTGGGAAATTCTCAGCATTTGCTGGGAAATGTACAGCAGCTGCTGGGAAATTCCCAGGACATTCATCATTCACAATTTCTAGATTTTGATGTGAATTTTGGTTCTCCACCGCCCTTTCAACCATGTATACCCGTAGAATGGGTCTTCCTTCATCTTCCAAATAAATCCGTAAACTCACTTGATTTTTTATTCTAAAAGGAGTCACTCTCTGTTTTTCACCACAAGAATGCATGTAAGTGATGACGATATTTTCCGGCTCACAATTTAATTCACAGCTAGAAATAATTTGATTTACAAAATCCTCATACGAGATATCTCGATTCACAATCATCGCCATCGTCTCGACCATTTCTTTGCCCTTCCAACGCCGAATAAAATGATTGTTCGACTCGACCCATTCACCATGACAATCAACTCCTAATACTATTTTGTCTCCCATGGATGATCTTCAAGGTACCTATACTAGTAACAGTTAAAAGCGCAACATGAGAAAAGTGTACAGAAATACAACAATTGTTGTATTCAATTCAGCAGCTACTTCATCATATGAAACCACTTTGTTAGTCCAGCAGCTGCTGCTTCTTCCCCAAAATGGCTCAACAGTGAAGAAATGGCAACAATGGCGGAAACATCAACAAAAACACAAAACTCAAATAAATAGCACCGCATACACTTTTATCAGTCATAATAAGGATTGAAACTTACCTTTCAAGTACTTTCGAAGGCTACCCGAACAAATGCCCCAAAAAATTTGATTTCTTTTCACCTAAATTTGAAGCTCAAATCTTGTGTTGGAAAAATAGTAACAACAACGACAACAAGAAGAAGAAGGAGGAGAACAACAAGAAGAAGAACAACAACAACAACAACAACTACAACAACAAGAAAAGCAAAATAGAACCGATGAAATGGGGAAAAAAATGCGGGAACCAGGTGGGTAACGAGTTGGGGGGCGTTGGGGTTGGGCGTAATTAGGGTATTTTACTTTTTGGTGGGTTAAAGTGTATAAAAATAAACTTGGGGACCTTTTTGAAAATAGTCCAACATCATTAACTCTTAATTATAATTTTGTCACCTACACTCAATAATTAAAACTTGTGTCACTTTTTTTAAATTTTGAAACTTGTTTGTCACCCTTGATTAAATTGATCTATAGGTCCAGTGAGAATAAGTTTTTGCAGCGTTGTAGGGATCTGGGAATGCTTCCTGACAGATTATTGTTTGACATGTCAATCTCTTAGAACCGTTTCTAACACGCCTATCTCATCTGGGATCTCTCCGTCCAACAAGTTGCTGGAAATGTTCAAGTAAAGTTGCTAACTTCTCATGCTGGCAAGTACTGGTTTAGGAAGAGTTCCGATAAGAAGGTTGTGTGAAAGATCTACGGTCATCAATCTGCGGAGGCTAGCCATGCTCTCCGGGATTGTGCCATTAAACTTATTTCCACTCAGGTCTAGGAGCGAGTGATTCTAGTTTGGATATATGTTGTGGTATTGGCCCGAAGAAATTATTGTTCTGCAGCCGGAGTACAGTGAGCTGTTTAAGCTCAAAAGTTAAATAGGAAGTTCACCTTCCAGCTTGTTGTCTGACAGAGAAAGACCCTGGAGGTTTGAAAGCATTGAAATTTCTGGTGGTATCACACCTAAGAAACTGTTTTTGTGAAGAACTAAATCCACCAGTTGACTCAGTTTACCAATTTCTGGTGGGATTGACCCAAGAAATGAATTAGTACGGGCTCTTAAGACTCGAAGTTTAGAGTCTGCCAATCATTGGTTTGAGTTTCCCGTTGAAATTGTTAGCGCTCAGATCTAGAACTTTAAGCATTGAACAGTTGAAGAGATCATCAGGAATCTCCCCCATCATTTTGTTTGATCCCAAAGACAAAAACGTAAGATTGGACAAATTCCCCAACCCATTTCGTATTTTCCCCGTTATTCTATAAAAAGTGAGGGTTAAAACAAGAAGATGAGAACAATTCGTTATGCTAGATGGAATAGATTCCAGGAGGTTATTATTTGCACCTTTGGATCGAGGATCCACCCTTAAAACCTTTAAGCATACATCTTTTTTTTTTTTTTGGTTTTTGAGCAGAGTTATATGAGAATGCCATTGGAATGAAAATGTTTTTGTTTCATAATTTGAGTTATGATAAGCACTTTATATAGCTGTGTTTTCAATTGAGAAGCCTGTTCAGATAACTATGTAATTAAAGCGACCGGAGCTTTGTGGAAAAAAATATTTAAGTATAGTCTACTTACATTGAATTTTGCTAGATTTTGTTGACTTCTTGCTTCACACTTCACAGTAGATCGGCAGTAAGTTAATGTAGCGATTAAATAGCAAATTTTAATCATCTTCATAATAGCAGGGCCGGCCCAAAGGTAAGTCAGGTCAAGCGTCCGCTTTAGGCCCATAAATCTTTAGGGGCTCAATTTTAATTTTTTTCATTGATTGACATGATCATTTGAACTAGGGGTGGGTCCGTAAAATCAAAAATCGAAAACCGAACCGAAATCGATCAAAAAATACCAAAAAAAACCGCACCGTAAAAAACCGAAACCGGAAAAAAAAATCGAACCGAACCGGTTCTGTGCGGTTCGATTTCGGTTTTGATCTTAAAAAACCACACCGAACCGAAAAAAACCGAACCACCTAATATATAAATTAAAAACCCTAGCCCCAAATAATTTTTTTATTTTCATTTTTCCCCCAAATCAGTTCCCTTTCCAGACTCCAGTTTCCCTCACCCCTGTTCTACCGGCCACGGCGGCACCGCGGCAGTCAGCCAGTTAGCACCCGCCACCCCCAGTCGTGAGTCGCCCACAACCCACGTTGCGCAGCTGCCACTCCGCCAGCCGCCAGCCGCCACCCGCCAGCCCCTACCCCGCAGTTGTGCAGCAGCCAGGCGCCAGCAGCCAACAGAGCTCAAATCTCCCTCGAGCCTCGAGCCTCGACCCTCGACCCTCGACCCTCCCGCCAGCAGCCAACAGGTTCTTGTTGTTACTTCTACTAATTCCCTACGACATTTTTCTTCTTTCTTTAGCTATGAAGTTGTTTCTTTAGCTATGAAGTTGTTTCTTTCATTAGCTATGAAGTTTTTTTTATATTTTTATTTTTTACTGATAAAGGCTACTCACTATCTAATAGCAAAAGTAGCAAACTCAACTTTGTAGTACTGCGTCAACATCTAGTTCAATTTTTATGTAATTAACTTCCAAAACCTTTAGGATAACTAATTTGTATTTTGTCGGCTATTATTACGGGATGCCTTTTGCTTTTATTGGCTTTGCAAGCAATTGCATTTTTTCCTTCCTATCTGTCTACTGGCTTTGCAATTAATTTCATATGCAAATGTCTACTGTTGTTGACTGCTGTGAGTGTTGTCTTTTTGAGAAGGGAAGAGTAGGTGTGGCCGTGTGGGTGTTGTGTGTGAAAGTTTGGCTAAGTAGGCATTTGCATATGAAATTGAGGATTATAATTTTAGATTAGTGTTTCAACATGCTATTTAGAGTCATGATTTTAAAATATTTGAGAGTAAGGATTTGAAATTTCTATTTTTTTCAAAAGAAATTGTAAAACTTAACATATATAATATATGTGATTAAAGTGGGACAGAGGAATATTAATATTTAATAATGCTTGAAATTTGCTGTTTTTCCTTTTAATTACAAAAATCGAAAAACCGAAAAAAATCGAAGATTGAACCGAAAAAAACCGAACCGAAAAACGATTGGTTTACTTTTTTGGGGGGTAAAACCGAACCGAACCGAACCGCCAAATGACCTTCCGTTCCGTCTTTGATTTTAGGAAAAAACCGAACCGCAAAAATCGAACCCATCCCTAATTTGAACTGTGAATTGAAAAGGTTGATAGATTACATCTGCTCAAAAACAAGCGGCATCATATATAATGGCTCAATCCTCTGTGATACTCAATCGTTATATTGATACTCAATTGATATCATATGGGATTATGTTTTTTTAATAAATAAATAAATAAGAAATAAATTAAAAAATTAATTAAACTCCAAATAGTAGAAAATATATTCGTTTGGATAGTCAGTCGGTATATTTATACCATATCGATATAGGACTAAAAAATTATTAAAGTTACAAAATTATTTATTAAACTCTAAATTAGTAGAAAATATAATTTTGTGATACTCCATCGGTATGTTGATACCCTACCGATATCATATAATTTTGTGCTCTTTTTTTAATAAATAAAATAATCAAAAGAAAATTATTAAAGTTACAAATTTATTTATTAAATTCTAAATTAGTAAAAAATATATATTCTTTGTGATATTCTATCGAAATATTGATACCATATCGATATCATATAGGGCTGGACTTAATCCTCTATGATACCCTGTTTGTATTTGTATACTCTATTGGTATATCATATAAGGTGAGTGTTAACATCAATATAATATCAGCCCGCGGATTTTAATAATAGGAAGCATAAAATATAAGTGTATATAGATATAAATAATTTACTTCAAGGCATAAGCTTACTTTTTTTGTCTGCCTTTATATGTTATTTATCTGTCTTTATATCTTACTATCCTGTATTTACGTATTATCATGTGTTCTTCTCTTTCTTGCATGTTTATCATATCTAACTTATTCTGATGATGGGTTTTTGTGATGAGGGTTTCTAGGAAACAGCCTCTCTACCTGTATGGTAGTGGTAAGGTCTGCGTACATCTTACCCTCCCCAGACCCCACTTGTGGGATTTCACTGGGTATTTTGTTATTGTTGTTGTTGCATAAGCTTACTTTTCCAATTTTTTCTTTAATAATTCAATTAACAAATGAAAGGAATGGACGAGACGCTGACAAAATTTTTTTTTTTTTGCAGTTGGCCCAATGTTGGTGGATGGATGAACAACCCATTTTGATACTTGTTTTTAGGGACATGCCGACAAAAAAGTAACCTAAAGATCACAGCATGCAAAGATCAAAATAAAAGGACACCCAAGATTCGAACATAACACGCTTGCATAAAGTGTAATCATCAACTCATTATCCATTAAACAAATCATTTCTCTTAGAACCATCAAAGTCATAGTAGAACAATAACAAATACCAGCTCCGATAGGTGAAAGTGTCACCATATTGGAGAATTATTCAAATACCATATTGAAGTCTGCAACTAGTGGAAGCATATTATATGCTAAAAAGAGAAATTAGATAAAGCAGGTAGCTACTACAGCAGACTTATTGTCCTATCACAGGACAAAGGACCATATTCTACGTTACATTACCCCAAGAGCAGCAACTCAGCAATACAGCATAGGTGATGAACGTGTAAGAAGTTCTTCACATGTGCAAAAGATATAAATAGGGTTCATAATCACTTCATTTGTGATGGTAATAAAGGAAGCGAGGTTACCGATACCACATAGGAGATCAAGCAAATGTCTTCAAATTTTCAACTCCAAGCTTCTGAACTTCCACCTTAAGTGACTTGAGGTATCTGACAGCTTCATCAAGAACGGTGACAGTATTCATCCTGCTGGCACCAGGGACGATTCCCTTTAAGGCCTTGACCATCTTCTTAAGCTTCCGGCGTTTTCTCTCACTGCAATTGCTAGTACTACTGCCAGAGGACTTCCTGAAAGAAGAGGTCCTGCTCTTTTTGGATTGACAGTCATAGTTTGAGAATGATGCAGGGGAACTGCATCCATAGTTTGCATCGGTGCGTGCAGTGCTCACCTCTTCTTCATCATATTCCTCATGTTCTTCCTCTTCCGAGCTGAGCAATGCATTTATATCATCTGAATCTTCCTTCAAATATGAAGAAACTTCAGTATTCTCATTGTTTGCAATTTTTCTCTCCAAGCCGTCTTGGAAGAAAGTTGAATAAAAATTCAAATCAGGATATGGAAACTTGGAAGCCATGACAGGGTGGTACATGATCTGGCTACGGTAATCAGTCTGATCAAAGATGATGAAATTCTTCGGGCATGCCTCAGAGGATTGAAATTCAAAACCTTGAAAGGGCACAGAAGATTTGAAACCAGTAGGAAGTGCCGTGGTACCAAAGACTGATGGAGCAGGAATATCGAATATATTACCACCAGCTATTTGGTCTTCCAGAGAGACAAAAGGCTTTTGAGGGGAAAATTGATAGTTACTCTGCATGAGTAACTAAGTCAAAAGAACCAATAAACTGTACTAGAAATGTGTTTTCCACTTGGAAATTTTTAAATACGAAAGTAGCTAAGAGTTATGAAAGGCGCAGACAAAACAGAGTTCAGGGTGTATTAGTTGTAGTAAAAGTGCACTGACTATTCCAATCAACAGTAACCACATTCAGTGCTTAATGAGGCCATTCTGATTTCTCATACACTGAAAGAGAACCAACAAATCCCAACTTCCACAGACTTTGCTGAATAAAAGCAACAAGCAAGCAATCCCAACCTCCCTAAACTTTCACTTGACCAGACTACGTTACAGGTTTAAGCAACTGACGGAAATACTCGGCCTGCAATTTAACCCAAAAAAAACCGTATTATTCAGTTGTCATAAATTTAGCACAAATACAGACAAATAAAATAAAACAAGAAACTATATGCCTAGAAGATAAAAATCCAATTATTTTCCTTTTCTTGAGGTTGAATGGAACCACCACAAAAGACTTGGTAGGATGAGCATATATAGAAGGGATAGAAAAGTTATCTCAACACAGACACAGTCATTTGCATGGATCTCAAGACGCCTATGGAAACTATAGCAGTATACTACATTGAGGATATACAATATTATGTACTCAATCTCAGTGATGAAGTCAATATTGATAGAAATAGGTGATAGTGTTTAACATTTTCAAAAAGGTTTAAGCCAAGTCTTTATAAAGAATGTGAGTAGAAGATCATGCACCCATCACAGAATACCAGTCAAAACATAAATAGAAAACTGAAACACGAAACAGTCAGAACATAAATAGAAAACTGAAACACGAAAAAGCATCTTGCCATTCGACATTCAATTATGTTCTAGTTGCTTAGTTTCTTTTTTTCCTTCTAACAATACAAGTTCAGTTGGATACAAGTGTAGGAGAGTGAATACCAATTTACTTAAAAAGACAGGAGCAAAAGCTAAAAGAATAATCACCTGACAAACTAGCATCAATTGGTAATAAGCAACACTCCCCACATGCATTTTAATCTCACCAGCTTCTTTAACTGCTCTGTATCTCTTCAACGTAATCGCAATGTACATTCTCACCCTCCAAATGGACTTGAGTTTCAAGAAATATCACAAAAAAAGTGATCTCGCAATCTGTCATACCAAACAAGCACAAATGAGTAAAACATTAAAGAACATTAATACAAGCACAGCTTACTTCTCAAGTAATGCAACTATAATTTCCAATTAATGAGTTCATCACCTGAATAACAATACAACTATAATTTCCGATTCTCTATTGCCAAACCAACTAAAATTATATTCTTCTACATACTTTTGGCAGTAGTCAGTTTTTCTAATCTATTGGGCACTACTATTCTGTTCAGTGAATCCTTAGCAGGAATAGTTAACCCCCAATATTTACATACTACAACAACAACATACCCCATATAGTCCCACAAAATGAAGTCTGGGGAAGGTACTTAGAAGTGGAATATTTACATACTGACAAATAAAATATAAGGCTGAAGAGACAGATAATATAGGAAATAAAAGAGGCTGTCTCACCAAGTAAAATGGGTTACAGAATCACGCGAAAGAATACCACCAAGCGCACACACTTCACACAATAACTCAGAGAAGAAAACGACCACGGCATGTTGATTGGTCCAGTGCAGTATATTACAGTCTTCAATCCAAGCCACTGTCAGGATAGCAAGCATAGCTCCAAATATCACAATAAGCACACAAATAGCTCATATTTGAATCAAAAAGTCAAAACTACACAAGAAAGAGATTCACCTCAGACTGTGGTACTAACCATTTTTAAAAGTTTATACAAATTAACTGGAACTTAAAAAACTTCCTTCAAGAAGAAGCTAATCTTCTTTAAACTACAGTTAGCATAAAATTCCTCAATACCAATAAGCTATCTCTTCATTAACATGTGTATACCGATGAGACTCCCATCAAAAAAGCAACGAAAACTAAAAAACAAACCTTGGACTCTAATTCTCACCAAATCACAAATGCTAAAAAAATCACCACCTGATGAAAAAGTTCAGTAAAGGAGATCACCCTCCATGAAATACACAAAGATCCAGATACATCGATACACTTCACAAGGATGAATCAATACAAGCATAAGATCAATTCAATACAAGAAACCATTTGAATCTGAAAACCTCAAAAGTTACCTTTTTCACTGACCCACCAAGAAGGCTAACCATAAAAAAATTAGACCAAGAACAGAAATACCAACAGCAAATAAAACCCCAAAATCAGAAACAACAGAATCTACATCTAACCAAGAAAACAAAAAGGGGCAAACTTTCAAAGATCAGAGCAACAAATCCTGAAAAAGCAGGAAGTTTGAACATACCCAAATGAAGAAAAGAAGATCAAAAAAGATTTTTGTTGTCTCTTCACTAGATTTTCTGAAATTTCTTTCTAGAGAGGAGGAAAGTGAGTGTCTGATGGAAATATTGAAGCAGAGGCTGGTGGTTTGTTATTGGGATATGCGAGTGAAGAGGAGGTCAGGGGGGCCTTATGGGGGGTGGGGGGGAGTGTAGGGGACTACTACAGCCCCCTACTAGTAGTAGTAGTTAGGGCCTTAGGGGCAGAGACAGGAAAGAGTCAAAGGAGGAAAATCTGAGCCGTTGGATTAAAGAGAGAGAAAAGTTTTCCGTATAATGCGGGTGAGTTGGTGACCGTTGGATCAGACTACAAGAGCACGCGTGAAAGCTAAAGTGGGCCTCACGAGCTTTGACAAAAATGCCGCATCTTACCATAATTTATATTAAATATTAGAAAATAATTATAGAATAAATTAAATAATTACTACTTACTAATGAATAAAAATTTATAATTACAAATAAATTTAATTTGATTAGCTATTGGGAATAGTGAAGCAAGAGTCAAGAGTAGTGGACCTTTTTATATTATTTCAATAATTTAATTAATTAGTACCTATTGGTCTGCTAATTTTTTAATGTCAAAAAGTTACCCAACCAAGTTTATGAATGAATTGTTTTTCAAATTTCATTGACATTTTTTACCTAACGATTTGTATCGTTGGTCTTTTTCATATATGGAGCTTTCAACCAAAGAAGAATGTCTTTTTCCAATCCTTTTTTTATTTCAAATTTTTACTCATTGTTGTTTGAGAAAAAGAAAAGGGAAGGGAAAGTGAGAACATGTTATTCACCGAGAAAAAAAGTGAAGATAATCTTTTATTTTAACACGTTATCTTATTTCACTTTATTTTTTTAGATAATTATCAAAAATACATATTGATATTTGGTCGTGAAAAAAGTACTTTTATTTTAATTTCATTACATTGTTGAGGAAAAAGATTGAGAAGAAACTTAATAGGCCAAATATATAAACAAACACCTAAACTTGTCCTCATTTTTCACTTAGACACCTAAACTAAGACAAGTTCCTAATAGACACCTGCTCAGATTTGATCTCATTAAACACTTTTATCCTACTTGGCACTCTCCGTACTGTTTTTTTAATCTTTCAGCCAAAAATAAATAGTTGCGGTCCAAAAAAAAAAAAATTTCATAAAAGTAGATTCTCAAAATTCTCAGTTAACCATGTAATTTTTTTTCCATAGAAGTAGGTTCTCAAAATTCTCCGTTAACCATATGCGAAAAAAAATTATTACAATTTTAAATAAAATTTTTTTGCACATGGTTAACTGAGAATTTTGAGAATTTACTTTTATGAAAAAAAAAATTTTTGGACCGCAACTATTTATTTTTGGCTGAAAAATTAAAAAAACAGTACCGGAGAGTGCCAAGTAGGATAAAAGTGCTTAATGGGATCAAATCTGAGCAGTTGAGGTGTCTATTAGGAACTTGTCTTAGTTTAGGTGTCTAAGTGAAAAATGAGAACAAGTATTTGGCCAAAATATGTAAAGCAAATATTACATGTATGGTAGTTGATATGGAAAGATATTTTATATACATATATCATAATTAATTATTCCAGAGGGATCATTTACCTCGTTGGTTTCATATATATGACAATTTTTTGTGGAATGGAAAATCTCACTATTTCTTTCTTATCTAGGTTAAAAAGTGGTGAGTTTTAGAGCTTTATTCATACTCTCTCGGTCATCCTTAGATGTTCAATAATACTTGTTCATTTTATGTTCAAGATATTGTATTTATTATATTCAAAGAGTAATTTAGTAAAATTATCCTATCATTTTTACTACTTCTTAATCGTTGTACCAATCAACCTAGGACAAGTAAAGATAGACGGAGAGAGTAGTAAATTAATGTTAACTGTATTAAATATTTTTCTTTTAGAATGAATTATTTCTTTTATTTTATTGTATAAGTAAAAATCGTATAACTGAATCAAAACCAATAATAATTAAAGTGATAAATATAAACTATATATAATTTGATTTTAATAATTTAAAATTTAATTTTAATCTAAAATCGACCCTCAACCCATACTTGTAATGTTTAGTATGAGGTTCGATTGTTGAAGTGAGCCAAAGTCCACTACAGTTCCCAATATAAGATTATTTCTTTTTAAAAAAATGTGGAAAATACTATAAGAAAAACTCATTAAAAACTGAATATTCTCAACAGTTAAGAAAATGCTAGATAGTTTGGAAATAAAAATTTTGCATTGTCTTATTTTCTTATTGGATTTACTAATTATAAGATAATTTATCTTAAAATTAGTAATTAGAATAAGTTATCTTTGCCAAAAGATGAAATAACAGTATTGAAATTAGTTACTGAAGGATAAGAACAAAAAAATGTTTTTTCTTAAAAAAAAGAAAATTACTCCTAAAGTCCCTCAAGTCATTTTCCTACTAAATAAGTAGAAGATTTCATAAACAAATAACTTTTAAAAATTATGCGGTATATATTATTTTTGAACATAACAAAATGACAAATCCAAAGGCCAATTTAAAAGAATACTAAAATGACTAATTTCAACATAATTTGTCTTCAAATCAAACACCCCTTATTTTCTTTCCTTAATATATGGTTTTCATTAAATATTCTATCGTACATGTTCTTTCATTTATGTTTTTGGATAAATAACTTTATCCTAGTAAAACATAAAAATGGCTCAAGGTAATTTATGGAAAATATTAGTCAAAGTCGGTATGGGCATGATACAACTAATCTTTTCCATCATATTTTAACTATCGCTCAACTTTTTTTTAACTTTTATTAACAAAAAATAAATACAAGAAAAAATTATTAAGTTATCTCTATAAATTAAATATTTTTGTAGAATTAAGCAGTATTAGAAAGAACTACTTCTTTAATATTAAGAGTATAATTGAAAATCATTACCTATTGTAATCTTGAATTTCTAAAATAATAACTTTTTGAAGCTATAACTACGATTAAAATGAGACGAAGGAAATAGGTAATTTCTGTTATTTTTTTCCCTTTATGGATAAAGATAATTATACTGTCTTCTACATATTGTTTATTTTGCTAATTCAACAGGAGGAAATAATTATAATCAAGATTAAGCAAGTTATCATGCGGACAAAACATTCTATTACAAGACATTATAGAAGATGACGTTAACATTGGTGTTGTAAGAAAGAAGATTTAGACTTTTAATGATCTTTAAACAAGTAATTAAAATTATCCAATGAGTTAATATCCCACGCTTCAATAAGATACAATGAAGAATGAACAATAGGTATGCAACTTGTACTTCACATTTGACAACTAACAAACATTAATTCTGTGATCATTATTGTAACTATTTTTTATGTTATTTTACAAGTACTTAACAAATAATTAATCATTTAATCATCCCACGCCAACCTATAGAATCAATATTATGATACATGAGTTGTACTTTGCAACTCATGACATGTAGAAGAAATTAAAGTTTCTTAAGATCATAGGCATTCTTTATTTGGTTAAGGTTAGCTTGTCCAATCATGTCTATGTCAACCTAGTCAAAACTAAGCAACATATGATATATAGTAAGAGATGGCTTAGTTTCAACGTTCATATAAATATATTTATGCATTATTATTGTTGCAAATTCTTTTTCTCATATTTAGAATTTCATAGTTGGTCTTTTTCTTAATCCCACTTGTTGAATTTTCTATGCTCATTAGTGCTTCATCATGGCATATATTATTTTTTGTGGTACAACATGATATGAAACTGAATATAAAAGTTATACATGTAACGTATTTATCTCTCTAGCTGCGACGTTGTTATTGTCGCTACATATATTTATTTAAAACAGTTTGTCAATAAGACGATAAGCATGACGTGAAAGTAAGGTTCGAAGGAGCAAAAAAATATTAGGGTGAATACCTTGCTAGACTACCCCCAAGAAGAAGAAAGGCATAGTAATTGATCAAATGTTTTGAAGATGTTTTCAAGGCCAAAATGAATATTGTATATCTCACTCATATATATGTTTCATTGGTTAACAACAACAATAACGTACTTAGTAAAAATTTCATAAGTGAGGTCTAGGGAGGATAAAACGTACGAAAATGTTATCACTACCTCATAGAAATATGTATGCTTCATTAGTTAACAAAAAATGTTAATTAATCATAATTGGTGACTTGATTAGCATCAAAAGTAATTTAGAAAATCCATAAGAAAGTGTGAAGCATGCATCCAATGAAATGTTGATGCTGAAAGATCATGAGGGCCACAATTTATCCTTTTTCAGATAGTAGAGCAAGCATTTTTCAAAAGTCTATTAAACCAATAAGTTTTAAATTGTGTAACATTCAATGGAGAAAGAGAAAGAGGACCACCATGGTTATATTCTTTGTTGGCTCAAACTTAAATATTTGAGTCCAAAAAAATAATCTCTTTTTTCTCCTTTCATTTTCAAAGGTTGTCTTTTGTTTTCAATAAGGCTTTTATAGCTTTGAATTTTGTGCATAAGCATGCAATTTTTAGACAGCAGCACGCCAATTTGCCAATCTTGCTATTGTCAATTATCTTTGTTGTCATTAGACCATTCACACTTTCAAATGTCTCTCTTTATTAATTTATTGGAGCCAAAAATTTTATCGAGTAAATTTGACATTTATTTCAACAACAACGACAATAACATACTCAGTGAAATTCTACAAGTGAGGTCTGAGAAAGATAAAAATGTACGCAAATCTTACCATTACCTCATACAGAAAGAAAAGTTATTTCCAAAAAATTTGACATCTACTTATATATAAATAATCAATCAAATATGTATGATTTAATTTTTAGATGAAGGGATTCATTTGAACTCTCGAGATTCATCCCTTATTTCGCTCTTGTGATTTTTTTTAATTTTCTTATTTATAGTTATAGAGATAGTAACAACTAACTCTCTCTATTTGAGGTTTCTCACATCTCGAAAGGCTAAATGAAGCATTATGTCAACTTAGAACTCATTGTGAAAAAAAAAAGTGTGTGAACAAAATGAATATGACGTGGTCTACTTTTGCTAGGCATGAGGTAAAAAGAGTGTATAAATATTGTGCAATGAGCTATGAGCTAAGCTAGCATGCTTTACCATTTAATATATAATATTATTGACTTATATATATAGTTTGTAATGTGATTAAGTTAAGTGACAAGTTATTAAAAAGTTACTTGGCAATTTTAGGATAAAATTAATAAATATTATAATAAAATATTTGAGTTAAAAAATAAAGGTATTTGAATTTAAAAATACATAAGATTTTCAAAAAAGATAGAAAAGATTTTAGTTAACTTAAAAATAGAAACCCATTGGCAAAAGAGTTCAAAATAAATCTTCCTTATTTCATAACCTTATTATTTATAGATATTTCAAAATAAATTTAAATATATTTAATAACAACAACAACAATTAGCTTTAGCTACAACAATAGTAGAAAAATTAATATCAATAAAAATAGCAGCAGTAGTAATAATAATAATAATGATAATTATTGTTGCGATAGAAAAAAATAAAAAAATAGAAAAACAACAAATAAAAAAAAAAGAAAGAAAAAAAAAAAGTAAAGAAGACAAATAGGGAAAAGAGAAAATGATCGGGGTGGGGAGGGGGAGGAGAATATTTTATTAATTTTAAATATTTATCAATTTAAATATACAGCTTATAAAGAAAATATCATAATATTTTAAAAAGTAAAGGATAAGAAAAAATAACAAAAAGATTTTCTTTTAAACATATTGATATGATATTTAAATTATAATGTTAAGTTTACTTCTCTTTTTTGTAAATGATCATTAGCTTTATTAATGAATTTATGTACTATATTTTTTTAAAATTCTTCATCTTTTATAAATTTTATTATTCATTATTTTTATTTTTTATATGCAGGTGAGCAATGATAGCATTATATGCTAAAATTTTTGCTACTACATATATGAATATATTTATAAATGTGCATAATGAACAAATATTATTTATTTCTCTTAAACAAATTTTCAAGAGCTTAGATATTTTATTTTTTATTTTTTTATTTTACTTGAAAATCTACTCCTCTATTTTATATAAACAAGTGATATTTTTGTATTTCTTTTTGAGTAGTTCCTTAATAGAAAAAAGAAATTAAAAATTAAAAGACTATGTAAAATAACTTTTAGGGGTCGTTTTGTTTGAACACAAATTATGATAGAATAAGTTATATTGGGATTAATAATGATGTGTTACATTATGCTAAGATTATTTCTTATTGAGTATTTGGATTGTTGCATAAATTTTAAGAATATGTTGTTTGTTTACAAAAATACCTTTTACTTTATTAGTTTTTTAATGTATTTTCTCTGCTAGCTTCAGTTATTCAATATTCATTTTTAAAATAAATCTTTCATCTTATTTAGCTTAAATATTTTACGTGTGTATTTCCATCATAATGACGTATGCATTTAAAATAAAACTTTCTTATTATTCAGTTTAAAAATGGAACTTCCATTTTTAAGTTTGTTAAAGCAAAAAAGAATTTATGAAAAATTAAAATTTAAAAATAAACATAACAATTAGTCAATAAAAATTATATTATATAGTGTAATTTTTTAATAGAAAAATATGAAGAAGTATCATAAAGATAAGGAGTGAAGGTTGTGGATGCTATTATATATTGTATCAAAATAATGTAAATATACAAAGTGAGATATAACAAAGATTTAAAAGGATATCTTTGTCATTTATCCCGGGATAACTATATACCACCCAATAGGAGGAATAACTTATCCTGGTACTATTTATCGGTGACGGGATAAGTTATCGCGGATTTGCCAATCAAACAACACTTTAAGGGCCACTATATTTTTATCACAGAATTATTTGCAATTATCCTTCGTACCAAACAATCCGTTAGAGTATAATATGTGTAAGCCACAATGATGAATGTTAAATTACAATCTAAAAAGATAAATTTTTTATATCATAACTTAGAGCGTAATCGAAGATGATGTACACAAACATGGTGCACATAAGTTACATAGATTTTTCAATAAGAAATAAATTAATGATATTTTTTTAAAATTCATATCCAAAATTATTTTTGTGCATTATGTATTTTTTCTAATCTTACTATAAATTCATTAAACTTGCAGAACTTGAATAAAAAAAATTTGAAATTGAATATGAGATAAAATTATACTTGATGAAGTAAAAGTATTTAATCTGAATTTTAAAACAAAACCACTTCTAACATATTAAATTATATTGGAGTTTCCTTCTAATAGTAACAGTAGCAAAAATAATATCAATAATAATAATAGCAGTCGTAGCAATAAAATTAATAATAGTAGTAGTAATACCATCAGCAATAACAATAGTTGTAAGTAGTAGTAAAAATGAAAAAAATGAATTACAACAACAACAACAAAAAAAAAAGATAAATGAGAAAAGAGAAAAGAGAAAACGTAGGGAGGAAGAGAAACATCTTAGTAATTTTAAATATTTCTCTCAATTAAAATATATAACTTATTAAGAAAATACTATTATATTTATAATATAAAGGATTAGAAAAAATAATAAAAATATATATAAAAGAATTGATCTGATATTTGAATCCAAATCTAAATGAAATTTGAATTATAATAAAGATCTAACTTCTTAGCCTCTATTATGTATAATTTATCATGCCTCAAGAGAGTACCCCAGGTGTGACAGTCACTCGAAACCATCATTGGCCCTAAGCGAATCACTTGGTCTGGTCAGTCATTCAATCAAACGGTGAAAGACTCAGTATAAGAGTAAAACTATCAAGTGGGCAACTAATCAACATCTAAATGAATGTAAAGGTCTTTAAAAGAATCGAACAATCCAATCCAATCAAGTCATGAGGGATGGTGGGAATACAAGTCTAAGAATAGGGACATCAATCAATTCATCATTTGTCTATGAAGCATCTATTCTAAATGTCTAAATCGTTACAATGACAGGTTCATAGCTAGTTCAATAAATAAAAACACCAAACTCTAATATAGAAAATAATAATAGGTCCTTCGAGTACAAGGAGGGTTCACCAACTGCTGGAATGGATTGATCTTCAATTATGTGCCTCGTGAAGATCTTTATCTCATATATGCATCATAAAATGATGCAACGCCAAAAAGGACGTCAGTACGTGAAATATACCGTATATAAAATAGGAAAGTAAGAACATGCGTCAAGTCACTTAACTCAGTACTCAACCTCAACAAAAGATTTCACCTATCATCAACATGGCATGCAAAAAGTTAAAAAAACAATGCTTTATCTACTGTAAGTATGATTATGCAACTCAGTGAAAATAGTATATTTCTTTGAAACACACTTTCAAATAATTTTATTTTTAAAAATTAAAATGGGAAAAAGTATAATTTGAAAGGAAAAGTGCATATCTGCAATTTTGGATGAATTACGTGGGCAGTGAAGAAGAATTTCAAAATCTAAGCAAAGAGATGTTGGGAAGGAAAGAAGAACAGGAAGAGAGAGAATTATAGTTAATCTTTTTCGTCAAATCAGTTGCGGCAGAATTTGTAAGGCGAATCGGCGTTTTGCTTTGTGGCTATGTTGTTTTTTTGGATTATACTTACCAGAAAACAATAAACATAGATGAATAATAATATTGTATTATGGTTGCACCACGTCATTGGTCGTAGCATTCTCTTTTATATATATATAAAAAAGGATGCAAAGTTCTAGAGAAACATGTTCGCAAAGCTGAATAAGCAGGATGCAACAAACTCAGCGGTAAGTGTTGGACATTGCAACCCCTAGATTTCTTGAAAAATCATATCATACTGTATAATTTAAAAACAATCAAAATAAAAATGATTCTCTTGATAACGATATCAATCACCATCCAAACAAACTATAAGTGACATAACTCATCTTTTCGGTATTACATTTGATAAAAAAAATCATTCATAATTATCACATGTAAAAAATATTTTCGATGAAGTTAATTTAATTCTCTGAATAATTATCTAAAATCCTTCCAACTTTTTCTCTTTTTTTTTTCCTCACAAAAACTACAAAATCCCTTATGCTTCGACATGTTTTTTGTTTTCTTTTTTTGGGAATGGTCAACGTTAGCTGTTATAGGTTTTTTCCATCTATACATATCAGAAGTGCACCAAGTTTAAAAACTATGAGGACTATCTAGTATTTTAGAGTATATTTCAAGACTATTTTGAGTGGTTCCCCAAACTTAATGGACTGTTTCGAGCTTTTTCTCAAATTCTCACTACTCACCGGAGAATGCACAATTAGAAGACCTCACTTCACCGATTAGGTCATGCAAATCAAATCGCCGGCCGTGTTCGCTCTCGGAGTTATTGTGTGAAGTGTGTGCGCTTGGTGATTCTGTAACCTATTTTACTCGGTAAGATTGCCTCTTTTGTTTCCTGATTTCTTCATGTAGATGTAAAAGCCCTAATATTTTATTTGTCAGTATTTAAATATTGCGGATGAACTATTCCTGCTGAGAATATACTGAACGGAACACAGCAGTTCTTTTATCTTTTAATCCTGTCTTTTCCTTTAAATTGGTATTCACTCTCCCAACTAATCTTGTACTGTTAAAAGGAGAGTAACCAAGCAGCTAGAACTTAATGGAATGTGCTATAGGAAAAGGCTTTTTCATGTTTCAGTTTTCTGTTTATGTTCTGACTGATTTTCTGCGCTGGGTGCATGATCACAGGATTTATGAACATTTTAATCAAACGCTCTATAAAAATGTTAAAACCATTCTCTTTTTATCAGTATTGCTTCATCCCTGAGGTAGAGTACAGAATATTGTATATCCTCTATGTAGTATACTGCTATATTTTACATAGGCATTTTGCTGTCCATACAAATGACCGTGTCACAGAAATGTATTGAGATATAACTTTTGTATCCCTTCTATATATGCTCCTCCTACCAACTTGTGTATGGTGGTTCTGTTCATATCAAAACAAGGAAAATAGTAGGGTAATTTTCTGGGCATATCGTTGGATTGGAATTATAGAATTGGAAAATAGATGACAAAGATATGCAAAGGTTTTTACACTTCACACAACAATGAATATATTTATATACGTTGGAGTACTAGATTGAATAGACAGATAATAAATACAGATATAGGAGATAAAATCCTGTAGTTGGACAAGGAGACAAGCCCTATAAGTTGGCGAAGACCGTGAATCTCAATTTAAATATCAGTTGGTAACATAGGTGGATTTAAGGCATAAACTTTATGGTTCTTGATTCTAGGACAACATATCCTAAAGTTTTTTAGAAACTGGGTTCTAATTGTATTTCCTGTGCATATATGTTCGGTGAATGTTTTAGTTAGCGCATATATAGAGGACGAGTCAAAATTATTGTGTTCTGCAAAACCTGTATGCTTAAGCCTGCATCTGTCCCTGGTTGGTAACCTTATAAAAACATAAGTAGCTTTCAATAATAAGCTGAACTATATTGAGAGTGCATAACTTTATTGCTCCTTGAGTGTATATTATATGTAGCAATTCTTATATGTTGTTATATGTGGTATTGTGTTGTTATATTAAATATAATGGTTGTTTTGATTAATACTTGTACTTTTTCATATTGTATTATTAAATTCATTGTTACATAACGATGAATAGTCTTATTTTGTGTAACAGATAATTTGGTTTGACCACGTCCTTGCCTTATCTTTTTGCATCACTTGCCTTTATTTATTGTTAAATAATCCTATTTTTACTTTATCCTATCTATCTACTTTAACTCTATTCCGTACCCTACTTTTCTTGTAGGTTTATCCTTCAAAACTATGCAATCTATTCAAATAGTAATTGTATTCATTAATATAATACAATACAATGTATTATAAAACAATACGTAACAGCCATATGAACAGAGTGTAAATGCAACAAAGATCAGCTACCTAGAGTTTTTGGGTGGACTTCAACTCATCTTAACCATTTTTTTAAAAACTTGTTTTGTGTTCTGCAAATTTTTAAATTTTATCTTATTCCATAGAGGAGTAATAACTTCGTGTCCATTTTTTCTTTAAAAAAAAAACTATTTAGATTTAATTAATAATTCACCTTTTTATACCTTATATAATGTTTTATAATTCAGAAAATACCCTTGACAGCAAATGCCCTAATTATACTCCTTTCATTCCTTTCTTCTTCCCTTGCTGAGGATGTATGGAGTTCTTCATCGAAATCATCCTTAATGTTTCTGAAAACATACTCCAAATTCCCAAATAAAAGTTAATATTTCCATTCTCCCAAAAAGTCTTTATATATATCCTTATTCCTCAGATCTTTGATTCATCTCTACCAGGTTTACTACGTTTCCTCTTATCAATTTTTTATTTAAGTTTGAATCTTGTTGATTTTGTGAGAAATATTGGAGAAGAATATTATTGAATTGTTGTCTACATTATTACATTGAGACCCTATTTATAGATACTATAGTAGACTCCTTTTCCAACTAGGATACTATAATACAATCCTTTTCCAAATAGGATTCTATATACTATTGTAATTCCTATTCCTATTCTATTATTAATTAGGATTGTATTTACATATTCCTATTCTAACACTCCCCCTCAAGCTAGTGCATACACGGCATATGTACCTAGCTTGTTAGAAATGTAATTAATACGAGGATCAATGACGAACGTGTTGAGATATCAGCAAGTTGATCTTCCGGCTTTACAAAATTAACAGTCAACCTCAACGTCTTAGTCTTCTCATGCAATTCCGGGATCGCATTGTTAAACTTCCCAAACCAAGCTTGAGAAGATTGTTTTAAACCATAGAATGATTTACACAACCGACATACAAGGTTATCAGACTCCCCCTGAGCAACAAAATCAGGTGGATGCTCCATATAGATTTCTTCCTCGAGATCATCATAGAGAAAAACACTCTTAATGTTCAACTGATTAAAAGGTCAATGGAGAATGACAATATGGATCATCTCAAAATTACTCTAAGAAAGTCACTTTAAAACTTCTCGAGACCTGCTTATGCACCAAATTATTAGATTTGATGGCTGAAATAGTCACAAATTGAGAAATAAAATTATATGAGAAGGGTTGGAATGCTGACAAGACCCTACGGAGAATAGAATTATATGGGTAGGGTCGGAATGATGGCACAACCCTACTGGAAAATAGAAATTATATAGGTAGGATCATATTGACGACATGACCCTACTGCAAAAGAAAAATTGTATGGATAGGGTCGGAATGATGGCGCGACCCTACGCAAACTAGATTTGATGAGTCACCGAAAAGACGAATGGAACTACGCAAATCAAATCTGAGTCACCAAAAAAGACACAGTGCTATGCAACTCAGATATGAGAAAGTAGCTCGAAAAATTTACGGTACTACAAAAATTGAATATGAGTAGTCCGGAGAGATGCACGGTACTACACAAATCGAATATGAGAAAGTAGTCACCGAAAAGATGGTACGATGCTACACATGATAAATATGAAAAAAACAGTCACCGAACAGATGATACGGTGCTACCCAAATTAGCTATAAGAAAAAGTAGTCACCGGAATGATGGCGGTGCTACACAAACACTGAAAGATGTGGGGTTGACACAAAACAACCCTAGAAAGACACCGAAAATCGACGACTTGTTTGATTGAATTTTCTTCCCTTACATATGAGAATCATATATGTATCACTAACCCTACTTTGTTAATATAACTTCTGGCCAGACGGGCAGCATATGTAGGTCATAGCCGCCCGCCGGCAGCGGAAGCTCTTTGATTTTCTACCAGGACCGTAGAAGCTCTGATACCATGTGAGAAATATTGGAGAAGAATATTATTGAATTGTTGTCTACATTATTACATTGAGACCCTATTTATAGATACTATAGTAGACTCCTTTTCCAACTAGGATACTATAATACAATCCTTTTCCAAATAGGATTCTATATACTATTGTAATTCCTATTCCTATTCTATTATTAATTAGGATTGTATTTACATATTCCTATTCTAACAGATTTATTGTTATTCAGAGCTGGTTTTACAGTTGGGTTTTGGGTCTTGTTGACTGCTTACACTTACTAATCTAAGTTTGTTTTGCTTTAGAGTAGAATATGAGTTGTCATCATATAAGGGTTCATAGGTGCGTCATTGTTCATATTTGTTGAAAAAAAAAAAGGTTATTGTTTTCAAAGTGAAAAATTATTGAAACTTGGATTTATGTTTGGCTATGAATACAAATTGGAATTGTTTTTGTATTTTTGTGAGTAATTTGGAATGAAAAAATGAAAACAGTTTAGATATGTCTTATTATGACTGCTTGCTATTTCCTTATGTTTTACGAACCCTTCTTAAATCCAGAGGAAGAGAAATCAGGGTTGATATGCAGATTAACTAAAAATGGTTCTGGGAAATCTGAAGCAATTGACACCCTTTATCAAAGAAGCATTTCAGCAAACACTACTCGTGGCCAAATTCCTCTGTGGTATTCATGTCACCAACAGCTACATCTGCACCTTTGCTCTCGTACGTTAGCATAACTAGTAGTACTATTTTCTTAGTTTACTACTTCATGCTTTGGGCCAATTGAAATGTATACTCTATTATATTTTGGGCAGACTCAAGGTCCAAGCATGCTTCCAACATTTAATCTGACTGGAGATCTCGTTTTGGCTGAAAGGATATCCACTCGGTTCGAGAAAATGCAACGGGGTGATGTGGTGCTAGTGCGTAGCCCCGAGAACCCGAGAAAGATTGTGATCAAGAGACTCATGGGTATGGGTGGTGATACTGTTAGATATGTTGTGGATAATGCAAATAATGGAATAGAAGAAACTATTGTGGTAATTAAGAATTGATCAAAAACCTTCATTTACAACTGCTTTGTCCCTCGTGCAGTGATTCTTTGGCAGTATGTAACAACTTGTAGTTTTCAGCTAGTTTACTTTCGGGAGCTAATGTAGTTGGGTTTTTGCTGCCCCCCTTTCTTTTCGTTTTATCAACATTTGTTTCTTAGGTGAATAATCTTTGAATGTGAACAGGTACCAGATGGACATGTTTGGATTGAAGGGGATAACAAATTCAATACCAACGATTCAAGGAAATTCGGACCTGTTCCTTATGGACTTGTACAGGGCAGAGTCTTTTGGATTGTTAGTTATTCTTCTATATTTATATTTTCAGCTAATTTGCCAAATTGCTATGACTTGATTATATTTTGGAATGAGTTTTTGCTTAATTTCTTGGAAGTGTTTTCAAGGTAAGTTTCATGCATTATATTGCTGTGCCATTGGATGATTTTGTAGAAGACAATTTTTGAAATTTAATTCTAAAATTTGGTTGAGTTTGAATTGGTAAGTCCTATTCTTTTAAATTGTTTGACAAGGTTAAAAGGAATAGCTAAGTCTACTGTTGGTGTAGGACTTGCCAGAAGAAACCTGCCAGGGGAATCATGTCTAGTTTGTGCAGAAGAAGCATTTTCAGAGGATTATGTTGTGTTAAATAGTGTGTGCTGATTTTAATGGTACTGTTAGCTACAATTTGGTTAGTTAGGGCTAAGTTCTACATATATTCATAGGCACACCAAAGCTCTTTGTGAACTTGTTTAGTACTTCAGGTTCTTGTAGAGTAGTTGATACTTGTGAAAGTCATCCGATATGTTTTATGTTTCAGACTTGAATTCATAAACCAACAGATCTGTCACTAACTATTTCTGGAGAGTCATATTGAAATTAGTAAACTAGGAACGTTATAAAACATGTAACTTTTTGATCATTTTTCCATATTTAAGTACTTCTTTGTGCAGCATTCTTTTTTTAATTGTGCTGTGTTATAGAAGTCTAAAAGTTCTGATAATGTGATTAGGTATGGCCTCGTGAAGATTTTGGATCAGTAGGAAGAGAAGTACGGTAATTCAACCTTTCAAGGTACACTTGTTTAGAATTTGATGGGTTTTTTTTTTCTTTTTCTAATTAGGAGCTTGGATTTTTTGTTATGGGCTTTGTGCCATTGATTTGCAATATTGTCCTCTTTTCACTTTGATATTCGTCATAGATTGGAGTCCTGTGTTCTTTGATTGCACCACCACTTCTTTCATTTGCCATTATTCGAAAGATCTTCTCTCTAGTTAAAAGAATTCTTTTTTCCTCCTCTTACCATTTTCAATCATTTTTATTAATTTGCAGTATTCTCATCAAGTTTATCTGTGGAATTTAATGCATACAAGAGAAGCATCATTCCTTACTAAGAAAAAACGTGTGTAAATTCTACTACTACCAATTTTAACAGGTTAAATTTGGTGATATGGAATAATATTTATTTTTTGTTTAGGAATGAATTTAGAGAATTAAACAATTTCTTGTTCTATATTTTGTATCCTTATTTTTCCAAATTAGTCTTAGTGAACTATTTATGCTACTTCCAATTGTTCTCAGGAACTTATGATGAAGTTATGTGAACTTTATAAGTATTAATCATTTAAACTTCATGTACTCACTTAATGAAAGGTAGCAAAATGCTTAGGAATTAAATATTGTGTTTACATTTCTTCCTAGCGTGTTTTTCTTTCTAAATGTTTTCTTTTTTTCTCCCCCGGCTTATTCAAATTTCTTCCTAGTGGTTTGGTTGTAGGAAGTTTGCACATTTTCAAACTAAACTACATTTGATTGCTAATTGTATACAGAATGAAGCTTCCTTTATTGTGGCTGGAATGCGGTTTATGTTTGATATGACAAGATTATGCCTCATAATATTGTATCTTTTGCTAGTATTCTGATTTTTGTTATCATGCTTTCTAGAGCATTTGTATGATGTTAAGCATGTCATAAATTTATATGGAGCAACTTGATGGATAAGAGAATTCTTTCAGTTACTGTTGCTTTCCATAACAAAGGCCTTGTTATATAGCGTTACCTTTGCAGATTTGGAGTGTTTTCTTACGACTTACAGCATGGATGTATGCAATTACTGAAGATGGCAACTCGTGGGCAGCTAAGTTGGAGTGGAAGGACAGGATGCCAGAATTGCTAGTATTCGATAAATCCTTTTCGCATGCTCCAGAGTTTGCATCACTCATTCTTTAACTGGCGCTGCTATTGCATAAGCAAGGTTCCAGCCTGATACAAAGCATGACATGTAACAAATACTCGAATTAACTGTGTTTCATTTTTCACTTTGCCCAGATGTTGTTTCAACTTCTTTAATGCAGTTTTTTTGAAAGAAACAGTAATAGAGTGTTTTTGTCATCTAAGTTGCTGAAACATCTTTCACTTGGCAATTATCATTTTAGCTTCATCCTTGTGCGGACAACATTAAAACTATCAATTGTTTTTTCCGTGGTTACATGTTTCATTCAATAAATATAGTAACATTTTTCATGTTAAATAACTGCTGAATGCAATGTATATGTTATCCTCTAAAATATCGACCTCCTCTCTTAGTTATTTCTACATCATGATAATTCATGTGTTATTTGGTGGGTCGCCAATATTACTAATCAAATGTTCTTTGTAGACTCAAAAATTAAATAAATTGTAACCATGTCATCAATAAAGTTGAAGAATGATTCTTTTTAAGTAATAAAATAGAAAAAATTGGCACTCTTAATTCTAACCATGTCATCAATAAAGTTGAAGAATGATTCTTTTTAAGTAATAAAATAGAAAAAATTGGCACTCCTAATTCTAGATCTATCCAAAAACTGCAGAATTTATTACAATTCATTTAAAAAGAATCTTTTGATAGAAATTGAACAAAAAATCAAGAGCTCCGAGCCAATAAAAACTGAGAAAATTGACTCTAGAACCAATTTCACTCCGAACTCCATCGTAGAATTTGAACCTAACGATTAAGTAAGAAGCAATGAAAACGACGAAGCTTGTGAATGCAAAAGATTCTATGGATCTTAATGATTAACTTATCAAGATGACGAAACGAATTAAAAGTTAATTCACGTATTCTAAAATCTGAGAAGTCGGGAATTAATCCTGCAAATGAAATAAGAATTGAAAGAATAAATATTTGCCCGTGAAATTATTTTTATTGCAAAATTTAGGAAAGGATTCTCTATGTTTTGGAAGGCACTATAATCATACGCAGAACACCAAATTATGGGTAAATCACTTGAGATAAAGTGTAAAACAGAGACGATTTTTACAAAGGGGAGGAAAGAAATGTTTCATAAATTGGCTGATGTTTGAAGAACCAGTGGATGGATTGTGATTAGTTGTAAATCCAGAGCTAGTAGTAGTAAGGGTGGTCAACGAATAATTATGTCATTCTATCCTATTGCAAGGCCAACCATATATGTAAGATAATCAGATGAAAAGCTTTGAAGGGCAAGAAACATCTAAAACCTCATATAAAGGAATCTGTAAAATCTAGAAAGTTCATTGCAATGTTTGCTATATACATGGATCCAAGTTACGCAGGCATCTCTACCCTGAGCAACCACCTTGCATGGGGTATTTTTCCATTGAGTTGAACTTCGATCACTCAACGGAGTTCTTTCACTTTTAGTATCGTCAGTCCCTCATTTCTACCTGAAAATCACCAATTAATGTACAATTCCATCACGATGATCATATGGGGCTCGCCCTTGAGACCTGCATCCGCAATGCTCAAAACACATTGGTACAAGTTTTTGAATCTAAATACAGTAAGATAATGAAAATCAAAAACACGAAAGGAACGATCACCAGTGTAGAAAGCTCGAGTACTTAAATTGATTTTCTACTATATTTTTACATACAGTGTCTTTTGGGTTTTCATGTGCGGTGGTTAAAGGGAGGTTAAGAATAATGTTGCATAAGTTGTGTCTTTTAACTGCTAAGCTGCAATTCTGGCGAGTTTGTGGATATTAAGAAAAATTGAATGGGCAGCTCAAATATGATTCGTCTTCACCTACCATGATTTCACCGTTCCTAATGCAATGCGTGAGGAGGGATATAATTTATTTGCTTTATCTTCAATTTTTTTCTATTTCACTTGATCAGTGATAGGCTGATTGCCTTCTAGAAGAACATGCATGACCAATCAACAGACAAGGTGTGCAATAGAGTTAAAAAGAAGGCAAGTAACCTGATTCTGCACGCTAGCAGCAGCTGTCCACCGCTGAGGCTGTACTGTCACTGAACTGTCATTTATAAAAGCTATTGTCCTCGACTCCTGTTGACTGAAAGTGACAAGTGGAGGTGGTAGTTCTCTCATCACCCATAGCACAAATGCCGAAGGTACTGAAGAACCTGGAAAATATTTTGGTCAGGTAACAGAGTATAGAAAGTTTTCCCCCCTTTGTGAATGGAACTCAGGAAAGAACTGCATAGTAAGATTAACTCCCCCCACAAAACACGTACAAGCTACTAGTATTCTTGGTTGAAGAAATATTTGGAGTCTCCATATCATACTCCAATACAAAAAAGATAGATGTAATATCTTAAGCTAAAGAGCAACAACATAACTAGTGTAATCCTACAAGTGGAATCTGGAGAGAAGAGCAAGTACTATGGATATTGCTAAACTAGGAGCAAGATAAGCAATATCTTGACGCACCCTTACTAAGTCCTCTCACAACCATGTCCCAAATTTTTAAAGAAATATCTGATACGTCCCAGCACAGCTCTTATGTGAACTCCTTACTGTATAGCTCCACTTTTGTTGAGTGCATCCAGAGAAACATCTCACAACCACCCAAAATTTTACGATATTAATGCACCTATATAACATCAACAGAGCACCTCTGACTGTTAAAATTGGTTCCTTCCACCATGTTTAGTTCAGCCTTCATCTAATTAACTTCAGTTTGTAACTCTTAGGTATAAGGGGGGTGGGCTGGAGGAGCATGGAGTAGCTTCGATAATTGATAACAACAAATAGCAGGCACAAAGCAGAAGTTTCCACTGAAGTCTAGAATTTCAAATCAAGCTGTAGCATTCAATAAAGACCAGATTCTAAGGAGTACCTATAAAGTAATACAAAACCATGAGAAGAGATGTACAGACACCATTTATCTTCTGTCCATGCCAGTTAAAAAGAAGCTGCATTAAAAGCATCATCATTTAGAAACTTATGCAGTAAAAACAAAAGGCAATCTCATGAAACCAGCAGAAGACATACAGGTATATCTGTGAATATGGCGACAGCAGCACTTGAAGTGAAACATAGAACAGAAACAACTGCCAAGCCTGCAACCTTCAGTTGACAAAAATATAATAAAACATCAAACTTCACAACTAAATAATCTTATCATAATCTGTGTCATGACTGCTAAATTTTAACAGGGAAGCGAAGAAGAGAAAGAACAGTGCATTATATTCAAGCTGTCAGTTCTTAAAACTAAAACTGTAAAAGATCTCAGAATGCTATGACATGACAGAGAAGTTTTCTGCAGTCTGCAAATAACGATTGCAAATGGCATACAGAAAATGGTAGTGATGCACTGTGGAAAGATGAGTTGGTACCTTCCACATTTCTGATGAAGCCCTTTCAGATCTCACTTTGCTCATTTTCAAGAACAATACGAGTCCTGCATAGTGGAGGTCTTATGGTCAGAAAAAACAAATTTTGAAATAGAAAACCTTCACATAAAATAATTAGAACACAAAAGACCTAGTTTAGAAGTTCAGCAAGTTCTTTAGGACCTATGTTGCTCGGATTCTTCAAAAATATCGACAGGTGCATGTCGAATCCCTCCAAAAATAGTGTATTTTTGAAGGATCTAACATGGGTGCGGCAACATTTTTAGACAGTCTGAGCAACTTAATTTAGGCCAGGTGTTTCATAAAACTTCACACAGCTCGATGAGAAATGGGTAATTGGTTGTACAATCAACTCATTCGATCACAATATTACTGATGAAATATTTGCCTTTCTGAGGAGACAGTAGTTTTACCCCCTAAAACTATCAACCATGCATATCTTATTGTTTAACGATTTCAGCAAGTACTTCTCCACTCCCCTGACCACCTCTGGGAACACACACAAACACACACACACACAGAGGGAGAGAGAACTCTTGAACATTTGTAAATCACTCCTTATTGTTAACTAAGATAACTCAAATTTTTCATATCACCTGATTCTGTGTAGGGATGGTGGATGAAGACATTAGTTAATCCACAAGTATTGAAGTGCCCATGTAAAGATATATGATGCATCGTAGCAATAAATAAGAGTTTATAACTGAAAATGGCAGGATAACAATTTTCTGGGACGTGTAAAAATTAATGTGGAAGCAGGATAAATGATACCAGTGTATGAGATACTAACCATAGCATGCCAACGCCACTCCCAGCAGAAGAACTGCTGCGGAAAAGAGATCTACATACACCTGGATGAAACTGCACTTTATCAATATTCAAGAGGAAAATGGGAAGAAGGTGTCAGGCAAAGAAAAAGATCACCATGAAACAGTCTAAATTTATAGTTTCTCCCAACAACAGTTAAACACCAAAGACCAGTGCGATAAGCAAATCAATACTACCATGCTAATTCATTTAAGCATGAAAAGCATTTTACAAGAACTACCTTTACTCATAGGAGTAACACATCCTCATTTTCATGGAGATGCTTCTCTCAGTAGATATTAAGAAACAGTTTGGGCTCCAAGTCAAAGTCATACACTAATTTGTGTTATAAAATCAAATTGCAGCTAAAAATGACTACGTGAGGCTCAAAGTAATCTATATAGAGAACCAACAACTGCTAAATCAAATGAGGTTAAAGAATATGCGAGAACAACAATTAAATAGATTGTGTTGTAAAATCTAGTTGCAGCTAAAAACAAATATGTGAGGCTCAAAGTAGTCTATACAGAAAACCAACAAATGCTAAATCAAATAGGTTAAAGAATATGTGAGAACAACTAATATAAATAGATACAGGTAATCAAAGAGCCTTGGTCCATACCCGAGCCACAACAGATGAATCAATAGGATTCCTTCCCCTCCCAATCCATATCAGTACAGCAGCTACCAACATTACCAGAAAAACTAACAGGGTAACCTGGTCAAAAAGCAAGAACATGAATTAAGAACCAAAATGGGAAAAGAGGAAACATAGCGAGTTAAAATATGTCATTTATCAAGAACATATACACTGTGTCTTAGAAACAGGGACACAGCAGGGGAGCTTGCAGGGTAGGGAATTTCCCACAAAGCAGACATATGCCGCACAAAAAACTTAAAATAAATTTAGAAAACAATAAAATGAAAAAAAAAAAAACACTAAAATTGGACATAATTCATAAGCCCAAGATAAACAGAAAAAATTAAGTACCAACTTATAATAACATATTTTTATTTTGATATAGTTTACCACCATAGACTGAATTATAGAACAAAATTTGTTTTTTATAAGTTAGAACAGCAACATATAAGTACTCAAATACTTCGAAGAAGATATTCTAAGTCACACAAGGCAGATAACGCAAAGCATAAATGTGGGCCTAACCCCACTTATTTGGTTGTTATCGCAAGAGACTTTTCATCACATGGTTGGCCACTTGCACCTAGAGCATGTGAACTGAGCTGCTACGTGAATCACAACTTTGCCTTTTAAAAGTAATATGCGCATACTTCATAGTCTTTACCAGAACCACAACTTTTTGGCGGCTTCCCATTTTGACTGCACGAAAAGAACAGCACCTTCGGCGACTATCAGCATTTGAATTTGGCTTGTTCTTCTCCAACAAAGCTTCTCGAGGACTATATACATCATCTTCATCCTCTTCATCATTTGACTGATGACAAAGATCAACCCTGAATTCATTTGCATAAAGGATTAGAATCTATCTATATTTAATTTCTACATGAAGATTGAGTTCATGGCTTTGGACGCATGCACCAATATTCCTTTCTATTTTAACTATTCCCTCGAGAATAACTATATCTTTTTACTTACACCGGGTGTCCGAGTCTCTTTGAGTGCACAGAACCTTTTTATTCAAGAGGTTCTTGTATATTAAAATTTTGTGGATGTAAGTGCAAAAGGGTATAAGATATGCGACAACTTTGGCCACAAATGTTTTGGTCTAGTGGTGAGAACATAAGTGTGTGACATCGTGATGTGCGGGCTAGGCGCATGTCACAGGTTTAAATTCCACCACAAACAAAAAACTGGTATTACGTGGAGAAGTTCCTTAATTTCTCCCTCTTCTACTTTATCAATACAATTATTCTTGTTGTTCATTACCTTTTTCTCAATTTTAGTACTATTGTTGTCTCTTTTATTTTGGTTCTTTATTTTGTCGTCGATATTTTTCTTTTTTTGGATAGTTTCACCATAGTTCTTTTTACTCTTGTATTTTTCAAACCTGTTTTGTTAAATGCTCTTTTTTTCTTTTTTTGACCCGAAGATCTATCGGAAACAACTTCTCTACCGCAGAAAGGTAGGCCACCCTCTCTAAACCCCACTTGTGGGATTATACTGGATTTTTTTATTCAAGTGGAGAAACAATAGAAGAGTGGGCCCCATCATCCTCCAAGCACCAAACAGTGCATCACTGGTCAGATATAAAAGGAAAAGGCGATACATGACAACTTTGTTGCTGTAGAGCAAAAGGATCTATAATCCACGAATAGCACTAGCTCAACTAACTGCTGTTCACCAAAAGAGGATCATGATTTGGTCAACCACATTTTGAAGTTCAGTAGTGGTGTCTTGCAAACTGCTGATTTTGGCAGCTTACTGATTAAAGTAACAGATACTATTTCTCTGCCCAAGATTATTTTCTTGAATGAGGATGACTGGAGAAAAAAATGGGAAGTTCACGATACTGAGTTTCCCTCATAAATTAGTTTCTTTTACTCAAATTAAGAATTGAATAAAGAAGGCGATTAGTTAAATGCACAACGATAATTTTCACACGGTCAAAGAAACAGCAAACAGAAGGCGAACTTACCAGAACGAAAGGAGAAGAAGAAATGCAGCAAGGAAAAGAATTTTGGGGAAAGCTGCAAAATAGCTTTTCATCAGTCCTAATTAAAATAGCATAGTTCAAAAAGAACATACTGGGTTTCACATACCCATAACAACAAAGCCACAGGATTGTGACCAGCAAATCCAACCCTTACAAGCGGCAACAATTGTCAAAACAAAATAAAGGAAATAACCTGCAGGAGAATAAAGTCAATGACTGATTCATACAAGTAAACTCAACTCTAACAGATTACTTGTTGGACATTCACTTTCTATATCATTATGAAATGCACAGAAAGCAAAATATAAAAGATAAGGGTAGGGTATCAAAGGAAACCATATACACGTGCACATGTGGTTTATCAAAATATCATGTCCAAATTAGCCATACCCTTTGCTCCCTTAATTTCTACCAAACAAGAAGCAAAATCTTTGACAACTACAACAACAACATATCCAATGTGCAATCCTACCAGTGAAGCCTGGGAAAGTTGGGGTGTACGCAAACCTTACCCCAACCATGTAGAGAGGATATCTCCCATAGACTCCCGGCTCAGGAAAAATATTTTCAAAAACAGGTTTGACAAATACAAGAGTAAAAGCTATTGTAAAGTTGTAAAAAGAAAGTACTAACAAAAAAAAAGTATAAAGATAATCCAAGTAAATGAAACATTAGCAGTAATACAATTGAAGAATAAAATAATAATAATAATAGTAGTAGTAATGATACTGATACCATTAGCTCATGCGTTTTAGCGCTACTAAGATGGGCTTTTTAATTAAGGGTGACAAGAATGTTTTAAAATTAAAAAAAAGTGACTCAAGTCTTAAGAATTAGGTGTAGGTGACAAAAATTTAATTAAGGATTAATGGTTTAAGTTGACTTTGCAAAAAGGTCCCCAACTTCAATTTGTTACACTTTAACCCATCAATACAAAATACCCAAAATACCCCCAAACCCTCCCTTCTTTTTCACCTCCATTACCGCGACGCCCCACCCTCCCCCGCGACGCGGAAGCCCCTCCCCAGCGACATTTTTCTCCCATTTGCATCGTTTCATTTGCTTTTGTTGTTGTTGTAGTTGTTGTTGTTCTTCTTCTTGTTCTTGTTCTTGTTCTCCTTCTTGGTATTGTTGTTGTGTTGTTGTTGTTAGTATTTTTCCCAACACAATATTTGTGCTTCAAATTAGGTTGAAAAGAAATCAATTTATTTGGGGCATTTGTTCGGATAGCCGTAGAAATTACTTGAAAGGTAAGTTTCCATCCTCATTATGCTTGATAAAAGTGTATTTGGTGCTATTTATTTGTGTTTTGTGGTTTTGTTGAATATTTGGCCATTGTTGCCATTTGTGCACATTGGGGGCGATTTGGAGAAGACGCAGCAGCTGCTGGACTGTGCAGCAGCTGCTGGACTGTTCAGCAGCTGCTGGATTGTGTGCAGCAGCTGCTGGACTGAGTGCAGCAGCTGCTGGACTAAATTCAGCAGCTGCTGTAGTTTTTGACTGAATTAGTTGGTTTCATATGATGAAGTAGCTGCAATTGTTGTATTTCTGTACATGTTTTCTGATGTTGCGTTTTTAACTGTTATTTATATAGGTAGCTTGAAGATCAACCATGGCAGACAGAATAGTATTAGGAGTTGATTGTCATGGTGAATGGGTTGAGTCGAATAATCGTTTTATTTGGCGTTGGAAAGGCAAAGAAATGGCCGAGACGATAGCGATGATTGTGAATCGAGATATCTCGTACGATGATTTTGTAAATCAAATTATTTGTAGTTGTGAATTAAATTGTGAGCCGGATGATATCGTCATCACTTACATGCATTCCGCGATGATTTTGTAAATCAAATTTTTTTCTGCATACACTCTTGCACAAAAAAATCCAATCTCACCAAAAAACCTTCTCCGCGACACATCCGCGACGCGTACGTGTCGGGAGCTTCAGTGTTTTCCAAGTCCAATTTTTGGTGATTTTAAGCTACGGGCCCCGAAAAAATCACCAAAGCATGCCAATAGCCTATGGATGGATGCCTATGAATCGGTGATTGCTAGGAACTTCTCAGCAGCTGCTGGGAAATTCTCAGCAACTGCTGTATTTTTCTCAGCAGCTGCTGGACTCGACCTTCGAATTTTCGTTACTACCTATGGGAAGATGCCTATAATGGGATGCTATCATCCATGTGTAGTGGTAAGTTATACATTGACTATAAATAAAATGCTAAATTCACGAGTGCTCTTATACATTGACTTCACTTACTCAAAACTGATAAACAATCAATTCATCAATTGCACATGTGACTGATACTGACTAAGTAAATCACACTTATTTCGGTGGTTGTTTCGATTAATTGGTCGACGTGGTCATCGTTATACATGAATATAAGGAATTTGGTCCAATTCAACACTAGAAATAACTCGATCGAAAACATTTTGTTACAAGTTGTTGTAGCAACTTGGCAAGTTGCTGGGAAATTCTCAGCAGTTGCTGGGAAATGTACAACAGCTGTTGGGAAATTCTCAGCAGCTGCTGGGAAATGTACAGCAGCTGCTGGGAATTATACAGCAGCTGCTGAGAATTGCTGGGAAATTCCCAGCAGCTGCTGAGAATTTCCCAGCAGCTGCTGGACCCGACCTTCGATTTTTCGTTAGTGCGTATCGGAAGATGCCTATAAGGGGATGCTATCGTCCATGTGTAGTGATAAGTTGAGTTTTGTTACTCCGACTACAACTAAAATGGTAAATTCAGCAATGATCTTATACATTGCCTTTACTTACTCAGAAGTAATAAACAATCAATTGATCAATTGCACATGTAAGTGATGCTGACAAAGTAAAGTGACTATTGCTTGGTTGCGTCGATACGTTTTGTAATACATTAGTAATTATCTTATGCGTGAGGTGGAATCAACAGTGATCTTATACATTGAGATAGTACTTACACAAATAAAATGTTGGCAGATCTACGTCACACTTATTTCGGTGGTTGTTTCGATTAATTTGTCGACGCGGTCATCGTTATACATGAATATAAGGAATTTGGTCCAATTCAACACTAGAAATAACTCGATCGAAAACATTTTGTTACAAGTTGTTGTAGCAACTTGGCAAGTTGCTGGGAAATGTACAGCAGCTGCTAGGAAATTCTCAGCAGCTGCTGGGAAATGTACAGCAGCTGCTGGGAATAACACAGCAGCTGCTGGACCCGACCTTCGATTTTTCGTTAGTGCATATCGGAAGATGCCTATAAGGGGATGCTATCATCCATGTGTAGTGGTAAGTTGAGTTTTGTTACTCCGACTACAACTAAAATGGTAAATTCAGCAATGATCTTATACATTGCCTTCACTTACTCAAAAGTAATAAACAATCAATTGATCAATTGCACATGTAAGTCACACTTATTTCGGTGGTTGTTTCGATTAATTGGTCGACGTGGTCATCGTTATACATGAATATAAGGAATTTTGTCCAATTCAACACTAGAAATAACTTGATCGAAAACATTTTGTTACAAGTTGTTATAGCAACTTGGCAACTTGCTGGATTATTCTCAGCAGCTGCTGGGAAATTCTCAGCAGCTGCTGGGAATTATACAGCGTCTCCGCGACGCCTTCGCGACGCGGACAGGTCGCGGAGGCACACTGTTTTTGTATCCCAAATTTTTGGGATTTTTCGTTCCCGGCCCCGAAAAAATTCAACCAACACCTACACATCCTTCAATATGTTAAGACATGTTGGTTCGCCAAAAAAAACTCCCAAAAAAACTCCCGGGTCGGTCGAAAAACCACGCAACATTTTCAGCACTGGAAATGTGCATGTCCGCGACGCCTTCGCGACGCGGACTGGTCGCGGATGCACACTGTTTTTGTGTCCCAAATTTTTGGGATTTTTCGTTCCAGGCCCCGAAAAATTCAACCAACACCTACACATTCTTCAATATGTTAAGACATGTTGGTTCGCCAAAAAAAACTCCCAAAAAATCTCCCGGGTCGATCGAAAAACCACACAACATTTTCAGCACTGGAAATGTGCATGTCCGCGACGCGGACTGGTCGCGGATGCACACTGTTTTTGTGTCCCAAATTTTTGGGATTTTTCGTTCCCGGCCCCGAAAAATTCAACCAACACCTACACATCCTTCAATATGTTAAGACATGTTGGTTCGCCAAAAAAAACTCCCAAAAAAACTCCCGGGTCGATCGAAAAACCATGCAACATTTTCAGCACTAGAAATGTGCATGTCCGCGACGCCTCCGCGACGCGGACTGGTCGCGGATGCACACTGTTTTTGTGTCCCAAATTTTTGGGATTTTTCGTTCCGTGCCCCGAAAAATTCAACAAACACCTACACATCCTTCAATATGTTAAGACATGTTGGTTCGCCAAAAAAAAACTCCCAAAAAAACTCCCGGGTCGATCGAAAAACCACGCAACATTTTCAGCACTGGAAATGTGCATATACGCTTCTACGCGACCAGTGCGCGACGCGGACTGGTCGCGGAACATGCGAAATCAACCGCTGGTAATTTTGTTTTTTTAAAAAAAAATTTTAATTTTTTTTTAAAAAAAAATAATTTTTATTTTTTTTTAATAAAAAAAAGTTTTTTTTTTTTACATATGGGTTCCAAAAGTTTTAAAACTTTACACTTACACCCATTATTAACTTAATCAAATAATTAATTTAACTAATGACAAGTTTGACCAGTCTTGGTCAAACTTGTCACCAAAATTAATTTCAACACTTTTTTGTCACTTGTCTCCAAATTTTCACTACTAAGATTTAAGCAGGTCAATGACCTGCCGCCATTTATTAACTAAACCCATTTTGATATTCTCAAACTCACCCCGACCCACCCATCTGACACCCCTACGATCAGTAAATATGTGCTAGTATCACCGGAATAATGAACAATCACAGAAGATAAAAACCGCGTTGAAACTCCGAACCAATAATTATTATATAAAGAAAGAACTAAAAAATCGATATACCCTTAGAGAGACTCTATATACATCACCGAAAAGAGGTATACTGCAGTATTGGCAACCAGGGGCGTATATACATGGAGATACAATGATTCACCCAAACCCCCTTCGTCAGAAAATTCTCTCCCTGTATGTATAAGGTCAAATTTGTTTCGGTGAGCATATATATTAAAATGAACCCCCTTAACACAAACAAAGAACCTCGCTCAGTGGCTAAGGGGGTCAAGCATCGCCCTAATATCTTGGGTTCAATCCCAAGGACAGCTTTTTCCTTCCTTTTTTTCCTTTGGAAGATCCAATAACAAAGCTGATATGGGCTCAAAATGTGGAGCCCATTTTTGGACTAAATGTGGAGCTTTATTTTTTTTCATTATTTTCCTTTTTTATGCCATTTCTTCCTCCCAATTTCCATTTGTTCAAATTTATTAAGCACATTATTTTTATTTTTGTATTTTATTCTTCTTATCTCAAATACTCAATTAATTTTACGAAACTCTCTTTTTATATATTAATTAAAAGAAACTCTTTAAAAATATATAAATTGTTCTTAAATATGAAGCTGAGATAGAAAAAAAATATGTTTTAAGATAATGTAAATTAAATTTAATCAAACGAAGAAATTTAAATGGCATGAATATCCATGATATTTCTTTCTTATTTTTTTCTTAGAGATAAAAACTAAAGTTATTTTATTTATTCATCACTTTTTTAACAAATGGCAAACCTTATACATTGAATAAATGAACTAAAAAACAACTGTGCCATTTATTTATATTTATCTTTTTAATATGCATTATAATATTAATAACTCAATTCCTACATATTTTTAAAGAATCTTGACAATTTTCAAAGTACCATATAATTGTATGAACACAAATTTAAAATTTAAAAAAAGAATCAAAATAAAGTAGAACGCTCTAAAATAAAAGGAAAAGATCACAAAAAATTTTTAGAAGACTCAATGGAGCAAGGTACAAATAGGAAGGAACGCTAAACACGGCATGAAAAGACAAGTAAAATTTAACAGGTTAACGTCAATTTTTTCTTCCCCTGCCCGTTTTACTCCATTTTTCAACTTACTACGGTATATGTTGACACCCACCCCACCCCCCACCCCACACATAAATCTTGGCTCCAGTGTTAGCAACTTAAGAATAGCCGAGATTCGTAATAATGTTCAAAAAATGACTCAGTACCACACCCTAACACCATGAAGGGGAAAAGGCAGAGACAAGGAGACTTGTTGAAACAGTAACGAAAGTTCGAGGTAGTAGCAGGGACCTAATATGGTGACTTTGACATATGAAGAATATGAGAAGGCTTTTCAGGAAAAATGACAAGAAATTCCATATTTACAGGAGAGACTTTAATACTGAGACTCCAACACCATGAAGAGAGGAAAAGGACCTATCCACAATGTTCTATAAATTCAATATCTAACCTCTGTTATCATGAGAGAAAGGAGTGAAAAGGACATCTTCAGAACATGCACTAAAAATAACGAAATAAGACCTGTACTGCTAGAACAGTCACTATAAAGAGATAAACACAGTAAACTTATAAAAAGAAGGAAAAGCTTTACCAGACAGACGCCATAGAAAAGGGTTAGAAGCCACTTAAAACACTGAACGTAAGAGTGGTGTTGCCAGGACCATCAACTAACATAGATACTCATGCCTAAACTAATTTAGCGGCTACTTTTTTTAAAAATCGATGCAGGGGCCAATTCCATCTCACAGCTACATGCAATGCAGGCCAGCTGGCCAGAGACAATGCTTCAATGTAGTCACTAAAGTGTTAGGTTTGTGCTTCACGTCCATGGCTGTATCTCGCTTAGGTGGGCAATAAAGAGTAAATATAGAGAGAAAATTATATATGAATTTGTTGAGAAGAACATAACAAAGGAATAGTCAGAAGTAGTTGCTAAACCTGAATTAGAAACTTAAAGCAGCAAACTTCCATCTGAATGAACACTAACATGATCTTTGAACTTGATTTACATCATCTTATCCCATATATTTCATCTAGTTGTATATCTTCCAACTCATTTGTCTGAATTTGTTGTTTTTGTTCATAGTTATGTTTTCTGGTGCTGGATACATATTTCTTTCTTTCTTTTAATAGGTTGCACTAGATAAATACTTCTTATTTCTTATTAGCACATTTTTCAGAAGAACTCACATTTTAATAATGTTTTACGTTTAATTAAAGCATAACATGTCACTTTTCAACACTTCCACCATTGAGTCAAATCTTAGTGAGAAGCTGCTCAAGGAACCAAAAACAAGAATGTTTGCTAGTTCTCTAGGTACACGAACCTAGTTACCCCATACAGATTAAAAGTTTGCAGAAAGCTTGTATTCGCGTAAAGTGGCATATTACCTACTCTTGCACAACTTCATATTTTGCAAATATAATCTAAGAACATATTAAGTCAAATCATTGCATTTACTCTTAAAATCACTTATCACTTTGTGCTTCAACATTATTTCATCTCTCTCACGTCACGTGCATTCAAAACAAAATATGCATCAACAATTGGCTTAAGAAACCCAATATTATGAGTAAAAAGTGCATATATATTTCTTTGATAAGAGCTCCAGGGAGTTCTCAGGGAAAAACAATCTATAGATAGTATGATGATACTACAGTGAGAATAATATCCTTACCCAAATTTGAAGATCCAATCATCAAGTGAAATACCTGCAATTTCATAGGTGAAGTCTCGTAAGCATGATTTGCAATTAGCACATAAAGTGAAATAAGAAGCCTCACTGAATGTACTAAAGTGTTTTATTAAGGCTAACCAGCACAAAGGAAGAAGCATCATTGAATCTACTTTATGACTGTCACTTTATAGCAGTAAAACTTAAACAAAATAAGGCAACATTTCCAATTTCTAATATCTGTTTATATCCTCCAAGAGATGTATTTCCAATTTCTAATATATGTTTATATCCTCCAAGAGATGTAGTGCTACCTCTGAGCTGATGAAGTCTTTTATTTGTTATTATACAGAGCTAGTCTACTTAAAAATTATCAAGTGTGGCCCAGTTTTCTTTTTCGATAGGTATATCAAGCATGCCCCACTTCACAGTCAGGTATTAGAGGAACAAGGCTGTGGGATGAATCTGGTTTTTTGATAATCTTCAAATGAGTGGAAGAAGCATCTTGTATGCACCATATTTGGATAATTTTATGCAGAATGAGACTCCTCATTATTCACTAATATCAGCTATTCAAAGATGCAATTGTGTTCTTTTGAAGAAGTAACATCACCAGAATATCCAACCCAATCTGCACTGCACATTGTACCACTTGCTGGACGCTAACATGGTAAAAAGTAGAGCTGGCCCAGCATTTACCGGTCATCACCACAAGACAAACACTATGACCCTGACTGGTACAAAGCTCAACATCACCGTTATCACACTCGTAAACGGTAAAAACCTTCATCACCCTTGGGATCACCAATAAACTGAGCCTGCACTAAGAACTGAGCATAGACACCCCTAATCTTTAATACCAAATAATTCAGATGTGAGCTTAAACATACCACTAATGCCATAATGGCCAAGTGATTAGGCTAGGTTTAATATCCTGAAGTTCGGATTTTATACTCATCAGAGGACTGAGAGAGAAAAAGAGATACATTTAGCGAGTACAACTAGATCACATGGAAAAAACTGGAGACTAACCTGGTAAGATACTAACATTCAGAAAACCTACATGATCATCAGTAATCTTGGCAATGCTTAAAAAGAAAAATTTAGGTAATAGCTATCGAGTTGTAGAAACGGATGGAAAGGGTCATTACTCATTACAATCGCAATAGTGACAAAGAACCAACTTAATACCGGAACTGTAAAGGCATTTCAAGCATATTTTGGCTTGTGAAGACCGCTTTTATGTCACCTGAATTATCTAATATGTTCTTATTAAAAAAAACTATTTATGTCACCTGAACCGTAAATGCTAGGCACACAAGTGTTGAACATTTTATAAGACGATGGTTTAGACAAGAGTATTGAGTAGAATATCATCAACATGGGTTCTTGGACTTTTCACATTGTCCTCCCTTCTACACTCTAACAGGTAAACCAACAACATAAGTTAGGAGCTCGGCTAGAAGGAAAATAGATGAGAAAAGCGTTTCTAATAAACATGCAAAGTATACATTAAACCAAGCACCAAGATTAAATTGAAGCTCACATAACCAGCCATGTACTCCAACATACTCCCTGTGCGCACACCTCCTCTGTGATTTGATCCTAATCATTTATTGTGTATTAGAGTAGAAGGCTAGTAAGTGTAGAGTACTGTCTTTTGTTGTGAAGATTTAGTGCCTAGCACAGGACTCTAGTTGTGCATTTGCAGTTCTTGCCTTATGTTGTCAATTGCATTTTGATTATTCACATTATTTTGATGTTGCTATTGTTTCTCCATTGTTTTCTTCTTCTTTTACTTGGGATTGATACACTTGAGCCAAGGGTCCTTCGGAAATAGCCTCTCTACCTCCACAAGGTAGTGGTAAGATCTGCATACACTCTACCCTTCCCAGACCCTACTTTGTGGAATTTCACTGCGTATGGTGGTGGTGGTGTACTTATAAAAAATGTAAAGATATAAGCGATTAGACACCTTAACATGCATACCAAAGTCTTAGTTACCTAAGAAAATTATTATTTTTGTAATTGTGGTGACTTCGACTGCCTCACACCAATACAAATACAAGGTGACTCTACTTGCCGAGGCCTAGGCAAATAGGAAGAAATCACTTGGGCGTCTTTGTCTTTACTATGTTCCATGGTTTTCATCTTCATTGACAGTGAGGCCATACCCTCCGGTGCAATTCCCAAAGAGAATTAACCATTCCCAAATCTGAGTAACTTTTGGTATCAAAGGAAAAATTGGTGACATATAAGCATCTAGCAGCAGGCTTCATTAGCATAATTGCTATTCATAGTTAGAACAAGACAAAAAAGTCTCAGTGGCAAATTGGCCTGTTTTCACATTCTACAATAACTACTTAGACCTTGAGAAGGTGCTTTAGTTTTAATTAGGAGGATAGAATGTTTTCATCCAGCTCAGATACCAATAAAATCAGCAAAAGAAATTGAGGATGAAATGCTTACTTTCTGACGAGTCCAGCCATTGACTGCATTCCGAGAGTGAATTCTCATTAACTGGAAAAATAAATAAGCAAATTTAGTTGCGCAAAAATATGATGGCACAAACTATGTAGCAAGAAATAATCGCTACCACACAGCAGATGTGAGTTGTCATCAACAGCACAAGAATACATTACTCGAATAGAATCACACCAACATTGAGCAACCACAAAAGGCATGAACAGCAACGCAAAAAGAAGCACCAAACTGGTCTGCAGCCATTAGATGTCACCCAGTATACCAAGGTTAGAAATAAGGTTCTAGATTAATGCTCTCTCTTTCAGTTAGTCAAATGATTTCTTTAATAAACACCAAGTTGGTGACAAAAAGTACTCTGCTTGATTCATTCCTCATCTTCACAAAGGTTCTAGATTATAGTTCAATGCTGATTAGTCATTGACAACACAAAATCTCTCACAACCCCCCACAGCATCTCTGGTACTCAATCCTAGCAACTAATCATATTAAGCAAGTACCTACTAAATTAAACAGTGATCCTCCTATATGCCTCCTAAGGAGCTAACAAAATACAAATGTTGATCAAAATTATTTAGGAATGCTTACTCCAGCAAAAAATGTTTGCAAGACATCTCTAATTCAAAGCATGAATAGGAGAAGAGTTCCCTTAGAAAGCATATTCCTGCTATTCCTTTCCAGCCATAGGTACCCAAAATAAAAAATAGAAGCTGGAACAGTCTGTCAAAGCTTTTTATTGTTTCTTTACATTCTATTGTCATGAATGAGTTTTTATGCTATAAGACATAACTCATTAAATGCCAAAAGACAGAGGAATATACTCCATATATCAGCAGCATCTGGGCAATGCAAAAACAAGGCATAGGTAACATCTTCTGCTGAGGCAGAAGCCCCTTCTAATCAAATTTTCATGCGTCATACACCTCCTTTAAGAGTTACCAAACCAAAGAAACAATTTCTTTATTCAAGTGGACAAATAATCAAGGGACTCTTAAGGATTTCCATCTTGATTTTCCATCTTGAACCAATCAAGATGCATGAGGAGAAAGACAAACACTTAGACTTGTTGAAGAAAACCAATCTAGCCCTCAATTAGACTTGTTGAAGAAAACCAATCTAGCCCTCATCTTGGACTAATTATAGATACTTGTTGAAGAAAACCAATCTAGCCCTCATCTTGGACTAATTATAGAGTAAGTTTGGTGAGAAACGGTGTTTTTGAGAGCATGAAGAACAGAAAAACGACAAAGGCTCACTTCACTTCAAGTGAGAAGTAAAGTGCTCTTTTCATTGAAGTGAAGCGCAATTTAATAAAGTAAACCTTGCACACATAAGTCAAATAACAAAATTATAAATAAATAATATATAGAAACAAATCATTCACTTTAAAATCTAGAAAGTTGATAATTATTGCTGGATGTTGGTCTAACTATGGCTGGAATCTCAATTTCAGAAGACACCTAAATGATAGGGAAGCAGAAAAGGCGGTTAGTTTGCTAAATGAAGTGGAAAGTTTTGTTGGAACCACAACGGAACCTGACAAGATAAGGTGGAGACACGCTACAGAAGGAAGTCTCTCTGCTAAAAATTTGTACAAGAAGGGGAATACTCTTATGCAGGAGGAAGAGCGAAGGATATGGAAGAATATAGCTCCTACCAAGGTGAGATGCTTAATCACTTGTTCCTACACTGCAAGTTCACTACTCAAGTGGGGAATCTGTTTTTCAGTCTCACAAAGACAATGTGGACAACGCTAGAGCATACAGTTGATCCGATGAGTTGTTGGATCAGAAGAGGGGGAAGCAAGAGTCAGAGAAAATGGCGGAGGATAATACCCTCACGCATACGGTGGACAATTTGGAAGAAGAAAAATGGAAGGTGCTTTGAAGACAAGATCAGGTCCATCATGATGAGAAATGGAACTGCCTGGTAACCTTCTTTTTTTGGTGTAAACAAAACTGTATAGACTATAGAGGAAGTAGAGGAGTTGGTTGATTTCCTAGGTACTTTGTAAAGTTTCGATTTGAATTTCACTCCTCTAACATCTTTTTGATGGTAGCCAGCATTCCTAATGCTGAAGAATACAACAGTACTAATTCTTTAAAGAAAAAAAACCTAGAAAGTTGATAGCCAAAATCCTTGACAGGACAAGCAAAATTTAAGGAAAAAAAACATAAATGGATGATGCTATTTAAAAAATTGATGGCTCTCTATTTTACTCAGATGATGCCACTTAAAATTGCTGTTAAGAGAACAAAATATTAAAAACAACTGTAATTTAAAACAAGCAACTGGAAAAAAAAATTAGAATAAAATGAAGATAACAAAAAATAGAATAATGCAAATCAGAGAGAAGAAGAATATGCAGCACATGAAAGAAAAAAGAGAGAAGACGACAGATAATTAAATTAATAAAATTCAATCAAATTAACAAAATGAAGAGGAAAAAAAAAAGACAAACAAATAAATAAAATAAAAGCTGAAGAAGCTTGAAACAATAGAAGAGGGAAACAAACGCAGCAGCAACGATGAACATAGCAGCATAATAAGAAGAAGAAAACTAGCAACACAGCATAGCTGGAGCTTCTAGAAGAATAGCTATAGAAAGTCGCAGCTAGTTGCAGAGGGAAGCCGCACCAAGCAGGTTATGAAATGTTCCAATACAGGTCTGCGATGTCTTTTTCAAAAAGTCAACCTTTTTAAAAATAATTACAAAAAGGGAATGCCTCCTCATTGCACACGCTACTCGATTCTACTGAAGAACACATCTCCTTCACAAGAAGTGCTTGAGGTTCGCCTTGCCTCACTTCACCAACGCAATGAGAAGCTGGTGCTTTTCACAACACTGGTGAAAGCGATCTTCAGGAAACAAACTTAACTCTTAGGCACATATTCGTATTACATAAAACTATACTTTGTCCAAAGTAGAGTACTATGAAACTACATGAATAGCGGAAAGAACATATAATGCTCGTCATATAATTCTCATAATGAAATTATCAAAACAAAAACCATTATCCACCATGATTTTGGCATATGAAGTGGGGCATGTCAGTTAACCTTCAAAGAGTCATACCTAGACTAGGAGGGGTAAGGAGGACATTTGAAGATTCAGTTTGCAATTCAGGAAGCATTGGCAACAACATGGATCTTTGAAAAAAAAAATACATTCCCTGAGTTATGCTTCTATCATTTTAGCTTTCAATTAAATGTTTCCCAAAAGTACCAAGTCTTTGCTTTTAACTGTAATTGGAGAGAGAACAAAAGGATCCCAAATTCTGTAAGAATAAGGTACTCTCCTGCCTTAACAAAAGTCATTAGCTCATAAAAAGTAGGCTACTTCCTGAAAAGCTTTCAAGCTATTCTTTTTAATGATATCTTGCACTCTCAAGCGAGAAAGAAGAGTTGTACACGTTCTCTGATCCACATTTGAGATATAAGATCTCTTCGTCATGAATGAATTAGTATCCACAGTCTCCTTGATTCTCGGAGAACCATTTAACAATATAATGTCAGATACAATTGTTTTGTTCCATATTAAATCAAACGTATGCAACCGTGGGATTACTATGGTATTTGATAAGCATTAACAGATAAACAACACATGGTTTAATCGCTGTAGTCTGCTCCAAGAACTAACCCAATTTTAGCCCATACTCAAGGACATCAAAAATCATTTCATCAAAACAAATGCAGAGCAGATATATGAATACCAGAGATTCAAAAGTTTCAAATTTAGGTAGTATCTTAGATGGTGTTGTAACTATAGCACCAACCATTTTCACCAAATACAGTAAAATCTATTGAATATGGAGATAACAATCCTTCACTCAATCAATGCAATCCCCATGGGGAATTATGTTAGCAATAAATGCCATAAGCTGGTAAAGTCGCTCCAAACAGTGAAAATCACTTCTCGACAACTCTCCACATGTTGCTGCAAGCACTATATGACAAAAACCTATCACACTTTGGCCCACAAAAGCTGCAACCCAACTCATCCAGCGAAGAGGAATAGAAATTAGTAAAAATGGTTATGTAAGTGGTATATGGCAGTGTCCCCATGAAAAATAAGCTTTCTGCTTCAGAAAATTCATATTCGAAACAAGATTACATTTGGTCTCTTCAACACCAAATCTTTGCAACTTCAAATTAATCAATTCAGCATATTTCTTCAAACACTAATCCCCTTTTATATACTACTTATTACAATAAACAGCACATGGCAATGGCAGAAAACTGTCTCAGGAAACTCTGTCTGTATAAACCCATGATAAAATAAACAGGAAAAAACTTAACCCCATTTTGGTAATTGAGCTTCCACTCCTAGAATTCAAGCATATTAACTGAATTGACAGCACAGAAACCAGAAGCTAACGATCCACGCAGAGAAAATTCAGCAAAAAGACCTCAATCTTTCAATCAAAAGCACAAACCTAGCCGAAACAGCGTCCTTTCCAATGTCCATCACAAATAAAATTAACATTCAGAATCCCTTAAACCCTTTCAAAAATCCCGAAATCCCAATTGAAATGCATTCCCGAAATCTCAATTGGGGAGAATAAAAGTACACCCAACAAAGCAATTCTAAGAGTCAAGACAGAAGGTTTAGCGGAAAGCCCTCATACATATAACCCTCTGAAACAATCAAGAACATGGAAAAGACAGAAAAGAAGAGCACCTGAGCAAAAGCAAAAAATGCAATAACGGCATCGATAGAAGCAAGACCCATATTCACTCCCATTAAAGCCTCGGGATGACAAGTCCCTTCTCTCAACTCAATCATGTTCTTGTCACTCCTTTTCTCAACCTTTTACAAACCATCCACCGCTTCCAACTCTCTCAACCCCTCTTACCCCCTTTTTCTCCAAAAAAAAGAAATGTGGACACACAAAATGATGATAAGCTTATATATATGTGTACCCAAACACATACAACAAGTCTTGAAGAACTAAAAAAAACGGAAATGGTGTGGTATCGAAAACGATATTCCTAATCCCCTCTACTTTTTTGTCTCGATGGTATCTTTTTCTTTGAATATGGTGCAGATCTGCCCCTGGATTCTTACCTCAAACACTCCCTTTATACCCCTTTTTTCTCTCTCTCTCTCCCTCTGTAGGCAAGAGTTGAGTTGGCCCTTTGGGGACCGAGTACGAGTCCCTTCCTTTGTCTTGATGCCACGCGGGTGGCTTTCAACATTTCTTTCAAATAATAATAAAACACAATTTGTAACTTTATCTCTTTGGCTACTCGATATGAAATTTAGTTTGGAGATGTAATTTGGATTTTTATGTTAAATACAAAAATTTCATCAAGTTGTAAAATTATTAAAATTATCTTAATTTTTATATAATTTTATTAAATAAATAAAATTTTATAAAATCATTCAATACACTATTACAAAGTCATAAGTTGTATTGATGCTCTTGTTAAGAGGTGCGAGAGATTGGAGTTGATTTTCTCATATCTAGTTCTTCTATTTATGGGGCTTGATTTTTTCGACGAGAATTTTGCAGAAACAACCTCTCTATCTCTACGAGATAATGGTAATGTCTACGTACATTTTACCTTCCCCAAACCTCATTTGTTAGATTCCACTATCATGTTTGTTGATCAAATATTAATCCAATTGATTTTGTTATACGCGCTTTGCGTGATCAAAGCAAGAAAAGTTAATTTTAATTATGAATTTTATAAAAAAATAAAGACAAAAAGTTCAAACAATATTTCTAAGATTCTTTATATTATTAATATAGTATAGATATAAAAATATGAAAAGCTATTATTTTTTATTAAACATTAATTTGAATGAAGTCGTAACAAATTTGGTTAGTAAATAAACTTAATTAAAAACAATGAATTGGGTGAATATAAATAGTAAAATATGAATTGATTTGCAGTAATAATAAATTTTATGTTGGTGAGTATAATTGTTATATGAGTTATAAATGATTTATGTTAAGTGTGAATTGCCAATGTACTTGTCAACAATATTGCCCCCTTTAAGAGGAAAAATGAAAGTCAGCAAATGTGGGAATGAGGAATTCCCACATACTTCTTTCTTCTTCTCTGGCTATAAATAGCCATGATTTGCAATGTACAGCTGAAGTGAAAAAAAAGGAAATACGTTGCAATATATTATCCACTCTTCTCTCAGTTTTAAGCTTTTGATTCCCCTTACATATATTCTAGTTAATTCTACATTTATTTTATAACACGTTATCAGCACGAAGCTCTGTCCATTTCAAGCTATTGCAAACAGGTAAAAGGGGTAAGAATTTATTTTATCAAAATGTCTAATATTTCAAAAGTTGAATTTACTGTACTTAATATTTCTGGATCTAATTATTCATCATGGGCACTAGATGCTGAACTACATTTAGAATCAATGGGTCTGGCAGACACCATTAAAGATGAAAATAAGGCTTCCAGTCAAAACCGTGCCAAAGCTTTAATTTTTCTCCGCCACCATCTTGACGAGGGACTAAAATTACAATATTTGACAATAAAAGATCCCCTGAAATTGTGGAAGAATCTAAAAGATAGATACGACCACCTGAAGTTGGTCGTCCTTCCACAAGCACGTCATGATTGGTTAAATCTAAGATTATTAGATTTTAAAAATATAACTGAGTATAATTCAGCAATGTTTAGAATTATATCACAGTTAAATTTATGCGGAGAAGAAATAACTGAAACTGACAAGCTTGAAAAAACATGCTCCACATTTCCACCCACGAATATGCTCCTGCAGCAGCAATATCGCAGTATGGGTTTTACAAAATATTCTGAATTACTTTCACACCTTCTTATTGCTGAAAGGCATAATGAATTATTGATGAAAAATCATGATAGTCGGCCCGTTGGTTCTTCGCCACTCCCTGAAGTGAATCAGGCGAATTATAACCAACGAGAAAGAAATTATGGCCCCAGAAGTGGTCGTGGCCGTGGCCGAGGTCAAAGAAGAAATCATGATAGTCGTCTCGCACCGAGGCACGACCAGCAATCTAAAAAGAAGGAAGAAAAGCCAGAAGCTTTTCCAAAGAAAAATTCAGAAAGTATATGTCACAGATGTGGAGGCAAAGGGCACTGGTCAAGGACATGCCGGTCATCTAAACGCCTTGTTCAACTATATCAGGCATCATTAAAAAGAGCGGAAAATCCAGAGACAAATTTTTTGTCTGAAAATAATATGGAACATGTGTATCTGGATGTAGCGGACTACTTAAATTTTCCAGAAGAAAATTTAAATATTAATGAAAATGTGAACGATGATGAGCATGATAATATATAAAATAATTTTCTTTATGTATATGTGCGCTTATGTTCTTATATCCCGTAAAAATAAAAATAATAATAATTTTGTATCTTGTCTTCCTTATTCTTATATATTTAACTTATGCAAGACTTTTCAATAAATAACACATGAGGTCCAAATAAATATTTACTTTATTATTTTTCTCTTTGAAGAATGGATATGCCTCAAATTTTGTTTGGATCAATAATCAATCGCGAAGATATTTGTGTTATTGACAGTGGAACAACTCATGCAATTTTTAAAGATGAAAAATATTTTTCTTCTTTACTTAAAAGAAAGGCAAATGTTACTACAATATCTGGTAGTGCAAAAATAATTGAAGGCTCCGGAAGAGCTACTATTTTTCTGCCTAAGGGGACAAAAATTGTTATAGAAGATGCATTGTTCTCTTCTAAATCCCCAAGAAATCTGCTAAGTTTTAAAGATATCCGCAGAAATGGATATCATGTTGAGACACTAAATGAAATGAATATTGAATACCTTGGTATAACCAAGAGTGTCTCAGGCCAGAAATATATTTTAGAAAAATTACCAACTTTATCATCTGGCCTATATTATGCAGAAATTAGTGCAATTGAAGCACATTCGATCGTAAACCAGAAGTTTACTGATCCAAAAACTTTTGTGCTATGGCATGATCGAGTGGGTCATCCTGGATCAATAATGATGAGACGAATTCTTGAAAATTCAAGCGGTCATCCATTAAAGAACCTGAAGATTCTTATGAATGACGAATTTTCATGTGCTGCTTGTCATCAAGGCAAATTAATTGCCAGACCATCAACCCTGAAGGTTGGCATTGAATCCCCAAAATTTTTGGAACGTATACATGGGGACATATGTGGACCTATTCACCCACCTAGTGGAGTGTTTAGATATTTTATGGTCCTAATAGATGCATCATCAAGATGGTCTCATGTGTGCCTTTTATCATCCCGCAACCTGGCGTTTGCGAGGCTACTGGCACAAATAATAAGATTAAGGGCGCAATTCCCAGATTATCCAATTACATCTATTCGTCTGGATAATGCTGGAGAATTTACATCCCAAGCTTTTGATGATTATTGCATATCAATTGGGATAAAAATTGAACATCCGGTAGCTCATGTTCATACTCAAAATGGCCTTGCAGAGTCATTTATTAAGCGCCTACAATTGATAGCTAGACCACTGCTCATGAAATCAAAATTACCCATTGACGTGTGGGGTCATGCTATCTTACATGCAGCAGCACTTGTACGTCTCAGACCGACTAATTATCATAAATATTCTCCATCACAATTGGTATTTGGTCATGAACCAAATATAGCTCATCTACGAATCTTTGGCTGTGCGGTATACGTGCCTGTAGCACCACCGCAACGCACTAAGATGGGCCCTCAACGGAGGTTAGGTATATATGTTGGGTTTGACTCACCCTCCATAATTCGCTACCTCGAACCGTTGACAGGAGATTTATTTACTGCCAGATTTGCAGATTGTCGGTTTGATGAAACAATTTTCCCGCAATTAGGGGGAGAGAAAAAGGAACCCCAGAGAGAAATTGCGTGGAAAGTTTCATCACTATCTCATTTTGATCCACGAACACGCACATGTGAACAGGAGGTCCAGAAGATCATCCATTTGCAGACAATAGCAAATCAAATGCCGGATGCATTTACTGATTTGAAACGGATAACTAAGTCATATATCCCTGCAGTGAATGTGCCTATCCGGATCGAAGTCCCAAAGGGACCATCTGCTAGTATCACAGCTTCTGAATCCCAAACACGCCTGAAGCGTGGTAGACCAGTGGGTTCAAAGGATAAAAATCCTAGAAAGAGAAGCATAAAGAATGACAAAAATGATAGTACAAAAGGACTTCCTGAAGAAGATCCAGACTTGAGAAATCCTGATATTCCTGAAGAAATCAGTGAACCCGAGACTCAAGTGAATAAAGAACTTCCAATAAGTTCTATGGATGATGAGATAAGTTTAGATCGATCAAAAATTACGGTGGATAATGTTTTTGCATACAATGTTGCACTTAGCCTCATGCAAGATAGTGAAAGTCTTGAGCCTAAATCTGTCGAAGAATGTCGACACAGAGATGATTGGCCAAAATGGAGAGAAGCTATTCAATCTGAATTGAATTCACTCTCTAATCATGAGGTATTTGGACCTGTAGTCCAAACCCCTGATGGTGTAAGACCAGTTGGCTATAAATGGGTTTTTGTGCGAAAGCGAAACGAGAGAAATGATATTGTAAGATACAAGGCACGCCTTGTTGCACAAGGATTCTCTCAGAAACCCGGTGTCAACTATGAGGAAACATATTCACCTGTTATGGATGGAATAACCTTTCGATATCTCATCAGTTTAGCTGTACATGAAAATCTTAAAATACATCTAATGGATGTAGTTACAGCTTACCTCTATGGTTCACTTGACAGTGAAATTTACATGAAAATCCCAGAAGGATTCAAATTGCCCGAAGCATGTACTAAGTCTCGGGAAATGTTCTCAGTCAAATTACAAAGATCATTATATGGTCTGAAACAATCAGGGCGTATGTGGTATAATCGCCTTAGTGAGTACTTGATAAATAAAGGATATATAAATAATGTCATTTGTCCATGTGTTTTCATTAAGAAAACAGGATCAGAGTTTGTAATACTCGCTGTTTATGTTGATGACATAAATCTCATTGGAACTCCTGAAGAGGTCCAAAAGGCAATTGAATATTTAAAGAAAGAATTTGAGATGAAAGATCTTGGAAGGACAAAACTTTGTCTGGGTCTGCAAATTGAACATTTAGCAGACGGGATCTTTGTTCATCAATCTGCCTATACTGAGAAAATCTTAAAGCGATTCTATATGGACAAAGCACATCCGTTAAGTACTCCAATGGTTGTTAGATCACTTGAAGTGAATAAAGACCCATTTCGTCCTCCAGAACAGGATGAAGAACTTCTTGGTCCAGAAGTACCATACCTCAGTGCCATTGGTGCACTCATGTATCTTGCTAACTCAACCAGACCTGATATAACATTTTCTGTTAATCTGCTAGCAAGGTATAGTTCTTCCCCAACGCGAAGGCACTGGAACGGTATCAAGCATATTTTGCGATACCTAAGAGGTACAATTGATATGGGTTTGTTTTATACTAACAAAGGTTGTGCAGACCTTGTTGGTTGTGCAGATGCAGGTTATTTATCAGATCCACATAAAGCCCGATCTCAAACAGGCTACCTGTTTGCATATGGGGGAACTGCTATATCATGGCGATCTACAAAGCAGTCAGTTGTTGCTACTTCTTCAAATCATGCTGAAATAATTGCAATTCATGAAGCAAGTAGAGAATGTGTGTGGTTGAGATCAATGATACATTTCATCGAAGAAAAATGTGGACTGAAAAGGGATGTCATAGTACCCACGGTCATATTTGAAGACAATGCTGCGTGCATAGCTCAATTAAAGGGTGGCTTCATAAAGGGAGACAGAACGAAGCACATTTCACCGAAATTATTCTTCACACATGATCTTCAGAAGAAAGGTGATATTGATGTACAACAAATTCGTTCAAGTGATAATCTTGCAGATTTATTCACTAAGGCATTGCCAACGTCAACATTTGAAAAACTAAGACATAAGATTGGAATGCACCGTCTCCAAAGTATTAAATGAAGTCTCCATCAGGGGGAGTAAAATACGCGCTGTACTCTTTTTTCCTTAGCCAAGGTTTTATCCCACTGGGTTTTCCTGGTAAGGTTTTTAATGAGGCAGCTAATGATGCGTATTAAGATCATCTAGAACTTTCCTTTACATGGACAATTCAGGGGGAGTGTTAAGTGTGAATTGCCAATGTACTTGTCAACAATATTGCCCCCTTTAAGAGGAAAAATGAAAGTCAGCAAATGTGGGAATGAGGAATTCCCACATACTTCTTTCTTCTTCTCTGGCTATAAATAGCCATGATTTGCAATGTACAGCTGAAGTGAAAAAAAAGGAAATACGTTGCAATATATTATCCACTCTTCTCTCAGTTTTAAGCTTTTGATTCCCCTTACATATATTCTAGTTAATTCTACATTTATTTTATAACAATTTAAAAGTATTGAGGTGAATTATAAGTTTTATTTACTATATGAAATAAATGGCAAATAGATATAAATATGGAGTTTTTTTTTTATAAACATAAATTTGTAGATAATTTTTGTATTTGAAAAATCCTAAATCATGATTTGAAATCCTCAAATTATTTAAAATGAATCCCATAATTTGGAAAAACCTATCCAATTAATTAAAGTAAAAAATAAATAAAATAAATAATTTTACAAATATGTTTTATTGAAGCAAATACGTTGACGGACATGTGCTTACTCCAACTTTAATCTCTCTTAATAAGAAAAAATATCCAATATAAAGAACAAACGTAGAGCTTTGTGCTGGAAATTGAGTGAGACAACTAGAGGAGAAAAATAAAGGGTTTTGGCTGCTGTTCATTTCAAAATATATGAGAAAAGAAAATACTCTCTTCGTCTCATTCTATGTGATATTCTTTAACTTGATATGATATTTAAAAAAAATAAGATTTTTGAAATTGTGATCTAAAATCATTCTAAAATATTTATGTGATTGAGAATCATTTCATTAAGGGTAAAAAAAATTTTAAGATTAAATTATAAATAAATTTAAAAAAAATGTCATATAAAATAAAAGACGAAATAATAAAGTTAGTGAGAGATAAGAATAGAAAGAGTGAACAGGTGGCAATACCAAGCTTCAATACTGGATTTTTAGCAGAGACCTGGAGCTTCAGTAATTTGTACACTTTGGAAGCTAAAGCTAAAAGCCTTTTAAAAGTTGACATTTTTTATAAGATACATATTTAATTATTTTTTTAGACGTGAACTTTTTAAACTGTTTATCCTCTAAATTTCGAGAAGTCTTAATCACCCTTCAAACAAGAATTTTGGAAATCATTTACTCCCTAAATTATAAGAAATCTTATTTATCTCTTCAAACATAATTTTTTAAAACTATTTACTATTTTTTTATATGCCACATGGTATAAAAAAATAACTTCCCTCAAATTTATATAGTTCAACTTTTTTTTAGAAAAAACATATTTTTATAATTTAAATAAGTTTTAAATAAAATATATCAAATTTAATGGAGAATGTTTAATTATTAACTCAAAACTTTGGCATGAAAGATGTGAGACAAAAAAGGAAGTGGAAGCCAGTTGCATATCACACATGACACAACTAAACTATGAAACACATGTCATCCAAAAAGAAAATTAAATCTAAATATTTGAAATATCCACACGAAAATAAATTAAGAGAATATTCGAATAAACTTATTTTTTAGTGTTTTTAATTTTTTTGAAGTATTTGATAAAGAAATGAATTTAAACACTTTATTGTAAGAATTGCAAAAGCAAAATCACTTTTTTCTTATAAATCGCTTTATTTTTTTAATCCAAATACGTCCCTTTGAATTGACCGTTGATTTACTAGTAAACAATGAACTAGAAGAGAAAATAAGGTTAAATATTTGAAACACCGTATGAAATCTCCGTTCATTTTTATTAGTTTATTATATTATTTTAAAATATTTAATAATATTTATTTATTTTATGAAATTAAGAGATAATTTTACTTTTAGTTGCTAATTTGCCCTTATCATTGATTAAGTTATTTTCTTATTATATTTTTCAATACATTGTATTTATTATATTCAAAGAGTAATTTGATAAAATTAGCCCTATCATTTACTACTTCTTAATCCATGTGTCAAGTTAATAGGGGACAAGTAAAGATGGACAGAGGGAGTAACAAAATTCCATCAATACCCTTGAGTCTCACGATTATATGAAAAAGAGAAAATGATTAAAAATGCTCTTAAACTATGTGAAGTGAACAAAAATACCATTTATTTATAATTTGGTCCAAAAGTGCCCTTGGCGGCAATACTCTAATCCAAAAATGCCCTTCTTATTATTTAATGTGTCAAAAATGTCCTTTTCCAAATAAATTTGTTATTTATTTTCTTTTTGAATGTATTATTTTTTTGATAAACTTTTTATATATAAATATTTATTCTACTTCGATTTAAGAGATATATAAGAATAAAATATTTTTTGTTTATTATAATTACTATTTTTATCGTTATCTAAATATGTTTGGTTTAATATGATCTTATATTTAAGACATATATTATATGTTACAAGGGTATTATGTTCTATTTTAACTAATAAAACGAGATTAAGAAAAGAGTTTATTTTCTTACTTTTTTATTAGTTAAAGTGATTTTAAAAGAAACAAAATAAGAAAAAGATTCCTTGAAAGTAATATTTTTATTAGAAACACAATTTATTTTTTTTAAAAAAAGAAATAACATACTTATTTAAAAAAAGACATTTTTAACTCATTTAGTCACAATAAGGGTATTTTTGGAAATCTCTCTTTCTCGAAAGGAAGCAGTACCATCAAGTAAATGTTGAAGTAGCCTAATATGCTGCAGGCTATGTACTCATTTGTGGAGCAAAGTTATACCATTAGGAGTTAGTTACAATGGGATAAATCGTATGGAATTAGTTATGATGAGATTATTTTTTTATTGAGTGTTTAATTTATTACATTTAAAATAATATGCATTATATAAATTTTAAGATACAAAATACTTTTTATGAATGTGAAAAGTAGTTTACGAGAAGAGTTTAAAAGGATATCTTTGTTGTTTCTCCACTTATCTCAATACTAATTATTAATCTTGAAATAAGTTATCCCGCATTTACCAATCAAACAATAAATTAAGTGATATTATAGCACAAAACGACCCTTACATTTATCTCTATCACTGTGTGAGTTACTACTGTACTAGACAAATGCACCACACACTGAACATTTAGTGAAAAAGACTTGAAGGAATTAAAGGAATCTAACTGTAATGAAGCTTAATTTGCTTTCTAGGATTGTTATTAAAGAAAAACTTTTGGCTCTAAATATTATTTGTCTTGAGTTATACATTGACAGTTTAGCTTTTATTACGACATGCTATATTTTATCCTCCCTAGCTAGTAGGTTGATACGTCGCACGCTCGGTGCGCATATTTAAGGGATGCATTTTGAAAAAAGATACAACATTTTGAATATTATAACTCGCGGCAAAGATTTAATTAATTGTTGAATTCTGTCCAAGTTACTAAGAGTCTATCTATAACGTAAAATCATATAACATTTTGACAGAAAAATACTTCTCATGATCTCACCAAATCAATATCCTTTTATTTCATTTCAAAGACTTTCATGGCAATCGAAAGAAATGCTCACATTATGCTTATTTTTCATCAAAATTTAGTTATTAAACGATTTCAAACTTGTTTTTAACTGTTGATTATATTCATCGTTGTAAATGGATGAACAGAACTACCAGTCAGCTTTAAACAACCTAATAATTATAATTAAAGAAAGCATGATCTATTTCTACTTTAAAATCATAATTATACTTAACAATTACAAGTAAAAATTGAAAATCATAGACAATTTTATTAAACATTTCAAACTCAAACTAGATTATCATATAATTAATTTATATTTAAAAAAATCTTATATATTGACTTTTGTAATTAAAAATAATACGAAATATTATATAATTAGTATACAAAAATGATAATCTTAATTTTATTTTTAAACACTTTCAAAATAATTTCAATAGTTTGTATAATAATTATGTCTATTGAAAAAGTTTTTAAAACTATAATCAATAAGAGAGATTTAAACAACTGTTTTATTATGTAACGTATAATAATTTATATATGTTTATTTTTGTCTTACAATATGTTACAAGAATTGTTATAGTGTTTATAAAAAAAAAAACTTTATGTTAAATTATAATCAATCACCATGTATTTTTAGAATTTATGAGAATAAAATATATAAGAAAAATTAAATAAAAGTAAGAATCTTTTCTAAATTTTGCCTTTAGACAACCTATTCTATTGAGTCGTGCGCTTGGTATTTCATCAAATTAAGTAGTAATGTATCTTTTTCAGTTAAGAAACAAACGGTTAAGCAGATGGTTTTGATGTACCACGCTAGTACTCCTTCCATTTGAATTTGTTTGTCTAATTTTGACAAGTTTAAGAAAGTAAAGAGACTTTTAACTACATTGGTTTGCTAGCTTCTTGCTCTCCTGCAATGGTGAATCATTCGTAAAGTTTGACCGATTTTTGTACTTTGTTTACTTTGATTCTATTGCTTGAATAATTTGCCATATGGAACAGATTGATGCCTTTAAATCGTTCAAAGAAACTTCTTGGAAATTCCTTCTAAATAAGTGAAGCGAAACTTTTACCTCCAATGAATTTTATTTTTTAAAGAATCAAACCCAAAAATAAAATGGTTGACGTTGATATATAAATAAATGACTTTTTTTTGTTAAAAAAGTGAAAAATTTCTTGATTTTTTTTTTAAAAATATTACGTACCTATTTATATAATATTGATACATGTTTATATATAATTTATATAATATCAATACATATTTACACACTATTTATATAATATTGATACATGCTAATACACAATTTTATGCAATGTTGGTATATTATATAACTATTTATACAATATTAATACAAGCTTATATACATTTATATATATCAATACAGTATATATACACCACATAAGTATTTATATAATATTAGTATATTATATATATACAGGAAAAAATATTGAAAAAAGTTCTTAAAAAAAGATATTTTTTATTTTAGAAAATGTAGTAAATATAATTAAAAAAAATAAGTTTGTTATTTAAAAAAAAATAAATTCAATGCTAGAGAGGAAGAGAAAATAAGAAAGAAAAAGAAAGGAAGAAAAAACAATTGGGCTGATTTTGAGTTTAAGAGAAAAAAATAGTTGGGCCCAACAATGTAATTGGGCCTATGGCGTGGTCTGATCTTGATCTTAATAGCTGGGCCGATTTTGGACATAGTAATTGGGCCGATTTTGCTAAATTTTTTTTTATGTAAATGAAGCTATATTTTTTGTAAATAAACTTTTTTGTTGTATATATATGAAATTTGCCCAGGATATCAAAGATTTTTTTTTTCAAGTACATTGTTTGTTTTATTAAGTGTTTATCAATCCTTACAAATATACCAATTTTATATTAACTAAATGCAAATATATATCAATTTTTCACCAGTAAAGCAAATAGAGATCACTTGAATACTAAAAATATACATTCACAAATATCTTTAGATGTATTTCTTTTGGACACTATAGATTTAATAAAATGCATACGATAAATCCATAAAGCTCTTGTGAAAAAATCATTCAAGAATCATCTCAAAATGAAACAAAAACTCAATACAGTCTGACAATACAACAAGTAACAAATTTTTACGATACTACTAATTTTTAGGGGATGCTTAGAACATGTATTTATGTTATGTCCTACCTGACCACATGTGTCGCATGTCACTTTTGCTCTCTTCGACTTATTTTCACCAAATGATTTCTACCGTTCCAGAGGCCTTCCAGGCGGTCTCTTAAAATCTGGTGGCCATAATTTTGATCCTTCAACAAATAGTGAATCTTTTCGCCCCATCAGTCACCACGTGGAGGAATTTATCTCATTCGAATCTAATTCGAGTAGACGATGCACTTACCTATGAAATTGAACAAAACTCAACAAACCTCAATCTGATACAAATTCAATATTTGTAAGCAGTGACGACTTACCATCATTCTATAAGATAACTCACGATAAGTTTCGAAAAATTTATCACACTTTGTAGTTAAATCTGTGTTGGTGTTGTGAGCCTCCTCATCATGCTTGGCATTCCATGCTTGTATTTGTTATCCTCATAAATTGTTCTGTGTATTTTGTTGGGTGGTTTAAGTGATATATAATACGTATGTTAGTAAATACTTAACATTACACGAATTATACATATTTTATAGAAAAGTACTACAAGATCTATCCACAATTATACCAGATATATACACACAAAAAATGAAAATTAATATTCTTAAAAAGCACACCTGAATTATGTTTTGTGTATTTCTTTTGGGTGTTTAAGTGATTTATAATTGGTATATCGGTAAACAATTTAAATACCATGAATTATACATATTTTATAGAAATTTACTACCACAAAAAAAAAAAACTACCATTCTTAAAAAACACATCTATATAACTTTTTTTTTTGGTGTTTAAGTGATACATAACTGGTATACATGATAAATACCTGACATACCCTGAATCATACATATTTTACAGAAAAAATACTACAACACGAAACTCTTCGTGAGGGGCATGCCAATCAAACGTATTGAATCAGTGGAGTATAAATCTTGATACCCAGTCCTCTCCGAAATTAAATTTCTACCTGCTTCTATAGCAGACATACCTAAAAGAAATCCGCATATAAAACACTTAAAAATGACCACAAATCAAATAATAATATATTGTTTTTACGCAGCAACACAAATCAACCAAAAAAATAGAATAAAAAATGACATCTAATATTGAATAAAAATTTACGAACCTGAACAATCTCTTTTGTCATCATGTTGAATTAAAATAAAACAAAAATTGAATTCCATAACAAAATAAAAAAATTTAAAAATAAAAAATTAGATCCCTAAAATTCTGAAAATTAAAGTCACAGCGTCGACCAAACAGAGTGCTAGGGTCGTTCAAATTTATTATATAGAGACCCACAACTTCATGATAAATCCAGGGACACAAGACGACATCTATACTAATTGAATAGACAGGTGTCTTGCTATGACTTCCGTTAATAAAGGATATGCGTCCCGTACAAAAATTTAAGAAAAGCTATTTGATAGTTGTTTATCGTTGATTTGACATAAGAATTAAAAAATAATAAATACTAAAAATAATTTTATTGCATTTTAATTTAAATATATTTTTTTTGTCTATCTTTACTTATTCATTTTATATTTTGGAATATCCAATAATACTTGTCCAATTTATAAAATTACGAGATGATTTTACACTTAGTTCCTAAGTTACCGTTTATCATTAATTATAATCATTTTCATATTACATTTTTCGGGGCATTGTACTTATTATATTCAAAGGATTATTTAGTAAAATTATTTGTATTATTTACTACTTATTGATCTCTGTGCCAAGTTAGGGGACAAGTAAAGGTTGATAAAGAGAGTAACAAATACAATATTCTGAAAAATGTAATAAAAAAATAACTATAAATTAATGATAAGGATAAATTAGTGAGATAACTCTCGTGACAAACATTAATATTGAATGGTTAGAAAGAAGCGCGATACATAATTGTGCATTTTAATTTAGTTTTACATGATATTTATATTTTCTATTTTTTTGATATGCACAAATAGGGATTAAACTTGTACTTATTTCAACTAACAATAGCTATCCATTATTGATTTCTCGTAGGGATTACAACAACAACAACAACAACATAGTGGAATCTCACAAGTGGGGTCTGGGGAGGATAGAATGTATGCAGACCTTATCACTATCTCATAAAATTAGAGAAGTTGTTTCCTGAGAACCAAACCTTGCTTTACATCACTTATAGGTTGTTGAGAACCCCCGTCTCAACAACCCCTAAGCAGAATAAAGTAGATATGACAAAAAGGAAAGGAATGGGAAGAGCGATTGCTAATGAAAAACACATGATATTATGTAAATATGATCAATTTAATGCATATAATATAGATAAAGAACTATAAACAAAAGGAGTAATTTTATGAAGTGGATAAATATTATGAAACATCTATTAGACGAAGAAAGTACTAGTATAAAAGCATGATTATTTATTTAATATAAAGTTTTAATCAGAAATCATGATCACTAAATAGACGATATTTAAAAGCCTTCCATTTTATGTGGATTATTGTAAAGTCGGTTATAAGACAAAAATATATTCCCCAAACCCTTGCTTTACATCACTTACTATCTTTTTTGAAAACTCTGAAAATAATACTTCTGTTATAAAAACATAAATCTGAACTGAATATTAGAAAAATGTTATTCTGCACAGCCTAGAGATTCTTCAATCTTAACTGGACTCTTTCTAGCACTTGAGAATAAAGGTGCATTACGTGTCCAATGGTAGCATTTTTATCTCATATTTATATTGCCTCCATTAATTAAAGCTAATTAAAGATGGAGTTGAAATTTAGATTAACAGGAGAAAGGGATAGATAGCTAGTCAGTTTGTGAAGTGAGCAAATTACAAGAAATTAATTAGCCTTCTTAATTAATTATTTAGAAATCTATATATGCTATTCTTTAAGTAGATTACCAAGTCTTCCAATCTTAATTGGCAAGTTACGTGAACGATTAGTTTTAATTTAGTGATACTTCTACATTTCTATTTATCTGAAATATTTGTCAATGATTCTTGAATAAGAAAATGTAAATTCAATTACTTTGCTTATGCACCTAATTAATTTAAGAATAGTAAACCACCAAAAATTTAGTGGAAAAAATAAGAAATGCTTGTTTTCGAGGTTATGATTTAGTAACGACTAACGAGTGTTTACAATGGACGGACTGTTTCATATTTTTATTTTTCGTGCAAAGAAACTAGAGCAATTCAAGATTTATTAATTTTGTATCATGAAAAGACATAGTGTGATGAATAACATTACTTTTTACTTTTAATTAAATGTTTCGATTTTTGAGTTGAATATAAAATCATCTTTTACGGAGTGCAATCTTAAATTGGTCCTACAAAACTCACACTTCTAACTTTGCGGAGTCCTATAACCTCTCTAAAGTATTTTTAACTGAAATTAGTGTAATATACTCTGCTTGATAGAGTGAGAGCAGAAAATGTGTAAAAAATTATTATTATTTCTATTAAAATATATATTCTTTTACATTTTCATTGTTCTTTCTTTCTCTATTTTTCCTATTCTCTCATCTTCTCCAGTATATCATTGTTTTCACCGGAAAAAATAGACATTGATGCCGCCACCAACTCTTCCATTACCATCATAAATTTCATTTCTTCCATCATATTTAACACGCAGTACACAATAATGGCTGCCACTATAGACATTATTTTCATATTCCCAATGCTCTACAAATTTTCTAACAATTCAAAATACATTTCACTCTCATTCTCTCTTATATCATCTTAAATAGAACTATAACGATTCAAATATTATTCGCAATGACTCAATTAACAAAAGAATTAACTCAATTAGAGAATAGTTTCTCCAATCACACTAATTGATACAAAGATTACAATAAAAAATTAAATTCTTTTAGGAAAATAAATTTGATCATCCATTTTTTCTTTTTTTTATTTAAAAATTATATATTTTGATTACTTAAGAATATATTTGTTAATTATTTACAAAAATAAAATTAAAAAAGAAAAAAATAAAGTAGAAGAAAAAAGAGAAATTAGAGGAAGATTTATGACTTCTTTTTTTAAAAAAATATAGACATGTGTCAGTATATGTCTATCACTATTTAACATAAATCTGAGCGAAGCTTTTTAATATAATTTAAAAGAGTCATAGGTGATAGAACTCTCACAAAATTAGAATATGTCGCAATAATTTGATCACAGCAAAAATGTATTTTAAATTATTTTTTAAATAGTTTAGATATGAAATATACCTCCTTCTACTCTAGACTAGACTTATTCCGCAAGGCATATCATGCACCCACGCGCACGCGGAACCGGTAGAAAGTTATTCCCACTCCCACTACAATCAGCATTCCCATCTAAATTTGTCCTTCCCAAAATACCCCTGCCCGCACCTTAAATACCAACCATGCAGTTTTCTCCCAAAACTAATTTCTTCTCACCAAAAATTGAACAATGAAAGCTGGTGGCTATTTGTTCTCGTTCAAGAGGTTAAATAAGAAGAGTGTCACCGGAACTGTTGGTTCTGAAGTAGGTACTCATGCCGGAGATCCCTTAACTCCGGCGCATCGGCCGTCGTTGTTGCGGTGGCGATTCAAAAATTTGTCTTCTGGGTTGAGATGGAAGAGTAAAAGGCTTCACAAATTGCGATACTGGTTCATTGATTGCTTCCTATTCAAGATTGTTTCTGTATTTGAAGCTATTTTTCTCGTCTCCGCTTTGGCTTTCTTCTACCTCTGCTGCGGCTGCCATATCTAGATTCTTCCATTATTCAAAAAAAAATTAAAAATCATCTGTTGAAAGGAGCAAGAGGTCAGTGGAGAAGCTCATTGTTAAATGCTTAATGGGTTGAAATTTATCTTTTTTCTTAATTAGTACTTTTTCCCCTTCTGTATCTGATTTGCATTACTAACTTAGATATTCTTTTGTAATGTATATTCTTAATTATTGTATTATTCTTTTCTTCAACTTTCTTCACCTTGTTCTTGTTCTTGTTCTTCCCGTATCTCTCTTGGTCACTCTTGCTTTGCTATTAAAAAACTAGTACTTAGTTCTTAAGTAATTATTAACAAATTCGTTCAAGGTTAAATTATTTTAGTATACGTTGAAAACAAGCCAATTCAAACCAGGACAAATTTTTGGGATGTCTGGTTTTCCTTAAGCCTTGGTTTTTCCTCCTCTGTTTCCCTCTCTTTGACGAAGAAACTAAAGATGATTCATTATTTATCAGGAAATCACATTTTCAATTTAATAATTGATTCGAAAATTGAATTGTTTTGATCAGTATAAATATCAGACCAGATTGTACTTTCTCTGTTTCTTTATTTGTCATATTTCATTTTACAAAAATTAATTAAATTAATTTTTTGAGTTAAATTGAGGTAGAGGTAGAGTTAGATCGAAGAAGTATTGAGAAGGTGATTAGATAAGATATGTCGAATCTGGATATAACCGAGGACATAAATAGGAAGGAGTGGAGATCGCGAATTAGAGTAACATGCTAATTGGTTGGTAGGGTTGGTTGATGTTTATCAAATGTGTATTGATTTTATCATAGGAAACAACCTCTCTACTTTTATACAAGGTAGTGGGAAGGTCTGCATATATTTTTATCCTCCCCGAACCCAACTTGTGAGATTCAACTGGAAATATTATTGTTGTTTTGAATTAAATTGAGTAGAATATTAAATACTTAAAATTAAAATGATAAAAAATGATATATAAAAATTACAAGATGCAATCCTTCTTATATTTATATAACGAAAAGCATATTTTAAAATATTAATTAAAATTTAAAATTTTGAATAAACAAATATGAACAAAGTGAATAATAGTATAATTGGTGAAGGAGTCCAAAACCAACTGAAAATACAGCTGTAGACAGTACATATAAATACTGCCGATGAATACTACCTACTTCGTGCGGGGGTGTTCTATGATTGAAACTTCTGGAGGAAAAAAAAAAAGAAGGCATATATTCCATTCAACAAAGGCTTCTGGATTCTTTGACTTCCAATTCTAAAGAATTTTCCTATTAATAAGTTCCAAAATGGTTGACAAAAAAGAAAATGTCAACAATTTGTTGATTGTGTTTAATTAATTGATATTCATATCTTAATACCAAACTACCGATTTTCGTCGATAAGATGTAGGTAGGCTATATAGATAATCCAACGCTATTTACCAAATAATGATCTCATAATCTCTACTATTTAAACTGGATATTAGTAAAAAATTCCACTTTCATTCTATTAAAACGAATGGCATAGTTTGCCAACCAAGTTATATGAACAGACATTTTAAAAACTATATCATAGCTGGTTAGCTCATTTTATGTGATTTTCTTTGATTTGATACAAAATTTAAATTTTTTTAAAATTTGTTTTTATAATTTTAAACATGCTATAATATTAATTTATGTCACTATAAGACTTATAAAATTGACCATTTTAAGAAAGGACAATAAACGTAACACTCATTATTAAAGATGACACAAAAATTGAACTTTTTTTTTTATTTATAAAAAAGTATTTTTTTGTCATATTTTATGTGACACACTTTTCTTTTTGGTCCATTGTCAAAAGAATGTCACCTTACTCTAATTGAAAACAGTTTAATTTTCAAATTTCCTTTTTATTCTTAATGAAATAATTCTCAACTATACAAATTTGTAAGAATTATTTTAAACCATAAATTTTAAATTTTTTTAAAAAAATACCATGTCACATGAAATAAGATAGGGGAATAGTTATTTTCTGAAATAGACTAGTAGCAAAAAAGAGGCTCAACGTAATTGTATAATTTCTTAGAAACGGTAATATGCTTGGAGACAAGATTCATCACTTTTAGAAGTTTCTATAAAAGAAGACTGGCTAGCTAATCATGACTCGTGAGTCATGAGATAGCAGCTTGGACTAGTTCAACTGCCATCTTTTAAATTTTTTTCTTCTTGTGATATATATATGGGGTTTGGTTACAACTTGCTCAATTATATTGATGAACGGTCATATGCTATATAAAAACATTGCCTTTTTTTGGTTTTAATATTATAAAATATGTATGGTCCAACGGCCACCTAGAAAAGCAGCAAATGTCCCTTCGATCATATGACTTTGAATGTGTCCCCTTTTTTAGGAGGATCTTAAGTGATTGCAGATTCACTAACACTTCGTTTGGATGGTTGGTATATTTTATTTCATAATATATTGTATTACAATATATTATTTTGATGAATATAATATTTGGATAGATTGTATTATATTTGTTGTTATATAATGTTATATATTCACAATTTGAATGATAAACCTCCAAGAAATTTCAGGATATATAAATGATGAAATAAAATTGTTAAATAATAAATAAAGTGAAAAAATGAGAAGAAATGATGCATCCACACTAAATTGAACGTTACACAAAATGGGTCTTTTCATCGTTACCTAACAATGAATTTAAACGATACGATACAATACAATAGATATTAAGTAATAACCAAAACAAACATTATAGTTAAACTAACAATACAATACAATACAACACAACGGATAATGACCATCCAAACAAGGGGTACGAGGATATGTCTATCCAAATGCACACATATTTTATACTACAAAAGTTACTAATACACAATTTAAATTCCGAATTTGCCATTAGGAATCCTTTCGCAGATGATCCAAGGGTTATAATGATTGGGCAAATAATAAAATAGAATTATTTATTATATACTATTACAATAAATTGATTGTTACATAAAATAGATTTTTTTTATCATTATCTAATAATGAATTTAAATGATACGATGTAATAAAATTAAAATAAATAATATATTTAAACTAACAATACAATACAACGAATAACAACCATGGTGTAATTATGTTATGTTTTGATAAAACAAAAAAGAAAGAGAAAGAGCACAGACTATTTTCGTGTATAACTGAAGGGCGGGTATTGGTTTTGGTATACGTATGCGGTATACCTTAATTATTTGACTGCTTCAACAACCTATTTATTAAATCTCTTTTGCAGATTATATCATTATAACCAGCTCATATGATTTTTTTCGTAATTTAAATAAGTGAATTATTTAAAATTAAAAAAAATTTAGAACTTTTTCCTCATATTTATCCTTCCTTTAATAAGATTCTTAACTACTTCACATTTTCTAAGTAACTAACTTAGAAAAATCAAAAGGATGAGTTTTGGGCGTAAAAGTGGATCTCTTCTCTAACGATATCATAGTCGAATCAAATGAAAAAAACGCTTTAGTAGAGCAAAATTAGTTTTTCATGAGATCGCCAATATGAATACTATTTTTCACGCCTTATGTGTGATGCATGTGTCCTATTCAAATAGTATATTCTTATTATTTAGTGGAATTTGAATTAATAATTTATCTTCAAAATAAAATTCCTGAGGAATGGGCTCAAACTTCTACGCTCTTTGGCATGAGATTTTGAGTCTCGTGTGTTTACCATTTCATCAACCCAGGTCTTCCGGTCCGGCGCACTATTTTGAAGGTCTCCCATAACAACGAGAACAAGATTCACTATGTTCCACTTTTCGGGTAATTCTTCCCTACTTATAAGCCGAAGCAACTCCACACTCTCAATTCTTTGAACCTTTTGATATAATCAAATAGAAAGCCTCAAAAGCAGTAAAAAAGCAGACTCTAAATCATCTCCTAAAATATTTTTTTTAATGGATACGTCATATCCTAACAATTCACTTAATGTGGATCGAAAGGAGTGCTATATATGTTTAGTAAATATATTTCATAGAATTAGTAGATAGATGTTCCTTAATCCTGATGTAGTAGTGAGGATTAATATTTTAATTATTACACGGTCTCGTAATTAGTAAAAAGATTATCAACCAGACAAACTCACCTCATATTTGATGGTAAGTGCATTAATTATATTTGGATTAATTAGTTCAACATTTGATTGAGTTGACATTGAGGACATTTATTTTGTTAATCCAATATAACTGGACAGTAATTAGAACTTAAAATAGTGAAACTTGGTTTTGTAAAGTCAAGTCGTCCCTTTCAAATTTAGTCCATGCTTCATATCACCTTTTTACCATCAGTACTAGTCTAGTTTAATTAGTTGTGTGTTTCTTTTAATAAGAAAATACGAAAAAGATATGAATATAATGAATTACATCAATTTCAATTGAATAGAACAATATTGTGCAATTTAGATCAAATAAGAAAATAAAATATTTATGAGAGATCATATCCTCTATCTAGAATAATAAAGGAGATCAAGCTAGCATCCATCGATAAGGTGTGCATACATTTTATACTTCTCAAATTTTATTTATGAAATTACATTGAATATATTATTATTGTTGTTAGAAAAACATATGAGAAAGAACTACGATCCTTGTTAAATTTCATGGGGCAAATAATTTTCTCGAATTTGGATATATTAGAAAATGAGTGTTTATGACATAACTTAGTACATTCAAACTTTTTTATACAGTGAAAGTGTTGTTATATAGAAAATAGGAAAAAGGATAAAAGATGTCCTTAAACTATATGAGAGGAACAAAAATGTACTTCATTTATAGTTTGGTCCAAAAATGTCCTTGTCATTGATACTTTGGTGTAAAAATACCCTTATTGTTACCAAATGGATCAAAAATGTCCTTCTTTAAATATATATATATATATATATATATATATATATATATATATATATATATATATATATATATATATATATATATATATATATATATTCTTTTTAAACATATTGTGCTTCTAATAAAAATATAATTTTTAAAGAATCTTTTTATTGTTTTTGTTGTTCTTTTCAAATTATATTAACTAACAAAAATGTAAGAAAATAATTTTTTTCTTAATCTCATTTTATCAATTAAAATAGAACATCGTACCAAGAAGAGTATGAAAAGTAGAGCCCTATAAGAGTATGATGTATGTGTCTACTTGTTTAACTTTGACAAATTTAATTGCCTATTTATGCACGTCAAAGTTGGAGGACATGAATGTGGGTTCATGCCAAGTTAATTGACATTTTTATGTATTAATTATATCTAAAAAAATAAAGAAATATATTGCACCAATAAGTTACTACACGAAGAGGTCATTTGGTATAAAAATGAATAACACATGGATTACTAATGCAGGGATTATTTAGTATCGAGTGTTTGGTTGATTGTTTTTTCTCTAATCTTGTGCTTGATTTAAAACTTCACAAAAAAGAAAATCAATTATATGCTTGAATTATTATGGAGCTTTCTATTTCATGTAATGCCACACCCCCAGAGAGTACCCTAGGTGTGATCGACACTCAGAAACCATTGTTGGTTTTTAAGCAAACTGCTTGGTTCAATTTCACTAATTAAATCAATGAAAGACCCAATGAACCCAAAGAAAGTACTCAAATGGGCATTTAAATCGTCACATTACATCTCAATTCAAATAAATAATATAGTTTTTTTTTAAAAATTGACTTTAAAAGAAAATAGACTCCATTCTAACTCAATGTATGAAACATCTATCAACCCATAAGGAGGTGCCAAGATAGGTCAAAGACTACCTAAAGATAAATAGAAAAGAAATAAACTGAAATAAAAAGGATTCCTCGAAAGCAGGGAGGTCTCACTACTGTTTCAGACCAAATAGATCTTCAACAAAGCATTTGCCGAGGAACTCTATCACCTGTATATGCATCATAAATGATGCAGCGTCGAGGAGCGTCAGTACGTGAAATATACAGTAGGTAAGATAGCTAAATAGAACCAAATTAAGAGAAAACTCACTAACAATGATAAGACTTAACTTAATTCACTATGATGTGCAAGTTTAGAAGAATGCTTTTCAAATCAACTCAATCTTATGCATCCGTTAAATAAAATTCAATTATCATCATTGAGGAATTTCTTTAACTGACAACCATCACTATATGAGCAAGTGATGATGCAATGCTTTGCATTGCCATTGTCGCAGCCGTCCAATGCCTTGCTAGAGTAAAGAACGATACGGATTCATCTTATTGGATCCACAAATTAAGTCACTCTTTGGGACAAAGAGACTAAGCCTTCACATTGGCTATGTAGTTTATGGGATTTGAGTTATTTGCACTTTTACCCAAATAAGTACTAATACTTCTTCGGAAAACATGTGCTCATGTCTATTAACATTTTAAATCATCTCACCAAGTCTCAATGGACCTTTTCATCAATTCAATCTAATCTCAACTCGTCATCATCATCTTCCATCAATAAATATATTTTGAAAATAATTTTACATCATCATCAAAACTCTTGCTCCAAATATCTTAACTCCACATTCAAACTCATTTAGAATCGATGCTTATACTCTTTGAAAGCTCAAAAAAAATATCCATAGTCTTAGTTGGAAACAAAATATCATTTAATACATGACAATTATCAATCTCAACATCAAATAATGCATGGAAAAGCCATGATCATCACCTCAACTAGGGTTCATAGAAAAAGTAATCATGAACAACAATTCCAACAATATGCGAGATAAAATAATAATAATTTTAGTGCATAACTATAAAGAAGGCAATAGAAGAAGAATTTACTCAATTGGAATTTAAGAACTAGAGTTTTGACTAAACCTAATACTCCATTAGAAAAGAAAATATAGATGTTGGGCGTGTGAACGAACTCAATCCACCGCTATGATAGTCTGACATATCTGAGATGAAGATTTAGACACTTAAAACATGAAGTTTGGATTTGAATTGCTTGAAACCCTGGTTAAATCCTCATTCTCAAAGTCTTAAAGCAATATGAAAACACTAATTAGGTTTTAATATGTGGTCAATTCCGACCTAAAAAAGGCGTAGACGAATTTTAGAAGAGATGGGGGAAAAGACTGGAATGTCCTTCATTAAGATTGCAGACGGTAAAAAAGATATGATCTGTGATGGAGCAAGTGCGCGCGATGCAAACTTGTTCTATTTCAATTCCTTTTCTTTCGAAACACACAAAACACATTGGTTGAGATGCATTTTATGCAATGCATTTTATGAACAAAAACATAAATCACACTTATGGAGTGCGTTTTGTGAATGAAAGTGTAAATCACATTCATTGAGTATGTTTTATGAACAAAAGTGTGAAATAAACTATGTTGGGGCACGTCTGCGATCAGTCATTCACTCTTCATATGTAGAAATTTTGCCACGAAAAATTATCTTTCGAATTTCTTGGTCAAAATATTCCACTAAGATCATTTTTGTACTTGCTTTTTGATCCCTTTTGATATTTCAGTTCGGTTTTAGCTAAAAATTTTTTGAGGTGTTATATGTAATTGAGTCAAAGTATATGATTTTATTGTGACTTCTAACTAAATAGGAGAATAACAATTTTGTCTTCATGTTTATTATTTTCTCACTTGAATTATTTCAGGATAAATAATTATGATCTCAATAAATTGATCAAACTGTCAATCTCAATTTAATAATAATAGACCATCTACTTTTAAAATCGAAAAGATAGTAAATAATTGTAAAAATGAATAGACCATCTGTATTTACACATAAAAATTTGTAAGTTGTAGTTTTAACATGGAGTTTATATCTTAAAATGTCACTCAACTTTCAGAATTTATCTAACATAGTCATTGAACTTTATTTGGTATCATTAAAATCACTCAATTAGCCATTTGTATCAACAAAATCACTTAACTAAACTAATTATCAAGGAAAAAAATTTGACATGGCAAAATATTTTATTTTATATTATGTAAATATGAGTCCACAAATAGATAAAATTTAAAAACTTGACATGGTATTTTTTCTTTTTATATTATGCAAATTGAATCTGCAAATAAATAAAATTTGTAAGCTAATTTATTTAAATAAATTTACTAGTATAAAACTACAAATATAAAACATAAAATAAAAAATTAAGAAAAGTGTAAAAGAATTAGAGAAATATTTTTATTTTTACATATTTAATCCCGCGATATTGAATTTTATATATTACTAATACCATTAATTAATACCAGGTAATACTAGATGATATTAACTAATTCATGAATTTATATATAATTCTAAAATTTCTATCAAACATAATATTAAATAATATCATATATAATACATAATTATTTTTCCTAATACCTTCTCTAAACTGCCCTTAAATAGACCAGTTATGAGGGTTATATGGCTATCTTTGCTTGGCTTAGTCTTTTTCACTTCCCATTTTTCCATTAATGAAACTTTCTAAACATTGGATTAAGCTGGTAATTAAATACAAACTGTACTTAATTATCAATTAATGAATGTGAAAGAAGATTCCCATAACCTGGTCGTCGTCAGAGAAAATGCGACAAATAAACCCACCCCCTACTAGCTTCCTCCTAAACTCTCTGCAAAACCCTAATCATATACCTCGGGTTTTGCCCCAAATTTTCCCGCTTTAATTATCCTAGATTCTCATACTTGGTAACACCCTCTGGGCTTCACTTTCAATCTGATGGTCTTCCTTGGTTTGCATTTTTCACCTGAAAATGTTGCTCTTTCTTTCCCTGCTTCTACTTCTGCCACTGACTTCGCCTTTTCCGGCGTCTGGTCCTCACATTGCCGATGTCAACATACTCTTGCCTCCCAAAATGACACACCCAGTTGAGTATAGACTTCAAGGAAGTGATGGCTGCTTCAAATGGTATGTGTCTAATTTGAACACTGTATTGGAGTTCGGGATAGTTTGCTTGCACTTCGAAATGTAACTTAAACATGTATGAGAAGAAATCGCTGAGCTCTGTCTGCTTATGTCTGATCTCCGGTAGTTTTCGTTTAAACTACATGAACCGTTTTAGGCCACAACTTCATGTGCAAATTGCTCTAAATGTTGATGCAGTAGCTATAAGAGTAAAGGTGATACCTATGGATGAACTATTGAGCTTAGTTTGGTGTATGAGCTATGTGAGTATAGGTGGTAGATTTCAATCAACTATTGAGCTATGTGGATAGTCTGTTAGCTCTGTTCTCTGCTTAGTTGTTGAATTTTTATGTTGGTTTTGTCCGTTGCTGATTGATATCTTGTTTTGCTATCTTTTGGGAGTTGAGGTTTGGATATTGAGCGATCCCCTTTTTTTTTAAAATTTATTTATAAAGTAAGAGATGTTATACATGCCATCAAGAAGATGCAGGTTAGATAGTTACAAAATTAGTGAGGTTGTGAGCTCATTTGCAAGGGTCCTATGCAATAACCATAGAGCTTACATAGACCAAAAATTTGACATTAGAGTCTAAGGGGGCTAACCTAACCCAACTATATAAAGATATCCATTTTCTGAATAGGCTATTAATAGCAAGTTATTGGGTGTTTGAATAGTTTATGATTACATAGAATATCAATAGTAACCTATATTGCCATGTGTTTACTTTGTTAGTATTAAGGAATGGTATTGGATGCAAAATTATTATGGCTTGAATAATGTTTTTTCTTCTTTTTTTATGCCCTATGTTTCATAGAACAAATCTCATGCCTTATAAGCTTATTAAACACTTTAAAGTCATGATTCATCACCTGATTTTCTATTGACAATTAATACTCAGAATCTTAAATTGTGAAAAGTTGATGCAGATATAACTTTTATGTCACTTTTCACTTCATAGAACTTTTCTTATGGATTTGTACTAATATTTTTCTCTCTGCTTTCGTGTCTCTGCCTTTTGGGTTTAGGACATGGGATCATCATGATATTTTAGCGGTGCTACCTGAGTACAATGTTAGTAGTCAATGCTCTACAAGTGCCCGCTTGAAATCCATTGCCCCTTATAGTGGTCGAAAGGAGACTGCTGTCTATGCAACAGATGTGCACACTGGAGCTGTTATTCGATGCAAAGTTTATGTTGACAATTTCTCTAGGATCCAGATATTCCATAGTTCTGTCAAACTTGACCTTGATGGCCTGGCTACTCTACGTGTCCGTGCCTTTGATTCTGAAGGTGCTTTTCTGCTTTAATAGTTTTATGTTGATTAGTTTTGGTTATTACTTTAGTTTTTGGACAGAAGAACAATCATTTGATTGTCTCTATGAATAAAAGTGTGGAAGATTTCATAATTTAAATAGTATTTGAAACAAAAGCAGGAAGTCACTTTCTTGCTTATTTGACTATATATTTCTTTTGTCTTGTTCTTCAAAGCCATCATTCAGAAGTGCACTTGTACTGTGCAATTCCATTCCCAACGCATAGCAGTCCTTGATTGTTAGTTGTTACCCTACTGTTTTTAAAACCTTAGATATTTCTGGAGATTTTGTTTCAGACTGTTCGACTGAACATGATTTTTTGCTACTTTAGGCTGGGATCTTCAGTTCATGTGTTTTACAAGTGACTGATCCCCATATTTATACCGGAACCATTTCCTGAACCAAAAGTATGGTTTTATATCTGATATGCATTGTGTGGTTTCACTTTGTTCCTCTTAAAAGTAACTCATATTCTTCCCTGTTTTAAAGATGCTTGTTTCTTATTGTTTGATGTGTTCCTATTTCCTAAATTCTAATATGTGTCCTGATTATCTCCGATAAATTAGAGGTTACGAAGATCAAAAAAGAAAAATCTCCGATAAATTAGAAGTACAAAAGGAAAAAATAATATTACAGAACTAAAGTTTATATTGTATATTTTCATAAATGAATTAATCTTGTATATGATCTATGTGAAAAAAGTACATAATTCTTTCTGTATCATAAAAAATAAGAAAATCTGATTTTTCTTGACATTGACTTAAAATTCTCAAGGATCAAAGAGTGGTTACTCTTTTCCTTCTTTTATCTGGTGCATAGACTAGCCAAACATAAAATCCATGGGTTTGAAACAGTGCTGCAGACATATGTAGTACTGTAAAGCAACTAAGCTCTTGTAGAAGTACCCTGTAGGTAATGTCCCCCCCCTTTTTTTATGTGATGTATGTTAAATAACAACAATATCTTATTCTCCATCTTCATTAAAAAAAAAAATCTTCTCCATAAATCTCCATGCAAGCATTATTACCATTTTATTTAGTTTTTTTTAGTGGTAGCAGTTCTGATTGTTTAATATGTATTTGCTGATTTTTCAGATAATGTTTTTTCGTCTTTGGTGGGCATACAATTCATGTGGGACCTAATGCCTGAAACTGATGGATTGCCTCATCACCTGAACCATATCCCTTTGAAGGACTCTCCATTGAGTGATTGTGGTGGATTATGTGGTGACCTAGATATCCAAAGAAAGCTTGAAAATAGTGGTGTGTTTTCTGATCTCTATGTAGTAAAGGGGACAGAAATCGGCCACGAAATAGTGTCTGTTCATTTGGCTGAACCATCAGTTAAATATATGGAAGATAAAATTGTCTTAACTGTGGCAGAAGCTATATCACTGGAGCCTCCTTCACCAGTTTGTGTCCTTATTGGTGCGGTTGTTCATTATAGTCTTAAAGTTATCCGCGGGAATATGCCACAACTTGTAACCTTGCCTTCTGCCTTTCATCGATGGTCTGTTTCAAACTCCTCAGTTGCTCAGATAGACAGGATGGTGGGTACTGCTAAGGCTTTGAACTTGGGAATAACAACAGTAATTGTTGAAGATACTAGGGTCGTTGGTCATACACAAGTGTCTTCTTTCTATGTTGTTCTCCCAGATTCCTTATCATTGTATATATTACCTCTATCTCTTTCTGGTGATCATATAGAAGGGATTGAACCAATATCCTCTGTGGCGCGCTGGTATGTAGTTTCTGGTCGGGAATATCTCATTCAAGTAAGGATTTTCTCGAAAGGAACTTGGGCACAGCAAGAAGTTTACATTGCAGAAAATGATGACGTTAAGTTGTATGATGACCTATCAGAAATCTGGAGTATAATTCCCTCATCCAATCGCTTTGGAGAGAAGGGGATATCCAGAATTCTAAAAGCTCTCTCATATGGTCTGGGAAAATTGACAGCCACTCTTACATATAACATTGGACATGAAGAAACAAAGGAAGTTCTCAAGGTTGTTCAAGAAGTTATGGTTTGTGACCAGGTGAAGTTCAGCATGGTGGGTGCCTCTGCTGGTATTATTCTTCCTTGGGCACCTGGTGTTTATCAGGAGTTGGAGCTTAAGGTTAGTGGGGGATGTGCAATGGTGTCTGGTGACTACAAATGGTTCTCTTCGGACATGGCTATTGTGTCAGTATCAACTTTTGGAATCGTCCAGGCAAAAAGACCTGGAAAAGTTACTATAAAGGCAGTCTCAGTTTTTGATTCTCTAAATTATGATGAGATAGTTGTTGAAGTGAGTTTGCCTTCCTCAATGATAGTACTGCCTAATTTTCCGGTGGAAACTCCTGTAGGTTCATATCTTCAAGCTGCTGTGACATTGAAAACATTGGATGGTGACTTATTCTACAAATGTGATGCTTTTACCTCATCCATCAAGTGGAAAACTGGTAGTGACGCTTTCATTGTTGTGGATGCTGGTGAGAGCTTCATTTCTGAAAAGCAAGAAACTCTTCCAATTGGTTCTGAGAAATATGGCCCTGCATGTGCATGGACCTATGTCTATGCTGCTAATTCTGGTCAGACACTGTTACATGCAACATTGTCAAAAGAATTTCAACAGTATGATCACTCTACCGGTGGTTCTGTTGTTCTGCAAGCAACGACACGTATTGCAGCATTTGTACCTCTCATTCTGCACCCTGCAAGTGATGGAAACCGGTTTGGTGGTTATTGGCTTAATTTGGTGCAGGCTGAAGCTGATAATCTCTTAGAGAACATGGATCATCTATATCTTACCCCTGGATCATCTTTTGAAGTGATGCTTCGTGGTGGACCTAATCGATGGGACCAGGGAGTTGAGTTTGTTGAATCCGTGAAAAGTTTGGACGAACACAATCTTAGGGTTCAAGATGGGGCTCTAGTCAATCAAGAATTTACCAGCTATGGGAGCACATACAGAATCAAGTGCTCAGATGTTGGAATCTATAGACTTATTTTCAAACGTGGGAATTTAATTGGAGAGGGGCATCCTCTGCCTGCTGTATCTGAAGTGCAATTGTCACTCACATGTGGTTTCCCATCATCTATAGCGTTAATAGCTGATGAAGCTGTTAATTCTATTGAAGTAATCCAATCTGCAGCTCAGGCTGACCGTGGCAGTGGAAGGATTCGTACTACCCCAGTCACAATAGCAAATGGGCGGACGGTTCGACTATCAGCTGTTGGCATTAGTGAGACTGGAATAGCTTTTGGAAATTCATCTTCTCTTCCTTTGAAGTGGGAGCTTAAAGATTGTGATGATCTGGCATTTTGGGATGATATCCACAACTTAGCAATGCTATCAACTTGGGAGAAGTACTTGGTCTTGACAAATGCAACTGGACTGTGTGTTGTACGAGCAACAGTTATTGGATCAGCTGATTCTATTAGCCGTCGTCACTCTCTCAAACATCTTCCAGGCTCTGAAAATGAACTTACAGATGCTATACGTTTGCAACTTGTTTCATCCCTAAGGGTCTATCCAGAATTCAGCTTGTTGTATCTCAATCACGATGCAAAGTTGAACCTGTCAATTACTGGAGGAAGTTGTTTCATTGATGCTGTAGTAAATGATACACAAGTTGTGGATATAGTTCAGCCTGCTCCTGGTTTACAGTGTGTACAACTACTACTGGCTCCTAAAAAGTTGGGAACTGCACTTGTGACTGTTCGAGATGTAGGGCTTGCTCCACCTCTTTCTGCTTTCTCTGTGATTCAAGTTGCAGATATGGAATGGATTAAGATTACATCCGGAGAAGAATTGAGTATTATGGAAGGGAGTTCACTATCCATCAATTTTCTTGCTGGAGTAAGTGATGGAAATACTTTTGATTCTTCACAGTATGTTTACATGAATATTCGTGTTCACATTGAGGATCATATAGTTGAACTTGTCGATGAAGATGATTTTTCCTGTTGTGATGATGGATATGTGAATGTGCCCAAATTCAGAATACGGGCAATTCGCCTTGGGATTACCACACTGTATGTCAGTGCTAGACAGCATACTGGACATGAGATACTGAGCCAGCCAATTAAGGTAGAAGTCTATGCACCACCTAGAATTGATCCTAGTGATATTTTCCTTGTACCAGGGGCTTCTTATATGCTTAATGTGAGGGGAGGCCCAAAAACTAGTGCATATATTGAGTTTGTCAGTATGGATAATGAGGTTGCAAAGGTCCATACAACCACCGGACGAGTTTCTGCAACATCACCTGGAAACACCACCATAGTTGCCAAGATGTACAGGAATGGAGATATCTTTATTTGTCAGGCATATGGCAAAGTTAAAGTAGGTGTTCCTTCTTCAGCAATGTTAAATGTTCAAAGCGAACAGCTAGCTGTTGGCCGTCAAATACCAATATTTCCCTTCCTGTCTGAGGGAAATTTATTTTCATTTTATGAACTTTGCAGAAATTTTAAGTGGATTATAAATGATGATGAGGTGTTGAGTTTCCAAGGAGCAGGCAGCTTACGTGGTGGAAATCATGGAATGCACATGTCCAAGGGACAAGGCAATGGGCTGGCAGGATATGTGGGTGACAATGACCTTGGTTTTATTCAAGTATTGCATGGAAAATCTGCGGGGCAGACGGATGTTACAGTTTCTTTCTCCTGTGATTTTGCTGCTTACAAGTCTTTTTCGGAGTCAAGATCATATACTGCATCTATTTCATTGTCGGTAGTCTGTGAGCTTCCACTTGCTCTAGGATCACCAATTACTTGGATTCTCCCTCCACATTATACCACGTCTGCTCTGTTGCCTTCAGCTTCTAAAACTTTCAGTAAAGGGGATCCAAGTATAGGTAAGGTTACTTATTCTATTTTGGGAGACTGTAGAAGAAAGGCTGAATCGGAGGAAGATGATCCTATACTCATTGATAGGAGCAGAATAAGAACGAAAGAGAGTGGCAGTCTTGCATGTATTCAAGCAAAAGATAGGTCAAACGGAAGAGTTGAGGTAGCCTCTTGTGTGAAGGTTGCTGAAGTGACTCAAATACGTTTCACTGCAGAAAAGTTGCTGGTTCACACATTAGCAATTGGTGCTGAAATCGATGTTCCAATCAAATATTATGATGTGTTTGGAAATCCTTTCCTCGAGGCTCATGGTGTTATTCCATTTGGAGTTGAAACTAACTATCATGATGTCATCTCTGTCGAGGATGCAGTTGATGGCTCTGGAAATGTCCATCTCAAAGCAATCGGTTATGGAAGAGCTCTTGTGCGAGTAGGTTTTGCCAATGAACCAAAGAAATCTGATTATGTGGTGATTCTTGTTGGTGCTCATTTGCATCCTCAGAATCCAACTCTTCACCTAGGGAGTGATCTTAACTTCAGCGTAAAAGGTCTAAGTGATCAAGTATCTGGTCAGTGGTTTACTAGTAATGCAAGCATTGTGTCTGTGGACCAGCTATCTGGACATGCCAAAGCAATAGGGGAAGGTTCTGTCCAAATTATCTTTGAGTGCTCGAATATGAAACTGCAAACTGCAGTTACAGTGTTACAGCCAGAGATGATGTCTGTTGATGCTCCAAAAGAGATCCTGACAAATGTGCCGCTTCCTGCAAATGGATATAGTTTTCTTGTAAAACTCAATGATGCTCATGGCCACAAGTATAGATCTGCTAAAAACAAGGCAATTATCTTGTTTGATTGCGTGGTTGATCCACCTTATGTTGGTTACGTGAAGCCGTGGGTTGATCTTGATACTGGTAATTCATATTGCCTTTTCTTCCCTTACTCTCCAGAACGTTTGGTACTTGCCACTCCAAAGTCGGGAGACATTAAACAGGATTTAGCTGTTACTGTCAAGGCATCACTCATAAGAGAGCAGAATATCTCAGGATCTGCGTCAGCACTTTTTGTTGGAGGTTTCATCATTCCAGGAACAGAAGGAGATTCATTGCAGTTAAATCTAACCCCACAATTTAACAGGAGTGTCCTAACTGTTGTAGGAAACACGGATGTGAATATCTACTGGCATGATCGGGAACGGCTAGCTGTCAGACCCATACACGGAGAAGATTCTCAAGGAGGAAGCCGTGCATATTATGAGGTCCAAATTCGCAGAGCAGAGAAGTTTAAAGACAAACTGATTTTTACACTCCCAGCAACTGGTCAGATCATGGAAGTTAATGTTAACTATGAGCCCGAAGAGAGAAGAGCAACAACTGCTAATCTTAATTTATGGGCTACTGTAGCTGCTAGTTTCATTCTGCTGATAGTCGCAGCTATTATATTCATTTTATACTTGGACCAACCTGTGAGATCCCGACCATCTATTCCTCATGGCACACCAAGTGTAGCAGCACCTGCAACTCCTGAGCGGAGCAGTCCTGCTGTAGTAAGTGATCATTCCCCTCGGACACCTCAGCCTTTCTTGGATTATGTTAGGAGGACAATTGATGAAACTCCATACTACAGACAAGACTTCAGGAGGAGGGTTAATCCTCAGAACACTTACTAGCATACTGGGGCCCATATATTCTCCCTTCCCCTCTCCCTTTCTTGCCTAGCCAGACATGCCAAATGGTTCCTCAGGTAATTGCCAAGGTATTGAATCTGGCTGCAGACTTTACCATTTGAGTGGTGTAGTTTCGTTGGTGTAATTTTTGTAGAGTATTGCAAGCTGTGTCATTGGACTTTCATTAGGTCAGGGATATTATATTATGCCTATGGATACTTTCTTGAGAAGCAGCCTCATCTTTCTGCTGCAAAAGGCTCAATACAGTAGCACTTTCTGCAGTATAACTTGCCTATGCACAATCCCCCATGAAGCAGTTCTGATTTTGTGCTCATCATATTTGGTAAAATCAGTTCTGAATTTGAAGTTAATTTTTAAATAGCGGCACTGTGTAATTATTTTGATAATTGCACATCTGCACTATGAGTCTAACTATGCTCGAGGATCTCTTCTTCACCATCTATTTCTTTTTATTGATACTTTTGTAATTAGATGGAAGTAAAACAATACCGTAAAGCTACACCAATTATGCAAGTATTCCCCACTTTATTTTAACCTAAATGTATGTGCAGATGTAAAATTCAATAGTAGTGTAAACTAAAGCTGTGTCCTACCAATAATTTGTAATTTCATTTGTTTATAAAAGCTTGTAGAAAACTTTAAAGCTCAACTGTGATGCGCTTATTTACTGAAATTTTACCTTGAAAGAATTCAGTTTAGTATCGTATATATAGCAAAATTTACTCGAGGAATCAAGTAAAAAAAACTTTTTTTATTTAAAAAAAGCTTAATAAGGGCAGTGCTCGTAATCCTATTAGACTTCAATCAGGACCTCTAACACTTACACGAGACATAAGTTATAATAATTTCGGGATGAAATGTAGAATTATTTTATTTCATGTTTAGTTGAAGATATAAGATAATTTTTGGATTATTTATCTCATCATTTTTGTCTCTGTGATGGAATAAGTTATTTCAAATATATAATGGATAACTTATTCCAAACTAATTTATCTCAAATTAATTATCATGGGACAACATGTTAAAAATCAAACTACCCAGGTAACTTTATGACAGTCAAATTATTTAGTGAGGTAAGAATAGATAAATTTTAACTTGTGTTATCCAACATTTAGCACAAAAATATCTTGGCGCACTTTTTGTTGTTTTATCATTTTTATGCAAAATATCCACAGCTTGCTTAAAGCTGCTGATTTTCTTATCTGCTGGCCAGAAATTCACACCATAGACAAGAAAGAAGATGAGCATCTCAATCTACACACCAATTTCTCCCAAAAACCAATTAGTATTTTTGAAACCAAATCAGAATCCCCTTCTACAAGGTGATTCTGTTCTTCCAAAGCGCATTTCATTTGCTAGAAGAAAATGTACTACAAGGGCTCTGCTTTCAAATTCCAAAAATGCAGTCTTGAAAGAATTTCATGAGAAAAAAGCCCTTAAGGTATCACTTTAACTGAGGACCTACTTTTCCATTCGTTTATGATATCATAATTAAGCAAAAATTACTCTTTTACAGTTAGTTTTAGACCTATCTCAAGAAAATCCCATGTACAAAGAAGGTTTTTAAAGAGTTAAACACTAGTTAAAAATCTCTGTTAGCTAAGGTTTAGCTTGTTCGTTTAGGTATTACATGTTCTGCTATGAGTTTCTGTAATGGTCAAAAACACATCTTAATTATCATTTTTTCGCAAGCTTCATAGCCCAATTATCACTTTTTTTGCGAGTTTTCATAGTCCAACTATCAGTTGTTTCCTTTTCCTTTTCCTGTATGAACTAATATACCTCAATTATTAATTATTATGTTTTCCTACCTGAACTATAGTTGAGATGTTTTAATACATAGATGATGAAATTTGGGTAGAAAAATGGAACAACAAATAGTGGAGTGTGAAACTCGCGAGAAATCAAATAGTTCAGGTGTGTATAAGACCATTAACTCTTTATTTTCTTACAACTTTATTGGGTATTTAGCTACCTGACCAGTCTTCGAGAAAGAGTAGTGTGGGGGAGAAGGGGGACTTTTCCAAGATAAACACCGGGAAAGAAAAATCATGTTAAAATTACTAATAATTCATTGTTCTGCTTCAGATTATCGCAGGATTGCAGAATCTGGACAAAGAGAATGTGGCTTCTGTTGTTACTGCTGCAGATAAGGTTTGATCTTATCCATGGCCTCCGTATTCTTTCAGAAAGATAGATCTAATGTTTTACAGTGTCGCTTTTTCAAAAGAAAAAAATATGCTTTATAGTTGTATGTTCTTATTAACATTCATCAGTTCTATTGTGCTTTTGTTAGTTATAGTTTAACGACTAAAACATGTTACTGAAGTACCCACCAAATGAATGTTAAGACAATTATTCTTCATTGTGCTTAAGTGTATAGTAACTGAAAATCTAAAGCACTCTTATCTAGGGTGAAGAATTGTAATTGTTAGGATTCAATGTTATGATGTTTAAGAGATTTCATTATATGTGCTAAGTTAAAGTATTATCGGAAACAACCTCTCTACCTTTGAGGTAGGGGTAAGGTTTCCATACGCTCTCCCCTAGGTATGTTATTGTTGTATTGTATGTACTAACCTAACTCTTTGATCTGCTTACAGGGGGGAGCAACCCATGTAGATATAGCTTGTGACCCTGAGCTGGTGAAGCTTGCCATAAGCCTGACTTCCCTTCCGGTAAATCTTTCCGTTTAAATTCTTTCAACTTTTGCTTTAGCTCTGGATTATGTAGAATATCTTGATGAACTGTTAAATTTAACATAATCAACTGATCTATTGTTTCAACCTTCTTCGTGAATTTGTCCTGAGGCATTATTTAAATAATAGGATGAATTCTCACGTCTAAATACGGTTCTTTTTGTGAAAATATTCATGTCAAATATGCCTAAAGCTTTATCTTCTACTCCATCAGCTAGTTGCAATTTCCAATTTCTCTGTTATCTCTGAACATTCTGGTTGAATCATGTATATAAACAGTACATTCGTTGGTCCTTTCTACTTCCATAAATCATATTCAATCCGAGGATGACATCAATTTGACCTTACATTTCCCCTTGCACGGAGTGCTTTGAGTTTCTCAGGTTAAAAATCTCACCGTTTTAATCATTTACATCCTCAATCAGTACCTCTTTTAGTTGCATGGATTACTTTGTTTAATGAGTGATGCACTACTAAAACATGAAGGCTATCTCAAGCACTATCAGTGTACATTTCTATCAGCTTAAAGCTGGTGTCACATGTTTGCAGGTTTGTGTTTCTTCTGTGGATCCCACAGCATTTCCAGCTGCTGTGGAAGCAGGAGCCTTAATGGTACGACGACTTCTCATAATATTTCCGTTCCATTCCATCATAGACACCATAAGCTAGAATGTGATAGTTCAAGACCATGAGTACATAGCCTGAAGTTCTGTTTCATTGAGAGGAATAAGTTCCTTTTTTGTAGCTCATCATAAGGAAAAGTTTTCTGGTGCAGGTCGAGATCGGGAACTATGACTCATTCTATGAGAAGGGATTGGTGTTCTCTCCTGAGCAGGTATGTAGAATTACTTCTCAGTGTCAACAACAACAACAACAACATACCCAGTGGAATCCCACAAGTGGGGTCTGGGGAGGGTAGAATGTACGCGACCTTACCACTAACTTCTCAGTGTCATGATGTCAAATTGAGCAAAAAGACCTAAGAACTAGCAACAATTAGAAATTTAACCTGTTTACATATGCATATGAATTCCAGAACAGGCTGGTGTCAAGCAAAGTAGGATACTGTACTAAGATATATGATTTGATTGATCACTGACTTGCATACACAAAAGGGCAATCCAGCTTGTAAAAACCTTTGCCTGATTTCACTTTTTTTGGTATTCCAACTTCGTGGACAGAAACTATTCAAATGGATTTTGGTTCCACATCTTTGTCAATGGTGTCCGTTACTTCTCACCGCGCTGATAATGCTTTTCAGATTCTGAACCTAACGAAGGAGACAAAGAGGCTACTTCCATCAGTGATATTATCAGTCACTGTGCCTCACACGCTAAGCCTTCCTGATCAGGTTTGGGAAAGCACTTTCCTATGACATGCTAAGTTTAAATTGAAGAAAAGTCACTTTCTTATCAATCTTCATCTCACTTTCACAGATCAAGCTGGCCGAGCAATTAGAACTGGAAGGTGTTGACATCATCCAAACAGAGGGAGGAAAATGCTCTACTCCATCAAAGGCTGGTGTTCTTGGATTAATTGAGAAGGTAACACAACATACATGTGGTCTACTACTAATAAGGATTAAGTTATCTGCTGATCTGTTGTTACTCAGTAAGTATATCATTGATCTACTAATTGAAAGTCAAAAAGGCAAGGACTTGAGAAATATTTATGACAAAGCAAGTTTTGCTATTTTCTTGAAGTTATTTCATCCCTCATGGTTATCGATGATTTCTCATATTAACTCATTTCACTTCATTTTGATATTGTTCATTTACATAGGCAACACCAACACTAGCAGCTGCTTATTCGATTTCAAGGGCTGTCAATATCCCTGTCATGTGCTCATCTGGATTGAGTGCAGTCACTGCACCAATGGCAATCGTAGCTGGAGCTGCTGGCGTGGTATGCCTTACACTATCTTTAATCTTAAGGAACGTTTTTCTTATACTCTTAAAGGCATCTCAACCAAATCATTGAAATTTGTATGAATGTTGAACTCAGGGTGTAGGCTCAGCCATTAACAAGCTCAACGATCAGGTGGCAATGATCGCAGAAGTCAAATCCATAGCTCATTCATTAGGACTGTCAACCAAGAAACAGAATTCATTTGAAGGGAGCAATTTGAGACCGTAATCTGATCTAATGTAGTAGGTCAAGACCTGAAGCACTTAGGAATTATTGTGAAATTAATAAAAAGATTATCTAGCTATAGCTTTTCTTCTCTTCCATTTCAGTATCATTTTACATTACTTAATTAATCAGAAATGAGTAACTGCAATATCATTTTGTTCCCATTACACACAAAATGAAAGAATATGAATCTGAAAGCCAACTAATTAAACAACTTTAATTAGGCAAACTCTCCAAGACTCTATCAACTACTACTAGAAAAAAATTGCTGAGTTGATTTTGATGATTAGGTATGTATGACAAAAAACAGATGGATGTTTGGTTAGAAAATTTTCTGAAGGGGTTTATGTGCCCATCAACATATACTTAGTGGTGGATACAGAATTTTTATAAAGGGATTTTAATATCTACTGCTACTATACACATAAATTAAATTTGACTTTTATTAATTTGCCCGGCTAACTCCGCCTATGCATGTAGTGTTAATTGCTAAACCCCCACAAATATCTCTCTATGTTATATTAATACTAGTAATAACATTTATTCAAATTGTCAGCAGTCAATTATCGATTACGTCTCATCATAATATGAGGTAAAAAGAATGTAATTAAGCTCCAATATTGTGATTTTATGTTTTTTCTGAGATGAAGTAATCAAGTTCAAAAATATTCGATCTTATATTCCCTACTTGTCATCCTTAGTAAAAATAGATGATCATTTTAGAAAATCAAGAAATAATTTGTTGTTTATTTCTATCTTAACTAGTTACTATATTAATTTTTATCTTTAGACTCACTCATAAATGTGACGAAATATTAATATGACATAAAAGAATAATTTAATGAACGCCGAATATGAAATTGTGACGGGTTAGGCAGTTAGGTGCATTGGGTAGCCTTTACTGCTTTCTGTCTCATCAATCAATATGCTTGTGACATTTGTCGCCATATCAGCAATAGAAATTGATTGGATATTTTTAAAAAAAATAGATTACCTTAACTTTTATGTAAATATTGTACCATTAATATGTTGGTAAAGTTTTTAAGTTATATATATACTTATTTTAATCATCTATACTTAATAATATGTGTATTAATTGAAATAAAATTAAGGTTATTTATCAAAATGCAGGTAATTCAACTCATTGACAGTTGAAAGTTAATTGAAGGTTAGTTAAATTGCTATCCATTTCAGCCTTTATTATGTATAGTAATGGCATTTCAATGAGGAACGCCTAAATTTGGTGCACCAATATCTTCAAATAGTCTCTTAAAATCTTACATATTTTACCATGACTATGGGATGATTCGAGTAATATCGTATTTGTCTTAAAAAAGTTTATTAATTATGTATAAATATTAACATTTAAATTATTAACACTTGAAATTTGTCGTTATAAAATTTAGGATTCACAAAGTTAAAATTCTGACTTCGCCGCTGAATCAATTTAGTTGGTCTAGACAAAGTGCATGCATGCCTAACACGTTAATTCCCTCCGTCTAGCAATAGTTGTCCACTTTTAACTTGGCACAAGGATTAAGTAGCAGTAAATGATAAGAGATAATTTTACCAAATAACTCTTTAAATATAACAGAAATAATGTTAATAATACAGATAAATTAAGAACAAATATTATTAGGTATCTATTTTTAATACAGTGAACAATTATTAAGATGCCTAAATATAGTAATAATATCCTTTCATGACAAAAAATAAAATTAACTGCCTTGTTTAATATTGCAGATTCCCAGTTATCTCCATCAAGAACCTGAAAGAAAAAGAAGAGGAACTTTAAATAGATTTGATTTTAAAATTTTATTTTACTTTTAAGCTAATAAAAATAACAATAATGTGTCATAATTTTTATTTGATGATGCTCAATTATTTATGCAACGTGAAAAATTCTGATATAAGCATTTAAAATGGGTACTTTTGACCCACTAAAGCTATTTACATAGTAAATATTGTTTTTCCTTTAAACGAGTCTATAAAATTATTTGTTAATCATTAAATGAGAAACTAATATATCAAGCTTTGTACTTTTGATGAACTTGCTTGTAATGACATAAATTTTATTGAAAAGTGAATTTTTACACGCATATTTTATTAATAATAATAATTAATAAATGACAATTTTATATTCATGATAAAAAGTGATCGTAAGTTCAGAATTTTAGGTAAATTAACATATTTTGAGATTACTTCTAATTTATTTTTTTGTTCTAGTTAATTGCATTACAAAAATAGTACTTATCATTTTGTAATAGTATTATTATATGTGGTACAACTTAAACTTAATTTCTTTCTTCTAATGTCAGATTTCCTAATTAGTAGGGTATAATAACTCCTTAATTTTTCATGGTGAGTAGGGTGCTATTTTTTATCATTAAATAAATTTAATTAATTTTTAAATTAAAAAACAAATATAATCTAATAAAATATTTTATTAATTTAGTTATTATTGATTTTGGCTAGATTATTCGATTTGTAAGCATATATAAGTCTAAATTCTTTTTACTGCTATTATTTTGTGATGTTAAACAAACAAATAAAGTGATATTTTTCTGCTAGACAAATATAACATGATTTCATAAAAACATATTCATAACAAGTCAAATATATTTAACTATTTAGTCTCTTAAAACTAAAGCCTATAGAAATTTTGCTTTCTATGGTACAAGAGAGAGAGGGGACTAGATTAGTTAATCTTCATATATTAATTAAACTTCATAAATTTTATGGCAATTTCACTTACATTAAAAAGCTACATAGAGCACAAAATAAACTTGCAAATGAATCTTATACAAATTAAAGAAAATTAGAATAATTATCAATATAAATAAGTTAAATTTACTTAAACACGAATCAAACATATTTTAATTCAGAGAATTGATAGCATAATTACAAATTAAAACAAAAATTATTTATTAATTCAATTTAATTTTTAATTTATATCAATTTTTATTTAAATCGTGAACACGAGCGTGAGCAACACAAAGAACTTTCTCTATTTAATTAGTTATACACATTTTGGTTGTGACTTGGTATTGCAGAAGCACAGGACACACGCACATCTCTACATAGTAAAATACAATCACATTGTTTACATCGAAAAGCTTTCTGTTTTTTCTCTTCTTCTTCTTCTTGCTCCGCCATCGAAAACCCATCTCAGTAATCAATGGAAGCAATCCAATCTCTGTCATTTTGTCCATCTCCGCTTGATCCTCTTCGAAAAAATATCCCCCAATTCACCAATGTGAGGCCATTGGGTGTTAAAAGAGTGCCCTGTATTATATCAGCTTCTGCATCCACTGTTTCTGCTCCTAAAAGAGAGAAAGACCCCAAGAAAAGGGTTGTTATAACTGGGACGGGTCTTGTTTCTGTGTTTGGTAATGATGTCGATACTTACTATGACAGGCTTTTGGCTGGTGAAAGTGGGATTTCACTTATTGATCGTTTTGATGCTTCTAAGTTTCCAACGAGATTTGGGGGACAAATTCGTGGGTTTACATCTGAGGGGTATATTGATGGGAAGAATGATAGGAGACTTGATGATTGTCTGAGATATGCCATTGTCGCGGGGAAGAAAGCTTTGGAACATGCAGATCTTGGTGGTGATAGATTAGAAAAGGTTCGTTTTTTTTCACTCTTTTGCTGCTGGGATGTGGTTAAATCTGTCAAGATTTTCTGTTTGTCTTTTGGGGTATGATGAATTTGACGGAATGCGGTTTGCATGATGTGCTTTTGGTTCGTGTTGTTTTGGTTATTTCTTTTATTTTACTTGGAGATGTGCAGGATTTGGAGAAAATTGCTTGCTGATTGTGTTTATTTTGGGTTACAAATTACATATTTCGTTATGCTGGTAATTTTAGCTGGGTTTTATGCCATTTATTGCTTGTATTTCATTTCTATTTTCGCCAAAATGCTGAAGTCTGAGTCCTGCCAGTGCATTTTTGAATACCAGAAACAAACAAAATTAGTGTTCCCCACAGAACAAATCTGTCATTAGTGCATTTGAAAAGCATTGGTGGGAATATTTAGCATTGCTACTTGTTCAGCCTTCATTGTTTTTCTTGATTTGTTTCTTTTCTGCAGTACATGACTCTAGGTTGTTTATTTATGTTGTTTCTGCAGATTGATAAGGAGCGAGCAGGTGTTCTTGTAGGAACAGGAATGGGTGGTCTCACAGTTTTCTCAGATGGGGTCCAGAACCTAATTGAAAAGGGTCACAGAAAGATTACTCCATTTTTTATACCATATGCCATAACAAACATGGGTTCTGCTTTGCTTGCTATTGATCTTGGTTTTATGGGACCAAACTACTCGATCTCAACTGCTTGTGCTACCTCCAATTACTGTTTTTATGCTGCCGCAAATCATATTCGCAGAGGTGAAGCTGATTTAATGATTGCTGGTGGAACTGAAGCTGCTATAATACCTATTGGTTTAGGAGGTTTTGTGGCATGTAGAGCTTTGTCTCAAAGGAATGATGATCCACAAACTGCTTCCAGGCCATGGGACAAAGATAGAGATGGATTTGTTATGGGCGAGGGGGCTGGAGTCTTGGTAAGCTTCCTTCAAGTGATTATCATATTCTGGTCATAGCAAGTGCATCTAAGCTATGTTGAGCAGGTTATGTGTGGTCCAGGGTAGTTGCTTTTTCATAAGTTGATTGCAATCCCGAAGCAACTAAATATGCAATAAACTGCTATTCATGAATTGCTGGGATTTCTTTCATTGCATGGTGGACTGCATAATTTAGATTAAGCACTTGAAATTTGTGTCACTACAATCCACTCACTATTTGGAATATTATTATGAAAATTGAATGACATGCTTGGCAGGTGATGGAAAGTTTGGAGCACGCAATGAAACGAGGAGCACCAATAATTGCAGAGTATTTGGGTGGTGCAGTTAATTGTGATGCTTATCACATGACTGATCCCCGAGCTGATGGTCTTGGTGTTTCTTCATGTATTCTTAGCAGCCTTGAAGATGCTGGAGTGTCACCAGAAGAGGTATTTGCTTCTCTCTCCAATCAGTTGAGGTCATACTCTCATTTTCTACTCAATTGTCAAAGAGGGATAAAGAAATGCTGGAAAGCAAATTGCTCTAGATGTTTTTCGTTAAAAACTTGATAACTTATCAAAATGTTATCTTGGGACTACCAAACCCAAGATTCTTCATATCTCATACTTCTGCTTCTCAGAATTCTTCTGTTGCTGGGGAAAGGTTTACCGTGGAGATAGTAAACTATTGACGTAAAAGAGATATCTTATCATGGACTCATGGTACATGGGCCTTGTTGTTGAACATTTTGGTGTGCTTGTTTTAAGCTGAATGGGAGATAGTGCAACAAGTGGATCTTCATTCTTTAGTAGTTAGAAAACAACTACTTGTAGCATCATAGTCTATTCCATGTGGATCTTATGCCCATTACACTCTCTCACCAATGCCCCGTTGTCTCTTTGAGGGAAAAAAAAAAGAAGAAGAAGAAGCTACCTCCCCCATATGAGGTTTATCCTAAATTTCAGATTCCAAGTAAAGATTACTCCCCTCCCTCTTTTCTAGATAAAAGACATATTGAGAGTAAAGGAAAAGTTACTATTCAATTTTAATCATCAAAGCTATGTTCAAACCGCTGGTGATCTGAAATTTGAATTTTTTCACCATTAACCACAATGCACCTTAATGCTGCGAGAATTCATCCTAGATACTAAGCCACCTCTAAGAAGGTGCTCCAAAAGGCCTATTGGATCTTTTACCATCCCCCCTAGCTTCTTCCCATTATTTATGCCTAATCATTTTTCTTTTCGATTCCATATACATTGTCCTGTATTTCTACAAATAATCCATAAGTAAGCTGGAAACTTTAGCTCTCCTCAGACCTGTTAGAAACTGATCAACTAGCTAATTATGTAATTCAATTCTAGACGGTGCTGTACGAAGCAGGTTGTTAAGTCGGCTAATAAGTTAGACTATTAGTTACTTTTATATTTTACTTTGTTATATAACACAGTAGACTGGTGCATAGCAGTGGACTCAGATCATTCCTTTTCCAGAAATGAAATGAGATCTTTTCTCTGAAGCTTTTCTCTCTTGAGCTTTGACGTCGTCTTCTCAGATCTGATTTCAACAATACCAACCTTCTCAGCTCAGTGTGTTACTTCTTTCAGTTCATAAGGTGAAAGGTTTCCTTCACTAATCTCGTTTATATCTTTGAACTGCCTGGTTTCAGTATGCACTATCTTTACAAGTGGCACAGAAGGCAATCACTGATGCTACATGCTAGCATTGTGGATCAAACCATCATTGTTCTCAACTTTTTCCGCCACTGAACCTACATTTTATCTGTTAATCTTGAGCCATGACACTGATTTTGCTTCAAAGCGCAAGAGAATGGCCTAACAGATAGCAATTGTTTAGAATCAGCATGCTATCTGCAAAGTTTGAAGTTCTGTTGTCCTCATTTTGCTCTAAGAAAATCCAGACTTCCCCTGGCCTACACTTGTATATTCTTTACCATCTTTCGATGGAACTGTTAGAACTGACATTCAAGGGAATGGAGAGATTTAAGGTAGATATACAACCTTCTTCACTTTTCTCCAACCATTCTTTGATGAATTTATAGAATCGCACATTCGCATTTCGATAGAACCTTCAAATTGTCCTTTCAGTAATCCTACTTAAGATGTTCAAGCAGAATGGCATATTGAGAATTCATATGGGCGGAAGCCACTAGTCTGGATTGACATTCTTTGTTGTTGTTGTCAAATGCAAAACATCTGAAAAGTCAAATTGTCTCTTTATTTTGATCATCCAGAACTTTAGAACCTAATCTAAGTGGGTACTCAGAACATTCAGCTTTTGATGATGTGTTATAGTCTTTGACGAGAGGTATAGAAATGTATTGGGTGGGTTTTGGTAAATTGATTACTGAATCAGTGAATTGATCTTCTTTTTTTCCTTTTCAGGTTAACTACATTAATGCTCACGCGACTTCCACCATTGTTGGTGATCTAGCTGAGATAAATGCTGTTAAGAAGGTTTTCAAGAACACAGCAGGAATCAAAATGAATGCAACCAAGGTAATTCTGTCTACATTCTAGTGCATCTCTTCATTTATTTGAAATTATCAGCCTATTCGGCAGTAGGCTCATCTTTCAAAGTTTTCCCCATATTGTTCCAGTCTATGATAGGGCATTGCCTCGGTGCTGCTGGTGGTCTGGAAGCTATCGCAACAATTAAAGCTATTACAACTGGCTGGTTGCATCCTTCAATTAACCAAATGGTGAGTTGTTCTGTGCTTTCAAACTTGCATATCAAATGTTGATTGTTATGCTCATTCTTCATTTGCAAATCTCTAATTGTAATGCATATTGCAGAATCCTGAGCCTTCAGTGGAGTTCGATACTGTTCCAAACAAAAAACAGCAGCATGAAGTGAATGTTGGTAAGTTATAGCACCCTACTATATTTTTACAAATAAACCTTCTCATGAATAACTGAAAATACTTCCAACTACAAATAAATGCTCAAGTTTAGCATCATTTCCCTTTAATAACATCAATTTCGTTCATATGCAGCAATCTCAAATTCCTTCGGTTTTGGTGGTCACAACTCTGTCGTCGCCTTTTCTGCATTCAAACCTTAATTCAGCTCAGTTTAGCTAGAGCAATCTTCTGGCGTCATACAGGGGATTACTGTGATACAGTGGCTGTTCATCTCCGTGTTGCAACATGCTGGGCGCGGTGAGAGAGAACAACTGTCAATTCTTTTATGTACTAATAAAGTTTTAGCTTGTAGTTCATAATAATGAACATTTTTACTTTTCACATGCGATTTCACCCCTTAAATTAACTTGGACCTTCATAGTTTGGTTAGACAAAAACTCCATCAATTTTGAATTTATGCAAGAGATTTGAAGATGCTATGATCTTTTGAGATTAACAACTCTGTGTAAGTTGTATCCAACAGCCCTCTTCACAACTATATCCGTTTACTATACTTTCTGTGACCAAGTAGATGGGGAACATTTATGAAGAAATTATTTCTGGGCAAGTGGGCAGCCCTTCACTGTATGGATTATATCCTTATCCTCAATCATCTATATCAAAGTCGTAGCTTTCGTCAACCAACAGTTTTTCTAGTTGAAGAGCTGGAGTAATAAATACACGGTTCTTCATGATGTGGACGGATTCAAATTTATAAGCTTGGTCAATTAATTTAGGATAAAACTTAAATTTTTCTACGATTTAGAAAGTTTTCTTGTGCATCAAGTTCAACAAGTAATTTCATAAATGGAGTCTGAGGAAGGTAAAATGTACACAGATCTTATCACGGTTTTCGAAAAATCTTCGTCTCAAAAATCAAGCGTCGTAAGCAGGAAATATTTGTTACGTACAGTGAGTTCAAATCGAAATGATAAGTCTAAAAGTGAGGAAGTTCATTCAACTTATAAATTCATATTTTTAGTTTTAATCGATGAGGGACATGTAGCACAATAAATATATCAATCAAAATAAAAACAATTATTATTCTTTGTGTCTCATATTAGTTGGTCACTCTACTAAATATAGTTATTTCATATAGTTATTTCGTATTAGTACTTGATCACCTTACTAAATTAAGAAAGCTTTAATTAATTTCTCTTTTTATATTACTCTTACAATTTTTTTTTTAATATTCATACTTGTTTGTAAAGTTTCAAAAAAGTTCTTAAGGGGTGAATTAATAAAATTATATTCCTATTTATGATTTTTTTAGTATGCAGATAAAAAGAAAAGTAATCAACTAATATAAAAAATGTTTAATTCTTAATTGAAAAATCCAGAAGTTGCACTTTTAACCTGACAAAATTTTTTTTTAATTACATATTAGATTTTACAAATTATCAAATATGTCCTTAATATGTTTGAGTCGATTTTCATCCCCTCAATAGCCCTAAACTAGGTCAAATTTGACCGGTGTGAGACAACTTCATGTTGATGTGTCATTTAAGATTTAACATTATTAAATCGTATATGTTTCATATCGATTAATTTTGAATTGATTTGAAATTAAAAAATAAAAAAATTCACATAGAAATATAAATAGGGGCTTAGGATTCTCATGTGTATAACTTACATATTTTCCATTTTAAAAATAATTCGAGTACTAGTAATGAACAATATACTACTAATACACATTCTTTTGGACTGATAAAGTGAAAAATAAAATAAAATGGAGTAGTAAAATAAAAGGCCTTCCTTCCCGCCAACCTCAACCCTTCATTTCCCGCCAAATTCCGAACCCTAACTCCAAAAGTAGAGACGAATTTCCAAATCTCGACCATCACCACTCTCTTTCTCTGTTCTCTCCCTCTCTCACTCCTCTCACAGAGACTCACCCTTTCTCAGTTAGCCATGGATCTTAGCGACGAGGTTAGGGCTTCGCACAAGCGAACTTTCCTCAAGTTCTTTGAACAAACTGTAAGTATTTTTTTTCTTTTTAGTTTCTTCACATGTTTTCTCTTGATATACTTTGCTTGAGTTGACGGACTCTGAGTTATATTTATTTATTTGTTTGTTTTTTTTTGCTTCTGTCGATTCATTTTTTATTTTTGCAGGAACTGGACACGGAGTTGAAGAAAGAATTTGAATCCATGATTAACAACAATAGGCGTCGTGTCATTATGGACCTCTCTGATTTCTACAATGACAGAGAAGGCTCTGATTTGGCTCGCAGGTCTAATCCTTTTCATTAATTTTCGTGATGTCATTTGGCTGGTATGATTTGACCAAAAAAATGAAGATTGGTTTTGGGTTGTTTTGGAATTGTAGTACCTAGGCGTGTTGGTTTGGGTTTCTAGTTTGTTTGCTTTCAAGTTCAAATTTGAGGGGAAAATGTTGAAAAAGACAAGTTTTTTAATATTTTCCTAGTATTGAAGTCTACCTGGGGTTATTGATATGTTGGTTCAGCTCTTAAGTTTCTTGCTTTCTTGAATTGTAGGCTTCTTCAGAATCCAAGTGAGTATATGCAACCATTGATTGATGCTTTAACAGATATGATGCGGACCCATAATCCCAAGTACCTTAAAGAAGGCGAGCAAGTCTTAGTTGGGTTTACTGGTCCTTTTGTTTCGAGGAGAGTAACCCCAAGAGAGCTGTTGTCCCGTTTCATTGGTTCCATGGTCTGCGTTGAAGGCATTGTTACCAAGTGTACGTCTTTTGAATTTTCTTATAGTGCTCATTTCCATTCATATCTACTTTGACTTTGTGGTATTGTTCCAGTGTATAAGATTGCTCTTTAATTAATCATATTTACTCCCGCATCGATGATTCAGCCAATGGAGTAAGATCACTGAATTTATTTTTAATGGATATGCCATAGGTTCATTCCAGGGGGGTTGAAGTTAATGAGAAAGTAGGAGGGATAATACGTTTTTGAGTCATTTGATATTGCAAGTTCTGGTGATTTAGGGTCTATGGTATAAACTTTGATGACTTTTTAAAATAACTTTTATAATGGGAATACCAATGAAAAATGGGGAGCCATTTAGCTGGTGTGGTAGTTGTTTTATACTATGCCGCAAAGGTTTGGGTGTGATGGTATAACTAATGTGTCTAACAGCTGTATGTTATTAAAAAGTTTCCATTTTAAATGATCTCTGAAACATATTCATGTCCATTCGACAGGGGAAGAAATGTATATGCCCAGTGAATAAAAGTTAAGGTGATTTAATAGTTGCTAGCTTGTGTGACCCCCTGTCTATATCAGTACCAGTTGCAAGTAAAGGGATGATGAACACTGGACTTTCTAGGACTGTAATACTAGTATTATATGGTTTAATTTATTAAGTAAAAATGGCAATTGATTTCTAAATAGTTGAATTGGACATGAGGTACCTATTTTATCCCCTTTTTTGGTGAATACTATACTCCTTGTTATCGGAAAAATGTATTATGCTAGAACTATTTTGGGTGTCTGGTAGTTTCAGTAACTAGTGTGCAGTTTGCTGGTTTGAAGCTGGGAAAAGATTGCCCGTTTTCGAATGAGTCATGAAACAAAAATTGCTTATAAATTTCCACTTTTGGTGGAAATTTCTTTTGATCTACCGCACTTCTCATACATCCTATTGCAATCTATTGAGACATGGATATAATGTTGTTAACACAAGTGTAGCATAACATACTGTATTTGTGCTTATCAGAATTGGTTTTAATGCTGCAAAAGTGTTACTGGAGTGTGGCCGTTGTTTCTTCTGCGGTATATTTGTGCCGTTTCTTCTAAGCCAATAATTTGCAAGCTTCCTTCTTCTTGAGGCACACGTACTCATGCCATTGCCAAGTATAGCACAAGAGTCGGAACTTTACCCAATTGTACATTTTTTCCTTCTATAACTAGACCAAATTAATTCTTTAACTTCCTACATCAGCAAATTAAATTATTAAGCATAGTTGGCATATTCAGACTCAGAAGCACATCAAAGGTCAATAAAAATACAGAGAATTGGTATCAAACATAATAAAATATGCCAAAAATACTGTGCTGTCTTCTATTGCTTTATTTCATTATTAACATCCATTTTCAAATTGATTTTTCCTGCTCATATTTGCAATCTGAGGTGTTTTCTAATATTAACCACATGTATTTTTTGTTATTTCTTGTTGTTTATAACTGAAATATGTGTCTAAATTTCATTCTCTTGTCCCAGAGAAACACAAGTTACTTTGATGCTAGGCACAGACTTCATCTGTCGTCAACTGAAGTCTTACATCATTTTCTTGTTTCATAGAGTCTTTAGCTTGGATCCACTTAGTAATTGACTGTTTTAATGAAAATTATTAATGAGCTGCTACTTTCAACATCTATAGGTTCTCTTGTGAGGCCAAAGGTTGTAAAGAGTGTCCACTTTTGCCCGACAACTGAGAAATTTATGGCCCGTGAATACAGAGATATCACGTCGAATGTTGGTCTGCCAACTGGTTCTGTGTACCCGACACGGGTAATGATGAATTGATTTAGGTTTCAGTTTGTCCTTTTCTTTTTGTTTCGCAAAATGAAACTTTACAAGAATGATTTTGTTGCAGGATGATAATGGAAATTTGCTAGTTACAGAGTATGGGTTATGCACATATAAAGATCATCAAACTTTATCAATGCAAGAGGTGCCTGAAAATTCTGCTCCTGGTCAACTTCCTAGAACAGTGGATATAATCGTGGAGGATGATCTTGTTGATTCATGCAAGCCCGGAGACCGTGTAGCAGTTGTTGGGGTATACAAAGCTCTTCCCAGTAAAAGCCAAGGAAGCATGAATGGGGTATTCAGGTTGTGTTTTGAAGTAAAATATTGCTTTGCTTCCCCTAGAATAGTTAAATGTTTTGTTCTGTATGTAATCCTCTCCATCGATTTTGCTGTGCAGAACAATCCTCATAGCTAACAATGTCTCTCTCCTAAACAAGTCAGCGAATGCGCCAAACTACACAGAGAAAGTCCTGAAAGACATCAAGAGTATTTCTGTCAGAGATGATACTTTTGATCTTCTTGCTAATTCACTGGCACCATCTATTTATGGGCATTTGTGGATAAAGAAAGCAGTTATTCTGCTCATGCTCGGTGGAATTGAGAAGAACTTGAAAAATGGAACTCACTTGAGAGGGTAAGATAAACTCTTGTGCCTTTGGTCAGGCTATCTTTTGATGTCCTTAGCACCATTGCAGGCATTACTGTTTGACCATGTGAATGCAGCCTTTTTTCTCTTCAGTTGATACATACAACAATCATAAGTTTTTTTTTTGTGTTCAGTAACTCCTCTATATGAGATTTATACTTGAGGTCTCACAGCAACCATTTTTAATGTATTTAGTGATATAAACATGATGATGGTTGGTGATCCATCTGTTGCTAAGTCTCAGCTTCTGAGAGCAATTATGAATATTGCTCCATTAGCAATATCAACTACTGGTCGTGGTTCTTCTGGAGTTGGTTTGACAGCTGCAGTTACTTCTGATCAAGAAACAGGTAATTTTTTTTTCTCAAAAGCTTAATCTACATTGTATATGAAGTAAACTGACTGATATGTACTTTGGAAATAGGAGAAAGAAGGCTAGAAGCTGGTGCGATGGTTCTTGCTGACAGAGGTGTTGTTTGCATTGATGAGTTTGATAAAATGAATGATCAAGATCGAGTTGCTATACACGAAGTTATGGAACAGCAGACTGTAACCATAGCTAAAGCAGGAATCCATGCATCCTTGAATGCTCGATGCAGTGTAGTTGCAGCTGCGAATCCCATTTATGGTTCTGTAAGTTTTTCAAAATGAGTCCACTGAAATGTGTAATAGCCTCTAGATATGTATCATTTAACTTTTCTATACCATCTCGGTTTTTGACAGTATGACCGATCATTAACTCCAACAAAGAACATCGGACTTCCAGACTCTCTGCTCTCTCGTTTTGATTTGTTGTTTATTGTTCTGGATCAAATGGATCCTGGGGTTGATCGTCAAATTTCTGAGCATGTTTTGCGCATGCATCGGTATCGTTCTCCAATAGAAGGAGGTAGGTTGACAGTTATGTTTGAAAGTCTTCATGCATTGCCTTCTTTTTTTTGTGTATGAAGTGAGTCTATTTTAACTTTTAGGTAGCTCAGCGTTAGATAACGATTCAAGATATGAAGAGCAAAATGACAAGGATGAAATGCCTGTCTATGTTAAGTATAATCGGATGCTACATGGTAAAAAAACTACTCGGCATGAAAAGCATACACTGACAATCCAGTTTCTCAAGACATACATTCATTACGCAAAAAACAGGATCCATCCCGAGCTAACTGATGAGGTAATCTTGCGTAACTTAATCAATTTCATGATAGCATCATTACTTTCATGTGCAGGATTTACTTTTTTTTTCCTTAGGAATTTTAATTTTGAAATCCGCTGAAGGTTAAGCTTTGATAAACTTTGGGCATATCGTTGCTTCATTTCACATGAACCTTGATCAATGTACTGCTCCCTTGCTGATGTTTATAATGGTAACCATTTGTAGGCATCTGATAACATAGCTACTGCTTATGCAGAGCTTAGGAGTGCCGGTACAAATGCAAAGGTTGGTATTATATGTCTGATACCCTGATAACTATCTTGTTAGTTTTTTATGTGATGTAATTGATTTGTCTGTATTTCCAATAGACTGGGGGAGGAACACTTCCAATTACTGCCAGAACTTTGGAAACAATTATTCGGCTCTCAACTGCCCATGCCAAGCTGAAGTTGAGAAGACAGGTGAGAAATTTATTTGATCATATGTCTTGTATAGAAAGATTGAAGTTCTCCATATATGACTGTTTAGGACTAGAGGAACACTGACGGGTCGTTTGGTGTGAAGGATAAGTAGAAATAATCCCGGGATAAAAATATAGTGGTCCTTAAATTGATGTTTGGTTGGCAAATTTGGGATAACTTATCCCAGGACTAATAATTAGTACCAGTATAAGCTATCCCTTTTCTTGGGGGTATACTAATCCCGGGATAACTTATTCCGGGATAAAAAGGGTAAATGACAATGATTTACTTTTAAACCTTTTTTATTTCTCATTTTGTATATTTACATTATTTTTAAGACAATATATAATAACATTCACAACCTTCACTCCTTATTTTTATGATACTTTTTCATATTTTTCTATTAAAAAATTACACTATATAATATAATTTTTATTGACTAATTCTTATTTTTCTTATATTTTGATTTTTCACAAATCTTTTTTTTACTTTAACAAACTTAAAAATAGAAGTTCTATTTTTGAATTAAATAAGAAAGTTTTATTTTAAATGCATACGGTATTATCATGGAAATACACATATAAAAAGCTAAATAAGATGAAAGATTTATTTTAAAAATGAATATTGAATAACTAAAGCTAGCCAAGAAAGTATGTAAAAAACTAATAAAGTGAAGGATATTTTTGTAAATAAACAACATATTCTTAAAATTTATGCAACAAACCAAAGATCCAATAAGAAATAATCTTAGCATAACTTATCCCATCATAACTTATCCCATCATTACTAATCCCATCATAACTTATCCCATCATAACTAGTATTCAAATCAAACAACCCCGAGTATGTTCCATTTTCATTCTTCCCATGAGTGGATTTCCTTTTGCTCAAAATTTGTTTCAATATCTTTTCTGGCAGGTTTTGAAGTCTGATGTAGAAGCTGCCCTTCAAGTTCTACATTTTGCCATATATCATCAAGAACTGACTGAGATGGAGGAACGTGAGCAAGAAAGAGAAAAGGAATTGGGGAACAAACGCAGCTCTGACCATGATGCTGGTAGTATTGCTTCATCTCGTAAACGCAGAGCTGGGCATGCTGCTGGTGGTGAATCAGCTCAGCATGAAGCCGGGGGAGTTGGGTGAGTTACTAACTAAAATATACATGCTTCAACTACTATCAATTTTTTGTTCTTGGGGATATCTTGTATATCTGCTACAGGTACGCTTTTTGGTTAGTGGTATTCTGATAATTGATGTTCTGTCATCAAGTAAACAAAAGTGGATGCAACTTCCTCAATTAATTCCTTTGATATTTATCTATGCACTGTTGGTTTGTGTTATCTATTATGATGTTTCCACCTAATGTTTATATGTTTCTGAAGTGTTCCTTTGCATTCTTTTGATAAAGTGGCAGTGAAGCAATGGAAACCGATGATACTCCAGCAGCTGAAATCAACATATCTCCTGAGAGGTCTGTGTAATTGACCAATTGATCATTGAATGCATTTTTTTGTAATCTGGGATTGTTGTCAATTATGGAATCTAACATCTCTGAACTTGCAGATTGCAAGCATTCAGTGCAGCGCTTGGCAGGCACAGGAACTTACAACACGTGGAACAAATTCGAGTTGCTGATGTGGAGAGTGTTGTGAACAATGGGGCAGCTGTGCCTTACTCGAAGTCGGAGATAGAGAAATTATTACAGGTATGCAAGTCCTTTGATTACAAATTTCTTTGATGACCGAGTTCCAAACATGTGTAGATTACCTCTATTTTCACAAGTAGGCAACTCTGAAATGTGTATCACTTGGATACCATAGTTTTTGAAGGTTAAACAACTAATAGTGGAAAGTGCTCTTCTAATGTGCAGATGATGGAAGAGAAAGGTCAATTGTGGGTACACAGTGATACCAATGTAGTTTACTTCATGTAAATCAGTCCAATTGGAGCTCCAAGTGCAGTTGTCTCCCTTACTAATTGATTGTCCAAACTTAATTATATGGGGGATACATTTGTTATTGAATTATAGCTTATGTTTCTGATAGTAGTATGATGTTCCTCTATTTATACCCACTTTGTTGACATTCAGATGGTAGATCTGATGAAGCATGTGCATCTAACTTTTCCTGATATAGGACACCAAATGGGCAATGCATTATGTAATGTTCAATTTATGGCGACTATCAGCTATTTAGCTTTAACCAGAAGTTGTCTCCTTGACTGAATTAGTTGACATGGTAATCCTCTTGATCATGAAGGTTAAAAAAGAAACCTAATTAAAAGCAAGATACATAAAATGTCATTAAACCAGAGCAAACAAGAAAAAAGAGATGAGATTTTATTTTGTTTGTCCCATGTGATTTCGAATAGCTCTATTTATAGTACTACATTGAGCAACATCAAAGGGAAAATATGAGGAAGTGAAAATGTGGATTAAATTACTACATGGAAATTATTTGAGATAAGTTTTCCACCTTAAAATTATGATTGGCTTTCCAAATATTGGAAAGAGCAAGAGGAAATGGGAATGAATAAGCGTGCTCCTGTCAATGAGAACACTGAAAAAATTTAATTTTAACTCCACTTAAGATAAGTCAAAGTATGATTAACTAATCGACTTTGTATATATGTATGTGATATCATGTTCAGTAACAAGAAACTCCGAATGCATATAATTTGCAAAAAATTACTTATATCATTATTGAGATAACAATACTAAAATTATTAATCAGAGATAAAACATCAAAAGGGTAAATGCTTCTCATGTTAAAGTTTGAAATAAAAGTTTATTCAATACAAACCCACATACATATTTATGTTAATACCCCTGTATATTACATTTTTAATCCAATAAATCAATTATTTACAATAACAATATATTCACTGAAGAATTCCATTATTACTTAATCCTCTATAATAGTTTTATTTATATTGTAATCTCAGCATGAATTTTTCACAAATCAAACAATCATAACTATACAGTTCTTGCCGTTTAGTGAATAAAGAAAAAACTTAATCGAAAAAAAAAATAAAATCAGAACATTGAAACACAAAGATAGAATGAACGAAAAAAGATAATGATTCATGGGACCAAACAAGTCGGAGAAATATCATGTCTGAAAACTTATTTTAAGAAAAAAATCATGGCTACTACCTCGGGTCTCTTCTTCCAAGTGAAAACCTCTGTCTTCTCTTTCACCTCTAAACCGCACACTGTTACTCTCTTTCACAATAAAGTTGAGTCTTTCCGTCTCAGAGCAGCAAATGTAAGTTTCTTCTCTATGAGAAATATATTACGTTTTTCACTTTCAATTTTCAAGATTACGTGATGTTCCTTTTCTGCTATTTGTGGGGTAAGTCATTTTGGTTTCTTATTTTGTTTGATTACAGATAGAAGGAAGTGAAATTGAAGGAAAAGAGGAAGTGGGTATTAGTGAAAAGAAGAAAATATTTGTTGCTGGTGCGACTGGGAACACTGGGAAGAGGATTGTTGAGCAGCTTCTGGCAAAGGGTTTTGCTGTTAAGGCTGGGGTTCTGGATGTTGATAAGGCTAAATCAACCTTACCGGGTCAAAACCCTGATCTTCAAATTGTGGGTTTGTTTTCAATTTTGTTATTTTGTGTTTTAAGTTTTTAGAAATTAACAAGTATAAGTTAGTTGCTTGATCTACAGTTAATAATGCAGTAAAGTATGCTATTTTATAGGGTTAATCAATAGGGGAAATGCCTATAAATTTCACCTACTATATATTGGGTTATTTGTACAAAGTCTATTTGTTTTTTCGTTTTTCAATTTGAAGAAATATGTAACTTTTTTATTCTACTTGATTTATTGCTTGTACTCCTCCATCCACTTAAGGAGTTTGTTTTGGCTGGTGTATTCAGGTGATACTTTTCGTAATTTATTTAGATAGAAATGGATTAATATTGGAGACTGTGTCCATACTTTAAAATGTGATTATTTAGTATACAAAAGGTGTTGCAAATGCATTGAAAAAAATCAGGAAAAAGCTCCTTTTCAATGTAAGTGAATAGCTAACCATGGAGTATAATGTTCACTTACATTTTGTGAACCTTTGATATTCTTATGTGAAATCAATTCTATTATGTTATTTTCAGGTGAAAGCGGATGTCACGGAGGGATCAGCAAGACTAGCTGATGCCATCGGCAATGATTCAGATGCAGTAATATGTGCTACAGGTTATCGGCGTTCACTGGATTTTTTGGCTCCATGGAAGGTTAGTTCCTACCTTGCCATCCTGTTTTTCTTTTAATTTAGCACTTCACCGATCATTTCTAAAATTTTATGGTTTTGTTTTCTGTTTATATAATGCTGATTGATTCATTTGGATGATCTTTATAATAACAGGAATCGCAGGATTGGCAAACTGCTCATAGGAAAAAGAAAAAAAGCCAAAAAATAAAAATAAATTGAAAAGAAAAGAAAAAAGTATTGATAAAGCTCGTTAAGAGTTCAAAACTAATTTCAGATAGAGAAGCCTCTTTACATGATGACATCCGCTCCACGGGTGCTACCCATGAGCACATTCTTGGGATTGGAATAGTAATACGAAAGTCTTTTTTGTTCTTTAAAGACTCACAATGGCGACTTCTTTGAGTATGCTATAATGCTACCACAAGATATTGCTGCTGAAACCCCATATGGTAGATAGGGTCTTTTGAGTTAGAGAACCTTCATTGCCTTGAAGATTTGTCTACACTGCAGAAAAGTAAATGGAGGATTGAACAGTTTCATGTTACTAACACTGTTTTCTTTTTTCCGTTTATGGAGAACCTGTTCATTATTTTCTTTGAATCCAGTCGAGCAGGCTATTATTACCAATTGTTTCTCTGGTGGGTTTGTTGGTGACAATGGTTTCTTCTTCTTTTTTGCTTTTTTGTGCTACTATTAATCAACCCTAGGTCTGCCATTTAAGTTAATTTCAAATTCGAACAGTTTAGTACTACAATTTCTCCTGTAAGACCTTAGCTCCATGATAGTGCCTGTTATAGCACTTGGAAAACGGGAATAAAAAATGTTACGGCTAAGCAGTTTAAGGCCTACTTAGTTGAAATTAGAAAGGATCTACTGTCAGAAAATGAAGTACTGTTGAAACTGTTAGTCATGTTTCAGTTTTATGGAAGAATTCCTTGCCTGTTAAGTAAAGCACCATTCTTGATTTCCTTCCCTAGCCTTCAACTGGATTGGAGATCATATGTGATTGAGGTTCTGCAGAAGCACATCAGATAAGCTAATGCCAAAAATTTTAGTAGAACGAAAGAAATAACCTTTGGGAGCTTCAATGAAAAGTTCTTTTGTTTACGTATCTATCCGTTCCACAAATGAAACAAACATCATATAGGTTCTGATGTTTGCTTAGGTGTTGAATGCTTAATATAATCGAAAAGTTGAGAAAGCTTCTCAAATGTATTCAAGCAAAAACTTGACAGCAAGGCTAAAAAATGTTTTAAAAATGTATAGGGTGCAAATGTATATCATCTTATTCCCTGCTTGCTTTCACCTTAAATTTATCTTGTAGTTCTGTTATGATCCTTCTACACATTTAGTATGGCCAAAAAGGCCTCTGTTGATGTCTTGCCTTCCAGATCATTAAATTCACTTTCTCTTGGTTAGACTAATTATGTAAATTATGAAGCATAATTTATCAAATCTTCGAGCCCTTCCGCGTGATTGATGCTGACTTGTTGGCTCACTATCCTAATTATTGTTTTGGTGGTTTTCTGACGAATGGGGGCAAGCCCGGTACTCTAAAGTTCTCGCTATGCGTAGGGTCCGGGGAAGGGCCCGACCACAAGGGTCTATTATACGCAGCCTTACCTTGCATTTCTACCAGAGGCTATTTCCAAAGCTTGAACCCATGACCTTCTGGTCACATGGCAACAACTTTACGAGTTACTCCAAGGCTCCCCTTCGGTGGTTTTCTGACGAATGATGATGTATTTTCCTTCCACGACTATTTATTAATCCCTACTGTACCATTCTTTCAGGTAGATAACTTTGGCACGGTAAACCTTGTTGAAGCATGCCGAACACTTGGTGTTAAAAGATTTCTCCTTGTTAGTTCCATTCTGGTCAATGGAGCTGCAATGGGCCAGTTGTTCAATCCAGCATATGTATTTCTCAATGTTCTTGGACTGACATTGATAGCAAAGCTCCAAGCAGAGCAATATATTCGGAGATCTGGCATCAACTACACAATAATAAGGCCTGGTGGGCTGAAAAACGACCCACCTCAAGGAAACATCGTAATGGAACAAGAGGTAGCAATATGCAGCTTACTCATTGTATAGTTACATCTGCGTGTGCCATATGATTTTCCTAAGATGCTCCTTGCTTTTCCTTCAAAATGTAGGATACCCTTTATGAAGGCTCAATATCTAGGGATCAGGTAGCTGAAGTAGCAGTTGAGGCATTACTCCATCCAGAATCTCATTACAAAGTCGTGGAGATAGTAGCTCGTGCTGATGCCCCTAAACGTCCATTCAAGGAACTATTTGGTTCCATAAAACAGCACTAGCTTTTCAAGATAATTTTTTCTGTCTATGTTATACTCATTATTTATAAATATAAATATCGTTACTCGAAGACCACAATGCAACAAATTTGTATTCTAAGTCCTCTCTAAATCTGCTCTCAGGTTCTTCTTCTTCTTCTTCTTCTTCGTGTTATATATTTATTTATTTTTTACAGTTGTTACACGTCTGTAGTTGACTACTGGTTTTTTCATATGGCAAGGAAACATGAAACTTTGTAATAGTTGTCTCCTTATAACATTTCCCAACACTATAACTTTAATGGAAGTTAGAGAGAAAGAGTTGGAAGTGAATGATAAATTGATAGGAGAGCTTATTGAAGCCCCTTTTTACATGTTTGTTTCTCAAAGAAAGGCAGAAAATATTACAGTAACTATAATAACGAGGAGTCTTAGTAGCTCAGTTGGTAAATTCAAGCTTCCATCTCATTAGTCGGCTTCAATCTCCACCTTTTAATCTCCTTTCCCAGTTTCCCTCCCCCCTCCCCAGGATCCTGCCTATTTTAATTGTAACTTCATAGAAGTATTGCAGTATCAAATCTAGCCTTAACTATACATAATCTTTTTTAAATCATGACATCTTTTTGTTGTTCTCTTTTTTAGTCTATATGCTTGAACTCACAGAAATTCTTTTAAACCATTATATGAAGAAACAAACATTATTCGTGGAGTCAGAAAAGCTTGTATGTACTAACCAAACATATTCGTGGGTAATTTTGAATAATGAAAGAATTCGAGTAATTTTGACAAAAAAAAAATAAAAATTGCTGCAGATCAGAAGTTTCTTTGTTTGCTGTCCTAATTCAAACATACTTTTACAAAAAGTGAAAATAAAATGAAGGGTGCGGAAAATAAATTTGCTGTCCTAAAAGTTATCGGGGTCAAACACCCCTTAATAAGTATTAACCAATTTCCTGAAAAAGGAGTAGAATTGATTTTTAACCATCTGGTGCATAAGGACAAGACTGAAGTTAATAGTCAATATTTGTTGTAAGACTATCGTAACAGGAAAAGATGCTTTTGAGATTTATCTGACTTCAAGTGAACTTAGCAATGCATGAATTTAGACGAATAAAATTTCAATACGAGTATCAAACATCAATTTACGAGTTCAAATAAGGATAACGGGAAATAGAAAGAGGAAAAAAAGTAAAAGATATTTTTTAGGATGGGCAATAAATTTTCTTCTTGAATCAATTTAGATAAGCAGTTAAACCCAAGAAACTCTTCATATCCGAGGTGGGGGAGCTACTTATTGGCGAGGTGTTCATCCGAATCCGGACGAAGAATTATACTAGTTAAAATAAATTTTTATGTTTACCTCCCCAATAAGTTATGCGTCTAATTCTTAACTGAGATTAATTTTGATTAATAGCTAACAGCAAGTTATCCAAGCAAGACCACTGGTTTTTCTTGCTCAGAATCCTTCTTCTCAACCTCCAAATCATTCTCTGTTCACACTAAAAAAATCACATTTTTCCATCGTAAAGCAACAGCGTACGTCTTTGCAACAAGTTTTCACTTCCAAATTTCAAGAATTCTCTTTGTGGGTAGTGTGTAATTGTGTTTTCATTTTGATTACAGATGGAAGGAAGTGAAATTAAGGAGGAAAAAGAAGCAGGTATAGGTCAGAAGAAGAAAATATTTGTTGCTGGTGCAACTGGGAATACAGGGAAGAGGATTGTTGAGCAGCTTTTGGCTAAGGGTTTTGCTGTTAAAGCTGGGGTTCGTGATGTTGACAAGGCTAAATCTGTCTTACCGGAAGGAAACCCTCTTCTTCAAATTGTGAGTACTCCTCAATTGGGGATTTTTGTTTTCTAAAAAGGAGCAGCTTTAAGTTCTGTTAATCAGGCTTTAGGTAGATAGCAAAGCTGAGGAGTTGTTATTGAAATATATACACATTTTACTGGAAAATCTGCTTAATTTGTGTGTACATATGGAAGTTGAACAACTTGGAGCTTAGTTACTCTATTTTGCTTACCAGCCAGAAGCTCTTCCTAAGTTCTCCATAATTGGGTGCTGATCTTTAAAATTCTAAAGTTTTTAAGTGCATGATACTTTGGCATATTCAGTTCAGCCAATTAATATTACAAGTTTAAATCACAAATTTTTCTTATTTTGCCTTGGTTAAGAGTTTTCTGTATGGGAACTTTCATTCAGTTCATTAATAGGACAGCTTTCGCAAAATATTTCTAGAGAATCTAGAAACAAGTGACTGTTTTAAGGGTTGGAGAGCTTCACTTTCCAAATTAGAAAATCTCAAATTTGAGTGTGTAGATATACATTCTTACTCGCCTATGCTTATTACATGTTTTGCCATGTCATTTTTACTCGAGCTGTCAAATCTGTAATTAGTTTTGGAGATAAAATGAAGACCTTATACATTTTTTTAATAAGAAATTTCAGTTTTGGAATTTAGCTATATCTTTAACTTTCTAACTTTAGTCTACAGTAAGTCTAGATTTCATTTTCAACATTAATAAGACTTGATGCTGCTTGAACACTGCAATATACCAAGTTTAGCTATTTGATATAGGCTAAGAAAAGTTGAATACATTCTTCTGCAAATAGGAAAAATAGATAGAAGAAAACATATACCTTCTCTGCAAAGGACCAACTTGTTTATGAATACTTCCTGTGGGAATTCCATATTGTTCTGATTGTTCTCAGGTGAAAGCCGATGTGACAGAGGGATCAGCTAAACTAGCCGATGCCATTGGTGATGATTCTGATGCGGTAATATGTGCTACAGGTTTCCAGCCTTCGTGGAACTTGTTGACACCTTGGAAGGTTAGTCAACTCCAATCCGCAAAATAGTAGTCTTTACCTGATCCTTCACACCTGATATTGAGGATCAGCAAAGTGAGATGGTTCTGTGATAGGCTTGATAGGAGTTTCAGTCTCATTTTTATGCAATGCAACGTATTTTCAGGGTGCCAGTACTTAAGTGTTAGTCTTATTAGCTTGAAATCACAGTGAAATGCACTTTATTAGTTTGCAACTGCAAGAACATGTTGGTAAATTCAATATGGAAATACATGGTTTTTTGGAGAGTCCTCATCATCTTAAAAGTTTCTTGGTATAGCTATTGAAGTTCAATTTGTCGCTTAGATGAACATTCTAGTCACTGAGTTGGCATTCAATCAAGTATCCTCTTGATGATAATAGTAGTTATTGTGGTGGTAGTACTTATTGTTTTGTTTGTTTGCTCCTTTTATTTTACTTTTTTGCACCTCCTCTTGACACCTTTTAGCTAAGTGCAGGGTAGTTGAGAGTAATTCAAACTCAGAAGCTTTAATCTTAATTTTATACTGTTATGTGTAACGTCTTTTGGCATCAAGAGATTTATCTTCATCATTTAGGGGTTATGTGGAGGGGTAGAGGTAGATTGAAAAAGTATTGGGGGAGGTGATTAGATAGGATATGGTGCAACTTCATATCACCGAGGATATGACCTTAGATAGAAAGGAGTGAAGGTCGCGTACTAGGATAGAAGGTTAGACGGCTAGTAGATGTTGGAGGATGTTTGGCCTTGTGATATAGTAGGTTAGTTGAGGTAGTTGTGTCTTTATATATTGTGTTGTTATAGTCCGTCATTCATTTTGTTACCTTTATTGTCTTTACAAATTATCATTTGCTTTCCATTCTAGTCACTTGGTTTCATATCTAGTATCTTCTGCTTTTGGGAATGATATTTTTGAGATGAGGGTCTTCTGGAAACAACCTCTCTATGAGGTAGTGGTAAGGTCGGTGTACATTTTACCCTCTCTAGACCCCAGTTGATTTTACTGGGTATGTTGTTGTATTTCGTTTGGTGGAAGAGAATATTCGCATGTTGAGTGAAATCTTGAAAGCCTCCTTTTATTCTCTTACTTTCTGTTTTGTTGTTTTGTTATTTCTTTGTTTACTCATCTGCAGATTTTAAATAACTCTTAGGATACCATAAAAAAAACACCATGAAACTTAATGTATTCCTTCTCCATACATTAGCTACCGTGGATGTCGTGTCATCGAGTTTTTGTAGAAGTAAGTTGTATGTTTCCACTAGCTAAAAGTTGGTACATTTGACAAACCAATCTAACTTTCACTCTGGAGTTAAGTTGAAGCAGAGATACCCTATCAGCTTTTATGCTCCAGTTTCTTTAGCTTTCACTTGGGATCTAGAAGCATTAGTTGAAGAAATAAATATGGCGCTTGGCAATTCTATTCCAAGAAATGGTCCAAATGACCTGAGTCTGAAGCATTTCAGCTTTCACTTCTCTGATTTGCTGATAGCTCAATTCTGCTCATGCTATTATTCTGTTACCAATAACCTAGTTATTCAATAATCAAACACTACACATCTTACTTCTTTCTGGAACTTTGTTGTCAGAATTTTTGGCAGTATAAGTTTTCATGTCTTCTGCATAAGTAGTGTAAACATGAGGTGAGATTAGAAAAGGGTTGTGGTGCCTAATCTCCCCAGCTTGATTTGGGGTTGAGACGTGGTGGTTATTTTACTCATTTTCATGTCAACGAATCACCAGACGTGTTAGATGTCCTTCATTAGCTTTATCCATGTTCACATGCAGATATTCTATAACTCCTCATCACCCTGGCGGATTTCTATGATTTTGAATATGGTGAAAATCAGGAAATGTATCCTAGCATTGTTTTTCTCTTTCAGGTTGATAATTTAGGCACAGTGAACCTTGTGGACGCATGCCAAAAACTTGGCATTAATAGGTTTATCCTTATAAGTTCGATTCTCGTCAATGGGGCTGCAATAGGTCAGTTATTCAATCCAGTTTATATACTCCTTAATGTTATGGGACTCGTATTGGTAGCAAAGCTTCAAGCTGAGAGATACATTCGTAAATCTGGCATCAACTACTCAATAATCCGGCCTGGTGGGCTAAAAAACGATCCTCCACAAGGAAATATAGTCATGCAACCAGAGGTAACGTAATGCATAGCTTACTTCTGTAGTGATCCATTTCAATTGCGTTCCGTAAGTCCTTTTTACATCTAATGTTCCGTGTGCTCTTTTCCCTCAATTTAGGACACCCTTTTTCGAGGCTCAATATCTAGAGATCAGGTAGCTGAAGTTGCAGTTGAGGCACTGCTCCATCCAGAATCTCATTACAAAGTCGTGGAGATAGTGGCTAGTACGGATGCCCCTAAACGTTCATTCGAGGAGCTCTTTGGTTCAATAGAACAAAAGTGACTTGTAAGCATGCAACTTTTATTCCATCCACTAAAATGTCTCTTTGATATTATACTATATGCAACATCTCTAGTGTAAATGATGGTGCTGTTGTGATCTGAACTGGGTAAAAGGTCTGTACATGTCACCTACTTTCCATAGGAATAAGTTCTTGCACTAAATTCACAATACTAATTAAAAAGATAAGAGAAAAAGAATCACTATTACTATTCCTGAGATTTCCACGGTCCAAAGGTACGCATGTTAATGTCTGCTATTTGGCTTGCGGAGAATTTTGGGCGCTATGAATGTCATTTCTTAATGTATTTTTTCATGATGATCACTAAAACATCCAACAACAACAACATACTCAGTGTAATCCCATTAGTTGGATTTTGGGAGGATGATGTGTATGCGGACTTTACTCCTACCTTATGACGATAAAGAGGCTGTTTGCGGAAAACTCTTGACTTAGATAAAGCATATCAAAGCAAGTTTGAAAAGGAAATACAATAGTGAATCACCAAATATCTGCATATCTGTAATGACCCGTTAGGTCATTTTAAAAATAAACACTCTCTCTTTTATAAAAGATTTTTTCGTAAATTTAAATTGAAAATTCTGATGATTCCGTTGGATCCGAAATATCGATTTTGGTCTAGAAGGACCCTTCATTCAATTTTCAAAGCTTCCAGGTGTGTTTTGGCCCTTTTGATTATTTTTGATACTGGGAATTGGGACCTACATTGGAATAAAATAACCTCCGATGGGAATTTCGACTACACTGTTGAGTTCGAAACATTGTTTCCGATCAAATTTCATATATGAAATGTATTTTTCCGACTCCGGATGAGGCCGGAGCATTGAATTTAAGTTTTAGAGTTTGCTGAAGATGCTGAAGCGGGGATGACGTGGCCCAATTAGGCGCTGCCACGTGGCCCAATTAGGCGCTGCCACGTGGCAGACGCAATATATAAAAAAAAAAATGCAGATTTCTTCTCAAAATTTTCTGGGTTTCTCCCAAACTTTAATCCATGATTTCTCCCTCGATTTTGGTCCGATTTGGGCGATTCAAAAGGCTAAATCGCGTATTTTTCCGAGAGGAACACCATGGGAGTTTCAGAAATTAATTTTGGTGCGCTGTTCGAGGTAAAATTTGCTGTTTTTCGCTGGTTCGGATGTCTTTTTTTGGAAACTTTAAATATGAGATTTCTACCTCGTTTTAGCTCCGTTTTTTAAACGGTTTTCTCCATTGAATTCCTTATTACTGGGAGAACATTTTTATGTATAAATTTTCAGATTTCTGATGACTTTTTTTTGGTGACGAAATTTTTGGACCATTTTGCCCTTTTCACCGAATTAATTGATTTTAGTGTCCTTAGATTCGTTATGTGATTGTGATGTTATACTTGAATAGATTTTGATGATTTGGAGTATTGTAGAGAGGGAAAAGCTTCGAAATTGACATGATTGGAGACTTTATATAAGGCAAGTGAATTTCTTAACCTTTGTTAAGCATATAGAATCTTGTGCTTCCTATGTGAGGTGTTGATAGTGATTTTGAAATATGAATTTGGTGTTGATGTTATTTTAAAGCTATGTTGTTGTGAAAGGTGCATTGTATTAAAAATTCGGTCATCTCCTCATCATAGTGTAAACCTGTCTATTACATTGATTTTGTGGCAAATGTTATGTGAACTGAGAAAGAATAAGACCAAAAAAAAGATGTACCATTCGAGGGACGGGTCGCACGCCGCGACAGATATTATAAATCGAGGGACGGGTCGCACGCCGCGACAGATATTATAAATCGAGGGACGGGTCGCACGCCGCGACAGATATATATATGATTCGAGGGTCGGGTCGCACGCCGCGACGGATGCACGGACTAAGAGTCCCCCATGGGTCCCAGACTGAGAGATAGCGGGTGTGTATCACTAGGTCAGACATGCATCATTCTACTTAACATTGCATTGCATTACACATTCTTATCATTTATGAGCTTATCGGTGCCTATTTGTGAAACTGGTGATAGGTGAACCGATTCCTGTGTTGTTGATGGCTATGATATTATGTTAGTATTGAGAGCATTGCTTTTGATGCAGTGTTGTGAGGAATATGTAGAGTCTGATAATTAAGTATGTGTACGATTGTATGGGACCAGACAAGTTGATTATGTGCAGCTAAAGATGGAATTAAAAAAAAAAAAAAGATAGGGTCAGATGAATGAAAAAGTTTGATAAGGGCACTATGAAAGGAGTATCTTGTGTTATTCGACCTTCATTCCGTGCATTTTGGTGTGGCTACCTACTTTATCATGGGAATACCTGCCTATTTCCACCGTGTCTTCACTTTGGTAGATGGATCCTTAGTGGTGGATCGGGTGAACCGATCCTGCAATTTTCTCTTAGTAAGATAGGATGCTTGTGCGGACTCGATTATTTCAATTTCGACATATTTAGTATTATTTGGGACAGTTGAAGTATACAAGTGATTCTACACACAAAACTTTGGTTAGGTGAATTATAAAAGAGCTACCATAAATATTTATAGTTGTCCAGTAGTTTTAAGGCTCATCTTATCGTTGAGGTTATGTTCTGGCTATGCATGATTGGATATGAGGCCTGTTGGTCTAGCTCTATCACTCTTAAGGGTTATTTATAGTCACGACTATTGATCTAGTATTTTCGATAGTGTTGTTAGAGAATTTGTTTATTTTGGTGTATTGTTCGCTAAGTGGTTACTTAAACCATTTTCTCCATTGAGTCAGAAAAATCCGATTCTCTATGGTGAGTGTTCAATGTCTAAAAGTCGAATTTTATAACTTAAGATCGTGGAAAGATTTAACTGTGGGAATGAAATCTTAACAAATCTATGAGGGTGGTGCATTAGAAGTGTGAGATGGTTGATTTTGGTTTGCTTTTGATTATGGCTGGTATTTATTTAGAATTTTATCATGATTATGTGAGAAAAGATTTATTGAGTTATGGACTAGTGGGTGGTTATTCATATCGAATTCATGAGTTAGCCTATGGCTTGAAAATCACCACCTAATTGTAAATCTATCAAGGCTAGATTCAAAAAAAAAAAACCAGTTCTTAATAGTGAATTTTGGTGGCATGGTCTTAAGGAGGAGCTTACTTGGAGAGATAAATACTGACTTTGGAAGATCATAACTTAGAATTTTAGTAATATCAATTATTCTTCCTTCTCCTTCTTATGTTCGAGGACGAACATGATTTTTAGTGGTGGATAATGTAATGACCCGTTAGGTCATTTTAAAAATAAACACTCTCTCTTTTATAAAAGATTTTTTCGTAAATTTAAATTGAAAATTCTGATGATTCCGTTGGATCCGAAATATCGATTTTGGTCTAGAAGGACCCTTCATTCAATTTTCAAAGCTTCCAGGTGTGTTTTGGCCCTTTTGATTATTTTTGATACTGGGAATTGGGACCTACATTGGAATAAAATAACCTCCGATAGGAATTTCGACTACACCGTTGAGTTCGAAACATTGTTTCCGATCAAATTTCATATATGGAATGTATTTTTCCGACTCCGGATGAGGCCGGAGCATTGAATTTAAGTTTTAGAGTTTGCTGAAGATGCTGAAGCGGGGATGACGTGGCCCAATTAGGCGCTGCCACGTGGCCCAATTAGGCGCTGCCACGTGGCAGACGCAATATATAAAAAAAAATGCAGATTTCTTCTCAAAATTTTCTGGGTTTCTCCCAAACTTTAATCCACGATTTCTCCCTCGATTTTGGTCCGATTTGGGCGATTCAAAAGGCTAAATCGCGTATTTTTCCGAGAGGAACACCATGGGAGTTTCAGAAATTAATTTTGGTGCGCTGTTCGAGGTAAAATTTGCTGTTTTTCGCTGGTTCGGATGTCTTTTTTTGGAAACTTTAAATATGAGATTTCTACCTCGTTTTAGCTCCGTTTTTTAAACGGTTTTCTCCATTGAATTCCTTATTACTGGGAGAACATTTTTATGTATAAATTTCCAGATTTCTGATGACTTTTTTTTGGTGACGAAATTTTTGGACCATTTTGCCCTTTTCACCGAATTAATTGATTTTAGTGTCCTTAGATTCGTTATGTGATTGTGATGTTATACTTGAATAGATTTTGATGATTTGGAGTATTGTAGAGAGGGAAAAGCTTCGGAATTGACATGATTGGAGACTTTATATAAGGCAAGTGAATTTCTTAACCTTTGTTAAGCATATAGAATCTTGTGCTTCCTATGTGAGGTGTTGATAGTGATTTTGAAATATGAATTTGGTGTTGATGTTATTTTAAAGCTATGTTGTTGTGAAAGGTGCATTGTATTAAAAATTCGGTCATCTCCTCATCATAGTGTAAACCTGTCTATTACATTGATTTTGTGGCAAATGTTATGTGAATTGAGAAAGAATAAGACCAAAAAAAAGATGTACCATTCGAGGGACGGGTCGCACGCCGCGACAGATATTATAAATCGAGGGACGGGTCGCACGCCGCGACAGATATTATAAATCGAGGGACGGGTCACACGCCGCGACAGATATATATATGATTCGAGGGTCGGGTCGCACGCCGCGACGGATGCACGGACTAAGAGTCCCCCATGGGTCCCAGACTGAGAGATAGCGGGTGTGTATCACTAGGTCAGACATGCATCATTCTACTTAACATTGCATTGCATTACACATTCTTATCATTTATGAGCTTGTCGGTGCCTATTTGTGAAACTGGTGATAGGTGAACCGATTCCTGTGTTGTTGATCTATGAATATTGGTGTGGTTACTGAGTTACATGTTATATACATTATGAACTAATTTGTTGGACCGATGTTATGTGTGTTGCAGTTGTAGAGGTTCTGGCGTGGAGTTAGGAGTACTTGTATTCTGTATTGCTTAATTTTGCGTTTAGTAGTTCACTTGTTGGGTACCGTGTGTTTGGTACTCACCCCTTGCTACCACAATTTTATTTTTGTAGGTTTTGAGCCCGGACTGTGAGTAGTATTTTCCTTGATCATCCGAGGCTTCTCAGGAGATTTAGAGAGGTAGCTGCTGTCATCTAGCTGACTCTCTTATCCTGTTTCCTTTCTGCTTTGTTCTATTTGAGAAGAAAGACAGTTTCAGACTTTGTAATTCTTTGGATTTCTGTATGACTAGTGGCTTGTATACGTGACAACCAATCCTTGGGTGGTATTTAAGTTTTGTGAAGATTTCTCTATTTAAGTTATCTATTTTATTTAGTACTTCCGCACGTTATTTCGATATTCTTGTTGGGTTTAGGCTGACTTGTCTTGATGGGTTAAGACGAGTGCCATCACGCCCATTTTCGGGTCGTGACAATATCAAAAATAAATTTGGCTTGTATAAGATGAAGAAATCCCAACAAAGTAGAAAGTAACAAATTACAAAAAAATGAAAATGAAAGAAAAAAGGAAAGTGAAAAAGAAGTTTGATTAGAAGAAGAAAGCAGCAAGAGAAGCAAAGGCAGCCATCAAAACAGGGACAAACAGAGTAATGGCAGCACTCTCCATTGAAGGTGAAGGTGCAGGTGATTCTTCTCCAGCAGCCATTGCTCCTCTAACATTCCCAAAAGCTACTAGTATCATCATGCAAATGGTTAAAACAGCCAACTTCTTGATACCCTCCATTTTTCTCTTGTTTTCTTCAAGATTTTAAGCAAAAATAGCAGAAAAGAGAGAGAACTCTTAGAAATGAGTACAAAGATTGATTAAAATGACTGTTTAAGTGTGTATTGAAAGGGCAATAGCACATGGCTTTATAGGAAAGTATATGGGGAGATTGAAAGCAATAATTCTCCAGCTATTTTATTCGATAATATTAAGAACAAAATATTTTTAAGGTTGATGGGTTGTCCAGATGAAAAAATAACACAATATTAGTAAAAAAATATTACTTTCTCAATACAGTTTGGACTAAACAAACTGATCACAAAAATTATTTAGAGATTTATCAATTGATCAACTTTTCAAAATAGTTTCTTTTAATTCAAGCAATAATGGTCCTATTGAGAAGAAAATTATTTTATATATGGTTGATCTTTTTGATAATGTTAAGAGTCACATATGTGATTTCACCAGATAGAAACAGTTTAAATATATTCTTTTTTGGCTTAATTTTAATGAATGATCAAATAATAGGCTCTTTGCTTCTTCTTTAATTTGGATATGTTATTGTCCCTTTTAGTGTTACTTAAATACTGTTGGATTTAAATTGTAGATTATGAACTAGAACACTCATACGAGGAAAATAGATAAATAAACACTTATGTAATATATTTTAGCATAAATTTACTTTCAATGGACAAACAATAGGCTTTTTTTCCTTCTTCTTTTGGATATGTTATTTTTCTTTTCAATGTTACTTCAATATTGTTGGGTTTAAATTGTAAATTGTGGATTAGAATACTCACACAAGGAAAGTAGATAAATAAAAACTTATGTATTGATGAGTTTGATTAAAAATAAATAAATACATAAGTTGTTATTTTTCAAATTTTCATGATTATAATATTATTAATTTTTTACATAAAAAATATTAATTTAAAAATACTTATGTTAAAAAAAAAGAAGGAGCGTAGTTTGAAATAATTTTTAAAGAAAATTAAGAATAAATAAATAAAATAATATTTAGTGAAGCTAAAAGTTTTTATAAGCTAAAAAGTAATAGAGAAAGATTACTTTCTTTTGGGCATGATTTTCACTTATTATTCCCTCCGTCCCGTTTTATGTGACAATATCTCTTTTTTGGTCCGTTCAAAAAAGAATGTCCCCTTACTCAAATTAGAAATAATTTATCTTTAAAATTTCCTTTTTACACGCTCAACCATACAAAGATCCAAGAATGGTTTTAGATCACAAAATTTAATTTTTTTTTTTTAAATTTTATGCCAAGTTAAATAATGCCACCAATACTTTAGTATTAGCCATGCCCAATCCAGACTCCAGTGCTACATGTTCGCAACATAAGCTAAATTGAAAATTTTCACGGTATGCTTCTTTCACGTCTCTTTTGTTAACTCGCCGCTATATATTTAAAAGTGTGAAATTGAATAAACTTCTTATATAATGAATTTAATTGGGTATAGCAAATTGCTTTTTCTTTATCCTCACTCTATGAGCTTTTAACATGATTGATGTTATGCGTGGTAAATTGTAATCGTAAAAATACATTGATTACACTTATACAATCATAATCAATATTTTTTTTATCTTTACATATGATTTTTTGGATCAATTGTTAAAATTAATAATAAATTTGTACTAAATTATAATAAAAGAAATATAGTTGGTTCAAAATTATAACTGAAAGGGTATATAATAAATCGAAAATATATTTAGATTATTTCTAATAGTATAAAGAATATATCTACTATCTAGCCCTTCTCCATTATATTAATTAGCATATTTTACCCAAGATTTAGACTTATATAATTGATTTAGTTAAGATTTTAGTTAGAACAAGTTGTAAGTTCTATTCTATTTATTTATTTATTTATAATTTTTTAACAATGAATCCGCTAGAAAAGAATGTCGTCACAATCTTTTGGAAAAATCACAATCATTCAAAAAAGTCACAACTACTCGAAAAAATCATAATTTTTTGAAAAAGTCACAACTCTTCGAAAAAGTAATAACCCTTTAGAAAAGTCATAAAGTCACAATTTTTTGAAAAAGTCATAATCTATCGAAAAATTCACAATCCTCCAAAGTGAAAACTATTTGCTTTCAATATAATAAAGTATAATTAAATAAATATAACACAAAATATATATTAAATTAATTTTTAAGTTGGGGGTATTATATTAACCTCTTTAGAAAAGTAACAACTCTTCGAGAAAGTCACAATCCTTCGAAAAAGTCACAGCCCTTCGAAAAAGTCAAAACTCTTTGAAAAAGTCTCAACTCTTCGCAAAAATCATAGCTCCTTGGAAAAGTTGCAATCATTTAATGTGAAAAATTATCTGCTTTCAGTATAATATAATATAATAAAATAAATATAATCTAAAATGTAAAAAATATACTAAATTTGGTTTTTAAGTTTGAGGTGTTATAGTAATTTAACATTCAAGTTAGGAAATTCATACTTTTAAGATAGTATAGACCCTTTCAAAAAATCACAATTCTTCGAAAAAGTCGCAAGCCTTAGAAAAAGGCACAACTCTTCAAAAAATTCACAACCTTTCGAAAAAGTTACAACTCCTCAGAAAGTCACAAAGACTTGAAAAAGTGACCGCCTTTTGAAAAAATCACAAATCCTTCGATGTGAAAAATTATCTGCTTTTAATGTAATATAATATAATTAAATAAATATAATATAAAATATAAAAAAATATACTAAATGGAGTTTTAAGTTGGGGGTATTATAGTAATTACAAATACTATTGAAAAAATAATTATATCGAGAATAATGTTATAATCCAAAAACTTAATTGAAGATAACTAGGACTTTAAGCAATATGACATTAATAATAGTTCTTGAGATAATTTATGCTAAATTTTCTATATAGAACTTAATAACTTTGGAGTATTTATTAATTTTAATATTAAAATATATAAACTTAATTAAATTACTTATAATCACGCCAAACAAAACACGGGTAATTACCTAGTAATCAATAATTCACCTTTAAATTACTTTGCACGTTATTCTTTTGAGGCGTAAACTTCTCTGAAATTCATGATTCCGCCACTGAAAGATAACTCTCCACGTGAAAGGACCTCAATTAAGTTCTTGGTAAAAAAAAAGAGAGAAAATATTTAATAAAAAAAGTAAAGTGACGTAAGAAGATACATCAGAAAGAAACAAATAAAACTTGTTAATTGTATACCAACAAAAGATTAGGGGAAAAATATATAGATTAAAACACTCAATTCACCTAATAATGGAAAATGAAAATCAGCTAATTGATGCTTTTAACATGTGCTGGTTGCTAACTAATCAATCGCAATGATTACCCACACAAGCTGACAACTAATATAAGTGTTTTTTTGGGATAAATTACATAGTTAATTAAGATAAAATAATTAAATAATATCTGTCAACAATTATTTTCATTAGCAGTGCACATGTAGGAGTTTCATTTCTCTTGAGCAAGTAAAAAAATAGCCTGGAAAAACAATTTTTTTTTTGGTTACAGATTGGATTGACCAACATTATCCCAGGAGTAGTTGGAAATTCAACTAAATTTTTTGTATAAAAGCCAGTCCTCTTGTCACCCTTTTCAAAAGACAGTACTTACAAAATCACTTTGAGTAAGATTCTAGTTTTTCATTGTTAGAAAGGAAAAAAAATGGAGGGTTCCAAGAAGTTTGTTGTGGTTTTCACCATTTGCTTAATTGTTCTTTTAGCTTTTGGAAATGTTGGAGTCTTTGCTGCTGAAGCACCAGCACCTTCACCTTCCATGGAGAATGCTGGAGTTACTTTGTTTGCTCCTCTTTTAATGGCTGCCATTGCTTCAATGGCTGCCTTCTTTTTCTAAAGTTTCTGTTTTGCCTCTTCTTTAATTCTTGTTTCTTTTCCATGTTTGTGATCTTGAGATTATTTGTTGGGATCTTAATATCTAATAATTTAATTTCATTGTGGAAAGACAGAGTAAATTCTGTAGTTCTATAATACTAGTTAGTGTCCCAACCTCTTCAATTATTACCTTGCTCTCCCTCTTAAATATTTATGCTCCAAAGTACTCACTATCTCCATTTTCCAATGCATATGCATCTTTTATCAGTTAGCAATTAAATTTTCTGTTGTATGAATCTGTACTCATTTAACTTATTCGGCACACCTTGTCCCTGGGTTCTGTAGATATATAAGTACTTTAAGTTTCATAAAAAGTAAAAGCATTATGCATATAAAATTGGAAAGGTAACACTAATCTTCAATCAAAAGATTTGGTCTCTACATAAAACTAATCAGTTGAATAAATGAATGTTTGAGTTCCTCAAGAAAGAGTTTTGTTGTTATATAATTACCACAAGCATCGGTTCTTTACTTTAGGGTTGTAGCAAATTATGTCTTAAAACAATTGAAACTTTGCGTAATCCAATTTAGTTGCTTCCAGTTTTTTAATTTCCCCCCTACTTGACACATAAACAATTGAATACCTGAAATTTATCCACTCCATCCAAAACTTGGAAACATACAAGTTCAGTTCAAAGGTTAAAGGATATTCCAAGTTCAAAAGTATTTATGTATGGCTAATTACGTGAAGACTTGATACCTTTATAGACAAAAACAATACAAAAAATGATAAAGTAAAGTTTCATCCTCTTTAATGAAGATGATCAAGTAAAGTATCATTATAACACATTGCAGCAATCTATCCCCTAGAAGCACATAGTTATATAAGACACTAATTCAGAAACTAAGGAGACAAGCAACAAGAAATAAGAAAAAATAGAGACAGAGAAAAAAATTGAGATGACTGAAGCAGCAGTTACTTATGTTGCAGAGCGGCTTATTGATCTTTTAAAGAGAAAATATGCTTTCCTGAAAAACTTCCAACAAGAAGTTGAAGGAGTGCGAAATGAGCTCGTCCATATAAAATGTTTCCTGAAAGATGCAGATATGAAGCAAGAGGAAGATGAGGCTGCAACAATTTGCAATTGGGTATCTGAAATCAGAGCTGTTGCCTACTGTCAGACCCCTGATCTGCCTACATGCCATGGCACGGGCGTGGCATGGGAGTGTGGCACGAACATGGCAAGGACTTCTACATTGGCCTTGACATGGGTGTTGGCAAAGCAATGTAGCATGGGCTGTGCGGCTAAGTGTTGGTAGTGCAGCAAGGTGTTAAGCTACTTGAGTATGTGCAAGTAAGCTTAGACACAACCACCAAGTATGCTGGGGTGATGGCCAAGCAGACTTGGGCACAAGGCAGGCAAGGCATAAAGACAAGGCAGTGGCATCGGCAAGGCAAGGCAAGGCAGCGTGCGGCTTGACAAGGCTAAGGCTTGGCGCGGCTAGGCAATGTGTTGGCTTGACAAGGCAAGGCTGTGGGACTTGACGATGGCAAGACAAAGCTGATGGCATGTTGACATGGTGCTGGCAAGAAGTCAGAAATAATTCTAAGTGTTGAAGAAGGCAGAAATATTCTAAGTGTTGGGGCAGTGGCCAAAATTCGCCTAAGGCATGGGGCATGTGCTAGGCACATGCCAGACTTAGTTTGAATTCGAATTTAGGCCTAATCTGTTAAGAATATGACTGTTGTAACAACTTTGTGGATTTCTGATGTGGCTGCCATGTAGGCATGACAGTTTGTAACTGTCTTATCTTGTTGTAACTGCCATGTGCAGAAAATTATAAATAGGGTCGAAAATATGGCTAAGGCAGAAGAGTGTGTTCTTGCCTTAGACATATTTCGTGAAGCCTTTTTCCTTGTATTACGTTGTTAATAAAGGTTGGGAAATTGTTCCTGTAAATTTGGCTAAGTGTTCAAATACGTGTTACTGTCCAAATACGTGCAAACAGTCTAAGTGTTAGACAGTGCAGTGTTGTGTTTGTGAGGCTGAAGTTTACTGTGTGTAGGCTGCCTAACAGTGGTAAATTGTGAAAAATAGATCACCCTGCTATCACCTACCATGCTGAGGATGTGATCGAAATATTCATCCACCAAGTTGTGTCTCAGAAACGACAGAGTTTCTTCATCAAGTGCATCTGCTATTGTAAGAAACTACACTGTCTTTACAAAGTAGGGAAAGAGATTGAATCGATTCAGACTGGAATTCTTGAAATGTCCAACAGTCGTGAAAGATATGGATCAGGCATATTCAAGGTCTCGGAGATGGGGAAGGGCCAAGCACGACATGTGAGAAGATGCGTGAACTACGACGCTCCTCGCCCTTGGTTGCCAATAAGGACGCTGTTGGTCTAGAGAAGCATGTGGCCTCTGTCATGTCAATCCTTCTGAAGGAGGACAAACGGCTTCGTGTTGATTCAATTGTTGACAAAGCTAGCATGTGTCCTCGTTGACTCAATTTGTGAATTAACTGCTGAAAAGGACCTGTTATACAATAGTGTGGATGTGTCACAAGATGAAAAAACTATTTTGACAACTCAAGTGTCTGATCTGGAAGTTAAGGTGGTGGCTCTTGAAACTGAAAAAAATGAACTATTGAAATTGATGGAGACTGATGATAAGTTAAAAGGAAAGATAAGTGAAAATAAATTAGCCTTAGAAGACAAATTGAAGGAAGCCGAATTAAAGCTGAACTTAGCTTTAGAAGGGAATGTTGTTATGGAGAAGGACCTGATCAAGTTCAAGGAAGATCTGAACAAGTCCATGAAGCGGACTGCATCCTCCAAACTGCTGGGTGATATGTTCAGTAGTTGGGGTCATGAAAAGAGAGGTCTAGGATATGTTAACTAAATTGATCCCCCTTATAATCTCCACAATAAATATATTTCAGTTACTGATAATCTATTGTGCTTGCATTGTGGGAGAAATGGTCATCTGAAAGGCAGCTGTGAAGTTCTCAAGAGAACTCTGAACAAACAACAGACTGATTACTCAGTGAAGAAAAATATGAATGAGGGACCAGGTCTTAAGTCAAAACTGAGTAACAGATCTTTGCCTAGATGGACCAGGAAGTGTGTGATTAGGCCTCTATCTCATTATTGGGAGCTCAAATTAAAATAGGTTCCCAAGACTAACATGTGTTCACTTGCAGGAAATGTCAGGAGGAAGTAGTCAGTGCTGGTATATGGACAGTGGATGCTCAAAGCACATGATTGAAAGGACTAAAAACTTCCTCACATTGAAAGATTTTGAGGGTGGCAGTGTTTCTTTTGGAGGTTGGTCAGAAAGGTTATATCATGGGCATAGGAAAGTTTGGCAAGCGTTTTGAGAAGGCTATTGAAGATGTATACTATGTTGAAGGATTAAAGTACAGTCTTCTTAATGTGTCTCAAATCCATGACAAAGGAAATGAGATTAAGTTCCTGTCAGACAAGTGTATTGTTACAAACTTGTCAACAAATGAAGTGGTTTTAACAACAAAGAGGTGTAGAAATAAGTATGTAGCAGATCTTGGAACCACAAAGGATGACAATCTCACATGTCTCAAAGTTCATGATGATTCATGTGACTTGTGGCACAAGAGACTTGGTCACATCAGTCCTTCTTTACTAAATAAACTGGTATCTAAGGACCTAGTTCGTGGCTTACCAAAGATAAATTTCAGCAATGTTAAAGTGTGTGGTGCTTGTGCTCAAGGAAAGCAGACAAAAAGCTCTTTCAAGACCAAACATGAAGTAAGTACCACTAGACCCATTGAGCTTATTCATGTTGATTTTTGTGGTCCTGTGAAGGTTCAAAGTCACGGAGGAAAGAGATACATTATGGTGGTAGTCGATGATTACTCAAGATACACTTGGGTAAGGTTCCTAAGATCTAAGGATGAAGCTGCTGAGATGCTGATCAACCTAATCAAACAAGTTCAGAATCAGTTTGGAAGCAAAGTTGCAGGGATTAGGTCTGATCATGGTAGTGAATTTGAGAATTCAACACTGGATGGCTTTTGTTCAGAGCAAGGACTTCATCATAATTTTTCAGCTCCTAGAACTCCTCAGCAAATGGAGTTGTAGAGAGGAAAAATAGAACTCTGGTGGAAATTGGAAGGACAATGTTGATTGACTCTGGATTGCAAAGAACTTTTGGGGTGAAGCTGTCAATACTGCTTGTTATGTTACAAATAGGTGTCTGATCAGGTCTCTTAAGAACAAGACTCCATATGAACTCTTGTTTGGAAGGAAACCAAGTATCAGTCACATGAGGGCTTTTGGATGCAAATGCTTCATACTAAAAAATGGCAAGGAGGAAGCTGGAAAATTCGACCCTAAGAGTGATGAGGGTGTTTTCATTGGATACTCTACAAACAACAAGGCCTATAAAGTATTCAACAAAAGAACCCTCTGTGTTGAGTCATTGATGAGTCTGGTGATATGAAGAGTCTCAATGATAGAGATGACTCAGACCTAGATGAGCTACTCCAACTTCAAAGAGACAGCTTGATTAATGATCCTTCAACTGATGCTGTTGTACAAACTGATGGTAGGACAAATGAAGATGATGAAAATGGAGATTTTTCAGAAGGACCTGGTACTTCTACTAGGGACTCAGTGGTAGAAGGTGCTGATCGCGATAGTTTGCCTGACACTGCTCAACAAGTAGAAAGAGACAATCCTGATGCCTCAAGGAGTCAGGATCTGTCTGCAGTAAGGACCTCTAGGTGGAAACATCAATCATCTCATGCTATGGATAATCTAGTCTCCCCTTTGGACTCTGGGATTCAGACCAGATCCAAGGCTAAAAACATGTGGTGCCTTTATGTCCTCCATAGAACCCAAAAATGTTAAAGAAGTCCTCAAGGATGCAGATTAGGTGAATTCTATGCAGGAAGAATTGCTTCAGTTGAGAGGAGTAAGGTGTGACATCTGGTTCCTAGGCCTTCAGACAGAACTGTGATAGGGACCAGACGGTGTTCAGGAACAAACTGGATGAAAATGGTCTTATCACAAGATACAAATCCAGATTGGTGGTGCAAGGTTTCAATCAACAAGAAGGGATAGATTATGATGAGACATTTGCTCTAGTAGCTAGAATGGAAGCTATCAGAATTCTGATTGCCTTTGCCACCTACATGGAATTCAAACTGTTCCAGATGGATGTGAAGAGTGCTTTCTTGAATGGGTACCTTAAAGAAGAGGTCTTTGTAAAGCAACCACCTGGCTTTGAAAATGTTGAATTTCCAGATCATGTCATGAAACTAGATAAGGCATTGTATGGGTTGAAGCAGGATCCAAGGGCCTGGTATGAAAGGTTGTCTGGATTTCTGCTAAGTCATGGATACAAAAGAGGTAAAATCGGCAACACGTTGTTTCTGAAGACCAAGGGAAAGAATCTGCTGATTGTACAAGTGTATCTTGATGATATCATCTTTGGAACCACAACAAATTATCTCTGTCAAGAATTTGGGGACTTGATGCGCAGTGAGTTTGAGATGAGCATGATGGGTAAGCTTAGCTTCTTTCTTGGTTTGCAGATTAAACAAACCCCTGCTGGTACTTTTATCAGTCAAGAGAAGTACATAAGGGACCTGCTTAAAAAGTATCAGCTAGTGGATGCCTAGCCAGTTGACACTCCAATGGGACCAGTGCTAAACTGGATGTTGATGAAGCTGGTAACTTAGTAAAATGCTACTATGTACAGAGGGATCATAGGGTCATTGTTGTATTTGACTGCCAGCCGATGTGACATAGTTTTCAGTGTTGGGATATGTGCTAGATTCCAATCCTGTCCAAAGGAATCACACTTGAAGGCTGCTAAAAGGATTCTTAGATATCTCAAGAGAACTGAATGCTTAGCACTCTACTACTCTGCTGGTGGTTGTTTTGATCTTAGAGGGTACGCTGATGCTGACTTTGCTGGGTACCTGGTTAATAGCAACAACACTTCTGGCATGGCCCATTTCCTTGGTTCTTCATTAATCTCTTGTGGAACAAATAAGCAAAATTCAGTGGCACTTTCCACAGCTGAAGCAGAGTATGTAGCTGCTGCTGCTTGTTGCTCTCAATTACTGTGGATCAAGCAACAACTTTAAGATTTTGGAGTGCTCATTAATGGATTTGGTTTTGGGAAATTCTGTTAAGACAAGTCGTGATTGTTCCTCTCTTGAGCAAGTGGTTTTTTCACATAAAATCCTTGCCTATTTCTTCTTTTGTTGATTACCTTCATCTAGTTTTTTGTTTATCGTGTTAGAGGGATCAGATCCCTTACTAGGCTCGCAGCACATTAACTCATCAGATGTCTTAAAACAATTGAAACTTAGTGTAATCCTTTGTAATTGCTTCCAGGTATATTTCCCCCCACATGACAAATAAACAATTGAATGCCTGAAATTTATCTATTCCATCCAAAATTGGGGCACAAATAAGTTCAGTTCTAATTAAATTTAAAGGATATTCCTAGTTCAAAAGTATTTATGTATGGCTAATTACGTGAAGGCTTGATACCTTTATAAAGGAAAACAATATTAAAAATGAGATAATTCCTCCTTATCTGGAGGTTGGAACTGTAGGACCAGAAAACACAAAAAGCAAAGAAATCAACTGATCAAAGTAGAGAGAAAGAAGATGCTGTGATTATTGATCAAGTAAAGTTTCATCCTTTTTAATGAAGACGATCAAGTAAAGTATCATTATAGCACATTGAAGCAATCTATCCCCTAGAAGCACATAGTTATATAAGACACCAATTCAGAAACTAAGGAGACAAGCAACAAGAAATAAGAAAAAAGAGAGACAGAGAGAGAAAAATTGAGATGGCTGAAGCAGCAGTTACTTATGTTGCAGAGCGGCTTATTGATCTTTTACATAGAAAATATGTTTTCCTGAAAAACGTCCAACAAGAAGTTGAAGGAGTGCGAAATGAGCTCGTCCGTATGAAGTGTTTCCTGAAAGATGCAGATATGAAGCAAGAGGAAGATGAGGCTGCAACAATCCGCAATTGGGTATCTGAAATCAGAGCTGTTGCCTACCATGCTGAGGATGTGATCGAAATATTCATCCACCAAGTTGAGTCTCAGAAACGACAGAGTTTCTTCATCAAGTGCATCTGCTATCATAAGAAACTACTCTGTCTTTACAAAGTAGGGAAAGAGATTGAATCTATTCAGACCAGAATACTTGAAATATCCAACAGTCGTGAAAGATATGGAATCAAGAATATTCAAGGTCTCGGAGATGGGGAAGGGCCAAGCACGACACGTGAGAAGATGCGTGAACTACGACGCTCCTCGCCCTTGGTTCCCAATAAGGACGCTGTTGGTCTAGAGAAGCATGTGGCCTCTGTCATGTCAATCCTTCTGAAGGAGGACAAACGGCTTCGTGTTGCTTCAATTGTTGGTATGGGGGGCGTCGGCAAGACAACGCTTGCCAAGGAAGTTTATAGCCAAACTCAAATCAGAGACAAGTTTAACACTCGGGCATGGCTTTATGTATCCCAAGATTATAAGCCCATGAAGATCATCAAGGAACTGATTTTACAACTGGCAAGTCCAGAAGAAGATAAAGTGAAGATAGTAGATACGATGGACAAATTGTCAGAGGCTGGTGTGGAGGAAATGCTCCGGAGCCGTTTGGAAGATGCATGTTATCTCATTGTTCTTGATGATATATGGAACACAGAAGCATTGGATCTCATTGTTAGGTCATTTCCTGACAATGATAAGTCAAGTAGATTGCTACTTACCAGCCGCAGAAAGGAGGTTGCTTTGCATGCAGATGCTCTCACTACACCCTACGAACTTAAAGTATTGAGTGAAGAGGAGAGCTGGGAACTCTTTCTCAAGAAAGCATTTCCCGAGGATAGAGAGTGTCCTCAGGACTTGATGCATGTGGGCAAAGAGATTCTGGGAAAATGTGATGGCTTGCCGCTGGCAATCACTGTCATAGGAGGCCTCTTGGCTAGGAAGAGGAAGCAAAGAAGTGAGTGGCAGAGAGTACAGCGAAACCTCAGTATATACCTTGTCAAAACTCAAAGTTATGGCGTATCAACAATTTTGGCACTGAGTTATCAGGACTTACCTCCCCATTTAAAATCTTGCTTTCTCTACTTAGGCCTTCTCCAAAAAGGCAAAGACATCCCTGTGAAGCAACTCATGCACATATGGATTGCCCATGGTCTTATTCACCAAAAGGGAGAACAAACAGTAGAGGACATTGTGGAGGATTATCTTGATGAGCTCATTGGCAGAAATATGCTTCAAGTAATCCTAGTTAGAGCAGATGACCGAGTTAAAAGTTGCCGGCTCCATGACCTTCTACGAGACTTTTGTATTATGAAGGCCAAGGAAGAAATGTTTCTCGAGGTAGATGATCCATCTATATCTCTCTCTGAATCTAGGCACCATGTCTTTTACTCGCCACTCGAGAGGTATGAATATTTGGGAAATTCAAGGTCGTATATAAGATCTCTTCTATCTTTTGATTCATCTGCTGAACTAGTTAATCTTGATTGTATCTGTACAAGTAGTTTCAAACTTCTCAAAGTGCTATACATAGACTCCCCTGGTTTAAAGGTGATCTCAGATAGTATTGGGAAACTATGTTCCTTGAAGTACTTAGGCATAGGATGGAAGACACGCATAAAGAAGCTTCCCCATTCGATAAGTCGTTTGCAAAACTTGGAAACAATAGATATGCCCATGTCTAGGTTATATTCCGTGGAAGTTCCTAATGTCTTGTGGAAGTTAGAGAATTTACGGCATCTACTTGGTTACGTAAATTCCCCAAGCCTATTGAAGATCGATCTACTTAACAATCTCCAAACTCTGGGCAGCATACATGTTCATCACTGGATGCACCAGAAAAACCTGACAAGAATGGCTAATCTCCAACAAATTGGTTTACTCATTGAAAGTGATGATAACCTGGACATGGATCGATTATGTGTTTCACTTGCAGAAGTTGAGAGCCTTCAATCCTTGTGCTTGGAAGTAAAGGATAGCTTGAAAATATCTTTGGTTGCTGGTTTATCTAAACTGAGTCATATTGTCAAGCTTAAGTTGAAGGGACCCTTAGCATCAATACCAGCTAATCCTTGCGTATTTCCACCTAATCTTTGTCAGCTGACTCTGGTGAACTCCAACCTCCATCCAGATTCAATCCAAGTGTTGGAGATGTTAACCACTTTGTCAGTTCTAAAACTAGTCAAAGCTTTTGATCAGCTAAACTACAGTCTGACAATATCGAAGAATGGATTTCGTGGACTCAAGTTTCTGAGGGTGGATCAACTAATGTCTATGCGAGAGATGAAGTTCAGGAAAGGTGCAATGGCAGGACTGAAATGCCTGCAAATTTTCAAATGCTACTCGTTGAGGAGGCTCCCAGAAGAGTTGATATCATTGACTAAGCTTGAGAAGCTGGAAATTCGAGAAATGCCTGAAGCATTTATTGCTAGGCTTCAAGTTTCAGATTTGCACAAACTCCAACACATTCCCAACATTGTGGTTGGACATCCCAGTACAGATTATGAAGAATGGATCCAAGAAATGGAGCGTGGACGTGGACGCGTCCTTAGAAGGTTGAACGCAATACCACGGGTAAGGAGAGCATGAGCTTTATGATTAAACTAGGGTACTTGGCCACACTTTGTGCGCGCATTATAATATTATTTGTGTTAGTGTTCTAATTTTGAATGATGACTGCTTGCAGGAAAGGTATCATAACAAAAACATCTTCTCATAATGAGGTGGCTCAATCCAAGAAAAGGAAGAAAATCAATCAAGGATTGACAGATTGGAAGAAATCGAATCTAAGATGGAGAATTACAAGAAGTCAACAAACAAGAATGGAAACATTCAAACAATGTCACATCGTTGAAGCAACAATTCAAAAGTTGAGTACTAACATATCCAGAGCATTTCGAGCTGGGCTAAATGACACATAAACCATGATCATCACAAGAAATGCATGGATTTATGTAGAGTTCATTTATGTGGCAGAATCGAACAATATTAAGTGATCATAAAATTGCAAAATTGAGTAAATGTTGGCTACTTAAAGTTATGCGCTGGATAACATATAACAAGTTTGGCAATAGCTGCACTCTGTATTCTCTGGTAGGATCATATAGTTTGACTCATATTATTTGCTTATATCTCATCAATTGTGATCAAAGCTGTAGAGGTTTTACCAAATTAACATTTGCATATCAAAGATATTGAAATATAGTCCAAAGCATGCTTGAGGAGCCATCCTTTGAACTGTCAACTTTGCCGGTCCTAACAGTTACATTAAACAAGCTTTCAGGTACTGATCGTTACGGCACATGCAGCTAAGTTGACTTCTTCAGGTATCATTGTGTTGAATTGATTTGAAACATTCTTATTTTGTCATATGAAATAGTGATTAACATGCACGATATTTGTATATTTCTTTTGGAGTATACCTAGAAAAGAAAAGGAATTTTTTATGCAAGTTATCTTACTGCACCTACCAAATTTACATAGAATTCTGAAGATGACATAACTTGCTCTAAGACTGGGGAATACTAAAGGAGTTAATATTGTTAATAAATTTAATCAAATTAACTATGATAACAAAATACAAATTCAAAGTCACCACACCGACATTTGTTGAAATTATTTTCGTCATTGGTGAAGTATTTCTTGGCATTCTGTTCTTGATTTCCATTATAGATGCATTGAGCTTTGGATTATGAAACAGTCCTGACATGAACAGCAGAAACTTATATAACTATTGGTTCAAATTTGTTACCAATTGTAAAAAGTTATATGAGATTGAGCATTGAAAGAGATGACATAAGGAAGGTTTGATAAATTTTATTGAACTTGTTTTAAAACATGTCTGTAAAGTTATCCAACTATGAGTTTATCTTAGTGTTGTTTCTCTAAGTGGAGACAAGCGATTTGTCATTTCATTTTTCTTCTGTAGTATGCCATGCCTATCTGCACATAATCTATTTCATTATCATTATTAAAGTTTGCTCATAAGAGTTCTTACCTGTGAAAGTTCAGTATAGGGTGTCAAATAGGCGGGCTGGGTTGATTTAGAATTGAGTTGGGTTATGACTCGTCCAAATTTATTTTGGACTTAAATGGGCTACAATTCGGGTTGGGTCAAGACCCGGCCAAAATCATAGAAAATATAAAATATATAGAAAACATGCATTATATTATTGCAAGTGAAGAGCCTTAGAACGGGTTGCTCGGAGATTAAATTGGTCTCAATTGAAGATTCTTTTAAAATGGGTTAAGGTTGGAACTGGTTGAAATTGAACCCAATTAAAAAATTAGAAAATTTTACACAAATATACAACTTTCTCCTATAAATTACACTTTAAAATTTATTTACCAAAATACCAAAAAAAAATACACCCATTCACTTTTTTTCCATTTCCCAACACTATTATAGCACATCACACACCACAATAATCACACTCAAAACACTCTCTCTCCTAATATTGTAAATAAAGTTGGTATTTTACATGGTAATTTTCAAAGAGTTTGTTGGGGAATTAATTTTATCCCCAAACTTGTATATATGTGAAAAATCCCCTTAAAATTATCCCAACCCATAGAAGTTGAGCGGGTTAGGTGGATTACCTATATTTGGGCTCATTTTGACACCTTAATTCAGCATTTAATTTAAAAGAGTCCCTCTAGTAGGCAAAGTAATAGTATTATATTAGAATCATCTGAAATCCAAATAGTAAAGATAACCAAGAAATGTTATTTTAAGTAGATCGATTCTATAGTAACTCCACCCAATCTATCACAAGAATAGGCGAACAAATAGTCATTTATTTATTTTCACATATACATCAACTTGTAAACTAACCCGTTCGTTTTAAAAGAGTGGAACTAATTTTACTGCTAAGTCTTTGTAGAGTAACAACTCGGTCAAAGGAACAACAATTATGTTATTGAATGCATCCTTTAAACATTAATCATACTACAATTGGTAGCTTTGGGGAAACTAAGATCCATGTTTGTCAACAAAAAAATTCATTCATAAGCTCATTCTAGCAGCAGATTTAAGGGTTATACGAGTTCCTGGTGGCATGATGTCCGAAAGCACTCCAGTTTGAACATGGGTAACCTGCAAGTATAAATGCCCATACTAAGAGGCGATCTTACTAATTTCACAAAGGCTGCATAAAAGCCTTATAGTGATAAAGCAGATGAACTCTGTTTTATTCTCGTATAAAAATTCTAATCAAGAAACTACTTGTACTAAATGCGTTATGTAAATGTCGAAAAGGATGCAGTCGCAACAGTTTCCTGGATAATGAAGGTATATTCTCCCTTCTTGTGCTTTTCAACAGTGTTCCAAACCTGTACCAAGAATTATGAGAAACCCTTGTATAGTTCAAATGACATAGACCATTCATTTTAGCAACTATATCGCCACCTTTGTCGCCCACGGGCAGGCTGTATCAACAATTTGTACTTTATTATCACTCAAAACCAACATTTCATCAACAGTAGCCCCAAAAGCAGGGAAAACCACAATATCATCCTTGTCAACAAATCAAAGTCTTTCTTCCCTTCTTCAAGAGGAATGTTCTTAACTTCCATTTCCTCTACCCTCTGATCCAGACAAAGTAATTTATCAAAATTTATATGAGCCAAGATGAGAACACAAACAAACCCTGCCTAACAAATCAGAAAAAGTACAAAATGCAGTTGATGGTATCATTGGTTATTAGAAATATACTTCAAATTAAGAAAGTTCACCAGCTACATATCCCATTTAAAAATACCACACCAGAAAATTAATTATACCATTTTAGTTCTCCAGCATCAAGAATAACTTTAATCCTTTCTTCTCACATAGTCCTTCTCATCAAGAGTAACTTCAATCCTGGACAATGTTAAACATTGCACCTTCAGTTATTATTCATTGACAAAGTATACTAAATTGCTTGAGGATGGATAAGCTTAATACCTGTCTACATGGCGCTAATTTGGCTTAAGTGCTTGATATCTGTTTAGTTTGGTGGCTTTTCAAGTCTTATCTTGATCCTCTCTTGCTATTACTTGGGGTAGTGGCTCTGCATTTTAATTTTGAGGTTCTACATTATTCAGTGCTTATGTTCATGGCGATTGACATTGAATCTCCATCATGAACCCTCATTTGTATCTTAAGTTATCTGAATGAACGATATTATGAACTGCTAATTCAGCATTTATAATTGGTAAGAGTATCTTCCAATATCTTACATAAATTGAAAATGCGTACGAAATACCCCATCTTTTTCTACAACTCTTGCACAAACAATCTTGAAACTACAAACAATATTTTTAATGAATCTCGCATCTTCTGTGTCCTCGACCACATAGAGGATGGTTAATCCTTCTCTTGTTACTCATAATATTGCCACATATAACTGTCCATGTATGAATACCTATTTTGAAAGATAATAATTTTTTTTCCAGGTAAGAGTTCCGTGGTTATGATAGTCATAGAAACTTGGTTAAACTTTGAAAGTATCATCATTGGATGGTGCGCTGGGATTTGGGGCGGAAAGTATCATCATTGGATGGTGCGCTGGGATTTGGGGCGGCATTCTGCACTACTTATAAGGCAGTGGAGTAGAAATATTGAAAGTAATTGTACAGATGCAAAAGCTTGATTAAGATATGAACGACAATAAACAAAGACGGTCATATTACAATAACATGAAAAGGCATGTAGGTATACGGAATATTCATAAAGATAAAAGCCTCAAACTCGATTGTTTAACAACTCTATTAGGATTTCCAAAATCAAGCAAGGTAAACAGACAATGCGGAAAGTGCTAGGCTGGAGCGATTGTAGAAGTAAATTAATTAAGAGGTAGTTCTCATAGCCATTTTACTTGGCTTTTATTAAAGGATTACAATCATTTGTGATCCGATTTCTACACCTGCTTCAAAAATAGGGCACGGTTAATCTCCATCTTGATGTGCATCAACATTAGGACATAGGAACATCATATGAGTTCAGTGTGGTTAATAAGATCTGTTCAGTATGGAAATAATTCAAACAACGAGGTTTTTTGAAGGATATTGTTCTGTGGAAGTGGATAATACCAAATTTATTTTGGTTTCTATAGATGTCTCTGAAACATTTAGTTCAGGGAAGTTGTCGGGAAGAAATAGGGGAGATTAGCGAAGATTTTGGATATTTAATAGGAATATGCACTGACTTGCGTCCTTGCTTAGATAGGTCATAAAGAATTGTTGAAAGTCAAAAATTAGTTTGGTAAATCAGAATACCTGGATAGTTCATAGGAATTTCATTCCTTGGAAAGGGCGCGAGAATTGTCGAAAATAATAGATTGGATGGATAGATCAAAATACTTGACGAATTTAGATTTGTAAATCAAGATACGTGGCAACTTCATAAAACAAGCGGCTCAGTTCCTTAGACTGGAAGGGAGAATTGTCAGAAGCAGTAGACTAGACTGGTTAATCAAAATACCTAGAGAGTTCGTAGAAATTTCAAGTGGCTTAGTTCCTTAAAAAGACATGAGAATACAAGTGGTATTGTTCTCTAGATAGTTTAGCTGGATAGTTCATACAAGATTCAAGCTGCTTAGTTACTTGGACACATTAGATTGGTAAATCAAAATATCTAAGAGAGAGTTCATAGTAATTTCAAGCAGTGTAATAAACAGCTTCTATTGCAGGGCAAGAGAATTTGGAAGGGTGATAGGTTGTATGATTTCGAACTGGTGTGTTGTACAACATGGAAGACATGTCTTGAGAATTGTACATGGCGTAAATATTTCCAGCGAAGTTGGGAAAAAGTGCGAAGACAGGCATGAGGGTTCAAAGGAAGTGTTAAAGCAGATGATGAGTTGTGTATAGGGTGATAAGGCATTTCGTTTGATTTTTCTCTCAATTGTTCCTTCCCATGTCAATAGTACATAGTCCTCATTATGCTTTGTTTCTGAGTGAATTTACCTTAATTTTATATATAACGTGATCAGAGGAAGCTGAAGCATTAATGAATTAACATGCAAAGAACAGAGAGCAATTTGAGATAATGGAATTTGATGCTTTAATGAAATGGGCATTCACAATCTTAAATATCGATGGTAGATAAATATTGTTAACCAGATAAGTTGACTGTAAGTTCAAATGAGTTAATGTTAATTGGTGCTTATCTCAAATTTCTTTAGTTGTATAGTATTTCGGTGTTCTTTTGGTACTTCATCTACGGTCACTCTCCGAGAGGGTAATCAAGGCGTGGCCGACACTTAGAAACCATTCTTGTTTTCCAAGCGAACCACTAAGCTCAATTCACTTATCCCATTAGCGGAAGCCCAAATGAAATCAAATGAAAAGTACGCAAGTGTTCATATAAATCATCATATAAAATAATAGTAAGATTTTTTTAATAAAATAACTCCGTGTTCCAATTCAATAAATAACAATCATCTTTTTGGAATTTCTCTGAAAGAAAGAAAGACTCCACTCAAACTCTATTTGACTCATAAAAAGGTGCCAAAACATGTCCAAGGCTATCTCACGACAATAAAAAAAAAATAAACTGAAATGAAAGGATTCCTCCAAAAACAAGGAGATTTGACTAGTATCTAAATTTGAATAGATCTTTAACGGAACGTCTACTGAGGATGTCTAATACATGTATTGGCATCATAAAATGATGCAACACCGAGAGGTGTTGGTACATAAAATGTACGATACGTAAGAGAATAGAACAATACTCCAAAAAAGCTCACTAACAAGATAAGGCTCAACTCAACTAAATATTATATGCAAATTTAAAATAATATAATACAATGCTTTTCAAATCAATTTAATCATATGCAATCTCAGTCAAATCAAGTCAATTTTTATTATTAAGACAAACAATGCTTTGTTTGTTCATCTTCTAATGGCTGTCAGTGCTTCAATGGCTGCCATCTTTATCTAAAGTCAACGTCTCTTTTGCCCCTTCTTTTCGAAATTTGTTATCTTGACATTATTTTTGGGGATCTTGATAATCTAATAAGAATTTAATTTCATAATGGAATAACAGTTTTTTAACTGTTATATCTCCCTGAGAAATATCTAAAGTTTTATAGTACTAGTCGTGTCTCAACCTCTCTAATTATTAACTTGCTCTCCCTTAAAAGTTTATGCTCCAAAGTACTCAGATGCATCTTTTATCGTTTAACAATAAAATTTTCTGTTGTACCAATATGCTGATCCGCTCATTTCATCAAACTTACTCGGCACACCTTGTCTTTGGGTTCTGTAGATATATTAGAAGTACATTAACTTGAAAAAGTAAAAGCATTATGCGTAAAAATAATTGAAAAGGCAACACTAATAATCTTCAATCAAAAGACTTGGTCTCTACATAAAATTAATTAGATGAACATAGTCGAATCCATGGATGTTTGAGTTCCTCAAGAAGAAGTTTTATTGTTATATAATTACCACAAGGCATCGGTTCTTAACTTCAAGTTTGTAGCAAATGATGTCTTAAAACAATTAATACTTTGCGTAATCCATTATAGTTGCTTCCAGTTTTTTAATATTTTCCCCCCACTTGACACATAAACAATTGAATACCTGCAAATTTATCCACTCCATCCAAAACTTGGCACATACAAGTTCATGTCTAAGGTTATAAGGATATTCCAAGTTTAAAAGTATTTATGTATGGCTAATTACGCGAAGACTTGATACCTTTATAGAGAAAAACAATACTAAAAATGAGATGATTCCTCCTTATCTGGAGGTTGGAACACAAAAAGCAAAGAAATCAGCTGATCAAAGTAGAGAGAAAGAAGATGCTGTGATTATTGATCAAGTAAAGTTTCATCCTTTTTAATGAAGATGATCAAGTAAAGTATCATTATAGCACATTGCAGCAATCTATCCCCTAGAAGCACCTAGTTATATAAGACACTAATTCAGAAACTAAGGAGACAAGCAACAAGAAATAAGAAAAAAGAGAGACAGAGAGAGAAAAATAGAGATGGCTGAAGCAGCAGTTACTTATGTTGCAGAGCGGCTTATTGATCTTTTACAGAGAAAATATGTTTTCCTGAAAAACGTCCAACAAGAAGTCGAAGGAGTGCGAAATGAGCTCGTCCGTATGAAGTGTTTCCTGAAAGATGCAGATATGAAGCAAGAGGAAGATGAGGCTGCAACAATCCGCAATTGGGTATCTGAAATCAGAGCTGTTGCCTACCATGCTGAGGATGTGATCGAAATATTCATCCACCAAGTTGAGTCTCAGAAACGACAGAGTTTCTTCATCAAGTGCATCTGCTATTGTAAGAAACTACACTGTCTTTACAAAGTAGGGAAAGAGATTGAATCGATTCAGACCAGAATTCTTGAAATATCCAACAGTCGTGAAAGATATGGAATCAGGCATATTCAAGGTCTCGGAGATGGGGAAGGGCCAAGCACGACACGTGAGAAGATGCGTGAACTACGACGCTCCTCGCCCTTGGTTGCCAATAAGGACGCTATTGGTCTAGAGAAGCATGTGGCCTCTGTCATGTCAATCCTTCTGAAGGAGGACAAACGGCTTCGTGTTGCTTCAATTGTTGGTATGGGGGGCGTCGGCAAGACAACGCTTGCCAAGGAAGTTTATAGCCAAACTCAAATCAGAGACAAGTTTAACACTCGGGCATGGCTTTATGTATCCCAAGATTATAAGCCCATGAAGATCATCAAGGAACTCATTTTACAACTGGCAAGTCCAGAAGAAGATAAAGTGAAGATAGTAGATACGATGGACAAATTGTCAGAGGCTGGTTTGGAGGAAATGCTCCAGAGCCGTTTGGAAGATGCATGCTATCTCATTGTTCTTGATGATATCTGGAACACAGACGCATGGGATCTCATTGTTAGGTCATTTCCTGACAATGATAAGTCAAGTAGATTGCTACTTACCAGCCGCAGAAAGGAGGTTGCTTTGCATGCAGATGCTCTCACTACACCCTACGAACTTAAAGTATTGAGTGAAGAGGAGAGCTGGGAACTCTTTCTCAAGAAAGCATTTCCCGAGGATAGAGAGTGTCCTCAAGACTTGATGCATGTGGGCAAAGAGATTCTGGGAAAATGTGATGGCTTGCCGCTGGCAATCACTGTCATAGGAGGCCTCTTGGCTGGGAAGAGGAAGCAAAGAAGTGAGTGGCAAAGAGTACAGCGAAACCTCAGTTCATACCTTTTCAAAACTCAAAGTTATGGCGTATCATCAATTTTGGCACTGAGTTATCAGGACTTACCTCCCCATTTAAAATCTTGCTTTCTCTACTTAGGCCTTCTCCAAAAAGGCAAAGACATCCCTGTGAAGCAACTCATGCACATATGGATTGCCCATGGTCTTATTCATCAAAAGGGAGAACAAACAGTAGAGGACATTGTGGAGGATTATCTTGATGAGCTCATTGGCAGAAATATGCTTCAAGTAATCCTAGTTAGAGCAGATGACCGAGTTAAAAGTTGCCGGCTCCATGATCTCCTACGAGACTTTTGTATTATGAAGGCCAAGGAAGAAATGTTTCTCGAGGTAGATGATCCATCTAATGCCCTCTCTGAATCTCGGCACCATGTCCTTTACTCGCCACTCAAAAGGTACAAATATTTGGGAGATTCAAAGTCGTATATAAGATCTCTTCTGTCCTTTGATTCATCTGCTGAACTAGTTAATCTTGATTGTATTTGTACAAGTAGTTTCAAACTTCTCAAAGTGCTATACATAGACTCCCCTGGTTTAAATGTGATCTCAGATAGTATTGGGGAACTATATTCCTTGAAGTACTTAGGCATAGGATGGAAGACACGCATAAAGAAGCTTCCCTATTCAATAAGTCTTTTGCAGAACTTGGAAACAATAGATATGCCCATGTCTAGGTTGTATTCTGTGAAAGTTCCCAATGTCTTGTGGAAGTTAGAGAATTTACGGCATCTACTTGGTTACATAAATTCCCCCAGCCTATTGAAGATTGACCTACTTAACAATCTCCACACTCTAGGCAGTATACCGGTTCATCACTGGATGCACCAGAAAAACCTGACAAGAATGGCCAATCTCCAAAAAATTGGTTTACTCATTGAGAGTGATGATGACCTAGACATGGATCGATTATGTGATTCACTTGCAGAGCTTGAGAGCCTTCAATCCTTGTGCTTGGAAGTAAAGGATAGCTTGGAAATTTCTTTGGTTGCTGGTTTATCTAAGTTGAGTCATGTTGTCAAGCTTAAATTGAAGGGAACCTTAGCATCAATACCAGCTAATTCTCGCGTATTTCCACCGAATCTTTGTCAGCTGACTTTGGTGAACTCCAACCTCCATCCAGGTTCAATTCAAGTGTTGGAGAAGTTAAACAACTTGTCAGTTCTAAAACTAGTCAAAGCTTTTGATCCGCAAGATTACAGTATAACAATATCGAAGAATGGATTTCGTGGACTCAAGTTTCTGAGGGTGGATCAACTAATGTCTATGAGAGAGATGAAGCTGGGAAAAGGTGCAATGGCAGGACTGAAATGCCTGCAAATCTCCAAATGCTACTCGTTGAGGAGGCTCCCGGAAGAGTTGATATCATTGAGTAAGCTTGAGAAGCTGGAAATTCGAGGAATGCCCGAAGCATTTATTGCTAGTCTTCATGTTTCAGATTTGCACAAACTGCAACACATTCCCAACATTGTGGTTGGACATCCCACTACAGATTATGAAGAATGGATCCAAGAATTGGAGCGTAGAAATATCCTTAGAAAGATCAGGGCACAAGCAGAGGTAATAAGAGCAGCATATTTGTTCAAGGCAGCGGGAAAACCGAGGACAAATGTCAATACTGAATAATCTGCTTATTTTTAGTTTTTCTAGGAACTTTTCTGTTGTGTGTTTTCTACTAGCAACAGGAAAAATGGGATTATTTCCAGTTCAGGAACATTATTGCACTAAGTCTCACTGTGTAAGCAGTTTGGAATGACAGAAAATTGTTTTCAACTCCTTAATTTCCTATATTTTCTACTTTTAAATTTTTGAAAAACATTATCTCTACAGAAATTGTTTCCTGGCAAAATAGGAAAAAAAAAAGAGATTTCTCTAGCTTAGAAGCCTAAGTCATTTTCTTTTACAAATTTTGCTATTCCTCTTCAATCTTGTTGTTCAATCCTGAGTGCATTCAGAATTAAGTGTTATGGCTCATGTGTTGGTTTTTTTAAAAGGATGAATGGGACAGCAAAATGGGATTGAAAAAATCTTTCAATTGATTGAAATGCTTTCAATTATTTTGTTAAGCATTGAGAGATTTTAAATAACCAATATAAAATAAAAATCTATATAATTTAAAATTTAAACTAACCTAAAATATATCTCAACAACTTAACTAAAATTTGAAATTCAAATTTATTTAAACTAAATAACCTATTTTGCTAAAACCAATGCAAATTTCAACATCATGATTTAAATTGAACTCACAAAATTCTAGTCAATACACAATAATCTTTAAAATATTAATGAGAATTGAGGTTCAATATATATTGAAAGAGTAAAGAATAACCTACACGCGAATATAAATATTCTAGATAAAATTGTGTTTATACGATTTATCATATTTTGAAGATGATCAATAATTGCTCTAAGATCACCAATCTTGATAAAAAATACTCTGAAAACCAACACACACAAGTACACTCCAATTACACTCCAAGTCAATTCAATTATAATCACAATTTAAGAATTTCACTATTCAACCTATAGCTAAAAAAAAAATGTATCCAACCCCAAACCTTTAGCCATTCAACTTAACACCTTTGCGGCTGGCATGCTTAATTAAATAATGAATGAACACAGACATAACATCTTATAGATTTCACCATTCAAGTTATAGATATGTGATATTATATAACAATGAGGAATGATATAATTTATTCAATATCTTGCTTGGGTGGTTGTTACCCATTATATTGTATTGTACTGTTAGTTCAAATATAATTTTTGTTTTGATTGTTACTTAATTTCATTGTATTGTATCATTTAAATCTATTGTTAGATAATGACAAAAAAATCCTATTTTGTGTAAACTGTAATGACCAATTCGGTATGATCACGTCATTATCTTAATATTCTCTTTTTATTTTATCTTTACTTATTATATAATAATCTTATTTTATCCTTCATCCTGTCTTTTCATAGTAACTCACACCTTACACTCTTTTATTCAAATTATTGATGTATGACATTATGTACCGACGAAAAGTGATACTATCTAAGTGTTATATTCATCAAAATAATATAGTACAATAATATAACATAATACGACACAATACAATATGAAATTATAGTAACAACCGTCCAAACAAAGTGCAGGTATTGTATTTATTAAAATATGTTATATTTTGAAACAATATGTAACAGTCATTCAAACAAAATATAAGAAAGTCAGAGGAAAAAAAATGTTCTTTTTGAAAGTGAAGAATAAGTAAATTTAACTCATATCAGAAAAAAAAATACTCCTTTTATTTTAAAAAATGACGTACTTCTTTTTTAGTCTTTCTAAAAAAGAATCTCTCTCTTTCTTTTTTGTTAATATTTTAATTTCAATTTTTTAGGTGACATATTTAATTTATAATCACAAAATAAAAAAAATATTTCTTATTTTCTTAAATTTCATGTCAAGTCAAAATAGGTCTTTCTATCTATAGAAAAAGGAGGACACTACAATTGTACAGTTACTTACTTTAGGGGTGATAAAATTAGACCCACATGTTCAACTCACTCAATCCGTTAAGATTGGGTAGGTTATTTACCCGCCAATTTATTAGCTGAACTCATCTCAATCCAACCCATTTTAACCTATTTAAAATTGAATTGATATTCAACCTAAATTGACTCGAGAGAGATCTTGTCAAAATATTTTTTAAAACACTTTTTTTACTTTGATATATTTTATATAGCTAAAATGAAAAAATATAATTTAATTAAGTATTAAAATATTAAAAAAAACAAATAAAGTAAATAAAAACTTAGTAAAAATTAAATTGAATTGGCTCTTGACTTGCTCTATAACCATTACTCATTTGTTTTTACCCAAACAAATGTAGATTAAATTGAATATTGACCCATTATAACCCGCTCAAATTTCACCAATTTGCCCGATTGAAACCCTAACTTACTTGAATTTGGTGGAGAGCATAAGCCCAAATGTCGAGCTACTTGGAATTCCGTAGAGATGGCTTCGCCGGCGAGTGCTAAGGTGGCTGGCACCAAAAGCTATTGAAGCCTAACTTAGTCGGTTCAGTATTGTTTGGGCAATTGGGCTTGGGTTTTTCTACTTTGGGCTTAGCAGCTGCAGCTGGATTGTTATCAGCCGGGGCTGTAGCTGCGACAGGCTAAGAAGCTGTCATAACCACGGAACTCTTACCTGGAAAAAAATGTATTATCTTTCAAAATAGGTATTCATACATGGACAGTTATATGTGGCAATATTATGGGTAACAAGAGAAGGATTAACCATCCTCTATGCGGTCAAGGATACAGAAGACGCGAGATTCATTAAAAATATTGTTTGTAGAAACATATTCAAGATTGTATGTGCAAGAGTTGTAGAAAAAGATGGGGTATTTCTAGAGAGTTCATAGTAATTTCAAGCAGCGTATTAAACAGCTTCTGATGCAGGGCAAGAGAATTTGGAAGGGTGATAGGTTGTATGATTTCGAACTGGTGTGTTGTACAACATGGAAGACATGTCTTGAGAATTGTACATGGCGTAAATATTTCCAGCGAAGTTGGGAACAATTGCGAAGACAGGGCATGAGGGTTCATAGGGAAGTGTTAAAGCAGATGATGAGTTGTGTATAGGGTGATAAGGCCTTTCGTTTGATTTTTCCCTCAATTGTTCCTCCCCATGTCAATAGTACATAGTCCTCATTATGCTTCGTTTCTGAGTGAATTTACCTTAATTTTTTTATATAAGGTGATCAGAGGAAGCTGAAGCATTAATGAATTAACATGCAAACAACAGAGAGCAATTTGAGATAATGGAATTTGATGCTTTAATGAAATGGGCATTCACAATCTTAAATATCGATGGTAGATAAATATTGTTAACCAGTTGACTGTAAGTTCAAATGAGTTAATGATAATTGGCGCTTATCTCAAATTTCTTTAGTTGAATAGTATTTCGGTGTTCTTTTGGTACTTCATCTACTGTCACTCTCCGAGAGGATAACCAAGCATGATAGGCACTTAGAAACCATTATTGTTTTCCAAGTGCACCACTTAGCTCAATTCACTTATCTCATTAGCGGAAGCCCCAATGAAATCAAACGAAAAGTACACAAGTGTTCATATAAAATAATAGTAAGATTTTTTTAATAAAATAACTCCACGTTCCAATTCAATAAATAACAAACATCTTTTTCGAATTTCTCTGAGAGAAAGAAAGACTCCACTCAAACTCTATTTGACTCATAAAAGGGTGCCAAGACATGTCCAAGGCTATCTCACGATAATAAAAAGAAATAAACTAAAATAAAAGGAAACTCCGAAAATAAGGAGATTTCACCTGTATCTAAAATTGAATAGATCTTTAACGGAACGTCTACTGAGAATGTCTAATATCTATATTGGCATCATAAAATGATGCAACACCGAGAGGCGTTAGTACATAAAATGTAGATATGTAAGAGAATAGGACAATACTCCAAAAAAGCTCACTAACAAGATAAGGCTCAACTCAACTCAATATGATATGCAAATTTAATATAATATAAAATAATGCTTTTCAAATCAATTTAATCATATGCAATCTCAGTCAAATCAAGTCAATTATTATTAACAAGACAAACAATGCTTTGTTTGTTCCTCTTCTAATGGCTGTCAGTGCTTCAATGGCTGCCATCTTTATCTAAAGTCAACGTCTCTTTGCCCCTTCTTTAATTCTTTCTTCTTTTCGAAATTTGTTATCTTGAGATTATCTTTGGGATCTTGATAATCTAATAAGAAATTTAATTTCATAGTGGAAGAACAGTTTTTTTACTGTAGATATATTAGAAGAGTACATTAACTTGAAAAAGTAAAAGCATTATGCATAAAAGTAATTGAAAAGGCAACACTAATAATCTTCAATCAAAAGACTTGGTCTCTACATAAAATTAATTAGATGAACATAGTCGAATCAATGGATGTTTGAGTTCCTCAAGAAAGAGTTTTGTTGTTATATAATTACCACAAGGCATCGGTTCTTAACTTCAAGTTTGTAGCAAAATGATGTCTTAAAACAATTGAAACTTTGCGCAATCCATTTCAGTTGATTCCAGTTTTTTAATATTTTCCCCCCACTTGACACATAAACAATTGAATACCTGCAAATTTATCCACTCCATCCAAAACTTGGCACATACAAGTTCATGTCTAAGGTTATAAGGATATTCCAAGTTTAAAAGTATTTATGTATGGCTAATTACGCGAAGACTTGATACCTTTATAGACAAAAACAATACTAAAAATGAGATGATTCCTCCTTATCTGGAGGTTGGAACACAAAAAGCAAAGAAATCAGCTGATCAAAGTAGAGAGAAAGAAGATGCTGTGATTATTGATCAAGTAAAGTTTCATCCTTTTTAATGAAGATGATCAAGTAAAGTATCATTATAGCACATTGCAGCAATCTATCCCCTAGAAGCACTTAGTTATATAAGACACTAATTCAGAAACTAAGGAGACAAGCAACAAGAAATAAGAAAAAAGAGAGAGGGAGAGAGAAAAATTGAGATGGCTGAAGCAGCAGTTACTTATGTTGCAGAGCGGCTTATTGATCTTTTAAAGAGAAAATATGTTTTCCTGAAAAACGTCCAACAAGAAGTCGAAGGAGTGCGAAATGAGCTCGTCCGTATGAAGTGTTTCCTGAAAGATGCAGATATGAAGCAAGAGGAAGATGAGGCTGCAACAATCCGCAATTGGGTATCTGAAATCAGAGCTGTTGCCTACCATGCTGAGGATGTGATCGAAATATTCATCCACCAAGTTGAGTCTCAGAAACGACAGAGTTTCTTCATCAAGTGCATCTGCTATCGTAAGAAACTACACTGTCTTTACAAAGTAGGGAAAGAGATTGAATCGATTCAGACCAGAATTCTTGAAATATCCAACAGTCGTGAAAGATATGGAATCAGGCATATTCAAGGTCTCGGAGATGGGGAAGGGCCAAGCACGACACGTGAGAAGATGCGTGAACTACGACGCTCCTCGCCCTTGGTTCCCAATAAGGACGCTGTTGGTCTAGAGAAGCATGTGGCCTCTGTCATGTCAATCCTTCTGAAGGAGGACAAACGGCTTCGTGTTGCTTCAATTGTTGGTATGGGGGGCGTCGGCAAGACAACACTTGCCAAGGAAGTTTATGGCCAAACTCAAATCAGAGACAAGTTCAACACTCGGGCATGGCTTTATGTATCGCAAGATTATAAGCCCATGAAGATCATCAAGGAACTCATTTTACAACTGGCAAGTCCAGAAGAAGATAGAGTGAAGATAGTAGATACGATGGACAAATTGTCAGAGGCTGGTTTGGAGGAAATGCTCCGGAGCCATTTGGAAGATGCATGTTATCTCATTGTTCTTGATGATATATGGAACACAGAAGCATGGGATCTCATTATTAGGTCATTTCCTGACAATGATAAGTCAAGTAGATTGCTACTTACCAGCCGCAGAAAGGAGGTTGCTTTGCATGCAGATGCTCTCACTACACCTTACGAACTTAAAGTATTGAGTGAAGAGGAGAGCTGGGAACTCTTTCTCAAGAAAGCATTTCCCGAGGATAGAGAGTGTCCTCAGGACTTGATGCATGTGGGCAAAGAGATTCTGGGAAAGTGTGATGGCTTGCCGCTGGCAATCACTGTCATAGGAGGCCTCTTGGCTGGGAAGAGGAAGCAAAGAAGTGAGTGGCAAAGAGTACAACGAAACCTCAGTTCATACCTTGTCAAAACTCAAAGTTATGGCGTATCAACAATTTTGGCACTGAGTTATCAGGACTTACCTCCCCATTTAAAATCTTGCTTTCTCTACTTAGGCCTTCTCCAAAAAGGCAAAGACGTCCCTGTGAAGCAACTCATGCACATATGGATTGCCCATGGTATTATTCATCAACAGGGAGAACAAACAGTAGAGGACATTGTGGAGGATTATCTTGATGAGCTCATTGGCAGAAATATGCTTCAAGTAATCCTAGTTAGAGCAGATGACCGAGTTAAAAGTTGCCGGCTCCATGATCTCCTACGAGACTTTTGTATTATGAAGGCCAAGGAAGAAATGTTTCTCGAGGTAGATAATCCATCTTATGCTCTCTCTGAATCTCGGCACCATGTCCTTTACTCACCACTCAAGAGGTACAAATATTTGGGAGATTCAAAGTCGTATGTAAGATCTCTCCTGTCCTTTGATTCATCTGCTGATCTAGTTAACCTTGATTGTATTTGTACAAGTAGTTTCAAACTTCTCAAAGTGCTATACATAGACTCCCCTGGTTTAAAGGTGATCTCAGGTAGTATTGGGAAACTATATTCCTTGAAGTACTTAGGCATAGGATGGAAGACACGCATAAAGACGCTTCCCCATTCGATAAGTCGTTTGCAGAACTTGGAAACAATAGATATGCCCATGTCTAGGTTGTATTCTGTGAAAGTTCCTAATGTCTTGTGGAAGTTAGAGAATTTACGGCATCTACTTGGTTACATAAATTCCCCCAGCCTATTGAAGATTGACCTACTTAACAATCTCCAAACTCTAGGCAGCATACACATTCATCACTGGATGCACCAGAAAAACCTGACAAGAATGGTCAATCTCCAAAAAATTGGTTTGCTTATTGAGAGTGATGATAACCTAGACATGGATCGATTATGTGATTCACTTGCAGAGCTTGAGAACCTTCAATCCTTGTGCTTGGAAGTACAGGATAGCTTGAAAATATCTTTGGTTATTGGTTTATCTAAGTTGAGTCATGTTGTCAAGCTTAAGTTGAAGGGACCCTTAGCTTCACTACCAGCTTATCCTTGCGTATTTCCACCTAATCTTTGTCAGCTGACTTTGGTGAACTCCAACCTCCATCCAGATTCAATCCAAGTATTGGAGACGTTAACCAACTTGTCAGTTCTAAAACTAGTTAACGCTTTTTATCATGAAGATTACAGTTTAAGAATATCGGAGAATGGATTTCGTGGACTCAAGTTTCTGAGGGCGAATCAACTAATGTCTATGCGATGGATGAAGCTAGGGGAAGGTGCAGTGGCCCGACTGAAATGCCTGCAAATCTTTAAATGCTACTCGTTGAGGAGGCTCCCAGAAGAGTTGATATCATTGACTAAGCTTGAGAAGCTGGAAATTCGAGAAATGCCTGAACCATTTATTTCTAGGCTTCAAGTTTCAGATTTGCACAAACTGCAACACATTCCCAACATTGTGGTTGGACATCCCAGTTCAGATTACGAAGAATGGATCCAAGAATTGGAGCGTGGAAGAAGGCTTAGAGAGTTCAGGGGAAAATGTACCGGAGCGCCTTAGAAGGTTCAGGCAACAAGAATCGGTATTAAGAGCATCGAGATTGTTCAGGGAACGGTTAGATCTTAAGGAACTGGAGCGTCAAAATGTGCATAGAAGGATCAGAGAACATGCACAGGCAATAAGAGCAGCATATTTGTTCAAGCAGGCGGGAGAACGGAGTACAAATGTCAATTCTGATTAATTTGCTTATTTTTATTCTTTTCTTGCAACTTTTCTGTTGTGTATTTTCTACTAGCAAGAGGAAAATCGGTTTATGAAATAGCTTTTGGTCAAAATAGTTGGGAAAAAAGGAAGAATTCTCTGGCTGTGTGAGTATGCTTGGAATGACAGAAAATTGTTTTCATCTCCAATATTTTCTACTTGGATTTTTTTCGAAAATAATGTTTTCTCCGCTGAAATAGCTTTTGGTAAAAATAGTTGGGAAAAAAGGAAGACCTCTGGCTTAGAAGCCGAAGTCATTTTCTTTTACAAATTTTGCAACTCCCCTTCAATCCTGAGTGAACTCAGAATTAAGTTTTATGGTTTCATTTAAACTATAACTCCCTAAATTCTGGTTAATACACAATACGAGTAATAATTAAATATTAATGAATCTTATATATATATATATATATATATAAAAGAGGATTCTAGGCTCGACTACGTGTCTCCTCCACTCCGGACTAGTTGATCAGGAGAGGCGTAATTGTGTATCCAAATCTGCAAGCACGCTACATTTGGTTTAAGGTGCTGCAATTGACTCAATAGACTATTGGTAGGGGAAAGGTGGTTGTGGTTCTGTGTAGTACTTCTGGTTTGAAATCCTTGTGTCCTTTCTAGCATTCGATATTTGTGACCTCTGCTTCATATGTTATACTTGAGGATATGGCCTGTTGAATCTTCAACTGCATATTGCTAAGTACAAGAGGGAAAAAAAATAAGTACCACGGAATGGAGTCAACTTCAAAATACTCAAACACTTACAAAGAGGTACTTTCAAATTTTGAATTGTCTTTTTCCTTTCTCATATTCAAGAGAATTACATTGCTTTCTTCTCGAAAGACTAACCCTGTAAAATTTGTAATTTCAATATTCTCTACTTTTTTTCTCCTCATATATTCGACATTTTCAATAATTTTATTACTATGAATAATGAAAGTTGTCCATTCTGATCGATTGATTTTATTATTTCAGTGGAAGTACAAAACAGAAAGACGCATGAAATCATAATGATGGATAGTTTTGAGTCTTTCAATGGAAGTTCAGAAAAGGGTGGACTTAACACAAGAATGTTGATTTCCGACGCTTTGTCTTTTTAATATATAATGTATTATTTAACCCAGAGCAATTTGCTAGTATCATATATCATCATATATTACTAAAAATGAAAAGAATCTGAATCAAAAGTTAGATTATGAAAATATCCCTTATCTATTGATTTATTTTCTTAAAATTATTTTTAATTAAAATTTCATAACTACACTTCTTCATTTTCATAACTATATTCTAATAATATTCCTTAATCTTGTGTTTTTAACTCCCACATTATCATCTTTATAACTCTTATTTTAATAATCTTTATGATTTCTGTGTCTTTTCAAATTCATAACTTCAAAATAATATGTCATAATATTATTTAAAACAACACAAATTGAATCTTAAACATTCATATTCTTTTTCAAAAAATTATTGGTATGTCTACATTTATTATTTTATATTTTTATGTATTATGAAATGTAGACCCTTTGAATTATTATTATTATTATTAAATATTTATGTTCATATCTCATATTCAATTGTTACTCTTAAATAACTCTTACACTTTTTATATTCATATCATCCAAATATTTAATTTGAAATTTTAAGATATTTTATGGTATTCCTGAATTCTTATCTATATGAATCCATCTTTTTGGTTTCATGTAGTCTCTACCCAAGGTTATTCTTTTTATTTTATAGTTAAAGTAGTGAAGTGCTTATATCATTATTATTTTAGTATTCGATTCATGCTCTAGTTGAAAATTCTATATTTTCCTTTTCTTTTCATCAGTATTATTATGAAATTCGTAGCGGGAAGCTTGAAAAGAAGGCTATTTCTGTCTCAGCTGACAAGTGTCAACTTGCGGACACAACTAGTAATACTTGTGCCTCAGCACAATGTAAGCAATTCTTCTCCTTTTTCATTTTTGGTTCAACTGCTATAGAATAATGAATAGAACCTATAGGAATGTAGTGAACTGGCTTAGCCCAACCTCTCAACTTTCTCCCTTGAAATTATCCAACTACTGAGTTTCCTTCAAATGTTCATTTGGGAACCAAGTTGATCATTTTCTACACAATGTCTGGTGACGTTGTGTCCGCCCGCAAGATGTTTGATAAATTGCCCGAAAGGAATGTGGTTTCATGGACTGCACTTTTACCTGTACTCTCAATGTGAGTATTCACAAGACGCCCTTAACTTGTTTGTTGCTATGCGTAGGGAAGGGGTGAGGGCAAACAAGTTTACTTACGGAAGCGTTTTGAGGGCGTGTACTAGAGTGTCATGTATGAATTTAGGAAAGCAAATATAGAGGTGCATTCAGAAGAGCAGATTTGTGGATAATTTGTATGTACAGAGGGCATTGGTAGATTTTAATTCCAAGTGTGGAGAGATGGAGGATGCTTTTTGTGTTTTTGAGTTAATGGTAGAGAGGAAGTTGGATTTAACTTTAAAAAATCCAAATCAACCCGTCATTATATATATATATATTTATATAATAAACTTATTTTATATATTTAAATATTTATTTTGATATAATTTATAAATATTTGTTATACTTTTACATAATTTTTATCTTTTAACATATTATTTCAAGTTTGACTTAAAATTTTGAACATAGTGGTCCATAAATATTACTAACTCTAATAAAGCTTAAATCAAATATCAAATCAATACTAATACGTGTAAAAAATCAATTCAAAACTAAGAATGACGATAATGTTGAATGTTTGTTCTTTATTTTTATTTTATCCTAGATAAATGTCTTATTTTAGCTACTAAATTAGTTTGGTTTAATAGAAGTGTCGATTTTTGGAAATATTAGTTATGCATATAATACTCCTTTCTTGTCCAATCGCATTATTGAAAATTTAAGTTTGATTGTTAGTAGTCCAATTAATTTGGGAAATAGTTGCTAAATGTAAAGGAATTTTTTTTATATATGTAAAAAATCAATTTGCTAAAATGAAAAAGTCGAAATTCGATCGAATCCATTAATTTTGATCCTTAAAATATGTTTGCATATTGCTCGTATAATTTAGAGTAAAGACATAAAACCCCCAAACTTAGCGACGAAACTTACTTTAGCACCTAAACTACACGGGTGTTCATATACCCCCTTAACATCCTTAAATTATTTTATGTCCACTCTAATTTTAAATTCTCTGTGCCACATCAGTTCTTAGAGGTTAATTAAATAAAATTGTAAAGAGGGTATATGAACGCTCGTGTAGTTTAGGTGTTGAAGTAAATTTTGTTGTCAAGCTTAGGGGATTTTTATGGCTTTTCTCTATAATTTATAATTTGGTTTCTTGGGATGTCATAATTTCTTGGAATGTAATCAACTTACTCGACACACCCTTGTCCTTGGGTTCTGTAGATATATTAGAAGAAGTACTTTAAGTTTCATAAAGAGTAAAAGCATTATGCATATAAAATAGAAAAGGTAACACTAATCTTCAATCGAAAGAGTTGGTCTCTTCATAAAATTAATTAGTTGAATCAATGGATGTTTGAGTTCCTCAAGAAAGACTTTTGTTTTTATAATATTACCGCAAGGCATCGAATCTTTACTTTAGCTTTGTGGCAACTGACGTCTTTAAAACAATTGAAACTTCGCGTAATCCATAAACAATTGAATACCTAAAATTTATACATTCCATCCAAAACTTGGGCACATATAAGTTCAGTTCTAAGGTTAAAGGATATTCCAAGTTCAAAAGTATTTATGTATGGCTAATTACGTGAAGACTTGATAGCTTTACAGACAAAAACAATACAAAAAATCTGGAGGTTGGAACTGTAGGACATGAAAAAAACAATGAAACCAGCTGATCAAAGTAGAGAGAAAGAAGATGCTGTGATTATTGATCAAGTAAAGTTTCATCCTTTTTAATGAAGATGATCAAGTAAAGTATCATTATAGCACATTGCAGCAATCTATCCCCTAGAATTAAGCACATCGTTATATAAGACAATTCAGAAACTAAGGAAACAAGCAACAAGAAATAAGAAAAAAGAGAGACAGAGAGAGAAAAATTGAGATGGCTGAAGCAGCAGTTACTTATGTTGCAGAGCGGCTTATTGATCTTTTACAGAGAAAATATGTTTTCCTGAAAAACGTCCAACAAGAAGTCGAAGGAGTGCGAAATGAGCTCGTCCGTATGAAGTGTTTCCTGAAAGATGCAGATATGAAGCAAGAGGAAGATGAGGCTGCAACAATCCGCAATTGGGTATCTGAAATCAGAGCTGTTGCCTACCATGCTGAGGATGTGATCGAAATATTCATCCACCAAGTTGAGTCTCAGAAACGACAGAGTTTCTTCATCAAGTGCATCTGCTATCGTAAGAAACTACACTGTCTTTACAAAGTAGGGAAAGAGATTGAATCGATTCAGACCAGAATTCTTGAAATATCCAACAGTCGTGAAAGATATGGAATCAGGCATATTCAAGGTCTCGGAGATGGGGAAGGGCCAAGCACGACACGTGAGAAGATGCGTGAACTACGACGCTCCTCGCCCTTGGTTGCCAATAAGGACGCTATTGGTCTAGAGAAGCATGTGGCCTCTGTCATGTCAATCCTTCTGAAGGAGGACAAACGGCTTCGTGTTGCTTCAATTGTTGGTATGGGGGGCGTCGGCAAGACAACGCTTGCCAAGGAAGTTTATAGCCAAACTCAAATCAGAGACAAGTTTAACACTCGGGCATGGCTTTATGTATCCCAAGATTATAAGCCCATGAAGATCATCAAGGAACTCATTTTACAACTGGCAAGTCCAGAAGAAGATAAAGTGAAGATAGTAGATACGATGGACAAATTGTCAGAGGCTGGTTTGGAGGAAATGCTCCAGAGCCGTTTGGAAGATGCATGCTATCTCATTGTTCTTGATGATATCTGGAACACAGACGCATGGGATCTCATTGTTAGGTCATTTCCTGACAATGATAAGTCAAGTAGATTGCTACTTACCAGCCGCAGAAAGGAGGTTGCTTTGCATGCAGATGCTCTCACTACACCCTACGAACTTAAAGTATTGAGTGAAGAGGAGAGCTGGGAACTCTTTCTCAAGAAAGCATTTCCCGATGATAGAGAGTGTCCTCAGGACTTGATGCATGTGGGCAAAGAGATTCTGGGAAAATGTGATGGCTTGCCGCTGGCAATCACTGTCATAGGAGGCCTCTTGGCTGGGAAGAGGAAGCAAAGAAGTGAGTGGCAAAGAGTACAGCGAAACCTCAGTTCATACCTTTTCAAAACTCAAAGTTATGGCGTATCATCAATTTTGGCACTGAGTTATCAGGACTTACCTCCCCATTTAAAATCTTGCTTTCTCTACTTAGGCCTTCTCCAAAAAGGCAAAGACATCCCTGTGAAGCAACTCATGCACATATGGATTGCCCATGGTCTTATTCATCAAAAGGGAGAACAAACAGTAGAGGACATTGTGGAGGATTATCTTGATGAGCTCATTGGCAGAAATATGCTTCAAATAATCCTAGTTAGAGCAGATGACCGAGTTAAAAGTTGCCGGCTCCATGATCTCCTACGAGACTTTTGTATTATGAAGGCCAAGGAAGAAATGTTTCTCGAGGTAGATGATCCATCTAATGCCCTCTCTGAATCTCGGCACCATGTCCTTTACTCGCCACTCAAGAGGTACAAATATTTGGGAGATTCAAAGTCGTATGTAAGATCTCTCCTGTCCTTTGATTCATCTGCTGATCTAGTTAACCTTGATTGTATTTGTACAAGTAGTTTCAAACTTCTCAAAGTGCTATACATAGACTCCCCTGGTTTAAAGGTGATCTCAGGTAGTATTGGGAAACTATATTCCTTGAAGTACTTAGGCATAGGATGGAAGACACGCATAAAGACGCTTCCCCATTCGATAAGTCGTTTGCAGAACTTGGAAACAATAGATATGCCCATGTCTAGGTTGTATTCTGTGAAAGTTCCCAATGTCTTGTGGAAGTTAGAGAATTTACGGCATCTACTTGGTTACATAAATTCCCCCAGCCTATTGAAGATTGACCTACTTAACAATCTCCAAACTCTAGGCAGCATACACATTCATCACTGGATGCACCAGAAAAACCTGACAAGAATGGTCAATCTCCAAAAAATTGGTTTGCTTATTGAGAGTGATGATAACCTAGACATGGATCGATTATGTGATTCACTTGCAGAGCTTGAGAGCCTTCAATCCTTGTGCTTGGAAGTACAGGATAGCTTGAAAATATCTTTGGTTATTGGTTTATCTAAGTTGAGTCATGTTGTCAAGCTTAAGTTGAAGGGACTCTTAGCATCACTACCAGCTTATCCTTGCGTATTTCCACCTAATCTTTGTCAGCTGACTTTGGTGAACTCCAACCTCCATCCAGATTCAATCCAAGTATTGGAGACGTTAACCAACTTGTCAGTTCTAAAACTGGTTAACGCTTTTTATCATGAAGATTACAGTTTAAGAATATCGGAGAATGGATTTCGTGGACTCAAGTTTCTGAGGGTGAATCAACTAATGTCTATGCGATGGATGAAGCTAGGGGAAGGTGCAGTGGCCCGACTGAAATGCCTGCAAATCTTTAAATGCTACTCGTTGAGGAGGCTCCCAGAAGAGTTGATATCATTGACTAAGCTTGAGAAGCTGGAAATTCGAGAAATGCCTGAACCATTTATTTCTAGGCTTCAAGTTTCAGATTTGCACAAACTGCAACACATTCCCAACATTGTGGTTGGACATCCCAGTTCAGATTACGAAGAATGGATCCAAGAATTGGAGCGTGGAAGAAGGCTTAGAGAGTTCAGGGGAAATGTAACAATCATTCAATCAAAATATAAGAAAGTTAGAGGAAAAAAATGTTCTTTTTGGAAGTGAAGAATAAGTAAATTTAACTTATGTCAGAAAAAAAAATACTCCTTTTGTTTAAAAACAAAATGACGTACTTCCTATTTTAGTCTATTTTAAAAAGCATTATCTCTTTCTTTTTTTGTTAATATTTTAATTTTGATTTTTTACTTGACATGTTTAATTTATAATCACAAAATAAAAAAATTATTTCTTAAATTTCATGTCAAGTCGAAATAGGTCTTTCTATCTATAGAAAAAAGAGGACACTACAATTGTACAGTTACTTACTTTAGGGGTGGCAAAATTAGATCTAACATGTTCAACCCACCCAACCCGTTAAAGTTTGGGTTGGTTATTACCCCGCAAATTTATTAGTTCAACTCATTTCAATCCAACCCATTTTAAACCATTTAAAATTGAATTGATATTCAACTAAAATTGATTCGAGAGAAATCTTGTCAAAATATTTTTAAAATACTTTTTTTACTTTGATATATTTTATATAACCAAAATAAAAAAAATAATTTAATTAAATATTAAAATATAGTAAAAAACAAATAAACTCAGTAAAAACTTAGTAAAAATTAAATTGAATTGGTTGTTGATCCGCTCTATAACCATTACTCAATCTATTTTGGCTCAAACAAATTTAGATTAAATTGAATGTTAACCATTATAACTCGATCAAATTTGACAAATCTGCCCAATTGAAACCCTAACTTGAATTTGGTGGAGAGCATAAGCCCAAATGTCGAGCTACTCGGAATTCCGTAGAGATGGCTTCGCCGGCGAGTGCTAAGGTGGCTGGCACCAAAAGCTATTGAAGCCTAACTTAGTGGTTCAGTATTGTTTGGGCAATTGGGCTTGGGTTTTTCTACTTTGGGTTAGCAGCTGCAGCTGGATTGTAATTAGCCGGGGCTGTAGCTGCGACAGGCTAAGAAGCTGCAGACCGAGCCGATGGAAGCTTGCAGGAGCTCTTAGAGTACCAGAAGCAACATATTTGTTCAATTGGTTAAGCAACTGTTTTTTGAAATTTGGTGGAAGATTTTTCTGCTCTTCCTCGATGAAATTCGTAGTAGAAAGCTTGAAAAGAAGGCTATTTGACAAGTTTAAACTTGCGAACACAACTAGTAATTCTTGTGCCTCAGCACAATGTAAGCAATTCTTCTCTTTTTCCATTTTTGGTTCAACTGCTATAGAATGATAAATAGAACGTATAGAAATGTAGTGAACTGGCTTAGCCCAGCCGCTCAATTCCCTTCCTTGAAATCATCTATTGAATCGCTTTGTAATGCCAAAAGGCTTGCGGAAGCTCTAATACTTGCTTTTGACAACCCCATCGAAGCGGACTATACTATTTACTCAAATATAATTCAGCTTTGCATCGACCTAAAGGCTCATAAGCAGGGTCGTTTGGTTCACTCCCATCTTATAACTACTGGGTTTCCTTCAAATGTTCATTTGGGAACCAAGATGGTTATTTTCTACACAATGTCTGGTGACATGTTGTCCGCCCGCAAGATGTTTGATAAATTGCCTGAAAGAAATGTGGTTTCATGGACTGCACTTTTATCTGGGTACTCTCAGAGTGGGTATTCACAGGAAACCCTTAATTTGTTTGTTGCTATGCGTAGGGAAGGGGTGAGGGCAAACCAGTTTACTTATGCAAGCGTTTTGAGGGTGTGTACTAGAGTGTCGTGTATGAATTTAGGAAAGCAAATACAGGGGTGCATTCAGAAGAGCAGGTTTGTGGATAATTTGTATGTACAGAGTGCGTTGGTAGATTTCAATTCTAAGTGTGGAGAGATGGAGGATGCTTTTTGTGTTTTTGAGTCAATGGCAGAGAGGGATTTGGTTTCTTGGAATGTCATGATTTCTGGATATGCTTTTCGAGGTTATAATGTTGATGCATTTCTGCTGTTCCGTTGGATGTTCAGACAAGGAATACTCCCTGATTGCTTCACATTTGGAAGTGTTCTCAAAGCATCTGTAGGAGGTGGCAAGTGTGGTGGACGAGCGAAAGTCAGTATGTTACATGGATGTATCATTCGACTTGGTTATGGTTCATATAGTATTACTAGTGGAGCATTAGTTGATGCCTATGTGAAATGCGGAGAATTGGCCAATGCAAGTTATATATACAAGAAGATGCAGAACAAAGACAGGATTTCTTGCACTGCGCTAATTACTGGATACGCGCGTGAAGGTAAAAATAGAAACGAGTGCCTGGAACTCTTTTGTCAATTGCATAGGAATCATAGGGAAATTGATAGCATTATTTTATGCTCTATGATCAACATATGTGCCAATACAGCGTCACTATCTTTGGGGATACAACTACATGCTATTGCTATCAAATATCAAAGCACTCTTGATGTGGCTATGCATAATGCTTTGGTTGATATGTACGCAAAAACAGGAGAAATTGAAGATGCCAGCAATGTTTTTCAGCACATGACGGAGAAAAATGTAATATCATGGACGTCAATGATCTCTGCATATGGTGTGCATGGTCGAGGAGTCGATGCAGTTTCATATTTTAAGAAGATGGAGTGTGAAGGCTTTGAGCCAAATGATATAACATTCTTGTCTCTTTTGTTTGCTTGTAGCCATAATGGGTTGACTGCTGAAGGATGGGAATGTTTCAGTAAGATGGTTAGAAAATATAAAATTGTTCCCAGAGATGAGCATTGCTCTTGCCTAGTGGACATTTTTGCACGGAGCGGCTGTTTGAAAGAATCATATGATTTGATTTGCAGGATGAATATAAAACCTAGTGCCTCTCTTTGGGGTTCAGTTCTTGGGGCATGTAGCACATATGGCAATATGGAACTTGGAAAGCTAGCAGCCAGGCATTTGTGTAATATCGAACCTACAAAAGCTGTTAGTTATGTGGTTCTAGCAAGTATGTATTCTGCAGCTGGCTTATGGGATAGTGCTCGGAAGGCACGAGATGTAGTTCAAAATAGAAGGTTACGAAAAGATCCTGGTTACAGCCTTTTTCATTCTGGCAATAATATGGTAGCACTTCTACCTACTGGCTGATACATGAAAATGATCCAGGTCTTCCTTATAATGTTTCATACTATTTGGAGTTTCAAAAGTAATTTTGGTAGTTATAGTTTCAGCGTGCAGTGATAATGCAATGAAGCTATGAATAGGTATTCGTTCTTACCCGCTTAATTGCTTATGCTTCTTACATGTCTTTCCCTGTCAATTTTACTCAAGCTGTTGAATTTGTGATTTAGTTCTGGAGATAAGCTGAAAATCCTCGTACCTTTTCTGTGAAAAAATAAATAAATCAGTTTTTGATGTAGCTATATCTTTGAGACTTTGACCTTCTAACTTTAGCCTTCCTTAAGTCATAATTATTGTAGCAGATAACTTGTGGTTATCAAAAGAATAGTGTAAAATCCGTTCTCAACATTTGTAGGACTTGGTGCTACTTGAAAATGCAACATTCCCAGATTAGCTATTTTGAAATAGGCTAAGAAAAGCTGAAATACATCTTCTACAATATTGGTATGATTGTTCTCAGGTGAAAGCCGATTTGATAGACGGATCAGCTAAACTAGCCGATGACATTGGTGATGAGTCTGATGTGGTAATATCTGCTACAGGTTCCCAGCCTTTGTGGAAATTGTTGGCACCTTGGGAGGTTAGTCAACTTGAATCCACAAAATAGTAGTCTTTTACAGATCCTTTACCCTAATCCTAATGATCAGCAAAGTTGGATGATTGTATGATAGGCTTGCTAGCAATGCAACATATTTTTAAGGTTTCAGTACTGAAATTTTATGTTTTATTAGCTTCGAAGTCACAGTGAAGAGCACAGCATGAATCTGCAAGAACATGTTGATGAATTTAATATGGAATACATGGTCGTTTGAAGAGACGTCATAATTTTAAAAAAGTCTTTTCAGTCCCCAGAAAAGGAAAATGTAAAAGAAGTGACCTACCTCATAGCAGCTGGAGGTCAATTTTGTGACTTAATGATTTTTCTAGTTTCTGAATCGGCAATCAAGCAAGTACCTGTCTTGATGATGATAGTTGTTATGATAGTGGTATTACTTCATTTTGTTTATTTGGAACTCTTATTTACTCTATGACACCTCCTCTTGGTGCCCTTTAGCCAAGTGCTAGGTAATTGCGACTATTCAAACTCATAAAGCTTTGATCTCAACTTTTTTTTACTGTTAGCTTGGTGTTTTCTGGCATTAAGAGATTTGTCTTCATCATGTAGGTTGATGGAAGAAAAGAGGATATGTGCATGTGGGAACATCTTGAATGTTTATTTTCCTACTTCCTATTTTATTGTTTCCTTTTCAATTTCTTGTTTAGTCATCTGCAGACTTTAGAAAGATTCTTAGGAAAACCATAACAAATATACCATGAAGCCTGATACCCAAGGTATAAAACTTGAGATAGTATTGAAATTATTATATTTGGTTAAATTCGTATTGATTGTATTGAAAATGGGCATTGCAAAATGTGACTTTCATCTGATAGTGTTCCATCTTTACAGAGAATCCTGCACTCTCTTCAGCTTCTATTCTCGTATCAAAGTTGCAGGAAGTAGCTTCAAACCAGAGTTTTAATGTGAAGGAGAACTGATGGAACTTCGACGATGGAGATTTTAAAGAAAGGAGAAAAGGGCAGCTAGCAATTGATGCAGAGAATTTTCGGGATTCCACGTTCTTTTCATGTGGTGGAAGTGACCAAAACAATCTGGGGCATTGTTTGATGATTTCTCTTAAAGATGTATATTGTACAGATCTTATAAGGTACCTGGCAATTGAATGCACAGAAAATGATATATAAGCAAGTGAACCTTTACCTTTTCTCCTCTTTTTATTACATTTTCCTCACCCTTTGCTTGATAAGGAGTAAAAAAGAGAAAAATATTTCGTGAAAAGTAGACGTTTTTATACTGTTTTTTTATTTGAAAGAATTAAGTTTTCTTTCTCCTTTTTTACGTAAAAATTATGTTGGCGCTGCATGGTTACATCATCATATATGCAAGTATTTTACACTATTAACCCCCAATTGTTTTTTGAATTTTAAAATATATTGCTTAAACCTGACAAGTACCACCTGACATAAGTTTCAACTGCCCCCACCTAGTTGTCATTCCTAAGAACAAGAACCTCACACTTGATTATTGGTCGTTTGGTTGGGAGAGCAAGTTGCATGGCAGTAATTATCGCACCATGTATATGGAAAACTTATTTTATTATTAAGATATAAATGATGAGATAAATAGTTTCATGATATCTAATATTTTCAATTAAATGCAAGATAAAATAAATAATATTTTATACCTCATACGACATACCAAACGACTGAAAATTTTGATGAACTGCGTCTCTGACACTGGGTGGAGAGGAAAGATGCAACAATCAGATGAAAAAGGAACCCAAAAAAAAAGTAATGAATTGGGGCAAAATATGCTCTTGTTGAGAGTCGAACTCAAGACCTCCCGCTTACTAAACGGGTGCTCTAACCAACTGAGCTACAAGAGCTGATGCTACGAGTTCTTTTAATAAGTATTTTCACTTAATAGAGAAATTTTTAGTGGTCATATGCAGACATCTCAAGTAAAATCAAGACATGGTTTGCCATGCAAAATGTTAAATCACTTCACGCATTAATTAATAATAGTTTTACTATAACTTTCGATCTCGTAATCGAATTTGGTGTTCAGTTATTATAAATTGGAGCAGAGTTAGAGCGTCAGCGACAGATTCAGTAGTTTTGATTCAAATTTAAATGTATTTGTCTTTAAAACTGTTGATCGAGTTTGCACATCTTATTAATTTAGAATCCAAACAACTTCAAAGGATTAAAATTCCATATTTTTTTTCGGTAAACTGTGAAGAATTATCATAACAGTCAAATCGTTACACCTAATGAGCACTCTAGAGATTACGCCATTTTATCTGTTCCAATTTCTATAGCTTCAATCAATCACATCACTAATTACAGAATTGTTGAACCAAAAATCATCTACTAGTTTTCCTAGATTGTTCCAAGTAATCAATCATCTCTGTAATTTCTTTCTTGATCAGGGCAAAAGCCCTCTCTGTATCCACAAGTATCCCTCTGGGCTACTTCCAATTCCTTGCTTTCCATGTATGGTATATCCTGGCTCCCCATATTGCAGTTGTCAACTCTTTCTTGAACTGTTTCCAGTGCCTTCCTTTAATCCATCTTAGACATTGTGTCGCCTCAAACATTGGGTTGTATCCTAATGCATGTTTAGATCTCCAATTCTTCATCAATTGTCCAACTACATTCAGCAAATAGGTGTTGCTGGGATTCAATTTTATCATTTTCACATAAGTAGCAAATGCTATCATCTATTGGTATATGAAGTCTAAACATCCTCTCTTTAGTCAACAGTTTCTCTTGATTCGCAAGCCAGACAATAAATGAATGTCTAGGTAGCAGGACAGAATCTATATTAGCCTAGCTTCATGTACTCTCTGAAGTCTTCTCAAAAGATTGTTATAACTTTTACTCACAGAATAGGCTCTGTTGTCAGTTAAACAAAATATGTCATTATTATACCATTCTGTCACTGCCATTTTGATAGAATTTATCTTCCTCCAGTATCAGTTATTATCTCCCGACTTCGTAGCCAGAACGAAATGGACATATGAGCAATCGATTACGAGAGCTCGACCGATCAGACTGGGAAGAAGAGAAAGAAAGGTCAATCTCCGAAAGGCCTTCGCAGAGCTGAGCTTTAGGGGGTAAGACTTTTTGTGGTCTTGACATGGAAAAGTCAAGTATTCTACGCAGGCTTGATTTACTGGAATTTTTGCTTCAAAGAATGCTTTCAAGCTAGGAATTTCAGCACGAATAGTTTTATTTGACAATTAGTTGGAAGTCGGGTACAGAGGTGTATGAGTCCATATATCTTGATTGACTTTCTATATAAACCATGTACCCACTTAATCCATGGAGAATCTGTCTTACAAGCCAATTGCCACACTAATTTTCCAACTGAAGCTACATTCCATAGTTTACAACTCTTGATGCTCAGTTCTCCATTTTTTTTGGCATACATATCTTCTCCCACAATACCAAGGCAAAATTCAATATTTACTAATTTTAAATTCCAACTCCATTTCCATTTTCAAGCTAATGATTACGTTCCCCCAAAAGGAGAGCCAATCATACACAACATATACAAGATATAGGAAGTAAGTAGTCTCTATTTAGATATATTAATATATTAAAACTTTTAGAACGAATATATGATATAAACCTATAGATAAAGTCATATGATGTATCAATGGTTTTTTATTTTTTCCTCTCCTAGTGATAACATATGTATTAACTATTATACTAAGTAATTACAAATGTTCTATTCGATTATAAATTTAATGGAGATGAAAAACGCTACTTAACAGAATTTAAGTTACCAAATATTACTTCCACAAGATTATCAATCTCACAGTGACTCTTTAAATGTAGGTAAAATAGTAACGTTTTCAAAAAGTATATATAAATATATCAAAGGAAGTTAGAAGTAAAATAAATTAACTGCATGCACAGATTAATTAATAAATACTACTACTTACTAACTTTATATTATAAAGTTTAGAGAAAATATATTTTTTGAAATCTTTTATCTGATACACACGTGATGAAGGAAAACTTCCCAAACTTACCATTTTACCGCCGCATACCACACAGTTGGAACAGAATTTAAACCAAAATGGAAATTACAGTTTTATCCTTATTTAGATTCGTTCAACATAACACAAAGTTTACATATATATTAAAAAAAAAACATCGCCAGGTTACAGGAGACTGAAGCTAATAATATGTACTCAGGTAGAGTAGGACACTAGAACCATGAAACCAAGATACTCTAACATACCCTAAAAAGGACGATTTGATGGGAATTTCACATTAGAGATTTGAGTGACCTAGCTTTAATGGGCTTACGAGCTCTTTTGATCTTTGTCTTACAGTTTTCAACCTCGTCATCGTTATCGTCCTCATCGTCTTCAATACAGTCAAATGCTTCATTATCAATTTGAGAAGATGAAGATTGTGCTCCGTGAGTAGGCTTGTCAGTTGACTGGCCTCTTTTCTTGCCCCATAAAGGACCAAAACCAGAATAATAGTAAAATTCTGAAGATGAAGATTTCTTAGAACGACGCGGGCGGCCGCGAGAGGTATGAGTTGTCTCGGCGGCATCAATTTTGGTGTCGGAATTAGCAGCAGCAGAAATAGTAGTAGAATGAGATGAGTTGTTGTTGCTGCTGCTATTGCAATGCTTTTGAGCAAAATGGTGCTCACATAAATTATGCCCTATTTTCGATTCTCTACTGCATTGCCATCCCTTTCCGTCATTTTTGCAGCACATTGTTGTAACAGTATTATCATTTTGCTCATTCTTCTCGAAATCGCCACAATCAGCAGGAACATTCGCGACAATGTTATTATCAGTCGTCTCCAGCTTCATCGTCGTGATGCTACTGGAAAAACAACGCTAGCTAAACTCAATGAAATTCTGAATCGATCTAAACTGTTACGCCAAAGTTTTGAATCGAACTTGTAATTATCGTTTTTATGAAATAGAGAAAAAGATAGTAAAAACAAATTGATGAAAAAGTTACCTCTGTTCAGAATCATAAAAGGTCCCATTTACAGCGCAACTATCATATCCATCCAACTGCAGCAAAGCAAATCAGGAAAAAATAAAAAAACTTTATTTCTCAAAAGAATAGAAGTTGTGCGTTGGGAAATAGGGCGAAACAGTGAAATAAATTGAACAAAGAAGGGTAAATACACGACAGAAATGGTGAGATTGAGATTCTTTCATTAACCCTAGCGAGGATAAAAAAAAACCCTAAACCACAAAACAAAAAAACGAAGGGACATAGAAGAAACCAAAATGACCGTTATTCTATAGATCTGTAAAAGGAGAAGAAGAAAAAGGAGATTTATTAAACTGACCTTGTAAGAAGAAGAAGTGGGCGCCGGTGGCGGTGGCGGTGGCGGAAGAGGAGGAAGAGGTACTGTGTGTTGGTTGATACTAGTATCGTTTTCGACATCTTCGTCAATGGGAAATGTGATGACATCCCACGGAGACTGATTGAGCTGGCAGTGATAGGTCTGTGAAATGGAACCGTGCTGTTGGAGAAACGGGGAAGAAGCATAGTAATGGAGTGGGGAAATTTTGGCATGCTTTCTTATTCTCATGGCTGAAAACTCTCGAAAAAAGAAAGTCTATTTTGGAGGGGGTGGAAATAGATCCAAATGGGTCTTATATGGTTTTTTTTTCTTTTGTTAACTACAAGGGCCCAATCAAACTACTATTGACACTTTTGCCCTTGTTTTGTGCTGATGTATCGCGAAATTAAAAATTAAAAATTATTCGATATAAATATATGTTTTCGTATCATCATATTCTTATATTATGTCGATATAATTTCATTTTTAGTAAAAAATAAACCAAGACATTGAAGGATAGAAATTATGATTTCAATTTATTTGTCATTCTCTTGCATTTTTTTACAATGAAAAAGAGTCAAAGCTACCGATCATATTTTATTTTTCTTGTTACACTCTTGGTTATTTATCCTCTTGTTGCTAAGATAAATTGACGTACTAATTATATTTGTCATTCCCCTCACTTAACATAAGCTCTAATTACTTGAAGTTTAACCGTGAGTAATTGTAAGCAACAATCAAAAAGCAGAGGGTTAAATTTGAATATTTTTATTGAAATATTTTGATATGTGGAATCTAGTCAAAATATATGACGATTTTTGAAAATGAAATGCCTTAAAGTCTTAACAAATTGTGAAAATTAAAGTATTTTTTTAAATAATAAATGAGTAATTTTAGACATTCCCTTTTGGATCTACAAAATTAAGTTGTACTGTACTTCATAATGATCACAAGTCATAACTCGTGTTTGCAAGTTTTGATGTTACACTGAAGTGCAGAGGATCTAAAAATCAACATTGTTTGATTGGAAGAGTGGACGCAACTCCGAACTTATATATATATATAACTAAAAAATTATAATTACATAAAGAAGAATATAAACTTTAACCATCTGGTTCGAATTTTAGTGAAAATAACATTATTGAAGACAGTATTAGATTTGGACTCCTCCCCTGGAATCTGCTCAATGATTTGGACTATACTTGGCAATTATGAAAAAAATATTAAACCTAAAGTTTCTAGGGAGATGTTTGATTATGGATTAATTGGACTAAATGACCTATTAGTCCAATTATTAGTATTAATTGCTGGTTTTTATTTACCTTCTCCACAATCAAGCTACTATTGCACCTACAAAAACAGGGTGAAATTGGTTTGTGGCCTATTATACTTTTTTTATTTTGGTTTTGTGCTATATCTCTTGAGAGAATTTTATTTTTATACAAAGAAAGTTATTTTTTCATTTAAATTATAAAATGTAATTAATTTACATTATATTTCTAGGATGGATCAAAAATGCATTTTGGCATCCTAAATATATAAATTAACTTTTTAATGTTAGTTTTATATTAATATTTACTGGATATTTTATTATTGTGTTTGATATTTTGATAGCATCAAAATATCCTTTTAAATGAGTGAAGATTAGAATTTTATATATCTTTTTATTTTCTCTCTTATGGAAAAATGAACTTTTATATCTAATAAGTTAAATTATTAATGATAACTACTAACTAAGATTAGACCGTTCTTGAAAAACTAAAAAAAATAGTTTCTTCTTTGAAGAAATAAATAAAAGGAAAATGTCAGCATAAAATATATAAAGACAGGGGTTGTAATATGCATAAAAATGACACCATAGGCAAGTTCAGCTTCATTGAAAACTTGGCTAGATCAAATTTGTATTGCACAATTATTTTTTTTATGTACATATCACTTTTTATTATTATTTTCTTTTACGTGGTGAAAGATCTTCCTAATCTGTTTAATAAGTATGTTTCAAAAATGATACGGAATTAAGCATATCATACAAATTCCAATTTCTAAAAGTAGAAGTAAATTATTACAAAATATTCAACCTGTGGCTTTTTTCAAGAACTCCTCATTTCAAATTATATATTAGAAGAATATATTATTTAATTTTTTCTTTTTGTCTTTTTAATTCACAAGTAATTTTTAATTTATATTTAACAATCACGGCCGATCTGGTCATTAGAAAAATATGTACGTATTTTCTATGATTATACATATCCAAATCATTGGCTTATTTTCCTTATAGCTTGTTTGGATGGTGGTTTGCCATGGTTTCATAATGTATGGTACTGTATGGTATGGTATGGTATCGTACAGTACCATACCATACAATGTTTGGATAGACTAAACGGGTTGCTATTGTTTTAATAATAATTTGTTGTTTGATTTGACTGTATGGTACTGTATCGTAACTTATAAATTTACAAAAATATCCTTAATTATTATAAATGTTAAATTTATCAATAGTTTTTTAATAACTTTTTTAAAAAATAAATACATAGAATCGAGTAGGGAAACATACAAGCTAATATATCTTTATTCTATACAAACAATACAAAAAAATAAAAAAGTAAGAACTTTTAAATAAACGAACCTTAAAAAATACACTAAAACGTGAAAGAAAAGAGAGGAGGTGGAAAAGAAGTTTCAAAAGTTGATGCGGAGAATGTAATAAAAATAATAATACATATATTAAGGTGAAGTTTAATAAAGAATAAAGGATAAATTATAATTATTTAAATTTAAATAAGGGTATAATTGAAAAAAAAATAAGGGAACCATGGGATACCACCAAATTGGTGGTTTCAAAAAGTGGGGGTTTTCATGGTTACATAACCATGAAACAAAACCATACCATACCATATAATTAATGAAACAATCAAAACAAACGTGGTTCTCTTAATAACCATACCATACCATACCACGGAAAACCACCATCCAAACAAGCTGTTAGACTTCCTTCATGTAGAAGTCATTTTTAAATGCTTGCTTTTACCAAATCTAGTAAGCTTGTGCATCTGCAATTCAAACAATAATAACTTTCTTTGTCCAAAATTTATGTAATAATTTTTATTTTTAAGAATTAAATTAACTAATTGTAGGTCTGGGTGAAACTATCAACATATAATGATCGTAGTTTAAACGTTTTGCAATAAAGTTTAGGTATACATTCAAGCACTCTGACACAGAGAAATTTTTGTTAAAAAAAATTACTAACTATTATTTTAATTTCAACCATTCAAAAATTAAAATTTACCTCAAATAATTTTAAATTTAAAAACTATAATTTTATATATCATAAAAATATAAATTATAATTAAAGATATCAAATGAGCGGATTGAATTGAATTTGACTAAAATTAACCCAAAAATCATTTGAATTATAAACTAAAAAAATTGAGTCATAACTTACCCAATTCGAAATTCCATACTTAGTCATGATCTAAAATTTAAAAAAAAAAAAAATTTAACTTTAAACCAAGACTCGATTTTGAACTTAAGACTCAAACTCCAACCTCAAAACCTCTTTTTGACCTAAATCTCACCAAGTCAAATTTGACTAAAATTAACCCAAAAATCATTTGAATTATAAACTAAAAAGATTGAGTCATAACAAACCCAATTCGAAATTTCATACTTAGTCATGATCTAAAATTTAAAAAAGAAAATCAAAATTTAACTTTAAATCAAGACTCGATTTTAAACTTAAGACTCAAACTCCAACCTCAAGACCTCTTTTTGACCTAAATCTCACCAAGTCGAATCTCAAGTCAAGGTTAAAATTAAAATTTAAAAATATTTATTTTTTAAAATTATAAAAATTTTGTTTTCATTGTACCAAACAAATCCATAAAAAAACCTCAAAATAATAATTCAAACTAAAATAAAATGAATTAAGCTAAAATTAATTCAATATAAAATTATCTTGTTCCTAACGCATGAGATTTTGAAGGCACTGTCAATTTTGAGACCATATTTAACCATAAATTGGTAGAAACAGTTCTTTTAACTTACAAAGAAAACAAACTTATTACATCCAAACAAGGTGTAAAGAGATGAAGAAAATCAACACCAAATGGCATCCATGCACAGCTGGAAGATCCTTACACCTCACTGCTACTCTCCGCCGCTGCCGCTGCCGCCGCCGGCGTATCCAGCATTACCACCTCCTCTTCGCCGTCTCTTCCCCTCAAACTAAACGATAGCGAATTCAACGGAACCAAAAACCTCCCCGTAGGTGGGACCCACAAGTTGAGCCGCCCTTGTGGCCTCCCAGAGGGTCTCCAAACCAGCACTGTCATAAACTGGATCGGATTGTTCTCCAGCATCTCCAAGGACGTATCCTTCAACACATCGGAGAGCAGAACTCGAGCGCTTCCTACCGGCTTCTCTCGAAGGTGACCGTGAGCGTAAATGTCTACGTTCAACGCTGCCATGATGTCATTTCCCGGCAGCTTTTCGTGGAACTTCACCTTCACTATCTGGTTCCAGATTGGATTGGTCCCGTCGTCGCCGTCGTCGCGATGCTCTGCTACCCTGGTTTTTGCCACGTGGACGTCCTTCTCCACGTAGACCTCGGCGTAGGTCCTCATCTTGGTCAAGTGCTTCACGTTCTTCAGGTTCTCCGCTGAGTATACGAGAACTTCTATCTCTCGCAGCCGCTCCTCCGGCGGCGACCTCCTCCGCCGTAAATGCGATTCAGGCATTCCGGAGATGAATTGGAAATTTGATAAAGTGATTTTGCAGAATGCTGCTGTAATTTCTTCGGTCCAACTTGTATATTATTTACACCGACTCCTCTTCTGGAAGTTTCCCACTGCAAAAAGAATTTAATTTTGAGATTATCAGTTCACAACACTAGTATATGTAATTTAGTGTCAATTTCTTTTGAATGTGTATGATAATGCTGTACTTATTTTGTGCAATTATTAGGCTAAAATAATGTTATATAGAAGTAGAATATTGAATGAATAAACTAAAATAGTTGTTGTTTTTTATCATATATTACAGTGTTAAGTTCTCCAAATTCACAAGCAAGATAGGAAAATTATTTTCGTTACTGAAAACAGCGTTGTAAGTACTTTAAAGTCGAAGAGTTATAAAATAATTATGCAAGGGAAGATAGAGTAGGCATCAATGACTCCATGGCCCAATGGATAAGGCGCTGGTCTACGAAACCAGAGATTCTGGGTTCGATCCCCAGTGGAGTCGTGTTAATCACCTTTTTGTTTTGTTGCAGTACAAGATGAACGCAACATTAGTAAATGCCTAAACACTGAATAACGAAAGTTTTTCTTTTCCATAATGGGAAAAAATATGAAACATTCAAGAATTTTTCTTTTCCATCAAGATTGCAAAATAATCACTTTTACATGATGTACATGCAAGGAAATAAGATAAACTGTGACATCTTTTTAGTTTACATTGGAGCATTCTCTATAAAGATTGAGCTCTCTACTACATAAAACTGCACTGAAACTTGAAACTACTTAAGTCTCTTCCAAGAGCGTCCACAACTTCAACTTGCTAGATGCAGCCCGCCGTTAAGTTGTTTAAAGCTCATGCTTGGATTCGCTGACCTCAGGCTTGTTCAAATGAAGTGCAGATTCAGTCTTCCAGCCGCAAAAACACCTGTCAGCCAAATTGAACATGTCCATATGTCATGCCCATGAGAATTAGGGAATATTGTTGCTACCAGAAATACTAACAACTCGGAGGTGAATAGGGCTGCTTAATTCTTTCGTCTTTTAAACACAAGCAAGCAGCTAAATAACACAGACCACAGCATCTAACACGGATCCCTAGCAACAAGGGAGTGAGTAAAGTGAGTTTATGTTAAGTCATTGGTCATGGAAGCAAATCTGGAGATCCAAAGCTCCGTTGAAGGTGGTTTGCATTACATGGATTGTGTGTAAAGAAGCTTGACTCACTCATGAGGGGAAAAAGGGTTTCCCCTTGTGTAGCAAATGTGTTTCGTGGGAAACATCATCAGAGCATTTTGCCACTTGTTTTTGCACTGCCATGTTAATGCGAAATTGTAGCAGCTTTTCTTGACTATGATCGGAGTGCAATATATCATGCCAAGGACTACAAATGATGTGCTGGTAATGAAGGCCTAAGAAAGAGGAGTTCACCATGGTGGAAAACTATAACTGAATTTTTTATGTTAATTACAAAACTGAAACTTTCATATCTAATCCAAACTGCCCGAGTGCTCATCCCTAGTTACAAATGCATGGGCTAAATTAAATGTTAGTAAATCCCAGCTGAAAGTCTTTGTCGCTCAAATTAGGTTTTTACCCTTGTTCCTCTCTCCTTGAAAAAGAAAAATAATATCTTAATTTTCCGTTTTGACTAGAATGGGTTAATTTGGCTTGCTTGGAGCAACCATAAGTTGGAAGAGTATTTTGGAGCTATCTGGTTAGTTGGAGCGCATTTTTGAGCCAAAAATATTTGAAAGGATAGATTTTGAATTATTTCAGGGGTATATTTTAAATCCTTTTCCCATTTATAATACTTTTGAATTATTTCAGGGGTATTTTTTAAATCCTTTTCCCATTTATAATACTACTGTAGCTTCTCAAAAAAAGAGTATTCTTGGTGGAACATGACTTATCAAACAAGCAACTGTTTACAGCTTATATAGAGTACCCAACACCTTACACTGACTAAATCCTCAACATTGGATTATATGAACAATACAAATAGGTCATACTAACTTATAAAACTCATTTCCAAACATGCTTCAAAAAAAATTTAACATATATTCGTTTGTGTTAACATGCCATAATTTTTTTAAAAAACATGTATTCATTTATGTCAAATGATGTTACAAAACTCATCCCCAAACATGCCTTAAAAGATACTTGACATGCATTCCAACAGTCTAGAATTCAATGCACAACCAAAATACCAAGGCTAATAGTCTAATAAAATATCAGCACGAGTCTTCCACATGATAGGAGTGGGTTAGATTCCTACTATATCCCTCCCTATGTAATAGTACAAAAATACGAATACACTGTCAGATATGTTCAAAGACTTGTAAGTTTATAAACTCAAAAATAAAAATAAAAAACAGCAACCGAAAAAATCAATTAGTCCCCAATATGACTTTATACCACATCAAAAAGAGAGAGAGAGAGAGAGAGAAAGAGAGAGAGAGAAATGAAATTGAGTGACTGTCAGTTGTGAAGGTAAATAACAAACACACAGTTGTTAAGTCCCAAAACGCTCATGCTTCGTGATGTCAGTCAGTAAGAAATCAACAATCTACGGAGATTACTTGGACAGTTCAATAACCTGAAGGTCATATTCTAGTGAAAATTTGGTGTAAACACAAATACTCCAGAATGTAAAAGACTGAAATTCTTCCAAATAGAATGGTGTCAGCAATCGCCATGAAGCTGAAGGAAAGCTAGTGACAATTCACAATCTTTCAGATGCCTAAGCTTAAGGAGGAACATTATTGTCGACTATAGAAGTTAGAAGTTTACCTCTGGTCTATGTCTGCTCTGTCTTGGAAGCCTTCAATTTCTCAATCTGCTTTCGGAGATAAGCCTGCTTTAATTTTTCTCGACGAGCTGCAACTTGTTCTTGCCTACGTAGCTTGAGTTCTGATGCTTTTTCCCTGGCTTGACTTGCTTCTTTATGAACTTCCCTGAGAACAGCAACATGCATGCAAATGTAAGTTGATAAACATTGTGAACATTAAACATAGTAAGAAATGAGACTGATAAAGCAATAGATGATCTTTGAAAACAATTAGCAATAATTTTCTGCACTTGTTACTTAAATTTAGGGATCAGATTCTTCGCTCAGGTAGAAAGTTACTTCTCAAGCAAACTATCAGAGAAAAGGAATGGAAAAATAAACAAAGACAAGAACAGGAAGGAGGAGAGGGGTTTCCATCAAGATGACAATCAAGAACAGCCTAAGATACCTAGGATGTTATAGCACCCAAACTCCCCATCATCAAAATTCAGTGACCTGTTATTTTTTTATTTTGATGAATGCTGTAACTATTTCTCTTTCCTATGTTTGTTTATGGGAGCCTGTGTTTGAGCACATGAGCCAGTACCATTCTGACCATTTATAGGTTTGTAATCTACCATCAAAATTGAGTAGATGTTTTATTTTCCAAAAGCTATTAAATACTATCAGCAGAAAGTGCTTGCAACACATACTGCTACGCACAAAATAATCTGACAGGCTTATAAGTGACTGCAAAGTCTCACAAACAACATCTTAAGCAGTGTAAAACACAGAAACTAGTTCTTTTTCTACTTAACTGACCATACAAACATATAAGCCAAAGATAATTTATAATTAGCAATACATACATTACAAAACGCTTATGTTCACTTCGGTCAAATGTGGCAGCTTGGCGGCCAAGTCCTGCAGCTTTTGTGTCTGATAGTAGGGAGGCATCATCATCTCCATCTTCTTCATCTCTTGGTTCTGCATGAGAAATGTCATGCTGTTGAAGCTGCTCAGAATTTTGCTGCTCCTGACCCTTCCGAAAGAAATCAACACAATACTTCTCTTCCTCCTCCCCGTCAGAAAGCTCACCCCTCACCAGCTTATCGTATAACTTAGCTTTTCGTTCTAAAGCAGCATAGCTTACTGATCCATCCTTGACTGCTTTCATCTCAAGCTTGTCCCTTAAATGAAGGAGAAAACAGACATGAATTAAGCCTTGATACAATGTCATGGAATCATAATGATGTTAACTTCTCATAGAAAGAAAGTCACGCATATGCCTAAAAACCAAGAAATTTGCTACTTCCCTATTAAAACAAACTTCCTTCTGCAAGACTCTGTCATCTCTAATTTAATTAAACACTCTCCACCAACCCCCTGCCTAAGGTGAGAAAAGAATACAAAGTACGGAGGGAACTTGATATGGGAAGACGAAACACTTTGCTATGGGGAGGCTGCTGGCACATACACACATGATTTGATTCTATAGAAAAGAGCTGGAACACAAATTACTCTAGCAATTCAGATAATAGCATGGAGGTTTACTGTCTCACAGGCCTCATAAGACAGCGATATGCTGCCAGAGCATCCTTCTCCCACTGCTTAACAGTTACACCTAGAAAATACATGAATTATCATATGCGTAAACATGTGCAGGACTTCAGAAAAATTATTCCAAAGTAAGATAAAATCCAGGTTCACCTCATGATGTACTCAATCAGAACAAAATATAAAATTTCCAAACCACACAATTGCATCACGATAAAATCACATATGACTTACTAAACACCATCCTTTCCCAATCCTACTATCAAAGCCCATAATCTTAATCGCATATACAACTGCAATATGTAAGTTACTAAGACCAATTCAAATCTTAGTTTATCAGAGAATCCAATTGCTAGAGAATGTTAGTTTCCACTCTTTGATATGATCAAAATATCATCAAAATATTCTTAGTTTACCAAAATATATTCTAGCCTCAATTATGAAACCCTAGAATCCTGAACATGAAAAAATTGAAAATGAGTACTTTAATTATAACCACCAAAAATACGGCAAGGAAGCAGAAACAATACTTGGCCTCTCTGGCATCAACCCCAGGATTCTTAGACGAATAAGCATTCTTGGCGGTGATCTTCTTCTTGGCGCGGTGGACTTCCAGATGCGAATAGTTTGGGTCAGCAGCAGAAGGGTGGATGGTCTCTTTGGCAACGCGTTTGGCCTCTTCTTGAGATTTGTATAATTGGGCTTTAAGCTCAAGGATGGAAGAAGCACCGACGCCTTCAATTGGTCGGATTTTTTTGGGCATAATGGTGGATTCCGTTAGCCATCCTAACGACTCCACAGCCACCCTCTTCTTCTCCTTACGCTCTCCTTCTTCCGCCATAGATCTCTTGCTGTAGGTAAGCACAAATTCACACACCGTATTGGTTATTGATAGTTCTAGTTGTTCCTTTGCTTCTTCTCGCCGTATTGGGTTTTGGGTTAGGATTGAGGACTCGGAAAAGTTTGGGACCCTCTGTTTGAAATACGACATTTTATAGGGGTTCTCCGAGAAATTTACAAACATTTTATAAAAGTGATTGGAGATTTGAAGGTAAAGATACGAGAAAATGATAAAATATTCTCTAAAAGATTTGTTTTATTTTGCTCCTTAATATATTATACGATTAATATAATTTTTAGTATATTATAAAAAGTGCTTAATTTGATCCTTTATTCTAAATATTAACAGATTCATAAAAATCTTTGTTAATTTTAACATTGAGTCACAAAAAGCTTTTCCATTCCTCTTGATCATAAGCCATAACTGAAAAGCTTGCCCTAATTTTCTCAATCTTCATCATCTCTTTCAATATTCACCACTTTTTACTTTTATTTTTATTGCGAAGAATGCTTATTAAAAGAAATAGCAATAAAGAATCAATCTCATGCAATGGTTACAGAACCATGAAACAAAATCATATCATACTATATAATTAATGCAACAAACAAAACAAATGTCGTTCTCTTAATAACCATGTAATACCATACCATGGAAAACCACCATCCAAACAAGCCGTAAGGGACTGAGCATTAAAGTTTTACATTTTCTTAAATTTTTCAGCATTGAAGTTTACATTTTTCAGCATCAACTGAACAAATTTTATGTTGAAGGCATGGTGGACTATTTTGACTATGTTGAAGCAAAAAATCTTAATTTAGCAGATTTGAAGAAGATTGTTAAGATGTGCTACTACATGAATGACTCAGAAATATTTTTGGCATAAATATGAAAGTTTGGCGTGAGATTAGTGTCTATTGAAGTTAAATGTCTCTCAATTGAAAAAATATCCTAAATGATCGAATTGTTGAGTTATATTTTGAACATCTGAACTCCTATATTAAAGTAGATCCGGTTGAGATTCAAAGCTACACAGATTGCACATTAAATTAAGAATATACTGAAAGTGGTGACATAAATAGCTATGATGAGTTTGAAGATTAAAAAAATGAATTCTCTAATGACGATGTTATCCTTGAAAGACATATTGAATAAAGAAAAAAGTATGATGGAATGAAACTTATTAATGATGTTATGAGGAAATTGTCTAATGAAGATAGAGATGTAGATTGTGTGGACTCTGAAGATCAAAAAAAGTTTAAATGATGATGAGAGTTTTCATTTTCCAAAGCACAATAACTAAAGCAAAACATCCTGTATTAGCATTGGAATACACATTTGGAAGCAGTGAGGAGTTCATATTGTAAATGGGTAATCATGGCATCATAATGCATCGGGACAAGGCATTTCAGTTGAAAACTTATAATTCCAAGCATACTTGCAAATATTAGGACCATGGCAACAAGATGATAACATCTTCATTCATTGCAAGAGCATATTTTGATAATTTCAAGCGAAACAGAAAGTGAAAGCTCTCCAATTTTAGAGACACGATTAGTGTGAGACTTAAGACTCATGTTAGTTTAGCTCAAGCTAGAAAGACTAAGAAAAAAAGCACTTGCGTTAATTGATGGAGATGCTAAAGAATAATTTTCAATTCCTTCGGACTACTGCCTTGAAATTGAAAGGTCAAATCTCATAACTTCAATGTATATGAAGTTAACTCAGAACGAAATGCCTAACAAACCATACAGGTTTCAACGAATCTAGGTTTTGCTGCTTGTAAGGATGGATTAAGGCTGGATGTAGAAAAATAGTGGGTGTGGATGGATGTTGGTTGAAGGGTCAAATATATAGATATCAATTGTCAACTGCAGTTGGTCTGAATGCTAATAATAATATTTATCCATTGACTTATGTAGTTGTAGAAAGAGAAATAGTTGGTCCAAGGTCAAAATTTTAGTTGTACCAGATAAATTAATTGTGTTGGGAGTAACATATATTAGTATTTATAAATTGCTTAAAAGGTGTCATAAATCTTTGTTCGGACCAGATAAATCGTGTTGGAAGTAATGTATACTAGAATTTTTAAATTGTGTAAAAAGTATCATAAATTATAATAATTAATCAATTTAAAATATCTAATAATTTAATTGACAACTAAATATTTATTCTTACCACATAAACTGAGCTCTTGGTAGACAATAAAAAACAACCAAAATATGGTTGTGCTTTATAAAAATTATTTTTTGCCCCCATGCAGGATCGAACTACAGACCTCCAGTTTACAAGACTGGCGCTCTACCACTGAGCTATAGGGGCTTGTTGTGTTTTATCGGTGGATCTTTTTCAATTTTACCAAGAGACTAGCAATGGAACTATGCTATTCGTGCGTGTTTCATTTTAGTATGTGGCGTTTGTTTTTTTGCTTGGTCTATTTGGGCTTTTTTGAAAAGAATTACCATAAGTGAATACGACCTTTCTTGTAAATAATTGAAGTACTTTAAAAGTACCATATCTTGGAATGGTTTTCATTCGAAAATCTTCTTACTCTTACATAAAAGGCTCAACGAACCAACAGATTATTGAGTTTGGATAAAGGTGAGATGCACACCTTTAAGTGACAAGAAGAAGAAGAAACACACACCACAGGCGGAGGGTTTGGAAAGGTAGAGTATGCAAACCTTACCCTTGCCTTGTTAAAGGTAGAGGAATTGTTTCCGAAAGGAATTAAATATGATTAATGATGACCGAACAAACCAAATTCAACAACAACATACCCAGTAGAATCCCACAAGTGGGGTCTAGGGAGAGTAGAATGTACGCAGACCTTACCACTACTTCATAGAAGTAGAGAAGTTGTTTCCTGGAAACCCTCGTCTCAACAACCCATAGGTGGACAAACCAAATTGAATGTAGAAATTTGTAAATTACTCACTGTTTGTACATAACAAGCATTATTCAGTAGATAGATTAATATTAGTCCAGAAACAGGGAAATTGAATGTTAGGTAACATAAAAGAAACCAAAAGATCCACAGTGTTTGCTGAACTGAAATTTCAGTGCTTCTTATTGCCTGTTGCAACTTCCCAAGCTTGTAAGATGTGGTTTACTATGTCCTCTACGCCAACCTCATGCTTAACCTGCAGTTGAATCAACACATTCGTACATTATTGCTTTAGGAATCAATGGATGAAGATGACTGTGGGACATTTTCCTATGGTGTAGCTAAGCAATGTGCGCAGTATCAATGAACAAACCAACTTCCAATGCTGTAACGTGCCTAATTCAAAATCGCACATTTGCAGAAGAAAATTCTATTCTCACAAATGAAATATCATTCTTTCTCTATTACTTGTCTTTAACAGTAGGCAAGTCTTCTGCTGCACTGTTCTTACCTTTTCTTTTTCAGTTCAAGAAGTTTCTATATGAAGTAATGTTATCAAAGATATTTAACTGAACTAGAATATTTGTGTTATTTGGTCACTAAGAATGCATATTTGATCGCATATTTATAAACGAAGATTCAGAAGCTTCTCTACAAGGTCAAATAGAAGACGAGGGAAATGCCCCAAAGAATCACGAGAAACTAAGAGAACAAGAGATGTATGTCTGACATGAAAACAATTTCTTTCACTGTTGCCTTGTGTCATTGTGTAGTCACAATTTAGGAAAGCAAGTGCAACATGGAATTCTACATAGCCAGGGCAAAAGTTGAAACTGCAAACGCAAAGACAATACGACTTTTTACACCCTTATTACTATACTCTCTCAAATCATCAGTCGCAAAGTGACCAAGCTATTATGAATAGCATGTACATTCAGGATCAGTTTCAAAATGTCTTGTTGTGCTTAAGTTTATTTAAAATGAAAAGAGTATATACTGAAGTCAAATCAAATGCAGACTGCAAATGGTATTGCGACGAGTTGATTTTTGACTTTTTGGAGATAGAAAGTCTATTTACGAAGAAAGGTTAATGTTTCTTGGTCAGGCTATACAAACAGCAGGTAGAACAAAAATTGGATAAAGGGAGTTATTTTCTGGCAAACTTTTTACATTTCAAGAATTCACAAAAACCACAAATGACATTTTGTATCTGCACATCATTGTTTACTCTTCAAGTACTGGAGAGTTATAAGCTGGTCTTTCTTAGTGCCCACCAGTTACAAACTTTACAAGAAGTCAAATAGGTAAAGCTTGAACGCTGGCGATTTGATTGAGAGTCATCTATACTTACAAAACTACAAAAAGCAAAAATGAATAGAGACAAGAAAATTAATGAACCTGAGCAAAAACAAAAGGGCCACCATCCCGCATTCGAAGTGCATCACGCTCCATGACAGACAAATCTGCTCCCACAGCAGGTGCCAAGTCAGTCTTATTTATCACCTAAAATTTAAGAACCAACAATCATATAATGATTTGATCATGTGCATACAGAAGTTTACACTTGATAAATTTTTGACGTCAAATGTGCAAAATAATAAACATACAAGGAGATCTGCTTGCGTAATTCCAGGACCTCCTTTTCGAGGAATTTTGTCGCCTGCTGATACATCTATTATGTAGATTATGTAGTCAGCAAGTTCCCTACTGAAGTTGGCAGCTAGGTTGTCTGCAATGACGGAAATTTGATTAAATGACGAGAGACCTAAGTTGAAATGGATTAATATCTGATCATAGTGATATCGTGTCTTCAAATAAACCAAGTAAAGCAGTGATGTAAGATGGACATTATCTTATGGAAAATAAACAACAACAACAACAACATACCCAGTGAAATCCCACAAGTGGAGTCTGGGGAGGGTAGATGTACGCAGACCTTACCACTACCTCATAGAAGTAGAGAGGTTGTTTCTTGGATCTTATGGAAAATACAAACTTAAATATCCTTATCAATTTGTGCCTGCAAACAATTTCTATGACCAATTACCTCCACCAGATTCACAGAGTAGTATATCTGCTTTGTACAAATTAGAAAGCTCCTCAAGAGGTCCAAGGTTAATGCTTATATCTTCCCTAATAGCTGCATGTGGGCATCCTCCTGTTTCCACAGCTCGAATCCTTTCCTCCGGCAATGCTCCATGTTTTATTAAGAACTCTCCATCTTCTTTTGTGAATATATCATTTGTTACCTACAAAGAAATGTATCTTAACATGACAAAATTCATTCTATAGCTTAAAATGGAAAAAAGTGAAGATTGAACATAGACTTGGAAAGTGATGAAAGAGCAAAGGAATTTCTGAATATTAAAGACATACTTGCACATAACTTATATCATGTCAAACTGACAAATGTCTAGTAAAGTCCTTAATAATTTGTTCAAAGTTTCTGCAGATGTCAATCTGTGATGTGTAGGAAGGAGATCATAATGATGAGAGAACAAGAAAATGATCTATTCAGATAACCTTCAAGGCAATTGTAGAATAAAGAATGATGTTATGCCCTCGAATGACTCGGTCAAAAGACAAATTGCACATAATCGCATCTTCATCTAGAATTTCTAATGATGAGGTAGAGAAAGATGCGTAAAAACATCAGCTAAATTCAGCTTCATACTTCAAACGGTAAAAAGGAATCCTCAAGTTCCAAACAATTGGCAGACTAGCACTCGTATATGAAGTAACTACAGCAAAAGAAAGAAACCATTTGGTGGTACATACTGCTGCAAGACTGTATTTTTCCCTTAAGAGTTTACATAATGCCAGCATTAAAGCTGTTTTCCTGCATATAAAAGAATAATTAGTCCCCTCAAAATCTCAAGACATACAACCAAAATTCTACAAGCTAATTAGTTATTAGACAACAGAGAAACCAAGTGTGGAAGAAAGGAAATAGCAAAAACTAATACTATACAATAAAATTCAACTCACTCCATTATATTGTGATTTTCTGAAAACGGCCTCTCTAGCTCAGTGAGATAGTGGTAAGATCTGCGTACATTTTACTTCCCAGACCCCACTTGTGGGATTCCACCGGGTATGTTGTTATTGTTGTTGTACATCATGAAACTTGAATTGAAAAGGAAAATGTCCGTGCACACTTACACTCACACAGTTAGATATGTCTAAAGTTATAATTTTTTATCTATAAAAATGGTCCATTTTACTTGGGTTGCTGCAGCTGAAAGAAAATCCCACTTATAACAGATACCAAAATCTACTAAATATCATCCTCCCCCTTCTGCTCTCATTTCTCAAAGCTGGCATTTTTCTTCTCAAATACTGAAACCCCTTTTACTTGAAAACATACACACCCAAATAAACAGGCATAAATTTTAAGAAAACTTAGGGAAAATAAGAAATACCCAGTACCAACAGGGCCACCAATTCCAATAGTAAAGGCTCTTTCCCTGAAATTCCTGTCAATAAGTGGAGGTGCCCTTCTGCTAAAGTAGCCAGGTGAGTAAATAGGTTCATGAGAATGAGGAGCCAGCCCATCATGGCTATGGTATACTTTCCCATCTGTTCCTACCCATGATGTTGCTTTTGCGTCCCTGATTACAAATTAAGCCAATTAATTAATCAAGAATCAACCCCCCAAAAAAAATTAAAAAATGACAGAGCAAGTTTTGTACTCATTGCCGTGGTCATGATGGTGGTGGTGGTGGTCATGGTCATGCATGTGGTGATCTGAAGAAGCCATTTGAGGTGTTGGGAGAATGGAGATTCTCACAGTCACAGACAGAGGGTATCTCAAGGAACAGGGGAGAGATAAGATTCCGAATCTACCACTGGATTAAAATATTCCTTAAATTATCTTTTATTGGGAATAGCTCAGTGAAAAGATATATGTATATAAATTTGTGGTATATAATAATTTTTAAATGTTTATGTAGTTAAATTATTTAGAATCAAGAGTAAAATAAAAAAAATTTAAAATTATATTACATTATGGTAATATTTTGTAAGATGAATTAAAAAAATCGTATCACATGAAATGAGACAGAATGATAGTATTTAGTCTTGTTCTTCAAATGTGGTTGCGAACAAAATTGTTTTTTTTTTATGTATTAATATAGCTAGCTTGTTGATCGTAAAAGAAAAAAATAACTGCAAAAAGTAATTAAAGGCGTTTTAAAATGATATAGATAAATTTTTTAAGATTAGAAAAAGTTATTTATCAAAGGAGTAGTGCTACTACCTTCATTCCAAATTTTTTTTGTCTTTGGTTTTTTTAAAATCTATTTTTTAAAAGATGTTTATTTTCCTTTTTGATAATTGTGACTTTGTAATATTTGATTGATCATACATGCACATTAGCGGCATCTCGTTTTATGATATATTTTATATATTTTTAATTTAAAATTATAATATTAAAAAAAATTAAACTTCATTTTAGTCAAAATCAAACAAATAAAAGTGTGTTCAACCTGATCAAAAGTGTGCACCTTTAATTGAGATAAAAGATTACTTTGTTCAAAATTATACTTGAAGAACAAAATTAAACTTAGCACTAAAAATAAGGACAATGTGATGCAAAGTTATTATCTTGCTGGAATTCCCAAGACTATGGAGTTCTTTTGGAGTAATTCTTTTGAAAGACCACATTTGCAAATTTTTTTTATACAAAAAATAGAATTCTAAATTAACCTTTTTGAGTTTTAACCTTATGCATATTATTCTAGAAAGTAGTAGTTCACAAATTTAGCTTGAAAATATGACATCATTTTAAATTACTCATAAATTAGTATTTATATGATTATATCGTCACACAATACAAACGCTTTGAATAACTCTATTCTATGTACAAGAAAATACATCTAGAAATCTGAAAATCACATTTCATGTTATAATGGGGCAAGCCTGGTGTACTAAAAGCTCTCGCGATGTGCTTACTTTGCATTTCTGCTAGAGGCTCTCTCCAAGGCTTAAACTCGTGACCTCTTGGCCACATGACAACAGTTTTACCGATTACTCCAGGATTCCCCTTCATTTCATGTTATGATGCATTCACATAATTGGTGCCTCGAGTAAAAATACACCAAACTCTAGTAAAAACAAAAATATTTCCCAAAAAAACACATGAAACATTTCAAGTTTGTTGAAATAATTTGTTTAGGACATTGGTTCTAGAGAAAAAAGTCCCAAGTGCATTGCTTTTCCTTCCTGACTCAGTTCTCATAATCATCTTTTGTTCATGATTGTGAGGAACAACAATTTCCACTTGGGGTGTTATAGTTTCATTATTTTCAAGAATGACTCCTTGCTTTTGTATGTATTCCCATTTGTCTTGGAAAAGATAGAAAAATCCCATGAATGAAATTTGAGCTGTAAAAATTATTGTCCAAAGGCTTATTGGTTTAGATGTTTTTTCATGGTAAGCATTTAAGCCTGTGTAGGTGTTGATAATTCCTGCCAAGCATATTGTTGTTCCAAGTAGCCAATGGAAAAAGTACCATACACTTCTTCCTTTACTTCCCCTGCATTCCAATAACAGTTCATACTAGTTATATTTTGAATTGGTTGGTGTATATGTACTCATAATTCTATTGAAATCAATAGGTTTAATTGAACCATAGAGGCCCCTAGATGTACATTAGTCATATAGACATTACATTAAGCTTGCGAATAGTTTGATGCACCAATTATTTGAGCAAAATGTGGCAAAAGAAGAGGAAAGAAAATCCATGGACCGAGCTCATCATTTTCATCCCGTAGAAACTACAAGATCACCCCAAGGACGCCTTTGACATCCAAGGATCACGGACTACATTTGTATTATTTGGCCTATGTATCAGAACTGATAACAATTTGAGATTATGCAAAGTTATACTACATAAGGCTTAAGGGTGTGATATCGCATTAATAAAATTGATGAAAATCCTTTAAAAATATCAATGTCGAAACTCTACTATAGATAGAAAACTCGCTCTAGATAATTCACTTTCATTCATAAGTTGGTGAATAAAGCTACTCGATACTTATACTAATGAAAAATAATAAATACCCAATAGTATAATTGATTTACATGGAAAACGATTCCAACATCATCTTTCTAAAGAAAAGCATAGGTACAAAAGGGCAAACAAGAAATTTAAAGAAATACCAAGTGCTACAAAAGTGACTCATGTCAATACTTTTTGGAAAAACTCGAACGACTTTGAACAGGAGGGTATTTGTACATGAAACAAACATAGGTGGATAGATAGAGAATATATGCGAGCTCGAGACAACTCTCTAAAGGAATTCGGCATCGAAAATAAAGGAAAAGTTACCTCTTAGGCCTTCGAAATCCCATAAGTAATTGGACATAGATGGCCACATAAAGTGCTAAGCCTATTCTTTGGTGATTGTTGTTGAACAAATTCTCAAAGCTCTTTATTGATAACACACCTCCAGCAGTAGCCAACACCACAGAGAGCACCTTTTCAATTAAAAATAGAAACAAAAGAAAGAATATAAATTTTAATTGTTAATTAGTTAGTTAAATTAATTCTCATTACTTGCCACTTAAAAATAACAATGGCTGGAATCATAGTCAAATCTGTTTTACTTATAACTCCCACCAAACTGTGGGCTCACATAAATAAATTTTGAACTTTTTAACCCTTGCTATGATTAAAGTGCACCTATGATAATTAAGTAACAGAACAAAGTAAAGATTAATTTATGATCATTACTTGTCATGGCTCAAAAGAAACATCTATCATTCATCAAAGACATGTCAAAATTTTACACATCTTTTATTTAAGATCACGAAATTCAAAAAAAAAAATTACTTGCTTAAATTTCATGTTGAGTTAAAACTAGACAAACAAACTGAAGGGGAGGGAGTATTAATTACCTGAAGTGTTCCATGAACATAAAATAGAACTTTGAGTTTTGTTCTGCTACACTCCTCTGTGTTGGAGAGTCTCATTGTGAGTATTCCAGCAGGCATCAAGAATCCCATTGAAGCCCATAATAATATTCCATGAATTTCAATATCAAATATTCTGTGAGAATTCACCTGTATAATATTTTGCATTACTTGTCAAATTCTCATCCCTTAATTCCTTGTTTGGGAAAAAGCAGAGAAAAACAGAAAAGATCTTCCTATGTCACATTACAGATGGTCTAATGCTTATGGAGTTCGCTCATATCAAATTGTCTAAAACTCCATCAACCTATCCGAGGGATGATGAAGGCGATGCCACAATTGACGGAACCACTCTCATATAAACATGTATGTGAAAAACAACTAAAGTTTCAACCTTTACTAACTAAAATCAATATTGAATTCGTCAGATTTAAATCTTGAATCCGTCTATGTACACAGAACAATTTTGTATGGGATTGGGTGATCAGGGGATGGTCATACCTTGGTGACATGTTGGTTGATGCTAATCAACTGGCTGTTGAGTTGAATCTCTTCATTGGATAAACAAACAATGAAATGTGGAAGTACAAAACAAGCAAAGACTAAAGTAATTGACAGCCAATATTTCCTCATTCTTGATTCTTCAGAATACAAGAAAATCAGTATTAATTCCTAGAACAGCAGCTTAAAAAGGCAGCTAATTTAGTACTGAAGAAATCTGATTTTCTATTTAGGAAAGTAAGGCACTATGATGGAAGAGGAAACTCTAGATGACAAATTGTTTTTTGCAGTGAGATATGGACTTTAAGAACTAAGCAAGCAATTAAAGGACTCTTTTAAAGTTATTTCACTTCATAACATTCTTAGCTTTTAGACACGATTCCTCTGTCCCATTTTATGTGGCACTCTTTCCTTTTTGGTCGGTCTCAAAAGAATGTTATCTTACTCTAATTGGAAACCATTTCCCTTTAAAATTCTCTTTTTTACCTTTTATGAAATGATTAAGAATGATTTTAGACTACTTTAAAAGTCTTCCTTTTTTTCTTAAATACCGTGACAAGTCTAAGGGTGCCACATAAAATGGGACGAAGGGAGTATTTTTTTTTTTCTATTTTTTATGACAAACAAGGATAACCATATTGACTTTATTTAATCTAGGTTGTAATGATGAGCATGTTATGTTGATTAGACTAAAGACATCTCTTTTTTCTCTTTTTGTGCTAAAAAGACAACTTGTAAATTGTATTAACTCTACCAGGATGTATCTTTTGCTTCTTGTATAAAGAAGCTACTTTCAGATCCTTGAACAAAAAGAACAAGTGCCCATTTCTTCATGTCTTGTGCAAAATTGCTAGCTATATATATATAATAATAGTAATAACCTTTACTTTTCATATACCAAAAGTTACTACAGTAGATATAGGAAACAGAATGTATGGTAAATAAGAATTCCCTTTCTGGAGAAATTTGTAATAATAACAACGTCACAGTTTCAAACAAATTGGGATTAGCTATATTCATCATGAATATATTGACAAGTTTTATGCTGACTGTCAACCTACCGCAGCCCTCCTCCTTTATTTGGGCTTGAGACTGACGGTGTGAAATTATAACTGAAGTTGATAATAAGTGAGCATTGCATGTGATTTATGAGAGAGATCACTTTTCTAACCAAAAATTGAACAAACATCAAACATGTGATTTCTTCACAAAAACAAATGAGCATTGCTATTACTAGATTCAACTAAAGCTTGATTAGCAAGTTTATTTTTTCATGTCAGTCAAGTTTCAGTACAAGACAGGTCAACAGTAAAAAATGGTAATGATATTTGCATACTGGTGGTAGACAAAGATAAAGTGCTTTTGCCCCATGTAATCATATACCAAAGCTTCTTTCCTCACATTCATAATAATGGTTCCCAAAGTGTATTTTAAAAAGAATATACATATGAATTAGATAGTCAATATTATTTTTGTGTAAATAAATCTTACGCATCTTCAGTGCATAAAACTTAAAACTATTTTATAAATCGAGCATACTTACGTGTACTCTAGTAAACATCCAAATCATTTCACTTAAGAAATATTGGTCGATGAAACTTTAGGAAAATGTTAATTTATGACACAATTTGAAGTTCATGAAATATTTTATCTTAATTCTTCGTTGATCAAAGTAGAAAAGAATACCCTTATTGTATCCCTGTAGAAAGATTACTCTCATGGCTTACTTTTACTTTAATATATTGAGTATACCTATTTATTTTCCCTCTTTGAAATTCTTGATTGAGGTTGGTGAAAAATAACTTTCCAAGTATATAAGAGGTTATTTCATCTAAGGCATGTCAAACATTGCTGCTATATAAAGTAGATTGACAACTTTAGTACCTATGTTGGAGTAATAATTAGTAGAGATTTCATATGGCAATTTTGTAGCAAATGAAGAGCATTTTGACATCTATCCTAGTTTGGTGAGGAGTCACATCCATGTCCTAAATTCCATCTTTGTTATGCATGCACTTTTTCTTCTCTTTGTTGTATGAGAACTTCTACCCAAAATCCTTTAATCATTGTGAAACTAGATGATTATAACATTTTATGACATGTAATTGGCATATCTGATATATGATATTGCAACAGAAGAGCAGATCTTGAGCTTCTGTTTGCCTTTGCAAATATCATATCAGCCCTTTAAATGGCCAACACCTGTGTGCGCGCGCACACACAAAAAAAAAATGCAAATACTGATGGTTGAATGTATAAAGAAAGATGTCATCTTAATACAAGTAAGAAATGAAGCAGTACAAAGCCTACCAGAAAAGAACAAGAACGCCAAAATAGTGTGATAATCAAAACACAATAAACAGCAAACAAATGACAGACGCTTTGATCAGAACTGCAACAATAAAAGCAAAAAGAAATCCATGCTTGAAAATATTCTAACTACCACCTTTTGATCATAACAAAAAGGCTTCACAATGGATTTTAAATCAACTCAACTAAAGAACCAGAATCACATAGATCTGAAGTTGCTTCTCAATGCACATATGACCCAATATGTTATATGAACAAGTTGTCCCTATTAGCCTTGTATGTATTCTTGAGGCCACCCTTGGAAAAATATACAGCTTATTCTCATAGGCAACCAGAACTTCATCAGATTTACATTTGGTTATCAAAAGAACAAATCAATTAGAACCCCCAATACATCAAATCAAAAACCACTGACCAAATACCAAACACCATGCACCAAAATTTCTATCATTGAACTACTGAGCATAACACTTTTAATACATGATAAAAGAATTCACATAGAGAGAAATATCAGTCAAGAGAACTAGAAACTTGAAAGGTATTTTAAGTAAATTTATCACCTTAACAAGTAAAAGTATCTGCAAAGACATGCTATGCCTTGACCACTTCAGGGCTTAAGCAAACAAATGAGTGAGTAAGGGTCAGCAAAATCAACAGAAAAGTAACATTCGGTTCAAAAAAGTACTAAACACCCTCCAATCATGGCAAATAACTGAAATCTAAACAGAACTTTGTGAGATGGGTCCGAGATAATCACCCTCCAGGCTCACAACAGCATGGAATTCCTTCTCTGCCTCCACATACCTAGCTCCAACCACAATGAAACGCACCATAGTCTCTTTCTCAATTCTTGACATCTTCTCATTCATAAAGATAGGATTTTCTCCAGGCACATACTTGTAATCCGCCATCTTCTGATGAGAGAGGTATATCTTGTTGGTGGGGCCACATCTCAAAAAGATGCCGTGCTTCAAGATCTTTTCAACAACCCCTTCCAAGATCTCTCCACAGAACATCTTGAAGGTAATGCAGCTGAACTCCACAGGGAAAAGAACATCGCCAACATGTTCACGAACTTTCCCTTCCCCAATCCTCTCCAATGTCGAGAGACCAATAAAGTAACCAAGATTTTTTGAGGCCTTCTTGGAAGCAAAGTCATCCAAGAGGCGAACAACAATTGCCTTCTGAAGCATGAGGCCTTGAACATCAAGATTCTCAGCAGGTATTATCACATTCCATGACAACTTAGATTTCACATACATTTTAAATGACCTGTCACAAATCAAAACGCAGTGGGCTTTATCAAGGGAAGTATGGGGCCTTACAAAGAAAGGATGCAGTCACAGCAATACTAGCATATAAGTTCTAGAAAATCTTTCAAATTTCATATGCCACAACCACAAGAAATGCAGAGCACATTTACTGAAATTTATCCATCCGGAGAAGATTTTTAATCCCCACAAACACTGTTCAGGTGCAAAAGGTACTAGAGCTAGGGAACCACAAGAGACATAATGGTACATTTAATAAGGATGTGGGCGCTGTGTTCTTAATTAGCAATATCAGTCATCTTTCCATCAAATAAGTTGCAGAGATTGGCTTGAAACATCACAGGCGAACATAGAAGACTACACAAATTCACACCTGTGAGATAGATTTTATCATCTCATACGAGAATATATCAATCAAGCTGTTGCAACATGGTCATTTATAAGATAACACAAACCCCCAACCCCCAAAAAAGAAACTCTAATGAGAGTATTTACACCAATTTGAAACTCTTCTAACTCTGATAATCCGACCATTGGCGGTAGAAGCCAACTGCAGATAAGTGTATATGCCCAGCATGAGTTGGTAACTTAAGAGCGTGGAAAAACTTTTTAGAACCAGTTAAATTACATTTACAACGTTAGGTATATAAAACTGAAATTCGTAATGAATAATACACATATCCATCCATCTTACTGGGATTTGGGCAACATGTGAAAATCAACCCAACTTTGAATTTACCCCGAAGGAAACACCGAATAATCAAGAATAATACGAGGAAAGGATAAAATTTTGGCCCCATTTTGACCTGTGATTAGGAAAACTTTCAATGACTAGAGGTAAATCAGCAGGGTTTGTGAAACAATTTTGGAATGGTAACAAAAGAAAAAATCGGGACTTCATCTATGCTTTTGAGCTTCTAAAGAGTGAAAAAAAATGGAGGAAACAAGATTTATGTTACAGCAGACTACAGCATTGCATGATCGAAAAGTAACAAATAAAGAAAACAATTTGAAAAATTCTGAACATAGAAAATAAACAGCGACAAGAAAAAGAACCGGCGACGGCGGAGGCACTGTAGTCGGACTCACCTTTGTTTACAGACCCGGCGACGGCGGTCCTGCAGGGAGACGGAGGAGGCAGAGGTACGGGAACTTCAGCAATTGCGTCCAGCTCAGATCACTTGTGTTGGTGAAACGTTTTTAGTCCACAAAGTTACGTTATTTTCAGTTTAGTACCCTTTTCATTGATACTCTAATTAGTAGCCACCTGATAGAAAATAAGAGAAATCGAAAACATCTAAAAATTTGTTATGAATTATTAATTTTATTGATAATTAAAAAATATATTTTTAATTAATTAAATTTAAATATATTATTAATTTATGACATGATATAACAAGTGATCTTAAATTCTTATAGGAATATGGAATCTTAATAAAAAGTTGAGGCAAGTGCTAAAATCATCTTAAAATTGGCTAGAATATAGGGGAATATTTTATTCATATTGTAAAATTAAGAATATATTTAAATTTTGTTAATCAACTATGTTATTTTTAAGACTATCAATAATTCGAAAACAAAAATAATAATTCTCCAAATCTAAAAGTAATTTCAATACTTCTCTCAATGGGAAATCAAATTTTGTCCTTTCTTATTATGTTTTCCTCGCTTAGTTTGGAATCTTGAACGTATTTGGAACCAAGACACAGTAAGAAGGGGTCTTATGTCGTTTATGGTATTTCTATTATTACATAATTTTATTATTGTTTTGATTTTTTTCTAATAGACTTTTCATTATTTTCTTGTTATTTACTATATTCTATTTATTGTCTCTTTTTTTTATATCGAAATTTGTTGTACTTGAGTCGAGGCCTTTTAGCAATCGTTTCTTTATCTCTATGAAGTAGTGATAGTGTGTGCCTACATTCTATCATTTTCAGACCTCATTTGTAAAATTCACTGAATATATTATTGTTATTATTATTATTAGAATTGACACGAAATTTAAAAAATTAAAAAAAATTATTTAAAATTTTGTGGTACTTAATTAAAGATGTCACACGTAATGCTCGCTGAAATCAAAGAATTATTTTTAGAAGAAACTAAGAAAGAATAGGACAAATAATTTTAAAGTGTGGGAGTATATAATATTATTGTGGTTGTGTAAATATTTACCGAATGAGGTAAGGAAAAGGACTAGGAAAAGAAAACCTATGTAAACTAGAAATCAGAAACGTTACTCCTATAAAGCCAACCTTGCCATTGCTGTTTGGGCAAAGCAGTACAAATCGATCTGACTTGTGAGTAGCAGTATATACACCTCTTGCTCTAATTATTGCTATATCATATGGCGTCGATGTGGTCGGAACTTCCAGAGGATCTGTTGAGGTTAATAGCTAGTTGTCTTGTAACATTGAAGGATCAAATTAGGTTCGGATGTGTTTGTACTTCATGGAGGTCAGTATCATCGACTATTCCTCGCTCCTATCCATGGTGTCTACTACATTGTCATGACGAAAGTGAAGTACGTGAAAAGTTTGTCTGTTTACATGAAAGAAAGGTTTACAAACTTGAGTTTATTCCAGAGGTCCTCCATAGTAGCAGGTTTTTAGGATGTTCCTACAGTTGGTTAGTTGCTACTAATGACTTGGCTCCTACAATATCTCTTTATAACCCATTCACTAAGGTTCTAATCGCCCTTCCACCGCGGAATACCTTTCCTGATGTGAGAAAATACGGTATAACAGACAAGGGTTACCCTGTATATGCGCTTGAAGCTAATGATGGCCACACACAAAGTTGCTTTGAAAGCGCAAATTTTGTGCACAAATGTTTAATACACAAACTTGTCCTATCTTCAACTCCTACCAAGCCTAATTGTATGGTTGCTGCCATCTATGGCTATCAGCATAATAGTTTGGCCTACTGCAAACTTGGAGATGAAAAGTGGACATGTATTGACAAAGGTAGGATGAGATATGATGATGTTATTTTTCATGACCAGAACTTAGTATATGCTGTGACAATCACAAGTCAGGTACACATCTTCGATTTGTCTGGTAGTTCTCCGAAACTGGTCGATACTATACAACCACCCCTACAAAAAGGGGAACCGGAAAGGGAAAGACGAAGCTACTTGGTCAAGACTTCAATTGGGCTGCTCCTGGTTCAACGACATTGGATCTGGACAGGGTCTTTAGAGGAAAAAAATTACTGTCAACGAACAAAAATCTTCAACTTATATAAGTATGAACCTAGCAGTCGAAGTTGGTGTAAGGTGGAGAACATTGGTGACAATGTGCTGTTTTTGGGACTAAATACATCAGTTTCAATACCTTCTTCTCGTCTTCATGGATATAAAGGGAATCATATTTACTTCACAGATAATGTGATGTATTGCAACTCCATTCGTGCTCTACGAGGACCTTATGAAATTGGTGCCTACGATTTGGATACTACAAGCGTACAGTGCTTACAACGCTATGATTTTGAAAAATTAGATTTCGATAGCCCAGATGTAAGGTGCTGGCAACGCTATGATAACGAAGACTACTGGTTGCGGGCATCACCAATTTGGTACATACACAACACTGAAGATTTCTTTGAGCACTAGTCCTGGGATGGACAACAAATTTCTGTTTTATTTCACACAGTTAGTTTCTTCATTACCTTTTATGTCTAGTTACTCACAGTCTAGCTTGTGATATTTGTAATTTTATACCTTATTCCTTTCTTAATTATTTCAAATTCAATTTGTCTTCACATATTTCTGGCATACTCAGTGAGACCTCTCAAATTGCAACAAGGAGATGAATCCACGAAATCCACTCCAAATGCTAACAAAATTATTAGCAAGAACTTCAAACAATAAAAGCAAATAGAATCCATGGTTAAAAATATTCTAATAACCACCATCACCTGGTCAGTAGAACAAAAAGTTTAACTTCACTCTGTCACAATGAATTTTAACTCAACTCAACTAAAGCACCAAAATTGCATAAATCGGAGGGTGCTTCTCATTGCACATACGACCAAACAAGTTACATGAACAAGTTGGGCTTAGTAGCCTTGTACGTGGTCTTGAGTTTCCTAGATGGTGGCCTGACTTTCCTTAACACCAAGGGGAACTTGATCTTGGAGTCATGGAACTGCTTTGTGCTATCCCTCTTGCAGAGCTTAGCTGGAATGGTTGCTGTCTTTATGATCTGGATGCAGTGATGGCGAACTCTGTGGCGCGAAGCCATCTCAGTGTACATCTGCTCCACACCACCATTCAACGTGGTGTCACGGTACTCCTTGTACATGTTATGATATCCAGTTCTACTTTGGTAACGGAGCCAAATACCATAATTCTTGATTTTTGTTGGGTACTTCTCAAAGATCTAGACAGTTGAACATACAATCTTATAGTTAGGAAGTCAACACAGCATTTATAGTTAAAGGAGACAAAAAATTTGCTGAAATAAAATCCCCCATTTTGATGGAACAGACACACATCACAAAAATGAGTAAACATCAGGAAATCTAATAAATTCTCCACAAACAATTTAAACATAGCAGACAGAGAAACATCCAGGGATTAGCTAAGTTGCGCGGACGATGCCACACCCGTGTCAGATTCTCCAAAAATACACTATTTTTGGAGAATTCGATACACACCCATTGACATTTTCGAAGAGTCCGAGCAACATAAGGGATTAGTGCATGATGCAGTGCCACAATAACCAAAGCATTAATGTCATACTGACAGTTGTAAGGGATTGGAGGGAAGACATTCTATTTTCAAGAATAAGCAGAGCTATCAATAATGACTATCATTGGATTATAAAAGAAATACTGCAGGACTGCCCCACTTACATCTTATTAACCACGGTTATTTGGAAAAATGATCAACACAAAATAAATAAAACTAAAGATCTAGAGATATGATGCGTACATCTTTTACCAAAAGCATCATTTCATGATTGTCAATAAACAAGACAAAACAACAACAGAGCCTTAATCCCAAGCAAGTTGGACAACCTATATGAATCCCCACTGATTTTGTTCCATCTGGATTAGTTTCATTTGACTATTCAGTCACTAAAGTTAGCTAGATTTGCTTCTAACAAACAAATCAGTAGCAAGATCAAAACAGCTTTAAGCAAAAATGGACTAACTTACATTTTTGAACTTGTTGGTAAAACCTTTAAATTTTAACATCCTATGCAATTTAAATAGAAGTTCTTCACCAAGTTGTTGCAGCATTTTTACCATCCTATCATAGCTTCAAATTCCTGTTGCACAGTAAGAGGCACACCTATAATCTCCCCTTTCAAACTTGGAGGATATCTGTGTTAATTACTTCACACACCCACCCCCACCCCAACCAAAACCACAGATTTCATCTCCGTGACTAACCTAATACAATCCAACCACCAATTTGATGTATGGGTCCCGATCACAATGCAGGTTAACCTTAACCACCACCCACCCCAGAAACATCACAATAAAACCAAATGCAAACTCAAACTTCATTAGCAAAAGTAAATCACTGAAAAAAGACAGATCACAAGATATGGCTGCTTCACGGAAAACTCATTTGAAACCTTTTCCCTACAACTGTACAACATGAGAAAAAGAGAAGTGATTTAAGCATAAGAATAAAAATTTTGTTTGACAACTTTTTTTTATTTGCACCGGGTGTCCGAGTATCTTTGATCCCCGACTAATCCCGGGGGTGCACCGGCCCTCGGCTAGGAGTTTCCCGCAAAGTTTGTTTGACAATTGTCGGACCAAAGTTGTTTCACTAAGAGTGTGCTTAAATACTTTTTCACCCTTTTACTGGAACTCTGATCTGACTAGGAAGTTGAATTCTTCTATATAATTTGGATTAATCTCTCTGAGTCCACATGGTTGATAAGTACACGCTTGGGCAGTTGTGGTATGAATTAAGTTGTCAGGATTTGAATGTGCTCCTTTATGCGCAAAGACAAGGTAAATAGCACTGATTCCAGCACATATTGAACCTAGAACATATCATTGGGGCAATAAAGATGAATTGATATTGAAAATCCAATCTTTTGAGAAAAAAGTATTTCTGATAAAGGAAGAAAAAACTTTTCCTAAGGGCGGATTTACACCAAGCATAATCACAGCCCAAAAAGAAAGCCATCCATTGGGAAAAATATACAATAAATTTAACATATGCAACCAAAACTTCGTATGATATATACATTTGGTTATCCAAAAGCGCAAATCCATTAGAGCCCCAATACGTAAAATTTAAAAAAAAAAACTACTTACCTAATACTAAACACCATGCACCAAAATTAATATCATTGAACTACTGCGATCAGGACATTTCTAATACATAAATCAAAAAATAAATCAGTCAAGATAAGTAGAGAAATGATACCCATCATACCTCATTAATAGCGAGCATCTGACCATTGCTCTTCTTCACCTTCTTAAGCTTCCTCAAGAAATACCTTTTTTTCCAAAAAAATCAAACAAAACCCATTTAGCATAAGCGTTAATCAGCATATATACAACATAAGAAGAACGATAGGGAAAAAGTTGTCAGAAATACCAGAATTTGGACTTAGCACGAACTTCATTGGTTGCCCACAACTTCATACGATAAATCTTGGGATGCTCATCTGTTTCAGTGGGCAAAGCTCTGCCAACAACCTGGTACTGATGGAACTTGTACGTCACCATTTCGGCAAACCTCTCTTTCCCTCTGCACTGCGTTTGCCGGTCGAAGTGAGTGAAGAGGAGAAGAAAAAGTTTTTACACTGAAAGAGGTTTTTACATGGAACCCTAGTTTCTAAAGCTCCTAATTTGGGCTACATACATAATTGGTGATGCGGCCCATGGAGTGAGTCGCACAAGCGCGACAATTTTGAGTTGGTTTAATTGACCCTTAATGAAAAGATTATGCGGATAATCAAGTATACACTAATTAATTAGCTAATATAATTATAGTTTGAATTAATTATTGATTGCGACAAATATAACTGTATTTACAGTTTGAGTTTTGTATAATTCGCGCGATTTATACAAATGTTATATGCGATTATACAAAAGTTGTGTGAGAATCAAACGTCGTGCACGAATTGTATAGAGAAATATACAAACGCGATACGTATATTGTGAGTTATATAGTGAATTACACAAATGTATATAAATATTGTGCAAATTATACATATATTGTTATAGATATAGTTATGACATATAATTACCCGAACTATAGCAATGTATCACAATTAAGATATTTTTGAATGGTTATACGCAAAAATTCATCTATTTTTATATCATAATAAAATACAATATGCTTGTCATTTAAATAATTTCTACGGAACTTGTCTTGAGAGAGGTATTAGTACCAACAAGTTACCATCAAAAGGACGTGGTGCAATGGATGAGTTGTTCCTCCTTTAATCAAAGGTCTCGGGTTAGAGTTTTGGAAAAATTAGGGGGCCATGCACGATATGAATCCGGAATAGCCGAACTCCAATATAGGTATCAAACACTAAGTGGGAAATAAAAAAAATCACAAGTTATATTATAAAAGACATAATTTAGTTCCTAGAGAATCAATGGAAAATTATATAAAATAGATCCAACTGTGAAACTATTTACTCAAATTATCCAAACTAATTACCTCTTACCCTGTTTTTTTTCTTTTTTTTTTTATTTCGCCCATGGTGTATGTCAGCATGACTACTATGAATTAATCTTCTATGATAATCCGCCGGCATATGGATAACATATCGGTATTATCTACTCTATCAATATAATAATATCATATTGGTATCATATAGAATTGGATATTTTTTTAAGAAATGAATAAGAAACAATTAACAGAAAATTATTAAAGTCACAATCTTATTAATAAACTCTAAATTAGTAGAAAATATATTTTGTATGTTACTCCATCGGTATATTGATACCATATTGGTATCGTATATGAGTGAGCTTAATCCTCTATGATACTCCATTGTATAAGATTGGATTTTTTTAATAAATAAATAAATAATAATTAATATAAAATTATTAAATACTAAATTTGCAGAAAAAATATACTTTGTGATACTTTGTCAGCATATTGATACCATATGAGTGTCATATAGAACCGAGATTAATCATCCGTGATACTCTATCGGTATATTAATACTCTATGGGTACCTATTGTTCCGAAAACAATCTATCTATCTCCAAGAGGTAGTGGTAAGGTGTGCGTACATTTTACCCTCCCCAGACCCCACTTGTTGGATTCTACTGGGTATGTTATTGTTGTTGTTGTATAGGTACCCATTGTGATATTCTGTCGGTATATTGATACCATATTGGTATCGTATATGAGTGAGCTTAATCCTCTATGATACTCCATTGTATAAGATTAGATTTTTTTTAGTAAATAAATAAAAAATAATTAATATAAAATTATTAAAAACTAAATTTGCAGAAAAAATATACTTTGTGATACTTTGTCAGCATATTGATACCATATGAGTATCATATAGAACCGAGATTAATCATATGTGATACTCTATCGGTATATTAATACTCTATGGGTACCCATTGTTCCAAAAACAATCTCTCTATCTCCATGAGGTAGTGGTAAGGTGTGCGTACATTTTACCCTCCCTAGACCCACTTGTTGGATTCTACTGGGTATGTTATTGTTGTTGTTGTATAGGTACCCATTGTGATATTCTGTCGGTATTATATAGGATTTGGCTCTTTTTTTAAGAAATGAGTAAGAAACAGTTAAGATATAATACTAATAGGTTATCACAGAAAGCTGTCTGTCATTCTTTGTTATACATCGGTATATTAATACTATATCGGTACTTTATGATACTCAATCGGTATATCGATGTCCTATTGATATCGTCTGTAATACTCCATCAGTAATTTTAATAGCACACAAAATTTTCATTAAACGACCACAGATTTGAGAGGCAAAAAATTAAATACCTCTCCAAAATATGAGAATTCGTGCAAAAACTTAATAATACATCATCCAACCAATCATATCAAAACCTAGCCAAATCGATTTTATATTTTTTTTCTAAAAAAGAATTACATATTCCTACTGTATTGAAAAATAGCAAAGGAATTTATCAATTTACAAAAATATCAAATTGAATTGGATAAAATTGTATAATATCTATTCTATATACTAGTAAATCTAGAAATAATTAATGACATGTTCTAGTTTTCATTAAGAAGTATCTTTAAATTATCTCTATTACGTCAATCTCTTAAATTTTAATTGTAGTATAAAAGATAATTGAAAAGTAATAATTTCAATAAATTAATTACTAAATGTATACAGAATTAATCTCCAAAGCACACATTTTAATATAGTTGAAAAATATTTTTTTTTTAAAAAATTAATTGGAAGATATTTGGTCAAAATGTAATTTAAAGTTATTAAAAAGATGATTAATTATTATATTATCAGAACTAAGATAGTTTTCATAAGTAATTAACTTTACAAAAAGCTTACTACTATGAAAATGGTATTGTGTTATAAAATGTTATAGAGAAATAAAATAAAATATAAAAAAATTAATACAGTATATTATGTTTTATATTATACATATAATATTGGTGTTGGTGGAATTAATTAGTTTCCATGTTCTTTTTATTGATATGGCAAGCAAATATTTCTAGTAATCATATATTGGTCAAAATAATAATTTAAAAATTTATATTTTTATATTAATTTGGAAAGTAAATCTAGGAATAATGAAATTTTCATTAAGGAATGTCAATAAATTATATCTATTATTAAATTTTTGTTTTGGTATAAAAGGATAATTGAAGTTGCTTTTTCATTCACCAATATCTTCATCAATGGAAAATTTTAGTGCCCGCTATTCCATTTTCCTCATTTCTTATATTTTTGGTACGTATGTAATTATAATTGCTAATTACTTTCCCCATTCCATTTTATCTCTTATTTTGATGTCATTGAATCGAATTTTTTGCATTTCTCTAATATCTTTTATATTGTTTTATTTGTAGTCATGTTGGTGATGACTGGAGTTCTCTCAACAAATGCTGAGAATGTTTGTGAATTGTTAATTCCTGGTGCTTGTGATACATCAGATCCATTTTGTACAAGTGATTGTAAGACTCGATTTGGACCAAAATATGTTTCAACACAGTGTGTGGAGAAAGAAAACCATCAAGTGTTTTGTGGGTGTCTTTTTAGGACTGATATGAATCCATGTCCACCACAATAAGAATCCTCGACCGTCAACGTTGAGGTTGTGAGTCCAAGTCATCAAAGGAAACAATAGGAAGAAGCAAAGTTATGTCTACCGCTAAGATTCAATAGAATTTATGTTACTTTCTTTTGTTATTTTTCTAGAAGATTTTAAGCTAATAAACAAAATCTTTTATTTATGTATGGTAATATTGTCGAGAATGAATAAAAAGATTTCACTATATATGAGTTTTAGATTTTACATCGTTAACGATATTAAACAATACTCGCGTTAAGTTATATATAAATTTATATGGAATATAATATTGATTAAAAGTTCATATTATACATGTATAGTAATGTAAAAACTAAAAATTGTTCAAAATTAAAAATACCCTTTTATGATAATTAAAGCATATTGGCTTATATAATCACCACATATTATAACAATACATTTACAATTAATTACCATATATATTACATATAAAATTTATACTACCTTTCCTTGTTTAACTTACTTTTTTGAATTGTAAATTGATTTATTAACTTTTTTCGTTGGAGTTTATTATATTTAAAATTAGTAGAATTTATATAAATCGTATAGTGTAAAAAATTAATTATTATTTTTTCTTATCCTTTTTCGATTTACAGAAATCTCTTAAAAAATTTGGTTAGAAAAAAATTATAGCCTAATCCATTAACCTATTTAATACTACTACTGTTATTTCAATTTTCTACTCTAAGTTGCAAATTTAATTGCAAGTTCCAGATTACATATTTATTAATATCTATTTTTATTATAATTTTTTATGAAGTTCTTTGCACTTTATAAACATTACCAGTTACAAAGGCCCGCATTAACACGAATTTATCAATTTATGTGATACTGATAGATTTTTTTAATATATTTTTTTATTTTTAAATTATTTTCAAATACGTGTTACTTTCTCTGTCTAATTATATTTGACAATGATTAAATTTTAAGAGTCAAACAATTTTTTACATCTCTGATAAAATTAAATTTTAAGATTTATAGTATTTTTTACGTTATTTTTAAATATATGTTATTTTCTCTCTCCCATTTTATGTGACAGTGACACCAATAAAGTTTTAAAACTCAAACAATTTTTTCACATGTCTTTTAGTATGTTAAATTGATGATAATATTTTAAATTATTAATTATTATAATTTGTAGTACGTTTTACATAAATTTAAATAACGTATCTCTCTCCATGTCCCGATATATATGGTGATATTATTTAATTTAATTTATCAAATTTATAAAGACATAATTATCATTTTGTATTTATTTTATCATAATTCTAATATTTACATGATTAAAATAATTAATTTAGGTGATATAGTATAATCATAATTGAAACAACTGAAAAAATAATTTATTAGGGGTAATATTATAAAAGCATAGTTGAAGTAGCTGAAGAAATAATTAACAGAATTAATATAGTAAAATCGAGCAGCTCAAGCAAGCACGTTAATAGACAACTACTTGCTCAAACAGACAGCTGAAGTAGATATGTCGACCGAAATGTATCTGCTTATCTACAAATCATTTTGTGTTTGTTTCACCCTAATTCTAATATTTGTATTATTTAAAATAATTGATAAGGATGATATGGTAAAACTCATAATTGAAGCAGCTAAGAAAATAATTTATTAGGGGCAATAAGAAAATAATTAATAAAAATAACAAAAATAAAATCAAACAGCTGAAATCGGCACGCCAATCAACAGACACGTGATACAAATATTATGATTTGTATAGTGAATTACACAAACGTATACAAAAACTGTGCAAATTATACATATGGTGTTATAGCTATATACGAAATGTAATTACCCGAACTATAGCTATGGATCACAATTAAGATATTTTTGAGTGAAAATACACAAAAATTCCTCTATTTTTATATCATAATCAAATACAAATTATGCTTGTCATTTAATTTCCACGAAACTTGTCTTGAGAGAGGTATTAGTACCAACAAGTTACCATCAAAAGAATGTGGTACAACGGATGAGTTGTTCCTCCTTAAATCCAAGGTCTCGGGTTGGAGTCTTGAGTACGGAAAAATTGAGGAGGGGGGGGGGGGGGGGCTGCACGATATGAATTCAAACAGACGAACTCCAATGCTAGTATCGAACACTAAGTGGGAAATCAAAAAAATAAATCACAAGTTATATTATGAAAGACATAATTTAGTTCCTAGAGAATTAAGGGAAAATTACATAAAATAGATCCAATTGTGAAACTATTTACTCAAATTGGACTCAACAAATTAATTACCCATTTACCCTACCTTTTTCTTTTTTTATTTCGCCTATGGTGTACGTCAACATGACTACTATAAATTAATCTTCTGTGATACTCCGTCGGCATATTGATACCATATCAGTAACGATATTAAACAATACTCGCGTTAAGTTATATATAAATTTATATGGAATATAATATTGATTAAAAGTTCATATAATACATGTATAGGAATGTAAAAACTAAAAATTGTTCAAAATTAAAAATACCCTTTTAAGATAATTAAAGCATATTCGCTTATATAATCACCACATATTATAACAATACATTTTCAATTAATTACCATATATATTACATATAAAATTTATACTACCTTTCCTTGTTTAACTTACTTTTTTTGAATTGTAAAATGATTTTTAATTTTTTCGTTGGAGTTTATTATATTTAAAATTAGTAAAATATATATAAATCATATAGTGTAAAAAGTTAATTATCATTTTTTTCTATCCATTTTCGATTTACAGAAATCTCTTAAAAACTTGTTTAGAAAAAATTATAGCCTAATCCATTAACCTATTTAATACTACTACTGTTATTTCAATTTTCTACTCTTAAGTTGCAAATTTATTTGCAAGTTCCAGATTTCATATTTATTAACATCTATTTTTATTATAATTTTTGATGAAGTTCGTTGCACTTTATAACCCTTACTAGCTACAAAGGCTCGCGTTAACATGGGCTATCAATTTATGTGATTGATAATTTTTTTTTATATTTTTTTATTTTTAATTATTTTCAAATACATGTTACTTTCTCTGTCTTATTATATTTGACACTGATTAAATTTTAAGAGTCAACCAATTCTTTTACATCTCTGGTAAAATTAAATTTTAAGATTTACAGTATTTTCTGAGTTATTTTCAAATACATATTATTTTCTCTATCCCATTTTATGTGACAGTGAAACCAATAAAGTTCTAAGACTCGAACATTTTTTTCATATGTCTTTTAAGTATGTTAAATTGATGATAATATTTTAAATTATTAATTATTGTAATTTATAGTACTTACATAAATTTGAAATAATGTATCTTACTTCCATGTCCCGATATATGTGGTGATATTATTTAATTTAATTTATCGAATTTAAAAAGACCTAATTATCATTTTGTGTTTATTTTATCACAATTCTAATATTTACATGATTTAAAACAATTGATTTAGGTGATATAGTGTAATCATAATTGAAACAACTAAAAATATAATTTATTAGGAGTAATATTGTAAAAAATAGTTGAAGTAGCTGAAAAAAATAATTAATAGAAATAATATAGTAAAATCAAGCAACTCAAGCAAACACGTTAATCAACAACTGCTTACTTAAGCCAACAGTTGAAGCAGTCATATCGACTAAAACGTGCCCGCTTATCTACACATCGTATTGGGGTTGTTTCACACTAATTCTATTATTTGTATTACTTAAAGTAATTTATAAGGATGATATGGTAAAACTCACAATTGAAGCAGCTACGAAAATGATTTATTAAGGGCAATAAAAAAATAATTAATAAAAATAACAAAATAAAATCAAACAGCTGAAGCAGGCACGCCAATCAACAACTGCTTGCTTAAATTGACAATTGAAGCAGACACATCGACCGAGACATACCTGCTTATCCACACTTGTATAATAGTAATAAATTAAATTTAAAATTAAAAAAGGCCATATAAAAAATTTTAACCAACAAAATAGTTCATTTGGAGTCTCACCCATACATGTATCCAAAGAAGCCAAAATCTTTAATAATCTTTTAATATGGTGGACTTCCCCTAGTGGAGCAGCAAATTTTACACAGTGAATCTACAATTTAGTTGTGCACTTCTATTAGGGAATTTTCAAAATATATACATCACTGTCGGAACAAAACCAAGAAGTACCACAAACGTAACAAAGGAAAGTGCATGTTCAGTATAGGAACCACCCCAGTCAATATATGCTATACAAATTGAGAAAAAGAGACAGCTTACAAACAAAAACCAGTTAATAGAGTTTGCCCTTTCCTTTCTCTCTTTTCCCCCTTTTTCTGTGGAGATTGCCACGATAAGTTACATTTTGCAGCCTGGATAGCCTCACCAGGAATGAGTTGCCTTTGTCACACCAAAAGTCACAGCAATCAAAGCAAGCATGGCCTGATTAACCAAACAAATCAACAAAGTCTGAGGTTGATATCGTACGAGAAAAGAAATTGAGAATAATGAAAATAATGGAGTGATGTGCTGATACTGTGCTTCAATATGGTACTGCAGAAATCAGAAAGCTAATCAGTGCAAGCGACAGCTGCTTGGGTAGTAGAAACAAACATTTGTCTGTCCATGATCTTATCTTACCCCTATTTGTTTCCTCCCCTTTCATTCCCCCATCCAAATCCCAAACAAAGACAGGCTTGGAGCACCTTTGTAGCATTTCAGAACTCACGTTTAGCATCACTAAAAAGAGTATTTAAACTGTAACACAACAAGAGTATGCTCGACACTAAAACAGATTAATCGAGCATTCTTCTGCACGCAGAACAGCACTACTGCACAAGAATATCAGTGCAGGATTGCTCATTCGCATACACGGAAGGCTTTCATGTGCCAGCTAAGAAGTTGCACCAATTCAGATTTGGAAGAATTGAACTGCACATTACTTGGATATAAATCCACGATCACAATAAGAAGATTGAACACATGAACATAAGGCCTTAAGCCCCAGCTTTCCTGAATATCAGTCAGCACTAGAAGGAAAAGTAACATAAATATATGAAGCAGACAAAGCCTATGCAAGAGTCAGATTAGGACTTTGGCTCCATCAAGAATAAAGGCTATTGTTGGATAATTTGAGAGAAATGCTTCGTTGCAGTCTCATAGGAATTGCAATCTGATGACTGCACTAATTTAGCCGACCAGGAACATCAAACATGACACCTTTCTGCATTTGCGAACTCTTCAACTTTAAACATCAAATTTTACTCCCCAAGCACTAGTCCTTCTTTTACTCTGTACCCAATGAAACCAAGTACTTGTAACCCGACAATATTGCTCAACTTGACTCCTAGGAAAACATATTATACCCAAGAATTTGTGAAGAAAGGGATATCATCAAACATACAATTGAACCAAAAACAAAGCACTTAACGAACTTTTGCTACTGCACATTATCCATCCCAAAAATGGGAGGACTTACTAGAAACATCTTTTGTCCAATTCATCCAAGTTGCTATAATTAAATCTACAAGTTATATACCATCAAAACTTCTCATCTAACCTAGGAGTTGTTCCTGGGGTTCCTCAAAAAAAGGTTATTATACAACACAATCCCATCCCTAGGGGAAAAAAAGGTAACACCGAAGAAAGGAAAGAGCGAGATGATGGTTTTTGTTGTTCCCGCGAAGCGAAGATCATTCGCTTGGCGAATAAAGTGGCCTTCCCACTTCCACTCTACCCAACAAAGGAAATAAGTGGTCCACACACTGCTCACATTTGTTCCTTTATTTTTCCCCTTTTCCGTTGAATCTCTTGGTAAGTGGTAATCATAATCAATATCCTTTTATCTTCGTAATCATATTCATCCTTTCTCTTTGTCAGACAATATAGTTTGTAGAATATCACAGAGTGTTACAGAACACGTGAAAGGAATCCAGTTTTAGGATCACTCATAATGCCAGTAGATAGAAATGAGAGCATACTTCTGACGTAAAGCCAGTATTACAAGTGAAAGGCTAACATAGTCCTGCCTGGTGAAATCAAGCCATATAAAGTATCTGCCACATAGTAATTTGAGAAAGAGAGAGAGATTACCCCTAATGTGCATGCTATAAGGCCAGCCTTCTCTCTGTAATCAACCCTTACACACAGAAGAAGAAAAGCTCCGATGTACCAAGGGATGGTACCAAGAAAGAAACCAGAGATGAACCTTGCAAAAAAGCAAGAAAATTTGGAAGTAAGCCAACATTGAAATTTAATCAATCTTTAACAGTAGTCATAAATTGAGTTTATGAAAATCTGGTCACTGCAACACCAGAGAGGGGTAAATCCAGTAGCAACTATCAGATCAACTTTTTGAAATCACTGAGTTGTTTTTCATGTGAGCCTTCACATTATTTCCCCAACATCCAACATACCAGTTTTTATTTTAATATAACATAAGACTCTGACGACAATGAAAGAGCTCTAACATAATAATAAAACCCGAGTATGATTACATACAAAACATTTTTTTGCATAAAGCAAAATATTTATCAATCTGACCACAATATATATAGAAAATTAAAAACAAAAAGGCTCAAGAAAAGATACAAGAGCAGGAACGTACAAGAACCAGCCGATACCCACACCACAGCAAGGAAGACGGTGCTCCCTTATAGGTCTACCTTCAGCAACAGCAGGACCTAAGCCATAGTGAAAAAACATAAAGAACGTGGTGTATATCGTCTTGACAGTAAAATAATGTTTTGAACAACCAAATATTTTCAACTAGCAATTAGAGCAGGAAAAATTTATAAGCATTTTCAAAAGTGTCATTCCTGAAATTTTCTGAGACAGTATGTATAACTAGTTCAACATTCTTCCTGTGTCAGTAGTTCTTTCTTAAATAACATTTGACTCCACTTCTACAACTTTTATGCTTTAAGAAAGCTGGAGACATCACATACTCCCTCTATCCCATTTTACGTGGAAGTTTGTGACTGAGCACAAAATTTTAAAAATTAAAGAAGCCTTTTGACATGTAAGCAAAAAACACCAAAATAAAATCATGAAAATCCAGAACTCCAAAATTTTCTGATAGCCAAAATCTAAGGTGGATTTTTTGCTTTTATAATTTTCCTTATTCTACTCTTTATTCTTCAGTTCACTTTTCAAGCAACACAATCTTGATTTCTTAAAGAATCACGAAGTTACTCTGAAGAAAGTGAATTATCCATAACACATCAATCATCACCTGAACTATAGGAATCTTCTCTATCTTTTTAAGGGGGAAGAGGCATTTTTTTTTCACAAGTGAACAAACCATTTTGTTTTATTTTATTAATATAAGGAAGGGAAGACTTAAAGTAATTGGTAAAGTTGTGCCGTGTGACCAGGAGGTCATGAGTTCAAGCCTTGAAAACAGCCTCAGGCAGAAATGCACTCAGGCAGAAATGCAAGGTAAGACTGTGTACAATAGATCCTTGCGGTCAGGCTCTTTTCTGGATCCTGCGTATAGCGGGAACTTTAGTGCACCGGGCTTGCCCTTTTTCCTATTAATATAAGCAGCCACGCACTGAGCGCCGGACAGTACAAAAAAGGTCACTTCCCAGCAACAAAAAATGGCCAATTGCCTAGTTATAATCCCTGTTCAAGCTGAAGATAATCTATGAAATCTTTCAAATTTACTACTACTTATAGATTCATTAAATAACACCAAAACGCTAGAACAGATAAACATCCAAAGTCGGAACATGGGCTTAGGTTGCTTTGCCCCAGAAGCACCTCTGATTGCTCTTTTTTATTATCACGCACAATTCAACATACAGAAAATGGAATGGTTCTCCATTCCTCTTCTGCAGATTCTTATTGCATTTACAACCCTTCCGATTTCAAAAGGTTCTACATATTTGTTGGCCTCAACCAGCTAACACCAAACATTGCCAAAAAGAGATTTCAAAGCTGACTAGTGTAAAGCTGGAAGAGGTATTTGCTGTCCTCGGTCTCCTTTATTCAATAGAAACACTGTTGCAAATATGCATTCCCCTTGAGTGAGACAATCATAAAGGGAAAACCCACGTAAGACAGGCTACTGTTTTAGAGCCCCGAATCATTTACAAAATCCATTGAAGAAATCTGCAGACAGTTGGGTTAAGCATTTTGTATTATTTTTTGTACTGTGAAGCTCTTCCTATTAGCAGTCTCCACATTGGTGTAACTTCTTTCAAAATCTAAATGAACTTGGTCAATTGACCGCTATAGAGCTGTCACCCTTCCACTTTCCAATCAAACAGTTTCTTCTAACACAAACTTTCCAATCATTTGCCCTCTACCCTGTTCGACTGATAGTCAGTGTTTGAAGTAAAGTTACACAAATCAGCATATCTTACTTTCGAGGAAGTATGACCAAGACAAGTGTCCTATCAGAATTTCACATTCTTCCCACTATGCACTTTGAACTGCAGTCCGGATGAGAAAATGCCCAAAATATCCTGACTTGCTTCCAGAACTCTTACTCAATAGGGGAAAAAGTTTTTCAACTTTGATACTCATTGGATAATGGATTCACTCCTCTATCGTTCTCAATTTAAATAACTATGCGTGCCTACCACACATGACACACTGTACTACCTTTGCTATTGGACTGAAGTGCTGAGGCCGATTTGCGTTCCTTATTTCCTTCCCATAAAGATTCTTTATTTAGAACTTTACTCACATTAGCAGGAGTAGGAATTAATGATATCAAGTAAGCAAGTAAAGAATCTGGAGACAGTAGATTAAAACTAATCTCACTCCTAACAACTAACAATAGACACCGTCTTTCCCAGATTGAGAATGTCGCTAACCAGTTACGATAGGCATCCCCAGGATGTGGGCATGGACATGGGATGTGACATCTGACACCACTTTTGACTAATCATTAAAGCTGATATGAAAAGCTCTTACAAGATTGACATAAAGATCAGACACCACGTCACCTCACAGGTCATAAAAATTCTCAAGTAATTCTCCTCCAAGCACACATAATCAAGGTATCATCAACTTACGCAATGTGCAAAAATTCCATTGAGATCAAGTTCTGTCTCCCTACATGGTAAACTTTTAATTAATTATGTCGAACGGCTATAAACTATTTTGCTTAGTCCTTAAATGATTATTATTAAGAGAAAAAGAGAAGGAGCATCTCACTGTCTTGCCACTGTGAGCTATAAAATATATTGCTGGAAAGCCATTCACTATCACCAAAAACTTTACTATAGAAATAAAGAATTGAGTCCTTCAAGTCCACTTTCCATCAGAACCTATATCCTTGAATGCTCAACAAGAGCCTTCTGTTCATATGATCATAGGCCTTCTTGATGTCTACCTTTTGTATGGATATCCGTATAATTTTTGAGGTTTTTAGTTTGAGTTCATTCTTTTCTATTTTGTTTTTTTAGTATAAATAAATGGAATGTGTTAGATCTAAATCACATGGAGGTATTTGTCTTAATAAGGTATTACAATCTCCCTAAATCAATGGGGACTGAGGTAAAAGCACCATATCCATGACCAACTAATAAAAGTAAGGTTAAAAGCACCATGTCCGTGATTCCAACTAGTTAAAATTAAAGCTTAATAGTTGTTACTTAAAATTAAAGCTTTAATAGTTGAAATTAAAGCTTAATAGTTGTTAATTACATAAGATCTTTGCAAGAATCTTTTCACTTCTGTTAGAGACTTGTATGTCTGCTTAGAACAAGTGTGAGATATAGTGAAAATTTCTTCGGGTTATTAGCTTTAAAAGACATTAAGTATTGAAATAAATTTGACCTAAAGAAAATGCAATTGCTACAGCAGATTCATTAAGACTACTCCAACTAATTTAGAATTGAGACATAATTGATTCATGCTATTTTACAACTACAGCTTAAATTTCTCTGGAGTATTTTGCGACATCGATGTGCAGCTTTTAGTGACTAGTAGAATGGATATTTGTATATTGATATGAAATGGACATCATCACCAAACATATATTTATGAACTTCTTTCATTATGTTTAAATTTTGCATAAAGTTCACCATATGATATTCATATGGTATTTTGATGAGTCCTAACGGTAACAGTTATAATTTCTTCCCTAGGCGTTCCCAACTTGATATAGCTATGCTTATAATCTGCATTATCAATCTTCTTCTTGTAATTCCTCAATGACAAAACCATTATTTCTTTTGATTGGTGAGAAAACCATACTACCAGCGAATCATACTGTAACCAATAACACCCATAAATTCTGCATTCTATTCCGAAATAACTTATTAGCACACAAAAACTATACCTCAACCTATCATACAAATTATGCTATATATACTTCATATAGCCTCTCTACCTCACAAGGCTCTACCCTCCCAGACCGCACTCATAGGATTACACCGGGTGTATGTTGTGGCTGTTGTTATTTTAAAAAGGCGATGAGAAGTTGGATTAGAACTCCCAAGTTTGACAAACAGAATTTATCAACAAGCATAACAGCAAAAAGACCAGGCGCCTGTAGATAAATGAATATGTGGGAAAGCACACCGTGAACAGTTTGATAACCATGAGGATAGTATTGAGGAGGAGCGCTGGCGGCACCAGGCGGAGGAATTGGCTGAGGAAAACCGTACACCGGCTGAGACTGTGGAGGAGGAGGTGGATGATTGGCTACTCCTTGAAATGTACCGTAATAATAATTTACCGGCAAGGGTTCGCCGGTGGCCGAAGAGGCCCTGTTCTTCCCGTCTTCGTCGTGCATACTTTCCCCTGATAGAGATCGAGCAACGGTTAAGGGTTTCGGGATTGAGCCGAAGTCGTATTCTTTTCTGACGCCGATTGTCAGAATCAGATCGACGCGGCGCTGAGATCGGCGATTTGCTGTCTTCGGTTTTTCTTGGGAGGTAAGCTGTGCTGATGGTTTTATCAATTTGTTTTTCAGCTTGGCTTAGCTGGTAAGTTTCACGCCAACACGTGGATATTAAAATTTATTTTTGACAAACTACCAGAATAAAAAATTAGTAAATAAAAAAAAATATTGCATTAGATGACACTGGAAGATTTTATGTAGCAAAATTTTCTCTAGTGCATAGATATTAGTTGAACATCTGAAGTCAGATGAAATTGAAGTCCTATTCAATATGAACGTCTGAGAGACCAGGAACTACATATATAAGCGATTTCCTAACTAAAAAGGTGTCAAATGTTGTTTCATATCATCTCCGAGGTTAGCAAAAATGTCTTTCATGCAATCCTAGCAGCAAAGTCAACCTGCTGGGGGTCGTCGGTGGAAATGATTTTCAAATTTATGCCAACCCCTGCATTGTCAAGAAAAAAGAAAGTGAGTTCTCCAAGTATCCTTGATGTGAGTGAGTTCTCCAAGTATCCTTGATGTGACGGACTTAGAACTCTCGCTAAGACTTTTATGCGATAATAGTTGATTTGCTCATGACTCTTTCACGATTTGGCAAATACTAGTAAGTCTTTTAACTAAGACCGCTAAGAAAACGCTAGATAGAAGATTTATAAGAGAGAAAGAGAGCTTGGAAAGAAGACTTTTATAACTTGGAAGAATGTTTGCAAGAATAAACTACACAGATCCAGAATCTTCCAAACTACCCAAACGCTCCAGATTCTGCTCCGTCGTGTAAGAATAGTGGCGGATCCTGACATTGGGCACCCATTTCCATTCCAAATATGCTCCACGGACCAAATAGCTAAGAGTATTATGTCTAAAACAAAATTCCAGTGTTATGACAAGTCGATTCACACGCTCATCATGTGAGCCCTCAGAACAAAGTCCTCTTAATAAGGATCGATTTACTGTCAAATAACGACTTTATGATGCAAATCCGAATTAGTTGAGTTTAAAGAGGGTATGGGACCCAGATGAGTAACAAAAAACAGAACAAGTCAATCATTTATTAGAGACCATCACAAACCCAAGCCAGCCAAGGAGGAAAGACGGTGGACTGAGAAGCAAGAAGAGAGTTTCTAAGCACAGGAAAAAGAAAGCTTGCAATTCAAGCTAAAAAAGCCCCAAAGATGCAACTTGAAGTAGCACATAATTAAACGAAGAGAAGATCCTTTCTATGAAGAGAGAATTCTAAGAGAACTTCTAAGCTATGGAAAAAAAAAAGAGAGCTCGAAATTCAAGCGGAAAACCCCCCAAAGATGCAACTTGAGTCTTGAAGTAGCAAATAATTAAATGAAGAGGAGATCGTTTCTACAAAGAGAGGACATCTTATACTGGCTGTCAAACTAAGTTTTGTCTTTGAGCAACTAAAAATTAAGATATGGATGTTTATACTCCATTTGAGAAAGAGAGAGCACATACATCGAATGTGGTAGAAATGACAAGTATCTAAGCCTTCCATTGAATATAATCTTTATTTCATCAACATTAACATCGATAAGATTAACTCACATACTTGTATATACAAGTATAGAAGTTCATGAATCAGGAAATGAGATAAAAAAATTGATAAAACTTACCAGAAACAAGAAAAAGAACATCTGAAAGCAGAAAAACACTGGCCAGTTGAACAGATAACAGAATAGTTAGTTCACATAGTAAATTAACCCATCATAGTATATCTGCTTAGTTTCACTAGGTGCCCAAAACATATACATATGCACAAAAGGATAAATAAAGCAACAAACAACATCTCAAAGAGGGAGTTAACAATCAAAACAAAGCAAGTATATACTATATAGTAACTTAAAATGTAATTGAAAAGACAGATTTCATCACCGCACTTTAGGAGGTTTTCACGTGCTACTTTATCACTAGCAGCTTGCTTCTCAACTTGTGGTATCCCTCTGATCAGAACTAGGCTCTCCGAATAGTAACAGAACTAGTCACCAGATCAAAGAGTAACAGCATGCCATTTTCATTCTCAGCTACTCAAACAGCCAATAATTCTGTCGAACCCGAACAGCAGTCCGACATTGCATTTCTTACTCCAACCATATTCATCATCCATTACCCAAACAACAACATTATATTTATTTGTTTTGGCCCAGATTAACATACCAAGGGAATCCTCCAAATCCACAAGATGCCCCTGAGTACACTGTTATTCCCGGCTTAGGTAGTAACTTCTCAAATACTTTCCTACCCACATCAAAATACACCAACACCTCACGTAACCCATACTCATCCTCTACCACAGCAGCCCAATTAAGATGCTTTTCGTCAAATCTTTTGTTAGGCAATCTGCCCCTGAGACGCAGCTAGGACATGATACTAACTTATTTCACTAAAAGTAAGAACTAAACCGGATTTGTTGGAAGAAATGGAATACTCAGGGGTTGTTTGGTGCGAAGGATAATTGTATTTAATTCCGCGTAAAAATATAGTGGCCCTTAAATTAATATTTGATTGGCAAATTCGGGATAAGTTATCCCTCTTCTTAGGTATACTAATTCCACGATAACTTGTCCTAGGATACAAAGGATAAATGACAAAGGTATCCTTTTAAACCTTTTTTAATATCTCATTTTGTATATTTGTGTATATTCACATTATTTTTAACACAATAACATTCACAACCTTCACTCCTTATTTTTATGATATTTTTTCGTATTTTTTTATTAAAAAATTACACTATATAAAATAATTTTTATTGATTAATTCTTTTTTTACTTTAACAAACTTAAAAATGGAATTTCTACTTTTAAATTAATTAAGAAAGTTTTATTTTAAATGCATAGCATGCACACATAAAAATATTTAAGCTATATAAGATGAAAAATTTATTTTAAATATGAATATTGAATAATTAAAGCTAGCAAAGAAAATACATTAAAAAACTAATAAAGTGAAGGATATTTGTGTAAACAAACACCGTATTCTTAAAATTTGTGCAACAAACCAAACATCCAATAAGAAATAATCTCAGTATAACTTATCTCATCATTACTAATCCCAACATAACTTATTTCATCATAACTTGTATTCATACCAAACGACCCCTTAGAGTATTAATTTGGAGATATAATGTATGAAGTGAATATGAAAATAAGGCTTGAAACTTAAGTCATTCAAATGAAAGGAAGTTTCAAGTATTTTGAATATATTATTCAAAGAAATAAGGAGACCGACAAGAATGTCACTCTCCTCATTGATGCACGATGGGTGAAATAGAGGCTTGAATTTAGAGTTTTGTGCGATAAGAAAGTGCCATCAAAATTTAAAGACAAGTTTAATTTTACAGAGTAATAGTTAGACCAACTATGTTATATGGAGTGATGTGTTGGTAACAATCAAGAACTCTCACGTTCTAAAGTTGAAATTCGCACAAATAAGAATATTTCGACAAATATGTGGCAGCCATGAGAGATAATGTTAGAAATTAGGATATTCGGGATAAGGTGGGAGTGAATTTAATGAAGGATAAAATGCAAAAAGTGAAACTGAGATGGTTGGGGCATATAAAGAGGAGATGTTTGAATGTGCCAGCCCGAAGGTGTGAAAAGCTAGCCATGGATGAATTTAGGAGAGATAGAGATAGATCAAAGGAGTATTGACACAGTTCCAACTATCAAGGACATGATTTAGATGGGAGCTTGTGAAGAAAACAGTTTAGGACAGAAGATTATTACGTATCGTAGTGTATTGTCTTGTTACTCGTCCATACTAGTTGTTGCAGCATTGTTCCTACAATTTTTGTTCTTTGGATTTCTATTACTATTATTTTTTATTAATATATGCTGTTCTTGTACTTTTAATTTTTTCTAAATTGCTTTGGAGTATTTTTTCATTGAACCGAGGGCCTATCGAAAATATTTTCTCTATCTTTAAGGTAGGGAGTAAGATAACGATTTCTTTGAGATTATATTGGGTATGTTTTTGAACTTTAAATCGTTTAATTATTTCCTTGGAAAGTTGAAAATTTTCTTTTTCTAATGTAGCAGTGCTTGGTCATCTAAAGTTTTTAAGGAACAATACTTTTAATTGTTTGAGAAGTACTATATTTTATAAGTAGCTTTGTCATATTTTCTGAAAAACTCTTCTGGAAAATAGTTTAATGTTTCTTAAAATCAAATAACTGTTCAAGTGAGTTTACTCAGTGACTAAAAGAGTTTGTAGCAGAAAATGAGCGGACTTTTGCTATGATGTTCTTGTTGTCAAATTAAAACGAACTTACAAAATTATTTTTCTTGCGCGTTTAGTTCAAATAACCGAGTAGGATGAGAGCAAAAGGAGATCAAAATGTTTAGAGACTCAACAAGCATTTGTTACTTCATCTTATCATTGAGATGCCATAAGATGTTCAGTCTCAGATAACATAGATGAAAGTGCATGTGCAAAATTAGCACAAAGAAATGTTTTTTTTATAGATGTAGCATTATCCTGGTTTTCTTTTAGGCCATTAAGAGCAAAACAGAATCTGATTCTGTTATAAGCTGATCTATAGGAGCAGAATAAGATCGAAGGGTAGATATTGAAAATTTGCAGAACTATACGAGATGAGCCCTATTTTAGCTATGGTTTCTTGAGGCTACGCTACCCGAATCCTAATTTTGTAAAATTTGTTGTGAACTCTAAGCATGTCTAATTTAGCAAGATAAACACTCGCTTCTTTCGGCACAACTATAAAATTTTTAGGCTTATCCTCTCATTTCTTGCACAATACAACTTTGAACCATTTTTGTGTTGTTATAATATGTGTAAGATATGGTGGAAAAGAATCCACATTGATTCACTGGTATCCGATACCATACACAAATTATATGAAATGCAAAAGTGATTCCCTTCTAGGCCTTGGAAGGTGTATTTTCTTCTTTTTTTGAAGGCTGGTCATTTGTCAGATTTTACTTGCTACAACCTCCAGCTACTCAAGAAATGAGAACATACTGGTCCTTCCGAAAGAATTCCATGGAGAGAAACCATACTCTCCAGTACCATCCCAAGGCCTTTCATGTATTCGGTCCTCGCCACATTTCTTCTCCTGGATGGAGAGAACTCATCAGCTCCAGTTGGTTAGTTCTGTTGATCCTTTAATGTCTTCGTTCAGATTTCAATTCCTTCTACTACTTAATAATGTTGTGTTGTGATTTTTAACGACCTGATTGAAATGAAAAAAATGTAAATTAACGTTCAGGAAGGATGAAAGCTACAAAAGAATAGTGATGGCCTGCTTTGTGCAATCCGTGTACTTGCTTGAACTTGACAGGCAAGAAAATAGGCACGGCACAGAAACTGCCTTAGCACCACAGTGGTGGACACCCTTTAAGTACAAACTGGTTGAACCCCTTGTAGATGAAAGAGATGGTTCGATATTTGCTGCAGTTCTGGAATGGGATCAAGCAGCAGCCCTGGCTGATTTTGTACCAATAAGGCCAACAGGTGCACCAAAAGTGGTATTAGCAATCAGAGGAACACTCTTGAAGAACCCCACAATAAGGAGAGATATCGAGGATGATCTACGTTACTTAGCATGGGAAAGCCTCAAAGGATCCTTCAGATTCGACAGAGTCTTATCGGCTCTAAAATCAATCATATTAAACCAGCGAGGGAGCAAAAACGTGTCCATCACAGGGCACTCATTAGGAGCTGGTTTTGCTCTCGAGGTATATAAGGCGTTAGCTGCTGAAGGAATTTATGTAGAAGCACATCTTTTCAATCCACCATCTGTTTCACTGGCCATGAGTTTAAGAATCTTGAGCGAAAAAGCTGGATTTGTGTGGAAAAGGTTCAAATCAATGCTTCCTTCTCAATCAGAGTACCAGAGCAGGATCATTCCCGAGGGTGTAGCTGAAGATACAGAATCAAGAATCACTTCAGAGCTAAAGCAAATGCTGCCTATGCCTCATTTATATGTTAACACAAATGACTACATCTGCTGCTACTACAATTATCCAGATGGAGGACAAAACTCTAGTTTCAATGTTGGTAACAAGGAGAAAGAAGCAAAGCAAACCGGGGTAAAGCTTTTTGTGGTGTCAAAGGGAAAGCAGAGGTTTCTTGAAGCACATAGGCTGAAACAATGGTGGTCTGATGACTTGGAACTCCAAATGGCTCTCAATAACAGCATGTTACTAAGTAGGCAGCTCAGCTCCTTATACCATTCAAGCTCCAAAACAAATTCAAGGCTAGTATCTTCACAAAAGCAAATCTCAGCCGTTTGGCACTTTTATCCTTCAAAGTGGATAGAAGAAAATGACTCTGCATTTCTTTCATTAAGTTAAGTGATACTGGCATATGTGTACTTGAAATTGGACTGGTAAAGATTGAAATTTCAAAATAAAATATTGTAAGGCTTGAGATTCTGCATTTCAGCAAATGACTGGTGCTAAATAGGGAAAAATAGATGCGTAAGAAGCATGTATTTATAAAAAGAAATGACGCGTGAAATGTAGTCTCAAGTCAAAAGCAGGTAAAAACAGTCATAAAGACGCAAACTCATCTCGATATAACAACATTGCCAAATCAGATATATTTAAATTTTGATATAAATCAAAGTTTCATAAATCTTGTTACCTAATAGCTCTACTCGTAGCCTATTTTTTTCCGAGGTTTGTCCTCGGATTGTTGATACTTGATATTATGGAAAATGGTACGATTTTTCATCAAAATAATATAACATAGTATAAAAAAAACGATGAGTAACAATCATCCAAAAAGTTTGAAAAAGAAAAGCTGATGCAAAAGCGACAAGTCTCTGTCGGGTCCCCAGTTCTGTCACAAAAGACAAATACATGCTCTGTTTTGGCAACCCTAAAATCCTTCTTCTTTGTGAAAAATCAAGATTTTTTCTGTGATTTTGCAAAACCCTTTTCCCTCTCGAAGATGCCGCCTAAAGGCAAAGGAAATGGGAAGAAGAAAGGTAAAGGGAAAGGGAAAGAAAAAGGGGATTCCAAAGAAACTAAATGCAGAGATGCTGCAGAACCAACTTCCCACTTCTATTTCCCAAGAGAAATCATCTCTAACATACTTTCCCGGCTCCCTGTCAAGACCCTTTTACGATTCAGGTGTGTTTGCAAGCAATGGCGGAACCTCATTTCTAAGCCCAACTTCATAGCCGCCCATTTCCGTCATTCTTCTTCTTTGCAGTTCTCCGGTTCATCCATTCTTATAGGAACCCGCCATGAAGAGTCGAACAATCATGTACTCTCACTGTACAACCCGCCGGAATCAGCCGTCCAGCTGGACAGCCCTTTTCCTTGTTTCTTCCCCAATATGTACATTGTGGGTCCTTGCAATGGCATTGTCTGCCTTTTTAATCCGCCTTGGGGTGAACTGATTACCCTTTGGAACCCGGCAATGAGAAAGTATGAGATGGTGGAGCTCTCTGAAAGCTTGCCCATTCAAGGACTGCACTTTTTGGCGTCTATTGGTATGGCTTTTGATTTCCAACAAAACGATTTGTTGATCTTGAGAATCTTTTGTGTTGGCATAATGTCTGATGTCCCAAACCATGTTGAGATGTATTCGACCAAGAGTCGAAAATGGAAGAAGCTGAAAAATGACATGGTTTTTCATATTGTTGAGTTTACTTGCAATGTGATTGTTAAAGGGGTGGCGTATTGGTTGGTTTGTATGCCTGATAAATTTGGATCACGTGCTGTGTTTGTGCGATTTGATGTGGGCAAACTAGTATTTGAGAAGTTACCATCAATTGGAAGGCGTAAGAAGCATCAATATCTTGTGGAATTGGAGGGTTCTCTTTGTATGTTAGACTGGGATCATAAAGATGATTGTCATATGGATGTTTGGGTAATGGATGATGTAGATGGTTGGAGTATGAAATACAGTGTTGGACCGTTAGTCGGGTTTGACCAAATCTTAGGTTGTTTGAGGAATGGTGACATTGTAGCTAAGAATGAAAAAGGAGTGGTATTCTTATATGATCCCAAAACTAGTTTAGTCAAGGAAAAATTCATCATTGATAATGTTAAGAATGGATCTTATGTGATTGTTGACTATTCAGAGAGCCTATTTCTGATCGGAGGGATGCTACCAGTTAAGAAGCAAGATGCTCAAGATAAATTGGCGCGCAAAAGACTCACGAGGTTCGGTCATCATTTTATCATTATAATCTTGTTTATGTTACCTTGCCATGAGAGAATCCGTGTATGTGTTATAAAGGCACTCGGGGAACTTAGCACGTTAACTCTGATGTGTAAACAAATCTGCTGATTACTTTAGTTAATTCTATCAATTGGTTGAGATGTTTGTGTATGAGTGCTATTCTTAAGCTTCTATTTCTAACCATCTTATTATCGTATAGCACTAGAACATAGACCAATTAAATGAAACGGAAAAAAGAAAGAAGAGATGATAGAGAGTCCATTGAGAAGTTTAACATGTATCCAAGGTAAACTGCTCTGTCAATTAGTTGAGACACATACTAGCTTAGCCAAATACCATTGATTAAGTAAACATTGGTCCAGTTCTGTCGACATTTCCTTGTAAAATAATAGAGTTCTATCGTGCAGAGAGTCTTTGATGTTTAATAACAAGGATAAATACATACAGAGAACTGTATTCCCTGGTCTTGGCGCTTTTAGCTTTTAAGCTGGCCTTTGAATCAATAGTGATAAATGTGAAATACTAACAGAAGAATATATGGAACTTTGATCATTATCGTTTTCACTTCTTTTTTTTTTTTTTGGCATTCTCAGAAACAGAAGAACAAATGGAACTTGGAATTCAACATTATGTCATTTTGTCACAGAACAGTAGTAACAACATATCAATCCAGCAACTGTAGAGCTAATAGTACTTCCAATATTGCAGTTAGCATAGATGCTAATAGTAAATGAACATGCTTTCTTGTAGGTTTCTACCTTTTGCATACATCTTGTATGTTGAATTTTCCCATTACATGGATAAACTTTTAACTCAAAAATAGATATTTTGAGAAACTTAACAAAGTATTTTTTGATGATGCAGGACTTGCTTAAAGTTCTTGATGGGACAACCCTCAGAAATCGTCATACCCTGATTGCTCCTTTCTGGCTAACTACAGAGATGACATGAACTTTTTGATGTCTTTTAGTTGGAATATAGTTTTTTTGGCGAATTCATGTTTGTGGTAATAAACACTTTTTCGATTTCTCTTTTCACTTCGTAACATCTATCTTTCATTTTCCCTGCTTTCTTCACTCAACGTTTGGCCTGTATGGTTTTATGTTTCGTAGTTATTTGCATATGTGAACTGGTCTTACTATGATAAACGATGCTTTTGTTCATGCGTATTGAGTAAGGGATTTTAAACCAAAACAGATGGCCTTTGTAAGCTGAAGCAGTGAATAGATAATTTTGCTCACTGCTTTTCAAGATTTCAGTGAAGAAACCATAGATTTTTACTTTGTTAAGTATTCTAAATCTGATTTGGTTTTCAAATTAATGATCTCTTCTTTTTTTCTTTTTTTTTGTTGTTAAACTCAACTATAAAATCGATTCAAATCACCTTATTAGTTTAGTGGGTATCCATGCACTTCATATTCATCCGGAATGTGGTGTGGGTATGAGGTTGTTAGGTAGATGTGAGTTTGGATTGTAATTTTATTAGTTTAGATAAGACACAAGAATAAAATTATTTTACGAAATAAATGGGATTTTTTATAATAATTTTAAATTTAATCGTAAAAGTTTTATGATGAATACGTTGACGTGAGAGATATTTTAGAGCAAAAATATAGATGTTTTTACATCAAATTTAATAATTTAAGAATATTCTAGTAAGGAAAAACCTATTCGAGTACTCATTTTTGGCTCAGCATAATTAGTTTTGAATTTAAAATAATTACCGGATTAAGAGTCAAAATTTTCCCTTTAATGTGTTAAAAATGGTTCAAAAATGTTCTTCCATCTACCGGACAAATTTGTCTTATACTTCATAACCTCTTATGTTTTCCATTGAGTTTTCTCTTTACTTAATTTGCCTCATTTTCTTTAATTAGGTAGTTCTTTTGGGTTCATAAATCTTTGCTTATGTGAATATTTCAATTTGACTAAGACCAGTGATATTTTGCTCATACGAATCATATCAAAAAATAATACATTAAATATTATAAACATGCCCAAAGTATATATGATTCGCTATTTGCTTACATTCATTAGTTTGCAAGAGATTCAGTGTCGATTTTGACGAATATGTGAAGCAGTATTTTTAGTTCTAAGGAGTTGTCAATAAGTCGTACTCCTTACAGTTGTTGTGTGGCCAGCATTCTGGTAATCTCCTGACAAATATATCTTTATTGTACCCACAAATTGGTGATGAAGACAAAATAATAGAATATGTTGTAGTTTTCAACGTTTTAAAATATATTTGCAAAAAGTATCCTAAACAAGTGGCTGCATTGTGCCAACATTTAATTGTTGAATGGAACGTGATTGATTGAAACGTAATCCAACATAATTTTGATTCATCATTTCAGATTAGACTCCTCATTTTATGTTAGCGGTCCTACAAATATTTCTGAAATATTTCACTGCATCACTTTTCTATTTACTACTAATATTTAATATGAAGTATATATTTGGTCCCAAGAATGTTTTCAGTCCTCAATTAACACCAAAAAACATATATAAGCCATGAGATATTAATCTCTGGAAAGGAACATATGCACCACGTAACTTTTTATGTATTAAACACTAATATGCAAAGTCTTACCTAGGTTAACTAGTATTTTGATTGTACATAAGAACAATCAGAACTCATAATTTATATATATTAAAATCTTAATAAATACTATTAATGAATTTGAACATATAATTATTTAACATTACGATGAGTTCAATATTAAAAATCGTGTTACATGTATCGGGTTAATAGTGAAATTATTATGGGTGCATTTGGTTCGAAATATTTTCATGGAAATTAGTTGATTTCTTATTTATTTTCTCATGTTTGGCTAGTACGTGAAAACATTTTTTTTAAAAAAAAATTCTAGTGTTTGATTGCATTGGTGAATCAAAAATATTTTTCAGAAAATATCTTTTAAGGTGGAAAAGTGATAACAAGTCGAAGGATTGTACGGAATGGAATATGAAAAACGTTCTAATTTAAGATTGGAAGAGAGTTTTGAAAATTATTTTTTATATTTTTTTGAAGAAAAGTCATTTCCTTAAATTTGAAAAAAAAATGAATTGAGTTAAAAAATATTTTTCAAAACATTTAAATCAATCAAATATGAACAAACTTTATATCAAGCGCACTCTATATATAAATTATTTATTTTAAAATGTCATATTTATCTTTAGATAGTACGAACACTATTTAAAATCTCCGATCAAACAATGCATAATTGCAGCAATTATTTTTTTTCCCCTTCAACTAACCAAAATCTATAGTATATAATTTTGTGGCAAAGTTTCATATTATTAATTGCTCCACTGTCACAATGAAACAGGTACTCGTCGTATAATAAACAATATTTGTAAGAGATAATTGTTTGTTCCTATCCAATGACCTCATCAATTACCAAAATTCCAGAAACAATTATCCTAAATAATGTCATCAATTGACTATTTTAAGGATTCCACAATGATTAATCAGGAATCTTTTCACTTAGACCCCTCCTTCTAGAATCTGTCATTTGATAATATTGAAAACTGACCTATAGCTGCTGGAAGACATAATTGTTGTACGTTTGCTTATGTAATTCTGATCCAACTTATAAAAGTTAACAGTAAAAAGAATTATTTCATAATATAAAAAATAACCAATTCTATTCTTAGGTATATAAACTACGTTACCCCGTACGTCCATCGAGGCAGGAAATAAATCATTAACTTGAGTGAAGTCTTAGGCGTTGTGCTATATATATATTTATAGCACAACTTCTTTTACGGTCAAATCCTGATTTCATTACGCTTTACCAAGTGGTTATATAGTTATATAGCGTAAGTTATGCGGTAAAAAATTTGAGAATGGATGGTTATTTATGTCTAGATCATGGATAAATAGAAATTTATATATTTGATTTTGAAAATAGATACGTACACAATACACATGCATATTTGAGATATAATATTCGAAGGTAAATGGATTCTTTTAAGGTGCCTATTGAGTGTGAAATGAATATATTATTGAAAAACTGAATATTTTGTATTTCTTTTTTTTTTTGTGTGTTTCGGAATTGACTTTTCAATTTTTCTGCTACAACAGAGCATGATATTCTTCTCTTTTTCCCAGCTGATGCCTACTACAACTGCTTCAATTTGCATTTTCAATAGTATAAACATCCTAGAATATTGATATTTCTACCTAGCTTTATCAATGTAATAGTATAAACTTTGATCTTCATAAGATAGTTCTATTTTCTTTAAAATTGACAAACGTGCACGAGCCATCTAGTTTTTTAGATGAGTTGGTCCCCTACACTCAGGAGGTTTTTGAAATTAAGTCCTTTTAAGTTTAATTAGCAAAATGCTATAGGTGGGTGCTTCTCTCATATATAGATCAAGATTATAATCAAAGTCTTGACTTTTTTGCTTTAATAAAGACTTTATTTATGAGAAAATTAAAAAGAGTGATGGTGCCAAAAATAATTAGGTAAGTATATTATTTATTATCAAAAACAAATAATATCCTCTAATCATCAACCTTATCTGATGTATGTATATTTAATACTAAATAGTATTCATATATATGTACTACACACCTACATGTCTCTTTCTTCTTGGTATGTTCATAGTTTTGTTTTGCTTCTGCGTTAAAGATTTAATTTTTTATATATTATTAAAAAGAGAGGACAAAGTCATCATATTCAGCCAAGTGATAGCATTAGTTAAGTTAGGGAAGAATTAGTTATTATTATCCTTTAATTTTAAATTTATTACAATTATAATTTGTTATATAATTCTTGAATTGATATATAATTTATAAACCGAAAAAATAGAGTTTTTTCTTTTTTGCTTCAAGGCCTAATGATTTGAAGATCGTAGTTTTGATATTCAATTTTGATAGTCACCTTAGTTTGTCATCTTTTTAAATATTCAAATAATAATATTTTGTGTATATGTCATTTCATTTATAGATAAAACATTAGATAAGAAAAAATAAATAATATCATATCTATATCTATATATTATTAAAAGGAGAGGACAAAGCCACCATATTCAGCCAAGTGGTAGCATAGAAGAACGACACTTGGCAAATTAGGCTAAAATTAGTTAAGTTAGGGAAGAATTAGTTATTATTATCCTTTAATTTTAAATTTATTACATTTATAATTTGTTATATATGTCACGCCCCGGGAGGGTACCCTAGGCGTGGCCGGCACTCAAAGGCTATTGCTAGTCCCCAAGCGAACCACTTAGCATTCATCACATCATTCATTATAAACATTGCGGAAGGAGATAGAAAATAATACCTAAACAAAGTGGGCCAGTGGCCAAACATCAAAACTGTTCATTTCACCAAGCAAAGGAGTATTGCTCAGGTATCATAACATTCACCTTGACTACATTATGTCTACAAAGCCTCTAACATTCCTTAAAACGTCTAAGAAGAGGACCATGACAAACCATGGCTACTCGACTCAAAAGAACAGGATAACATTCATAAATAAAGGTTTCCTCCGGAAACAAGGAGGCTCACCACAGTCAGAACTTGGAAACACTTGACCTCAACGGAGCGGCTGCTGAAGTCCTCTAGCTCCTGTATCTGCATTATGAAACGATGCAGCGCCAAATGGCGTCAGTACGTGGAATGTACTGGCATGTAAAATAGCTGGAACACATCATTAGAATCATCCGAACATAACGTACATCATCATGAGACTTTAACATTTATATCAGGGAAACATGAACATTGACCTTTACATTAACATTGACCTTTACGTTAACATTGACCTTTGCATTAACATTGGCCTTTACATTAACGTTGACCTTTGCATTAACATTGGCCTTTACATTAACGTTGACCTTTGCATTAACATTGGCCTTTACATTAGAGTACTATTAGGGAAACCTTTTCTAAGAGGCCTAACTGGGAGTTTCTTTAACCGACAACCATCACTTATGAGCCAGTGATGGTACAACGAAGCGATGCCGTTGCTACATCCGTCCAATACCCTGCCCGGGGCAAAGGACATTCATTAGAAAAGAAACAGTAGTCCTCATTGGGACAAGAAAGGTGTCATCCGCATTGCGGTTCAATCCTCTCTTCCTACGCGGGCCACGTAGTTAATGGATTCAGGTGGGACTCACCTTTCTATCCATTTCGGTGCTCGATGCTCCTCCCAGAACTCGACATGCTCATAAAACATTAACATTCATTAGTCCCATAGGGACGCATTTCATCATCATTAGTCCCCATAGGGGCACAATACATTATCATTGGCATCAACATTCATTTGTCCCATAGGGACACATTACATTGTCATTAGCATCTCCTTTACATCAACATTAACATCATTGTCATTCCATCTCATTAACATCAACATCATTGACTTTAGGGACACTAGTTTAGGAACTTTGACTCTCAACTTAGAGACAATTCCACACTCCCATTCTCAACATTCATCATTCATTAATTTGTCATTACTCTAGACTCTACACACACACCCATGTTCATCATGCATGCTTTTCTAGAATACATATGCGATAGATATAAGGTTTTCAACTAAATGCTTTTCAAGAAAATAGTTTAAAAAGGATGCATGAGGGTTTTTATGAGGGTCATCATCAATGCAGGAAAATATGTAGGTTTATGCATAAAATAATGGCATTTATTCATTACATTACATGAATTAACATGTTTCACTTCATTACCCTAACATCATTCACCATTAGACTTTAATACCTTACTCAAGGGGCACATGGGAGGACATTCCCATGCTTTAAGTTTAGCCTTACATACCTGAAAGAAGATAGTCACACTAAAGCACCTTCTTTCCTCTTGCTCTCTTCAACCTCCTTCAAGCCCTAGCCTTAAGAACCTTAGGAAGACTTCTTCAATGGGGTTTTTCAACCCTTTTTCGTGAAAACCGACCTATATAGGTCATAGGGGTACGTTTAGGATAGGTGGGATTGGACCATAATGCCCTTGGAAATTTTAAGAAATTAAATCCCGTCCTGAAATAACACAGTCCGCGACGCGGACTGGTCGCGGACAGTGCATTTTCGGAAACTCAACTCCGTCGAAATTTTCAGGAAAAGGTAAGTGTGTCTCCGCGACCAGTCCGCGTCGCGGTTCCGTCGCGGAGGCTCACTGTTTTTCGTTTTGGAACGAAAAATTATCTTTTGACTCGGTTGCTCTAAAATTCGACCGAGACCTTTCCCCCACTCCATTTTCAGTGCTGATCATGAATCCGCTCTCGGATTTCTGATCCGAGCATCGGAAGGCACGTTTCTCGCACACCTCTCCTTGAGGGGTATTTCGGTAATTTCGCGGGCGTTACAATATAATTCTTGAAATGATATATAATTTATAAACCAAAAAAAATAAAGTTTTTTTTGTTGTTTTTTTGCTTCAAGGCCTAATGATTTGAAGATCGTAGTTTTAATTTTCTATTTTGATAGTTACCTTGGTTTGTCATCTTTTTAAATATTCAAATAACAATATTTTTGTGTAATATGTCGTTATTTCATTTATGGATAAAACATAAGATAAGAAAAAATAATTAATATCATATCTATATCTATATATTATTAAAAGGAGAGGACAAAGCTATCATATTCAGCCAATTGCTAGCATAGAAGAACGACACTTGTCAGTTTAGGCTAAAATTAGTTAAGTTAGGGAAGAATTAGTTATTATTATCCTTTAATTTTAAATTATATAATTCTTGAAATGATATATAATTTATAAATCGAAAAAAATAAAGTTCTTTTTTTATTTTTGCTTCAAGGCCTAATGATTTGAAGATCGTAGTTTTAATATTTAATTTTGATAGTTACCTTAGTTTGTCATCTTTTTAAATATTCAAATAACAATATTTTTGTGTAACATGCCGTTATTTCATTTATAGATAAAACATTAAATAAGAAAAAAATAAATAATATCATATCTATATCTATATATATTATTAAAAGGAGAGGGCAAAGCCACCATATTCAGCCATTTGGTAGCATAGAAGAACGACATTTGGCAGTTTAGGCTAAAATTAGTTAAGTTAGGGAAGAATTAGTTATTATTGTCCTTTAATTTTAAATTTATTACATTTATAATTTGTTATATAATTCTTGAAATGATATATAATTTATAAACCGAAAAAAATAAAGTTTTTTTTTTTTTTTTGCTTTAAGGCCTAATGATTTGAAGATCGTAGTTTTAATATTCAATTTTGATAGTTACCTTAGTTTGTTATCTTTTTAAATATTCAAATAACAATATTTTTCTGTAATATGTCGTTATTTCATTTATAGATAAAACATTAAATAAGAAAATATAAATAACATCATATCTATATCTATATATATTATTAAAAGGAGAGGACAAAGCCACCATATTCAGCCAATTGGTAACATAGAAGAACGACACTTGGCAGTTTAGGCTAAAATTAGTTAAGTTAGGGAAGAATTAGTTATTATTATCCTTTAAATTTAAATTTATTACATTTATAATTTGTTATATAATTCTTGAAATGATATATAATTTATAAACCAAAAAAAATAAAGTTTTTTTTTTTGTTTTTTTGCTTCAAGGCCTAATGATTTGAAGATCGTAGTTTTAATATTCTATTTTGATAGTTACCTTGGTTTGTCATCTTTTTAAATATTCAAATAACAATATTTTTGTGTAATATGTCGTTATTTCATTTATGGATAAAACATAAGATAAGAAAAAATAAATAATATCATATCTATATCTATATATTATTAAAAGGAGAGGACAAAGCCATCATATTCAGCCAATTGCTAGCATAGAAGAACGACACTTGGCAGTTTAGGCTAAAATTAGTTAAGTTAGGGAAGAATTAGTTATTATTATCCTTTAATTTTAAATTATATAATTCTTGAAATGATATATAATTTATAAATCGAAAAAATAATTTTTTTTTTTTTGCTTCAAGGCCTAATGATTTGAAATCGTAGTTTTAATATTCTATTTTGATAGTTACCTTAGTTTGTCATCTTTTTAAATATTCAAATAACAATATTTTTCTGTAATATGTCGTTATTTCATTTATAGATAAAACATTAAATAAGAAAAAATAAACAATATCATATCTATATCTATATATTATTAAAAGGAGAGGACAAAGCTACCATATTCAGCCAATTGGTAGAATAGAAGAACGACACTTGGCAGTTTAGGCTAAAATTAGTTAAGTTAGCCAGTTAGGGAAGAATTAGTTATTATTATCCTTTAATTTTAAATTTATTACATTTATAATTTGTTATATAATTCTTGACATTTATATAATTATAGTTATATTTCTATTATACATTTTTCAAGTTTATTATGTTCAAAGAGTGATTTGATAAAATTACTTTTATTATTTACTGTTTCTTAATTATTGTGTCATGCCAATAATGTTCAACTATTGTTTAACGGAGGGAGTAGTTAAACTACTATTAAATTTTTAGGTGTGAACAATTTTCTTAAAATATGTGTATACATACAAGTTAAAATTTTTATTATTTTGAAAGGGAGGGGTAAAGATTCTTATGTCTAAAAAAAAAAAAAAAAACCTTACTCTTCATCAGCTCATTTTTATTTGTATATTATTTTAAAAATAGATATTTCAATGCTCATTTCAAAAATAGGTTCTCACTTTTACTTGTTATTTATAACATATCAAAAAAAGATAATATTTTTTATGTGGTTTTTCTCAACATCAATTATATACTTATCAAATCATTTCTTAAGCTATAAGGACATGCATCAATTAATATACTCTATTTATTTCATTTTAGTAGTCAAGTATACTAAAAAGTGTTTGTTTCAAAGTAGTTGTCAATCTGAACAATAAAAAGATAACTAATTATTTTTTTCAAGATTTACTCTTAACATTGATTATCTAGAATTAAAAGACATGTAAATAGATGGAGATTGAAGAAATAATAAAGGATATATTAGTCAAACTATAATTATAATTAATTTTTTTCTTTGTGTAAAACTTATCGTGATGATTAAAAAGGAACAAAAGAAGTATTTTACTCCTTCCTGTTCAAAAATAAGTAATTAGTTTATATACTGCACACCCTTTGAGAAAAGAATATGAAGACATCTATTAGACATTACTTTTCTTTTTAATCCTTTTTATTCTCAAGTTACTTTATAGAATGATTAAATATTGATTATGATAATAATTAAATTTGTGAGATGATATATATATATATTAAAAAAATATTTAAACACTTAATTTAAATCATATTATTCTTTATAAAATTATAAATGTAACTATGAAAATAGTGTAATTTTTCTCCTAGAAAATATAGAATTTCAATAATTAAAAGGGGATATATGAAAAAAAAAGTTTCAAATATTCATCTTGAACTTAGAAAAATTTAATCATTTTGAACTATAAAAAAAGCCCCCAACATTAAGTTAATATGGGATGGAGAGAGCTTGAAAAAGGAAAGAAACTAATTTTCGTATCAAACAAAGAAATTTGAAATTTAATTTTTAAAACACATATTGTGTATTTATTTATTTTTAATTCAGGGCAGATACCTACTAATTACATTATTTACATATTCAGCTCATAGATATGGAGGATAGTCCACTTATACATCAATATATAAATCAGCTAATTGTCATAGATACATACATATTCAACTCTGTTTATCACTGACCACAAGCAACTCATAAATTTTAAAAATTGCTTTGTGCACGATTATTTTAGGAATATATTAAAATAGTCCATTATTTTTTATTTAAAAGAGAATTATTGGCAAATTGTGTCAAAAAGAACTTTTCTCCAAGGGTGTGACAATAAATTAACTTGTCAAAAGAGAAATTGTGTTAACAATAAATTATCTTTTGATTTTAGGAAAATGGTCAAAACTATTCCTGAATTATTTGAAATTGAACAGAAATATCTCTTCGTTAAGTTTGACTCAAAAATACTCCTCTTTCTAATGAAAATGAAAAAAGATTTAAGATATCCCCGAAGTATCATAAATAGAGTTAGGGTTGGATTTTTAATGTAAGGGGAAAATTTTTAAATAATAAATTTAAAATTTTAACGGAAGAGTTGCTTTTAGCCAAAAAACGAATAAAGGATATTTTCGCTTCATTTCTAATAGACCCTTTTTCATTTCTGTTAGAAAGAGGATATTTTTGAGTCAGAAATTTAACAGAGGGTATTTTTGAGTTAGAAATTTAACAAAGGGTATATTTGACTCAGAAATTTAAAGGAGGATATTTTTTAACATAAATTTAATAGAGGGCATTTTAAACCTTTTCTCCTTTGATTTTTAAATTTAATAAATAAAAATAATTTTTTCTTTTTTAATATAATAAATTCATAAATTTGAACGAATTCCGACAAAAAGAAGAAAGTCAAGATTAGGGTTTGTCAAACAGGCGGATTAAGTTGAAATTGAAAATACTAAAATCAGTTAAAATAGAAATTGAGTTGGGTTATGACTCGTTCAAATTTACTTTGGGTTCAAAGGGGTTGGAACTCAAATTGACTAATAATTTTAATATATTATTATTTATTTTTTATAACCACAAATTGAATTTCAACTCGAGAAAATAAAAAGTTACAAATAGATGGATGAATCCTAGACAATATAAAATAGATAGAAATTCATGCAAGTAAAGAGTTTTAGAACGAGTTGAAACTGGAAATTAAATTTGGCTCAATTGAAGATTCTTCAAAATTGGTTGAGGCTTGAACGGATTGGAAAACTACCACTGCAAGACCTTACAACAAATGGTGGATTGGTCTACACTCCTCCACCACTGCATTTGGAACATTTGGCTCCAACGAAACAAAAACATGTTCCAACAAACAAAGGAGAACATCTCCTTCACCATCATTCAAAACCAAGCCATCGAATACCAGCACATCATCAACAACCAAATACCTCGTACTTCCTCCCACCATCGTCTCTTTGCCCTGGTAAAATGGAACCCCCCTGCACAAGGCCACTTCAAGCTCAACACCGACAGCCCAAAGGCCCCAAAGGCAGCGCTAGTGGACTAGGAGGAGTTACAAGGGACCATAAAGGAGACTGGATCATTGGGTTCTCACACTCCCTACCCACCCAAGACCCATCCTCCTCGAACTCCTGGCCCTTAAGATTGGACTCATGATGCCACTCTCTAGCAACTCCTTTCCCTTTAAAGTTAACACTGACTCCCTCGAGGTCGTAAACATGCTCCAAAATGGCAACCCATTTTACGCTAACATTATCTTTGAGTGCAGATTCTTGATGCAGAGCATGGGGAAGGAAACAGTGGAACACAAGCAAAACCAGCTTACAGATGTTTTGAGGCAGGAAGCAACAAAAAGAACGCCAGGGGAAACACCTACTTTTTTGTCGGGACCACCAAGCTATGCGCTTAAAATATTTTGGGCGGACCACCTAGGTACTATGAATAAACGGTTATTACCTAAATGTAATTATGGGCCAGTAATCACTGAGCAAGGCCAAACCAACTCTATCGCTGCCCACTGACGCACATTTTGTAATATGCACCTTTGATAATATTTATCTAATTTCCTCCGTTATTACCAAAAAAAATGGCGAAAATGACCAATAAATAATAATAAATATGCAATATTTTAGTTGTCATTTGTGCTTTCTAAAAGTCAATTTAATTAAAAAAATTAAAGTAAGTTAATTTCATATTTTAAAATAAAAGTTAGATATTAAAAAATTATACAAAAAGTATTATTGATTGTAATATTTTTTCATATCAATATAATAGAAAAATGTATTTATTAATTAAAATTTATATAATTTGACTCTAAAAATTATGACAACAAAGAAAAAAAAGGTAAATGAATGGGCTGAGCTAAAATATGAGCCAGTTAAAAACTGGATATGTTTGAGGTGACAAAATGGTTTGGGAAAAAGATAGGCTGACCCAGATTTACTTATATTTCTATGAGTAAAAGATATTCCACTTTATAATTTAATATTCGAATATAAATCAGTAATTTGATAATTAATTTGTAAGAATTGTTTCATATTATTATTATTAACTGTATTATATTTGAAATCAAAACATAATTATCAAGACTTGACCTGATCTGAACCAAGGAATTAGCTTCGAAATCAAGAATCAAGTTTAAGGTTTAGGTCGAAAGTTGAAGTTAGAATAAAAAATAAGAAGGGATGAATGAGATTATTGGGGAGAAGCTAGAGGTGGCCCCTGTGGCTGCCAAGATGAGGGAAGCGAGACTGCGATGATTTGGACATGTGCAAAGAAAAAGTATCGATGCTCCTGTTAGGAGGTGTGAAAGGTTGGATCTAGGAGTTACACGGAGGAGTAGAGATAGACCGAAGAAGTATTGCGGGAGGTGATCAGACAAGATATGGCGAAACTTGATCTCACCGAGGACATAACCTTAGATAGAAAGAAGTAGAGGTCTCGAATTAGAGCAGCAGGCTAATAGGTTAGTAAAATTAGGTTGATGTCTGACCTTGGGGTATAGTAGAATAGTAGAATTAGTTGTGTTTTTATATCCTGTGTTGTCATTATCCATCTTGGGATTTGTTACAAAATTTATTTTATTTTTTAAAAACGACGGGAATCTCTGTTACAGATCTCAATTAAGGAATTTCCGAGTTCACGTTTTTTTTCGCCGGGAAATTAACAATCGGTTGCCGGTCCGGCGAATTCTGTACGGACGCTGCAGTTTGATTTTTCGCGGTTGAATTTTGGAATTCGTTGGGTTCTTTCTCTTGTTCTTGCTGACATTCATCACAACAAAACTTTTTGGACTATTCTTAACTCCGACTAGATTATTCCGGCGACGACTCTTCTCCCTTTCTTGTTTTGGAGGACCACTGTTCAGATCTTCACAGATACCAATTTCCAACGGCTTTCAGCAGTTTCCGGTAGTGTCCAGTTGTTTCTGGCAACTTTCAGTGTTTTCCGGTGACGTCCAGCCATCGTCCAGCCATTTTCCGGCCAGATTCTTTCTATTTTCAGTCACTGCACCAAAACAGTGATTGGAGAAATTCTGGCGACTTAGCAGATTCCTGCAGATCCCGAAGGCACGGTTCTACTTCCAACCTTACGAATATCATACAGGTACATTGTTTATCAGCTAGTCCGATCAACATCTTGCAGCAGTCAGATTCCAACCACTCTCCGGCGACCAGGTTCTATCATTCCTCATTTTTCTACTTCTTGACTACACTAATTCATTTGCGAATTTCCTTCATAAACATTTCTAGACTTTGTTCTATTATTCTAGACTCTTGCTTCATTCCTCACTGTTCTAGACTCTTGTTTCTGTTTTGCTGTTTATTGTTGCTCTTGAATTCTGTGTTGGCTACTGTTTTTGCTTGAATACTCTTTGACTCTGTGATACTTTGATTCTTTGCTTTATACTATTGCTGTTACATTTACTTCTTTATATTAGGGACTACATTATTGCTGTTGCTATTGTATTGTGTGATATTGTACTGCTGGGTTGTATTGTTGTTGTATTAGTTCGTAGTTGGTGGCGTCCGGATCTGATGGTAGAGTAAGGTCATGTCGTTGGTTGGGGTCGGGGGTAAGAGGTGGTAGGAAGGGCACGGGCTATTCTAAATTAAGGGTAGGATCGTGGAATATAGGTACACTTACAGGGAAATCCATAGAGCTAGTAAAGTGTCTTAAGAGGAGACAAATTAATATAGCGTGTGTTCAGGAGACTAGATGGGTAGGGACCAAAGCTCGGGATGTAGACGGGTTCAAGTTATGGTACTCGGGGGGTTCTAGGGACAGAAATGGTGTAGGTATACTAGTAGATGAGGACCTTAGGGATTATGTGGTGGAGGTTAGGAGGTTTAACGATAGGATGATGTCTATTAAACTGGTGGTGGGTAAGCATGTAGTGACTGTAGTTAGTGCTTATGCGCCCCAAGCAGGTCTAGAGGAGGAAGTCAAGAGGCTCTTTTGGGAAGAATTGGATGAGGTGGTGAGGGGCATACCAATGACGGAAAAGCTTTTCATTGGGGGAGACTTTAACGGACATATTGGGGCTACCAGTAGTGGGTTTGAAGATGTCCATGGAGGCTTTGGTTTTGGGGAAAGGAATGGAGGGGGGACGTCTCTCTTGGATTTTGGCAAAGCCTTTGAGTTAGTTATTGCTAACTCATGTTTCCAGAAGAGGGAAAGTCACTTGATAACCTTCCAGAGTGCGGTAGCTAAAACTCAAATTGATTACCTACTTCTACGAAAAGGTGATAGAAGCTTTTGTAAGAATTGCAAAGTTATTCCGAGTGAGAGTATTTTCACTCAACATAGGCTTCTAGTGATGGACATAGAGATTAAGAGAGAAAAGAAGAGGAAGATTGTCTATGCCCAACCGAGGATTAGATGGGGGGGTCTAACTCCTGCCCTCTCGCTTGAGATGGAAGGGAAGTTGAGAGATCTAGAGGCCTGGAGTAGTAGTGGAGATGTGAATAATATGTGGGACAATACTGCTGGTTACATTCGAAAGGTAGCCTCTGAGGTTCTAGGGGTTTCGAGAGGAACCTTTGGGGGACGTCGAGGTGATTGGTGGTGGAATGAAGAAGTTCAAGACAAAGTAAAAGCTAAGAAGGTGGCCTATACAATGTGGTTGGAGTGTAGGGAGGAGGATGAAAAACAAAGGCTTAAGGAGATTTATAAGACGGCTAAGTCAGAAGCAAAGATGGCGGTGACGAGTGCTAAGACAGCAGCGTTTGAGCGCCTATATGAGGAGTTAAGTGATAAAGGCGCGGACAAGCGAATGTATAGGCTTGCTAAAGCGAGAGAAAGGAAAGCTCGCGACTTGGATCAAGTGAAGTGCATCAAGGATGAGGAGGGGGAAGTGTTAGTGGATGTGACTTCTATTAAACAAAGGTGGCAAGCTTACTTTTATAAACTTTTAAATGAAAAAGGAGATAGTGATATTGAGCTGGGCGAGTTAGCATATTCCGAAAGTCATCGAGACTTTGGTTATTGCAGGCGGTTCAGAGTTGAGGAGGTTAGAAGGGCTATTAGTAGGATGAAGAGAGGGAGGGCGCTCGGACCGGATGAGATTCCGATAGATTTTTGGAAGAGCATGATCAAGGATGGCATAGAGTGGCTGACTAGACTGTTCAATACTATCATGAAGTCGGCTAAGATGCCGGAGGAATGGAGGAGGAGTACAATGGTCCCACTGTACAAGAACAAAGGTGATATTCAAAGTTGTAATAATTACAGGGGTATCAAGTTGTTGAGTCATACTATGAAGGCATGGGAGAGAGTGGTGGAGATGAGGGTGAGAAAAGTAGTTTCTATCTCAGAAAACCAGTTTGGATTCATGCCAGGACGGTCGACTACTGAAGCGATCCACCTTGTTCGGAGATTAGTGGAGAAATACAGGGAAAGTAAGAAGGACCTTCATATGGTGTTCATTGATCTTGAGAAGGCCTATGACAAAGTCCCGAGGGATGTCCTATGGAGGTGTTTGGAGATGAAAGGCGTCCCAATGGCATATATTAGAGTGATAAAGGACATGTATGACGGGGCCATAACTCGGGTAAGAACGGTGGGAGGAGATTCTGAATATTTTCCTGTTCAGATGGGACTTCACCAAGGATCTGTGCTAAGCCCTTTTTTATTTTCCTTGGTGTTGGATGAGCTGACGCGATCTATCCAGGAGGGAGTCCCATGGTGTATGTTGTTTGCAGATGACATAGTACTGATTGATGAGACCCGGACCAAAGTTAATGATAGGTTGGAGGTTTGGAGACACGCTTTGGAGACTAAAGGATTTAAACTGAGCAGGACCAAAACAGAATACTTGGAGTGCAAATTCAGTGTAGCGAGGGAGGAAGCAGACATTGATGTGAGACTTGCAGCTCACCTTATCCCCAAGAAGGAAAGCTTCAAGTATCTGGGGTCTATCATCCAGAGTAGTGGGGATATCGACGATGATGTCACACATCGTATTGGGGCGGCTTGGACAAAATGGAGGTTGGCCTCTGGAGTATTGTGTGATAAGAAGATACCATCTAAACTCAAAGGTAAGTTCTACAGAATGGTGGTTAGACCTGCTTTGTTGTATGGGGTGGAGTGTTGGCCAATAAAGAATGTACATGTTCAGAAAATGCAGGTCGCAGAAATGAGGATGTTACGATGGATGTGTGGTCACACCAGGAGCGACAAGATTAGGAACGAGGTCATTCGGGAGAAGCTAGAGGTGGCCCCTGTAGCTGACAAGATGAGGGAAGCGAGACTGCGATGGTTTGGACATGTACAGAGAAGGAGTACTGATGCCCCTGTTAGAAGGTGTGAGAGATTAGATTTGGGAGCTATACGTAGAGGTAGAGGTAGACCAAAAAAGTATTGGGGGGAGGTGATTAGAAACGATATGGTGAAACTTGATCTCACCAAGGACATGACCTTAGATAGGAAGGAGTGGAGGTCGAGAATTAGAGTAGCAGGCTAATAGGGAGGATAGGAAGGAGTGGTAATTGTCTGTCTTTTATATGTTATTTATCTGCCTTTATATGTTTACTATCTTGTATCTAGGTATTATTATGTGCTCTTCTCTTTTTGCCTGTGTATCGTATCTAGCGTGTTCTGCTGATGGGTTTTTGTGACGAGGGTTTCCAGGAAACAGCCTCTCTACCTATGTGGTAGTGGTAAGGTCTGCGTACATCTTACCCTCCCCAGACCCCACTTGTGGGATTTCACTGGGTATGTTGTTGTTGTTGTCATTATCCATCTTATATATGTTAAATTAATTATATTTACATACTATCATGGGTTTTTTGTTATTATTCATTCTTCCTTTTTTTTTTCATATCTAGTTTATTCTGCTTATTAGTTGTTGAGATGAGGGTTCCCAAGAAACAAGCTTTTTACCTTTGTGAAATAGTGGTAAGGTATACGTACATTCTACCCTCTCCAGACCCCTCTTATTGGATCCCACTGGTTATGCTATTTTTTCTAATTTATTTTTAATGCATGATGTGAAATTTTTCTAATCAAAACAAAAGTAAGACACCTATAATACATCTATACTACATATAAAATTTTCTTTACACTATGTCTCTTTAAAAAATCATTCCCTAACCTATTAAATACAAACAAATTAGATAAATCATGATCTCATTTCAACAACATTATAAGTAATCCATTAATTAAAAGGAAATTGTTTTATTGATCTTCCACACAATCCCAAATATTTGCCACTCCATCAATTGCTCCAACAAGCATTTTAAAAGAATCTTGATCATTTGATCAAGTTACATGTATTCACACACTAAAATTAAAAATTAAAAAGAAGAAAAAAATGGAAATAACAAATACACATGGACCCCATCCTTACAATTTGGTCTATTACATCCATGGTCAAATCAAGGGGAATCCAGTGCACCTCTTCGAAAGAAACACTTTGCAATCATCCTTGGGAGCAATCGTCGGAATATACGAGATGTCATCACAGCCGTCCGTTTTGTGCCTCTTGAAATCAATCAGAGCCGTAAAAATGGCAATGAAAAGCATCAAATGGTTAATAGCATACTTCTGGCCCACGCATGCATGGGGCCCGGCACCGAAAGCTAGAAAGTTCTTCTTGTAAACCCGGTCCTCTTGTCTCTCTTCCATGAACCGATCCGGGTCAAACTTCTCCGGTTCAGGAAAACCCTGAAAAGACGAGTCAAATACCGACGGGAACACAATGGTCCCTTTTGGGATAACATAATCTTCGGTCAAACGGAATTCTTCGCCGGCAATGTGAGGCACCATAGTTGCCGGAGCTCTGATCCTGATAATCTCACGTGTCACCGCCTCCAGGTACTTCATTTCCCTAAGCATCTCCGCCGTCAGCGGCTGCTCAGATTCAGGGGACCAGAATTTCGCTACCTCAGACCGGACTTTCTCAAGAACTTGAGGGTGAGAATCCAAAAGCACGATTGCCCATAACAGAGCAGAAGTAGAAGCATCTTGAGCTGCAAAGAGGAAGTCAAATAGGTAACCCCCAAGTTCCTTGTTAGTGTACTCAAATGGCTTTTGTAATCCATTTTTCTTAGCTTCGTTAATCTCTCTCAAATTTTCCTGCATCCAGAAATCAATCAAGCATGTGGGTTCTTCCTCTCTTCGCATCTTGTTTAAGCTCTGTTCCACACAAACCGAAAGGGTGTCCACTAGTCTCCCAACTGCTAACCTAGCGTTTCTGAAGGCAAAACCCGGTAAATCAACAGGCAGTCTCATCAATCCAACATTGAAGTAATTGTAGTCAACATTGAATCGCTTTCTTGATTCCCCGTCCAAATATGGACCTACAAAGACTGTCTGGGAAGTATCCAAGTTCATATCCCGGCAAAGGAAGCGAAGTGGGATTGGGGTGTTAGAGGATTTGGATGCTTCGTCTAACCAGGACTTCAAGTGTTTGATAATAATCCTTTGTTGGATATCGGTGTAAGTTCCAAGAGCTTTAGGGGTAAAATTTGGGGCAATTCGTCGACGGAGGTCTTTATGTTGTTGCCCAAACATGTAAATCAAGTTATGCTCGCCAAAGAGCTTTTTCCCAAAAGGGTGACCAATAAGATGGAAAGCGTCGGGCCGGACATTGGCAAAGACCTTGTGGGAGAGGTCAGTTGAGTGGATATAAAGAATAAATTTACCGATGATGTAGTTAACAGAGAAGCCATGTCTGGTAGACTTGGCAAAAGCAGATTGGAGGTCCCAGAATTTAGTGGGGTTGGTGACTAAGGGAATTACGTTGCCAAGGAAGGGGAATACAAGACTTGGGCCAGGAAGAAAACGTTTCTTCTTGAGGTAAGAGATCTGTTCAAGAAGAAGTAGAAAAGCTATGAAAGATAAGAAATAAGGTGTCCATGGAGATATCATGACCCAAATGGATGCCATGTGCAGTGCAGTCTTCTTCCTCCTTGGCCCTCCGTCAAACAGTTTGATAATATGAATTTAAATGCTCTGGATAGGGACTATTGGTGTTAGGTTTATATAACATGAAGGAACAAGGCAGAAGGGTCAAAATGTGAAAGGTTGGATTGGTGGGTCAAACAAGAAAGCTGAAGGAAAATATAGGAAAACCGTGCAAGAACTTGGAAAACGTGGAAGAAAGAAAAATCAAAGAGACCAAATCTACAGTGTCACAGTCATGTGTGTTGTACGTATTTAATCTGGTTACATGTCGTCTTGCTCATTAGCTTGTGGTCGAGAAGGTGAAATATGTTCAGTTTTGTGGTCTGAAGGAGAAAGTGTTGAAAGTGGAAAAAACTAAGCAATAACGTTTAGGGAAAACCAAACTTGGACACTTATCAATGGTAGTTTAGTATAAGCAATATAATAGATAAAGATTTCAAGGGGCTGTTGGGTGTTGCATAGGAAAGCAAACAGGTCAGCATATAGATAAATTGGGGTTGGTGGGGTTGAAATCCAGCTGGTCATACTTGTAGCAGTGGTCCAGTGGAGGATTCCAAGACATTTGCAAAGAGACAAGGTAAATATTACATGGGGAATTTGCTCCTCCTTTGTTTCTCACTGTTCAAAACTCTTTCACCTATTGAACCTTACGGGCCAGTTTGCACACCTCGATTCCATCAGATATTTATTACTATTGGCTGATTCAAGTATCGAGTATTTTTCATGTGGTTGGTTTAACCAAAGTGTATGTTTAAAAAGATGATCCTTTGGTATATTGTAGCAGATACTACCAAAAAATAAAAGTACATTCAAACAGCCTGAAAATGTGTCCGCTCTTTTTTTGGAAAGTAGATGTCGTCCTTTGACAAAAAAAATATTTTGTTGTCGAAAATGGAGGCTGGTTTGTGGATTTATTTACTCCGTAGAAGAATTTGAGGTGAGCTTTTCCTTCTTTTCTTTTTTGGGGCTGAGTTTGGCGGCTGGGTTTCTCTTTTGTAGTCGAATATGAAGGCTAGCCAAGTTTCTTGGATGGTCATACATTTGACAAGGGCATGGGATTCAAGTACCACACTCAGAACAACAAACGAAATCTTTTATACCAAGTATTTTAAAAGACAAACACCACCACAATAGCACCTTATTCCCTTCCTTTCTATTCAACACACACAAGTTCAATCAACATACCGAAGAAATGGAAAAACCATGGCATAGATTCTCAACAAGCTAACAGATTGTATGTAGGCCACAATTCATATTTCTCATAATTGTTTCACAAATTTAACCACGAAAAAGAAGCAAAATTTATAGGCAAGGCCAACATCAGTAAAACTACATAGTAGATGAATAAGATTCAAGACCATATCAAAACTAGAACTTGCAGCATTCTCAACAAGAAGCTGCATCTGCTTCTTGACAAAAGCAGCAAGCTTACAGCCTTCTTCCTCTCCTACCACCCTTTCTGCGAGTGCTATCAGTAGGAATTGGAGTCACATCCTCTGCAAGATAATTTAGAAAGTTATGTTCATGTCCAGTTTCACTTCACATGAAGTGTTTCTTATAAGGGTTCTACAAACACACTTTTGATTTACAAAAGCTAAACAGTACCTATACGACCAATTTTCATTCCTGAACGAGCAAGAGCCCTGAGAGCAGACTGAGCACCAGGTCCAGGTGTTTTGGTCTTGTTTCCACCAGTGGCTCGAAGCTTGATGTGAAGTGCATTGATGCCAAGCTCCTGTCCCCAGGAAGACATGATCCAAAGAGTCAGCAGAATGAAAGAAACTGATGGTAGATGGTAAGGGAAAATAACTGAATATAAGCTACAACCTTGCATCTCTGAGAAACATCTTGTGCAGCAAGCATAGCAGCATATGGGGAAGATTCATCCCTATCAGCCTTGACCTTCATCCCACCTATTAGAAACAACAGGTGACAGCAGAGATTAATCACAACTCTTCCCAATAAATAACAAAGATAAGGGTAACGAGCAGAAATATAGGTGCGCTTTGGAATCATTAAAACATCAACAGAAAATCCAGCAAGTTAGATAATTGCTGTACCATTATGACATAATAGAAAACAAAGGTTCTTAATGATCTACGAGGTATTAAAGTAGGGCTGCAATATCGAAGAGAAAGTAAAAGCACAAAGTTGATCAATAGAAATTTACCCTATGATTATTGTATAGAAATGCTTTACGAATTTGAAGTAGAGCTTTAATTTTACAACAATAACAGGCTCATAATCCAAAACTACTGAAATCCAATACAATTACAGCTTTAATGTCCTGATACTGGATAACAGAATAGGACAGGACAAGAATATAAAAGCTAATCACCAAAAAATGAGCTTCAGTGGAAGCCAACTAATGGAATAAACATAATAGCTATATTGAAGAATTAGAGTGTGTATGCAAGGGAAAAATCAGGAACTAAGTAGTAAAAATTCACTATCTAATAATTCAATGATAACAAGTTACTTGCCATAGGATAGACAAAAGAGAAAGGACAACAATAATTAGGAATCACAAAAGAACTTGTGATGTTCAACATAACCATAGATATAATGCAAAGGTAACAAAGTGTACATCTTGAGATATAATGCAGATAAACATCACACACTAGCACTATGGCCCGTAATGCTTGAGATCAGCAGAAGCCAAGAACTAACACCAAACCTAGAATTAAGTCACATTATGTACCAATTTAGGACATTAAACAATTTAGGAAACCAATGCAACCTAACTCCCATTAAGCACCAATTTAGGACATTAAACAATTTCAGTTAAAATGTGATAGTATTTACAAGTGAAGCCAATCAACCTAACTCCGGTTAAAACCCCAAAACTTGACTTTCTGTTATGCATGACAAGAATAGCATTAAGGCATACAACACACCCACATTAATTACATGTATTTTCTTATAATTTACTAGCAATAAGGTATAGATCAAATAATATAAGAACATACACGATAAAGATGTCACTCATGGGTTTTTGTTGTCAGAACACAGCTCACAGCTGAGCAGCGTAACTCTTGATGAAAAAAGCAAATAAAAGCCAGATCATGTTAAATTTGAGCTCTTAATTTAGCAGCTCCTCATCAACATATCAAGCCAAGAACCAAGATATTCAGATTTAAATAAGCCAACTCTGTGAAAAGATATAGTCCTTACCGGTAATACGAACCATGGTTTCCCTTCCAGACAAATCAGTCACGTGCTGCAGTCCAAAAACAAAGTCCATAACTACTTGAGACAACGTAAATTGACAATAAAGAATAATTGATCCATTGGTTACCACATACAATGAAAGTGTCATTGAATGACGCAAAAATGTGAGCAACACCAAAAACAAGCTCTCCCTCCCTCACAGAAGGACCAAGAGTGACAGTCTCTTCCTTTGGCTCCCTAGTCCTCCTCTTCGACTGCAAGGCAGATGCATCAACATTAAAATAAAATAGATAACAATAGAAAGCTTCATACTAACCATTCTTTCCTTCACTTATGCCACAAACAAAAAATTTCCTAAAGAAAATAGTCTAACTAAGAGCAGATCCAACAAAGAAGCTAAGTGTCCAGCAGAATACTCAATATTTGTGTTAAAACGTTCATTAAATATGTATAAATAATCTATCAAGAACCCACTAAGCCAAAAGGATCATGGCCTCTACCCCTAAACTTAAAATCCTGAATACGCAATATCACTAAATTACAAGGTTCAACTAGGCTTACCTATCGAATTCATACATCAGTCTAAAATAAGAAATTATGAGCTATTCTGATTTTGCATCACTTTTAAACCAACTAGAGCTTGTCCAAACTTTTTAATGAACGAGTCATAAACTTCAATAATTTTGGTGTACAGAGCAAAAGTTTATACTTTATCCAACCACTACATATATGCCTAATATGTGATATACCCGATTGCATCACCTCTAAAAATACGGCACTCTATGAAGTATGTTCCATGTCCACCAATCATTGTCCTAAACTACCGATACCTAAATATTGCAAGGTTCTAATTTTACAAGCAAGAGATGAAACAATGGGGACCATGTAAGCCAGATAAAAAAGAATTAACAGCGAAAAACTAGATTTTCGCGAGGAAAGGCACAATCTTTTCATAGAAATTCAGAATAATGACTAATCTAAGCATACCCGGATAACTCATGGATTGAAGTGAAGCTATGGTAATGATAAAGCAGTAAATTACGTTCAATTCATCCACATTATTCAAGGAAAACTAGTGTATCAAGAAAAGCGATTTCGATATATTTCATTACCATGGTGTGGTGCTGTTGCTGTTGCTGATGAGGCTTCTGCTGAAACGGCGGTGTCGAACTCAGAGAAGGCGTTTTGGTTCAGCTGCAGCTTTATATGTAGCAGGACGGTTTTAGGGTTTCAGCACGAAACTTGAAGCTAATATTTTCTAAAACAACCCCATAAGTTTCTGATTATGTCCAATTGCATCATCACATTTTCTTTTAATCCAAATTGCACCATTTCTTCGAAAACTATAACTTCTACTCCAATTTATGCGTCTTGCTTTTTTGATACATCAAGAGGTTGTTTGAGTGTATTAGTAAAAATAATACATGCATTAATTTATTGTATTGATTAGTACTTTCTTCTTTGGTACACTTTTTCATGCTATGCATATACACTCAATTGTGTACTAAGATTTGTATTATTAATACTATTGATTTTTAAGTATTGGTAATGCAATGATTTTAGAGAGGCAGAGGTTTCTGTTGCTTGCTTTGTGCGTATGATTCTTTTATTCAATAAGGATTGTATCGAAAGGCCCAATGAATTGGGATTTCCCTGCTGAATTAGCCTATTTCTTGCGTGTACCAATTGAAGTATTTTGAGAATTTGGATAAGGGATTAGTGAGCGGATGGTGCAGCGGAAACTAATCAAAGCAAGTGCCTTTCGAAATGAGAGTGTATTAAGAAAAAAAAAATTCATGCATTATCTTTGTGTGTTACTAGTACCTTGTTTAGTGTTCTTTTCCAACTTATATATAACAAATACTTGCATTAGTTATACTCTATTGCGTATCACTAATATCATGAATTTCTAGGTATTAATAATGCAACGATTTTAATTATGCATTAGTATCATTAAAGATCCAATTGCCCCTCAAAACCTTTTTTGTACATCTTTTCCACGATACTCCTAGAGGATATCATTGTAATGCATCAACCAAAAGATGATATTTAGCATCAGTAAAGATCCAATTGTCCCTCAAAATTTTTTTTTACATCTTTTATGCAATACATGCTATTTATAATGCATTAACCAAATGATGCATAAAATTATTCTATGTATAGTTAATACAAAAATAACTAATAAATACATTATTAATACTTGTATATTTTATAAATTTTATTTAACATTTTTTTATAAACTATTTCAAACTACACCTAAATACATATGAGTGATTATTTGAAAGCTTGAGTCGAAAAACATTGAACTGAAGTGAGTGAATTTGTAAGTATAAAATATATTTTATATATTGGATTTAAAATCAATTAAGCATCCTCCTTTTTACCTTGGGCCTTGGACTGTTTCAGATTGAAAATGATTGCAAGAAATATCCTCTTTATTATTATTGAAATTAAATTGATTTCAACAATTTAGGGAAGCAGGTCATTGAAGCATCTGTTTTATAATTTACTAAAGGTATTTCGAATATGTTGAGATTCTCAAAAGTTTCCAGGAAACAATCTCTCTACATCTATGAGGTAGTGGTAAGCTCTGCGTACACTCTACCCTCCCCAGACCCCACTTGTGCGATTCCACTAGGTATGTTGTTTAAGATTCTCAAAATATTTGGATAACTATCCAATGCTAGTTTAGGTCACAGAGTCGACCAAAATTACAAAAAAAAAAAAAAAATCCTCAACTATTTCTCTAAGTTTGAAGAGAAAAGAGAATTTGCAGAAATTTTAAAGGCAGACCCAATATGCTCCATGACTTCTGGTTGGCTATACTGAAGTCAGTCCCACATATCCAGCACTCAAGGCTAAAATGCAAGAAAGAACATATGCACCAGCAACAATGACAGGTTCTTTTATTCCACATAACTCAAGGTGGTGATGTAATGGCGCCATTCGAAACAAGCGGTGTCCAGTTCCTAGGAAATGTTTTGTTGTCTTGAAGAAGGAAACCTGAGACAGAGGTAAGTCTGTCAGTTGAATCTAAAAAGTGCAAACATATACCTTGTTAAGAAATAGGTGAAGACAATCAAGTCACAGAGGCTGTATATGCAAAGAAAAATTAATTTCATTTTCACATGTATGCCATGCTTATAGAAACAGCAAAGACTAAACCTCAACTCGGGTACAAGAACAAGGAATACATCCCAAGCAACCTTAGCTGAACTAATTAGAGTGGAGAAGGCAGCTTGATTAATTAACTGCATTTTGCGCAGTGAAAGGTCCTTAAAGCAATCAGGAAGCTAATTTAAGTAGCGCGATGCAAACTTCTCAAATTATGGAAAACACATTTGTTTCTCTTGTATCAAGGACATCTTAAACAAAAATAGATTAAAGGAATTGACAAGGGTGTAATTTATATTTCTTTTAAATTTCTCTTATATTCCCTCCATAGCTATATTTCTGAAGAGAAGCACACAAATGAACGATGAGGAGAAAGAAAGAGAAACCAAAGTTCTGAAGCTTAAGTTGCATTCGTAAGTAGGTAGGTTGATAGAGAGAGATGGAGAACTGGCCGTAGTATTAGAAGTTCAAGATAAAGATGAAAAGGGCTAAAGAGGGCAATGAATTCCATTTCCAAATTCTCAAAATCTGACATATCACACACGTAGACTACAGAAGCATCTCTATATTGCATAGTTCCAAAAAGAAATCCAGAAAGGATAAAGTTACTAACAACATCATACATAGTGTAACCCTACAGGTGGGGCCTGGAGAGGATAGAGTATATGCACAACTTACCCCTACTTGTGGGGGTAGAACAGTTGTTTCCGAGAGACCCTCGGCTCAAGCAACACTTAGCAAAGCAAAGGATAAAGTAACCATAATGAGAAAATCTAAGAATAACATATTTGCAAACAAACTAATAATCATCCAGAATTTTTGACAAAGAGAATTATCCATGGTTAAAGGATAACAGAACAGTTATAAGTTACCTGCAGTATAACTGATAGTGTTTCCAGGACAAAAACACCAGATGAGATGAACAATGGAAAGAACATTCCTGTACAAGCAGCCATAGAAGCTAGTGCACCTCCTAAGGCTAAAGCTCCTGTATCACCCATAAATATTGATGCTTTGTACCGGTTGTGTAGAAGAAAACCTGCACAGGCTCCTGCCATAGATGCCCCGAATATGGAAAGCTCTGTTTTGGACACAGAAATCCATACTCAGCAAGAATCATGAACAGTCAGAAAATGCAAGTTTCAAGACACTGCTTCTCTAGGAAATTAGAAAGAAATCAACTTTTTTCATCACAGAAATTTTCATGAACATCAACCTAAGACATACAACGTCTTCAGTAAACTTGAATTGCAATTAACACCACAAGGATCAATGGTTCATGCACTGACCAGAACATATAGGAAGCACTGCAATTGACATTGCAATGAATGCCAATGTGGCTGTTCCTCCAGCCAATCCATCAAGACCATCAGTAAGATTAATTCCATTAGCCATTGAAACAAAGCAAAATGAAGTCAAAAAAGGATAGAGTCTTCCAAGGCATATGAGCCCAAGAGGTGCAGGAAGGGGAACCACTGTTTTCCTGCATATACACAGAAGATATAAACCTTAAGTGATACAATACCATTTTTCATGCATATACCGCATTGGATTTTATAACTGGCTGAGAAAGAATAGATTTCGGTCACTATAAACAGTAAGCATGTTCGCATCTTCAGAAGCAGAACGTCCAAGTGAACTCTAAGATTCAAGCAAGACTTCATAGGCTTTGAATTCCTTATTTGTTCTTATTTTTGTTTTCAGCACTTGAACTGTAGTTTTTCAGAAGATGTGCAAGAAACTGATTAGTGTTGTATCTAAACATCTAGTACTTGTATATGCTATCAGGAAATTATCAAGATTAATTCATGTCATCCTGATTTTGTTGCAACCTTATGTTAGAGAGTTTTTAATCCTACTACCGAATGCTACAAAATTCAAAATGCTGCATTGACCAATTAGAAAATTCAGGATACGAAATTGTTAGGAGTTAGGACCAAAGGCGAACTAGGGACTAATCCAATTCATTTAGAAACATCAATTTGAAGAATGGGAATACATGAGCTTAAATCTTGTTAATATATTGAATAAGAAAAACTAGTTGTCAACATAAGATAGATTTGTGAGTTACCATCATAAAAAGGTTGATGAAATTAGTTACAAGAATGTATACATGCTGTAGGGTGACGATATGTCCGATGCATACAGCCAAAAGGAGAAGAATGACCCAGCAGCAACCTGTGTGCCAGAGAGGAGTACCGTCAACTCCAGAGAAACAAGAAGCAAACTTATGATTTGCAGAAAGTACAAAAAAAATGAGGCTCACCTCTAATATAATACGAAATCGAGCAGATAAGCCAAAATTATTATTCCTCATACTTATTAAATCATCAAGTAGTCCAATTGCTGCAAAAGTTAAAGTTGCTGCAGATGCTCCGAGAACTTCCAGAGAAGAAAATCCAACAATAATTTCTGCAACAATTACTCCAATCGGGACAAAATACAACCCGCCCATAGTAACAGTTCCTTTCTTACTAGAGTGCCGAGCAGGCCCCTCCTTCCTGATTACAGAGTGGAGTTTTAACCTACGAAATAATGGGACACAGACATAACCAACACAAGACACTGCCACTGCAGAGATGAGAAAGGGACGCATCAGATAAAGTGGAGCCAGGGGCAGTCTGACAATTTTCCATGCACAACAATCCACAAGAAACAGAAGCACCGTCGAGAACATTATGAGACCTATATTGTTTAGAACGCCATATTTTGTCCTGCATGTATGGTTTGAAAGGCGCTTAGAGAATGGAGAAACTACCAACAACAACCTTGCGCAGAGTAAAGATAAACACGCTCTCTTCATTCCTTTAAGTTCATCAGTCCAATATATAGCAGCAAATTATAAGACACGTTGAACAGGAATAAGATATACAGATACCAGTTATACTAGTACAAGTAGATTTACCTTCTTCTCTTGTACGCCCTGCCAAGCATTTTTAGCTGGTGAGTTGTTACGGAGTCATCAGAGGAATAAAGCTGCTCCTTGGGAGCAGGCAAATCAACATCTGTAATTGGCTGTAGTATAACATCTCCATCGCTGTCTTCACCTTCACTTGATGAGAACCTATATTCGATAGCTCCATTATTATCTCCCCAGTCATGAAATGAAGAGACCCCTACATCCTACATAAGTAAAAAGAAAAACACATATCACACTGAATGAACTAGTGTTAAGCTTGTTCCATGGCAGAAGTGGGAAATGATTATAGAATATTTTGTCCCATTTATATCATCAGTCTTGTACAACTCTTTCCCCTGTTGCCTAAATATGATCAATCGAAAGGTTCCACCCCAATCTGTATGAACAATTAGAATACTTATACTTACCGTCACAGAAGAACTTCAACTGGGTATTGTTTGGTTGCTAAAACTTTTGAAACGGTTTTACTTGAGGAACATAGTTTCCTACGTGAAACTACTTCCCTTATTGTCATTATCTACTCAGCTCTTCAAACTTCATACCACTTGTTCCTATCAACATGAAACTAGATTTTCATTGCTCGCTACTTATAATCATCCTCACATCTCTCCTCCCTCCACCAATATGAAATTACGCCAGAAGCAAAGTATAGACTGAAATGACTCAAAAAATTTTATTTTCAAACGTCTTTCATGAACAACATTTTCTGCCAAGAATTTCTACATCATACCAAATAGAACAGTAAACTAGCAAGTAGATCTAAAATTGGTAAAAAGCCAAATATTGGTCTATCTTCTCACAGCTAAAGTGAAAAGAGCATTGATACCAAATAGGAATAGCAAAATAAAGGAGCAAAAAATTACCTCATCCATTGCTCGAACTTGAAGAGTCCTGGAGGAAAAACGGAACCCATGACGCCTAGTATTTGATCTACAGATCTTTATCAAAAACAAATTGCAACGAAAGACAAAGAAAAATAGAACTCAATTTAATCAATAACCCACTTGAAACGTACGAAAGCAAAAACAGGATAGTATTTTCCAAAGACAAGATTACCTTCAAAGCAAAATGAGAGCTGAATCGGAGATGATGATGATGATTAAATAAACGCTGAAACTTCAGATTCAGAGACCCTTTTCGAAATTGAGAAACCCCAAATCGATAGAAATCAGAATTCAAGTCCAAATTTGAGGCACAAGATTTGTGAGATCGCATGACTAACATATTTCAATGGCCAAAATCTAAAGGATTATCTGATTTACATTAACATTACACAAACATATATCGTTTTTTTTGTGAGAAAGAGAGAGAAGAAAAGGGAATATACTGAGTTTAAAGAAGAATGCCAAAAGAGGGAAAAACAAATTCTCCACCTGACTTCGAATTCCACGGAATATGACTTTTTTTTTTTTTTATAAAATTTGTTTGTTTGATAATTAAAATAAAATAGGAAAAACAGGGTGGAGATAATTTGGGGTGGCAATTAGGCGAATAGGATCAAGATTCAATTTAATCTAAATTTTCTTGGGTCACAACGAGTTTAGTAATGGATTATAGAATGGATCAAGACGTAACTCGATCTTACTTTTATTAAGTTTTACTTATTTTATTTTTCTTTTCAATATTTTTGTATTTAATTAAATTATATTTTTCTTTATTTTGACTATATAAAACATATCAAATTAAAAAAAATATGTTTTAAAAATATTTTGATGAAATCTTTCTCGAGTCAATTTGGGTTGCATGTCAACCTAATTTTAAATGAGATAGGTTGAGCCAATAAATAGGCGGGTTAATAATCCGTCCAAACTTCATTGAGTTAGACAGATTCGATTTAGTTTTACTACCCTTAGAGATAATTATAAGACGATAAATTGAATATTACCTAGAAGGTGAAAATTTAAATATCAATCAATTAATTTATTACAATGAGAAAATAAAAAAAAAAATTATGATGTGTGAAATCAACTCTCACCAATAAACTAAGAAAGTACAAATTTAGATAACTTACCAACAACATATATTTTCATAGGATAGTCTATTTGGTGTGGTTAGAAAATACTATATTGGATAATTGCGTTTTCTTTTTTTATTTTTATGGACGGCAAATTATAGATTTTTTTTCATGAATAATTAGAAAATATTGATAGTTACTCTTTCCCCTGTCAATTTTATGTGAAATTGACCAGACATAAAACTATTTTTAAAAAATATGATGAAGTTATGATAGTTTTATGACAATAAGTTCTTGATATTAAAAGTAAAAATAAATTATATTTAAATATCGGAATGTCAATTTATAAGACAAATTAAAAAGAAAGCTTGAAGAAATTATTTTATATTTTTAAAAATATAAAATATGATTTGAATGAAATTGTTTATTAGAAATGAAAAAAATTAAGAATAAATTTAAATATATTTCTTTTTAAAGTGAAAATAAGATTTTGATTTTTTTATTGTTAAAAGTTGATTCTTAAATAAATTGAATTAAAAAAATGAAAAATTCTCGTGGTCAAAACGCTCTCTTGAAAAATTTAGCGATAAATACAAGAAACTTCACACAATCCATAAAATCATCAGAGAAGCAAAATTTGAAAGAGAAAAATTACCTCAACTACAATGACGACAAGAGAAGTGTTAATATAGTGTGGCGATCGTAGAATTCTGTTCGACTCCATAGAAGAAGCCCAACAGCACGCGAGGGACAATTGCCATAGCAACTTCTATGAGTCCATTGAAGCCATTTGCTTAATTGTTTGCAACGTTGTGACAAAGTTTGCCGTTATAAAATGGTAAGTTATAATTGTCCTCCACGAAGTTATAATTGATAAGTTTGCTATTTCACTCGAGTCCAGAAATCACATTGGTTAAGGTGTATCTAAAGGAGTTTTTTTTTCTATTGTTCTAACATAGGCGGATAATGTTATCTGATACTTATTACTGGTGGAAGGTGACAAATAACCCTAAAATTAGTCGATGTGCACTTAAGTCGATTTTGACACACAACCCCCCTCCCCCCTCAAAATGAAAATTTCTCATGGTCAAAACACCCCCTTGAAAAACTTAGCTATAAATATAGGAAAACTTCATACTAAATCCGTAATATCATCAGAGAAGCAAAAAGTGAAACATAAAAATTACCTCAACTACAATGGCGATACGAGAGGTGTTATTATAGTGCGCCGATTGTGGAACTCTGCTCGGCTCCGTAGAAGAAGCCCAACAACACGCGAGGGACAATAGCCACACCCACTTCTATGAGTCCATTAAAGTCATTTGCTTGATTGTTTGCAACATTTATGACAAAGTTTGCCGTTGTAAAGTCATAATTAATAAGTTTGCTATTTCGAGCCTAGAAATCACATAACATTAAATAGGAGGATGTGGAGCTAGCAAATTAGGTTAAAAAATTAGTAGAAGTTGAGCTTCGACTCACTTTTTGATTGGTTTGGCTTAGTGGTGTGATGGTGTCTAGGAACACTGTATTTGCCGTAGTATTAACCTAACATATGATTTGTTTAAAAAAATTTTAACGTCAATAGTTATTTTTTCAATAATCAATTCCTCTTATATGTACTGGTGCTAGTTAATTAACAGGACATACATGTGTAATAACACATGTATGACGTATACTATAATTAGAAAGATATTTTTTCATTTAAATAAATATATTATTGCATATACTATAATTTATTCTTTATTATTTTTCTATGCAATATTTTATGACATGCACGTATAACGCACATATAGTAATTAAAAAGTTAACAGATTAATTAACACAATATAGTCGTTAAGCTAACTAAGTCAACAATAATAATTTGGCAATCCTGGCATATTTGGGCAGTCCAGATTTTGTTATTTATGACTAAAAAAATTTCTTTTAACAATTACTTAAACAAAAAATTTATCCAAAAATAAATCTATTACCAACAAGATATCATACAACGGAAAAGTTACATTAAATTCTACCAAACATTCTTAGTAGACGTTTGGCCACAAATAAAAACTTCATTTAAAATTTTCAAAATTGGAGTGGCATACTTTTTCTGCAATATATTTTAAAATTTAAAATATTTTTAAAAAATATGAAATATGAAATATGATTTAAATGAAGTTATTTTATTAAAAATAAACAATTTTTTACATTCAAAAGTATTTCTTTTCAAAGTGAAAATAAGATTTTGGATTTTTTATAGCTAAAAGTTGATTCTTAAATAAATTGAAAAAAATATTTTTGAAAAATAAAAAATTCTCATGGTCAAATGTCCCCTTGAAATCCTAGCTATAAATACAAGAAACTTCACACAGACTCATAAAATTATCAAAGAAGCAAAACTTCAAAGAGAAAAATTATCTCAACAAGACGTGCGTGCGGAGATTGTGGAATTCTGCTCGGCTCTGTAGAAGAAGCTCAACAACACGCGAGGGACAATTGCCACACCAATTTTTATGACTTCAATTAAGCCATTCACTTAATCATTTGCAACACTTTGTGAAAGTTTGCCGTTGTCGTAAGTTATAATCATCATCTATTAAGTTATAATTGATAAGTTTGTTATTTCGAGCTTAGAAATCACATCGGTTAAGGAGTACCTAGAGGAGATTTTTTTCATTTGTTCCACTCTTGATGAATAAAATTACTTGATACTTATTGCTAGTGGAAGGTAACATCTATCCCCTAAAATTAATCAAGGTGCACTTAAAGTCGATTTTGACACAATAATTATCAACCCCCCAAAAAAAGTTATACTTATATAGATTATGATTTTCTTCTACAGGGTGCACCACTACGTAAAAATTATATTAAAATTGATCTGTGGTCCTCTACACAACTCAACATCCAATCAAATGAATTATTTAGCTTTCTTGTATACCAACAAATAATATTACATCAATTTTAAAAAATTTCCTAAATTGCTAGTAAAGATAATATGAATAAATAAAAAACAATTAGATTGCACCTGCACATACTTAGGTTGGGCGTCAACATCAAATCCAACTCATCTAATTCATCCAACCAGTTTAAGAATGGTCCGTCTATTTAATTAGCTTAATTCATACAATTCATTAAAAATTGGATTGGTATGTAATTCAAATTGACTCGAGAAAAATTATGTCAAAATATTTTTATTTTTTTAAAATTAGATATGTTATATATAAGTCACAATTAAAAAAATATTTTTATCAGGTACTAAAATATTATAGAAGAACTAATAAAATAAGTAAAACTTTACAAAAATCAGGTTAGATTAGGTCTTAACTCATTCTATAACTCATTACTCAAATCATTTAAGACAAATAAATTTGAATTGGATTGAATTTTGATCCATTTATTATCTTAACCCATTATGATCAGTTCAAATTTGACACGATCCATCCAATTATCACTCCGAATTTAGATGTTCAAATGAAAATGCTTGAAGTTAGAATGAAAACATTTTATCTTATAATAACCTATTACCAACTTTTAAATCATATAATGGAAGTGTGACTTTATACATATATGTCATTAGTTAGTGCTCAGCATGCTTTGCCACAAATAAGATTAATCCATTGCTGGGTATAAGTTCTTTTTAAAAATTTCGATATATATATATGACCATTGACAGACTAAACTAGCAAAACATGACAATCAAAAGCCAAGTCTTTTTTCTGTTCGATTGCTAAGGATCTATTTGAAAAGCCATCTAATAAATTTTTTTCAAATATGCTCTAAAAGTATCTTGCGTCGAAAACTGACCCTCGGGTGATGCACTTGCACTTGCAAATAGATCATTTTTAGTATGTCGACATGCACTAATCCCAAAAAAGACATTCGATCTGTCTCCTATTGGACGATGAAGAAGAGGATTTGTCGACAATGTTAATTTAGGTGGTCTATTGGACAGAAAACAAGCAGACATTGCTAGGGAAGAAATTGACCATTGCCAAGTCAGACTGGACAGAGGCATAAAGAAAAGTAGTAGTGAGATTAGAAATCAATTTCAGGTGCTCAGGGTAGGGACAACCTATGTCCTTCTATTCTTCCAAAAATTTTGGAAGTCCACCATTGATTTTATGATAGGTGGATGTCAGCTCAAAAAGAAAAAGAGTTTACTCTCACAGACCACAAGTGTGCTTTCTATTTTTCTCAAAGTGGTGAGAAAGCTGGTAAAGATTAGGTCATTGTTACATTAGCCAGCCTAAATTTTAGGTAAGGTTGGCAAGGATGATAGCTGTTCTTAATGGATCAGCAATGACAAAATATAATTCATCACATTGGCAAGTATATTAACAATGGAAGTTTCCATGATGGACTTTCATTCTGCACATCTGCAACATCACAGAGGGATTAGTGTGGTGGTATTCAGATAATTGGATTGAAAAATCAAAGCAAGTTTAGAAAACATCGTGTAAGCCGTTAAATCAACTCGACAAACCAACGACTGCAAAATTGGCACAAAGGTAGTCTTTAATAACATAATGGTACATAGAGCAAGTACAATGATACATAACCTCTGTCCCCAGCAACCCTCAATTTTGTAACATAGTAGTACATTTGCAAATTCGAAGCACTAACCATAGAAATTCACCATCCAAGCATTTTTCACATTCAATACATAGCAACTCAATCCTCAAACATAGAATATATTTGCAATAAGACATATTTGACAAAACATCATTAGCTTGGAGATGATGAAAGAGGTCGGCCTCGTCCCATAGCAAATCCTCTGGTTCCATCAGGCATTCTTGGACCAGGAGGAGGTTTTGACGGTTCAACCGCATGAGTGCAGGAAGTAGTTCCATGGCCTGGTGATGTTTACAAAAATGTCATTAACTTCAAGAGAACAAGGTAAGCAAGAGAGAAAATAAGTGGAGTCCTTGGAAAGTTACCATGTCCATTTGTGCCACGCTTGTTTCTCCTTCCACGGCCTCGATTTCTGGTTGGCGCCCTGGGCCCATTTTTCTCCTTTTGTGCATGCTCCCCCCCAGCGGTCTCTTTCGATAGATGGTCACCCTCCTGAAATGCAAGAAATACATATATCAACAACATGCAAGAGAAATTGAAAATGTACTCCACTAATCCTGAAATTTCACTTTTATTGATCCTGAAGAAACCATGAACTACAGAATTTTACTAGTGCAATCAGTGGACATGGCAGCTAGACGATTATTGTACAACATAGGAGACGGTTCAAGAATGAGTAGAAAGTTCATTGGTTTGACAAATGACACAATGGAAAGAAACTGGATTGACAATAGAGTAAGCAAACAACCGGATGGGGTGGGGGGGTTGGGAGGTGGGGGTGGGGGGTTGTGCTGTTTTAACCTATTTGCTCAACAATGACTATACAACTCCTTTCAGTTGTTTCCCTTTCCTACCCCCCAATCAAACTAGTTCAAACATCTAAATTCTTTGTTCACCTTTTCATACTTTGTTTTTAAGAATAATAAACCCTAAATCCTTTAAACAGACGTGTCTTGTGTGAAGGAAAACATTTTGGGAGAACACAACTTCCCCTCTTGATCTGAATGATCAATTAAACACTTATAACTTTGCAGCCCGAGACCCCAGTACTTGTTCAAAATGAGTCTCCAACCACCCGCTGTGGTGAGTTGATAGATAAAACCAAATGGGAATAAGGGCTTTACACAAGCATTGCAAATGCTATTTGAGCCCTGAAATTCAGGCATCCTTAATGTTCTTTTTCAAAAAAGAAAAAAAACTTTCAAAGCCATGCCGTAAAATTTTCCAGTCAATCCAACTTTTTTCTCTCTCCAAAACCTTGATATGGCTTTGATAAGGTATTGAAAAAGAACCCTACAAGTCGATTGCACAAAAAATGGGATAAAGTTTTTGGTTATGCCAGTAGTCACATTTCCTGCTGGATTGTTTCTGGGATTGCACAGCCGAACCTTTTGGTTAAGTGTTTGTAAATGAAAATGGTACAAGAGACCAGAAGAGTTAGAAATGTTTGTAGGATTTTCTATAATAGATGAAAGTGATGTATGAGTAGAAGAGAAGAAATATGGAATTTGTCTCATTGAGGAAAGAGGGAATAGAGAGGAAAGGAGAAGAAGGGTCATGTAAAGGTGAAGTGCAATGGTGGAGTGAGAGGATGATTTTGGTATTTCTATGGTTTTTCAGGCATGATATTGATTGAGGGAGATGGAGTATTTCCAAAATATGCTTTATGGTGAGCACCCTAGGAATAATCATTAAGAGGAGCGAGGATGGAGTGGTGTCTCATAGAGAGCGTCCAAAACGAGGACTTCGTATGTGCCATCTTTCATGTGTCTTGTATGGAAGATGAATGAGAATATTCTCTTGGAAAGAAGAAATTCTGAATTCTGACTTCCAGCCATAACAAACAAGAAGGCTCCTAATCATTGTATTTACTTTCAAGAAATTCCCGACTTCCAGCCATCAGTTTTTATCTGATTTTTTCTTCTTTTATTTTTTCACTTCACCCTATTTCTTATGGTATATTAAGTAAAAATAGGAAAATATCCATAATAAAGGAGCATTAATCCTTTATCTCTCCACACCTTACTCTTCTGTTTTCTAGCCACAAACGTGAATATACTATCCCTTAGCAACTATATTTAGACATAAATCTAAAAGTTGCAAGAGAAATAATGATTAACCTCTTCGTCTTGTGAATCAACACGATGCTCACTTGAATGGTTTTCCTCGTTAACTGCCAGATCAGATGCTTGGATATTGTTATTCCTATCAGAATCTGGCTCTCTCCAGCCTTTCTTACTTTGGCCAGGCTTGTTCTGAAGAAATTAACATAACATGTTATACAGCATACACGAATAAATTATTCAGTATATAGGGAAAAAAAATAAGGAGACAGAACAAATTACTGTTTTCTTGAGAAGCTTGACTCTCAAGCCAAATCTCCAATCCTGTTCATCATTCAAAATGGCCACCTGAACAGCCACCACCAAAATGAACGTCATCAGATTTTATGAAAAGATGCAGCCAAAATGAACAAGAATAGGAACCCTGCTTCATACTCACAGCTTTTTCGGCAGCTTCCACTGTGTTATATTCCACGAGAGCATGCAGCTATAATAAGGAAAAAATTAATTAATAAATGTCCAAAGCATGCATGAAGAAATAACATAATGCCTGATCAGGAAAATCTATATGCAATCTCTAGGAGACCATGCCAAGGTTGAACAGAGGCAGTTAATGTTCCAGAATGAAGCACGACCAAAAGTAATTTTCACACTATGGATCCACCTACATGGACATTTGAACACAGCAGACAAGCTCATTAAATGGGGGATTAATGTTAGTCCAATATGTCCACTCTGCAAGAATTAACCATAAACTAATACACATTTAATTGAAGAGTGTTTCTTTATCATGCAGCTATGGGAAAGGCTCTTGCGATGGCTGCAGGTACCAATAATGTGCCATAGACAGGCAGCAATGTAAATAATGGATCCTCAGAGTAACTAAAGGCAAGCCAGTGCATGCACGACTGATGAAACAAGTATACACTGAACTGGTTCATGCAGTCTGGATGGAGAGGAACACCAGAGTTTTCAAGCACCTGGAGAGACCAGTCAATGCAAATGCGAAGGAGATAGCTTGTGTCTGTAATGTTAGAGCCTCTTTAGGCACTAGGGTGCTTCTACAACAATTTAAGTTCTAAGAAGTTCCAAAGGAGATAGTTGTGTCTATAATGTTAGAGCCTCTTTAGGCACTAGGGTGCTGCTACAACAATTTAAGTTCTAAGAAGTTCCCTTCTGTTTGGGTGTGTGAGTGTATTCTCTGTGGCAGTGTCATAGGTGAAAGTAGCTTCTTTGTTTTCTCTTTGTGATCGCAAGCTGGGATGTGGCTAATCTAAAGTTTCATATTTACTACAACTAAATTAGTTACCAAAAAAAGAAATAACATAATGCTGCCACTTCAGAAACGTCTCATATGTACTTCAATGTGAGCCAGTTGGACCCTAAACAGGATGATGTTTCTCATGAACAAATAGGAAAACTAAGATTCTAATGTAAGTCAACCGTTTTGAAACCCATCCCATGCTTCACACTCGTCAGGTCTTCAGACGCTCTGTTGTAGAATCTGGAATTACATACCTTACCACTGAGCAGCTTCTCTGCAGTTGTGCATTTTCTGGGATCTCTTTCAGTGTGTGGATCACGGACGGTAATGTGCTTTACACTATAAGTTCAAAAAATTTCAAGACCGTTGTTTCTAGGAAAATAATAACAATCAAAAAGAAAACAGAGTAAGAAAAAGAAAAAGAAGCATACTTTCCAGCCTGGCCAAATATGCGGCGAAGGTTATCCACAGAGTGATCCTCAGGTAAATTTTCCACCAATACAGTACAAACCTAGACCATGATAAGCAGAAGAATAACTTCATCCAAACAATAATCTAGATTATACTTATCGAGCTCCTATAGAAGGTAGCAATACCTTGGGATCTTTAATCTCACTTAATGGAAGAGGATGAAGTCGCTTCACCTTTCTCCCATCAGGACTTACAACCTCCAGAATAAGAAAAAAAAGAACAAAGAGAATGAAAGACATAACCTAGGAATATTTGCATAAAGATAAAGGGATTAAAAGGATTAATGGAACAATATTCTTTATAATCAACAAGGAGGATTTAGATTTACAAGAAGAGCAGATTCCCTAAGTGCAGCTGCAACTACTGATGTCTCCTTCACAAGCTTCTTGACTTTTCTAAAAGAAGCAATTACTTTCACAGGAACTGCAAGATAGAGCATTCAGTTGAGATTTTTATTTTCTTGAAACTGGTGATGAATACTCAGCTGAGATTTTAAGATTTGGAGAAGGTAACGGAGTGCATCATTATGGGGGAGATACTAGAGGATACAACATATATAGCACCCAAAACAGTTACATGAATAAGCAAACATAGAGAGGGAACAGGAAAGCAATATGATGCCAGTATGAGAACTTTCCTCATCACAAATAAATAAGCTCCAACACTTACCAAATCCTTCCTTGTCTCTAGTCACATACTTCAATAGAAACTTGTCAGTAGGTAAGTTTTCATCGCTGAAGTAATACTCAACCTGCAAGAGGCAGAAATTCAGCTACATATATAGTTCTGTCAATTTTTCATTTTAATTTGAAAACTGATAGTGGTTGGAAGCAAAAAACCTGCCATGTAGTAAAAGTTATATGCTACAATTTACTAAAAATTTTTAGCCACTAAGAGAGAGCAGCAAGGCTATTGCTACCAAGTACCAAGGACTAGTAAAAGGCTAGAGTTGTCGAAGGTAAACTCTAATATCTGAAGGTTATAAATAGCAAAATGCTGTTATGAGGATACCAAGGTATGTACATGAGGAACAAATGCTCATTAATCAAGTCTCTACAACTTCACTTAAGGAAAGGTTTCTGAAAGACAGTGGTGAAATCATGCATTTGCCATCCATTCCAATAGATGCAGAAGATCTTTGACAGGTACCACATCAAAATCCAGAAAACACCATGCTCTAATTAAAGTTCCTTGGCAAGTTTCAGCAAGATGTTGCAACTACAATAAATGAACAAACCTATAATATATCACACAAGTCAGAAAAATTACTTTTTTTCTTCAAGTACTTTTTCTACAATTAAGAACCATAGGAAGAACTTGATAGGGGCATCCAATGATAAAGAAATAACATTAAAATAGGATTATTATTTTTTTTACTAATAGGGAAGTCTCAGAACATATGAAGCAATTCCCATTTATACCTTCACCTCCACTACCATATATAGCAAACATTTCTAACTTTTAAATATTAATCAGCCATTTCAAAAGCCCCAACTTAGCAAAACAACTGAGCAACAACAAGAATTGCACCCAATCAATCCAATTGAAAGTTTTCACTTAAATAAATTTCTGTAGCACTATCTACAGGAAACCCCACTTGTGGGATTACTCTGGGAATGTTGCTGTTCTTATATATCTACAGTTAAGCAAAGTTCTGAAGCATCATCCAATCCAATTGCACACCATCATCTGACTGACTAAACTTTACTCAAAAACTTGAACTTTTTAGCATATAACCCTAAAACCCAATAAATCACCCAAGAACGAAAAACCCCCAGCACATCAATGGATGAGATAGACCAAACCCATACGAAAAACAATTTAAAAAAGTACCTGCTTGACGATTTTGTCTCGAAGATCATCGGTGAGTACAGTGGGGGTGACTTGAGCATGGAGTTGATCAGACGGCTGAGAAAGATCGTCAATGAAGTGAGACTCCGGCGATCCAACAGGTGAAAAATCTGGATGATCATCACCATGAGGCGGAGACGAAGCGGTGTGTGAAGGTATTGGAACTACTCCTCTACCGTCTGCTTCCATTATTTTTTCAAGGAGAGTGAGGAGAGAAGATATGGAAAACTAAAAGGTCAAAGAAAAAAACCCATCAAATTCTTTCCTTTTCTTCCCTTTCTTCTTCTTCTTCCTCCTCCTTCTCCTCTTCTGATCTCTCGAAAAAGCTTTGCTGGAAATAGGCAAGTATATATAGGAAACATCAATCCAGACGAAATTTCTTTTCCCCCCCTTGGTTACTCAAAAGTGAATTATTTAGTCCAAATTTTTTTTATGTATATTTAGTCAATTTAGTCCAGCTTTCAATTATTCTTATAATAAATATAGTAACATATTAATATTACACATATTAATATTAATTCTAAATTTTTAAATTCATTATAATGAATATTTAATCTAACTATACTCTATTGCGTGAAATTTCAAATATTGTTTGAATTTTTTGCCCTTAATAAAAATATTCTTATTTAGACAAAATCATTTTTTCATCATTTTTTTAAAATTATTATTAATTATATTTATAAAATTGACTTTTAAAATATATGGAAATAAATGATATAATTAGGAGTGAGAACTTCTAGCCGTGGAATGACTCCTAAATCTTTCTTATTTTATATACTTCTACTTCTTCTTTATTTAAATCAAGAAAATACTCTACTATCACTAAGAAAAATTCTAATTTACCATGATATATAAGACCTTTATAAATAAATAATTTATCAAAATTACTTTTGTGATGAATTATTTGTCTTTTTATAAGTTCATAATTAAATTTAATTTTTCTTGGTAATGTTTGTTATCAAACAAGGTATATTATTGTTTGTTTGTTATCAAACGAGATACACACTTTGATCACGCGTAAAGTGCGTACAACAAGAATAATATTAAAAAGATATAGTAATTTGATTAATGTTTTTCTATTAATGTACTGCACAATAGGTCAAATTTTAAAAATGACCTATAGATATAGTTGAGAAAGTGATTTTTTAGAGGAGTTTTTGCAAGCACTAGGTATTATAAATACGCTTATAATATTCATCATTAGCAATGTAATACTACTTGATTAGTATTTTGATATCCATAATTAGAAATGCAATAAATGGGTGTAATTTTTTGTTATCCACATAATTAATACTCCATTTAGTTATCTATATTATAAAAAAAAAAGTTTCAAATTAATTGTCAATTCATAAATTAAATATATATTTTTTTAACCATTTTAACCTTATAAATTTTTTTTGGAAGTGCAATTTTTTTTAAAATTTCAAAATAATCTTCTAATTTATGATTTCTTACAAACTATACAAAGAGAAAGTGAACGACTAATATTGAATAATAGAAATATACACATAAACTATTTAGGAACCTATGAGTGTTAATCTCTATCTATATCTATATCTATATTATATTAAAAGTGTGGAGACCCTTAGAAGTGTTGTTTGTAGTTTTTGCTCTTCATTAGAAGACTTTATTTTAGATAAAATCGTCTTTTCACTATTTTTAAAATTATTATTTAATTATATTTAGAATATTGACTTTTAAAATATATGGAAAGAAGAGATAAAATATGAACTTCTCTGCAACGCGTAGAGCACGAATTAAAGAAGAACCTTTCATAGAGTATAACTCTATCGCATGACTTAGAACATGAAAGAAGTGAAACAGTTCCTAAATGTCCTATAGCCTCAATATTATGGATGTGGAGCTCTTCACACTAATAATAAGGACTTTAATAGACACGGCTTCATAGACTTCCTAGGACACTTGAACTCTGTGCTCTGATAGCAAATTTGTCACGCCTCGGGAGGGTACCCAAGACATGGTCGGCGCCTAGCGACTATTGCTAGTCCCCAAGCGAACCACTTGGCCTCATCACATCCATTCAATCCAACAACTCTACAAATCAGCGAAAGTAAATGAAAGTAAATGGGCTCATCTCATCTAATGTCTCAAATAATAATAGATTAATAATAAAGGCTAGTAGGAAGAACTAGCTCACAATCTCAACATCAACGTCCGACTATCATCTATGAAGCCTCTATCACTAATCAAGTGGTGCCAATGACAGACTCATGGCCACCGAAATCAAAATATAAGATTAGTTTAGTCTAACTCAAAAACATGATGAGATAAAGGTAGTGAACCCTCCGGAGTAGGGGAGGCTCACCAATCAGCTGAATGTCTTGGATCTTCAACGGTGCACATGTTGACGATCTCTAATTTCTGTATCTACATCATAAAATGATGCAGCACCGAGTGACGTCAGTACGTGGAATGTACGGTATATAAAATAGCTGAATGAAACAGAAACAAGTAGAATAATATGGAACAACATCAACTCAAAAATCGTTAACAATCAACATGTCAAATGCCTATCAAAAGCAAGAATAAGGAGTAGACAAGTGACCCATCAATCAATCAACCTCATCCATCAAATCAGACTCATCTCAAAGGAACTCATCTCATCTCTTCTCGACTCTGAGTACTCAAGGTAAGAACTTTCTGAGAGTTTCGCTTATCCGACAACAATCACTTATGAGCCAGTGATTGTACAACATCCCACCGGTGTTGCCACGGTCGTTCTATACTTGTCAGGTGGAGAACGAATTGAATCCACTAGGGAAACTGCAATCAACAAGTCATCTATTGTTTCAGGGACTCTCTCAAGAGGGAACCCACAATGTAATGTGATGACTCTAATCCTCTCCTACGTTTGGCTATGTAGTTTGACGAGTGCGAGTTGGACTAACTCTTACTCTTTTGGTGCTCGATACTTCTCCCATGACTCAATGCTCATAAGGCAATCAATCCAATCAAACCAATCAAATCATGGGAACTTTGGCCCTCTCACCGATCAATCTCATAGGGACTTTAACCCTCTCATCTATCAGTTCTCATGGGGACTTTAACCCTCTCATCAATCAACATTTCATAGGGGCTTTAACCTTCTCATCAATCCACATCTCGGTCAATTTCTCAAGTCTTAGAACAATTATTAGGTAACAATCGAATAGACAATCATTGGAGTTTATTTATGGAGACTCGTAGGATTATCAAGTTCTATCAACTCATCATCATTCTCTCATCACAATCACAATCACAATCGACATTCTCACATCAAGGCTCTAGACTTAATCCTTAGGGCAATCATGCATGCTTTTAAAAATAATCATGTAGGGTTATATAATATCTCATGAAAAGTATTTAATTCAAGAAAACAAGTTTGTGATGATCATCAACATAGAAAAATACATAGAATCAATATAAGTTTTCAAGAAAAACCATCTAGAATTATGCATGTGGACTCTTTAGGCTTTCAACTATTCTATGACCATCTATGGGTCACATTAGAGAACAATCTAATGCTTTTTGCATAGCCTTACATACCTGGGATGAAGCTATCAACGATCACCTTCAAGAATTTTCCCTTGAATTCTTCAATCCTGCGTTCTTCTCCTCTTCTCTCAAGCCCTAGTCTTGTCCAATTGTTTAGAAAGGACTTAGAATGGGGTTTTACACCCTTTTTACGTCAAAACGGCCTAATTAGATCGTGTAATGAGTTTAGGAGAGTTGGGAATTGACCTGAATGCCCCTCACAAAATTTAGAAATTTTTCAGCTTCCGAATAACTCAGTCCGCGACGCGGACTGGTCGCGTACAGTATATTTTTCTTCGAAAAGTTTTTGAACGAGTTATCCCAATCCCGTCAAAAAATTTTGAAAAAAAACAAGTGTAAGTCCGCTATAGAGGCGCGACGCGCCTCCGTCGCGCATCGACACTATTTTGATTTTCGTGTCGAAAAATTATCTTTTGATCAGGTCGCTCTAAAAATCGACCGATACCATTTTTCCACTCAATTTTTCGTGCTGATCGCAAATCCGGTCTCAAATTTTTCATACGGGAATTGAAAGATGTGTTATGCGCATACCCCTCCTCTAGGGATATTTTGATAATTTTACCGTGCGTTACATGTATTAGAACTAATTAACATAGAGTTCATCATTTCCTTCAAAGTTCTACTTTTCCTTTCTGCTACTCCATTAGATTCGGGTGAGTAAGGTGGAGTTACTTCATGAATAATTCCTTCGTGGAGTTACTTCATGAATAATTCCTTCTTTTTCACAAAAGGTATCTAAAGATAAATATTCTCCTCCTCCATCAAATCTAATTCTTTTGAGTTTTCTACTAAGTTGATTTTCAACTTCAGTTTTATAAGAAATAAATACATTAAAAGCCTCATCTTTGTTTCTAAGCAAATACAACTTAGTAAATCTAGAAAAAACATCAATAAATGTCACATAGTATCTTTTACCAACTCTAGTCATAGTTTGTTTTAAGTCATCTTAATCAGTTTGAATTAAAGACAGTAATTCAGTTTCTCTATTTACTGAAAAATGTGACTTTTTAGTAATTTTAGCTTCAACACATATTTCACACTTGTTAATGTTATTTGAATCTAGACCAAATATCAAACCAAGTGATTGCATATTCTTTATATATGAGACATTGACATGTCCTAGTCTAACATGTCATTAAGAGATAGATTCAATCATATAACTAAAAGTAGATGCTTTTTCATTCACAACATTGATTATAAAAAGTCCTTGGTTACAATAGCCTTTCCCCACAAACACATTATATTTTGTCAATATGACCTTATCAGACTCAAATGACACTTTCACTCCATCTTTACCAAGTAAAGCCACAGAAATCAGGTTTGCCCGCATTTCAGGAACATGTAGCACATCCATAAGGGCTAAAGTTTTTCCAGAAGTGAGCTTCAGGAATACTTTACCCTTACCCAAGACTTTAGTAGTTCTTGAATCTCCAAGGTAGACTACTTCACTATCATCCCCTATTGATTTATAGGAAGCAAATACTTCTCGATTTGCACAAATGTGCTGAGTAGCCCCAGAGTCTACCGCCCATTCTTTTATATGTGCTACAATATTCACTTGAGAAATGACAGTTGCGATAATTTCATCTCCTTCAGCTAAATTAGCTTTCGAAGGATAATCCTTTTCTTTGTCATTCTTTATTCTTTTCCTACACTGTGCGGCATGATGACCTAATTTTCCACAAGTGAAACAAAAGACTTTCTTTTTCTTAAAATTGGGATTATAAGGCTTGTAACGTTGAGACTTATTATCAAAGCTGTTGTTTTTGCTGCTTTGGCCTTGTACTAGATTTGCCTTGAGCGCCAACTCCTTTGACTTGAATAGCTCCTTTCTGTTGGTGTCTTCAATTAGAATGTGAGTCACCATTTCCTCAAGCGTGAAATTTGTCTGCTTATGCTTTAAGTTATTTTTGTAGTCATTCCATGAGTCAGGCAATTTTTCAATCAGCACTCCAATAATAAATTTTTCTGGTAAGTGATCCCCTCGGATTTCAAATCTTCAAGCACTTTTTGATATTCATTGATTTGAATTTTCATTTCCTTCTCGTTACTCATCTGTTATTCATAAAATCTTCCAACCACACACTTTTGTTTGGTGACATCTTCGGCAGTGAACTTTTTAATTAATGCTTCCCAAATAACCTTTGCTTCTCTGTAGCTACTGTACACATCAAATAGTTCGTTAGAAATAGTTTTAAAAATAGTGTGACGATATACCTTATTGGCATATTGCCATGATTCCAAAGTTTTGTTATCAACATCTGCACCAGGCTATGGATGTAATAACACATGTGTAACACTATGAAAATCGAATAGTGAAAAAATACATTCTTGCCATCTTTTAAAAATTTCACTAGCGAAGAATTCAATATTTGACGCATCTGGAAATGGTTTGGCATATGGTAGTACAATTGAGTCTGGAGAAATGGGGATAGTATTGACATTGGTAGAGTCAGAAATTTCCATAGTAGCACTAGTTGTCATAGTTTCTTAGATTGTAGGAGAAAATTTCTCTCTATATATATTTGGGAAGATGAAATATGAGAAACAATTAATATGTCAAAAATAATCAATGAAATTTAGATAAATATTACTACAATAATATTTTAAATAGTATATATAGATAGATTGATATAAATAATATTTGAGTCATGCTAGACACTGTTCTAAGTAACTATTTCAATAGCATGAAATGTTTTCCAGGATTAAACAAGTCTTCTCTAAATACTTAAGAATACAGAAATCAACAAAATATAATTACTACAAAATTAAACAAGTGGGGAAGGGGATTATAATAGTAAGCTAAAGTAGTAAGAAAGACAAACTATGTGAAAGTGTAGTGACTTTCTTTCCTTTCTTTTCTCTTCTTCTTATTCTTACTCTTTCATACTTTGTTTCAGGAATGAAGACACATATATATACTTGTTGAAACTTGGTGATTAAGTATGATGTAAGGTCTTATTTTTGCCATGCAAATGGCCATGAAATTGCCATGCATATGACCTTGAAAGTGCCATGCATATGGCTTTGTATTTGCCATGTATATGGCTATTTATTTGCCATGCAAGAGCGAATATTTGTCTTATAATATTTGTGTACATAAAATATTTTATGTAGTCATTAATGACACATTTTATGACTAAGTAATGACATATAAAAAATAGTTAAAATATTTTTAAATATCCAACATCATTTACTATATAGTTAAAAATTAATTCCCAATGTAGTAATCAAAGTCCCATGTTTAGGATCTTCAATTTTGGTAGCTTGTTCAGTGTCTGCAAAGGGTTCTCTTTTAACTGATTCTTGACTAAGGTGAGCTTGATGAGATTAGGAGGGAAATTGCTCAAGGCTAGGCAACTTGCTTGCGGAGAAAAAAACCATCCAAGTGCATTTTTAAGAAGATTTGGATATCCCAACTCGTCAAATTTTCACTTGAAGTAACATGTATAGTGTCATTAGACAACTGAAGATTCTAAAGCTTCCTAAAGATAACGTCGTTCTTGTTGTTCAGCACATGTATGGTTTCTCAAGAGGCACCTGAAACTGTTAATCTTCTTGTATTGGGAGCAACTCTGCATAACCACTTGGGGCTCCAGTAGCATACATTCATTGTCTCCAAAGTTTGGATGTTTGGGAGATTGACTTCAATGGGATAGTGCTTGGTCACAAGTTATATTACTTGAAACCCCAATGGCCAACACAAAATCGAACAAACAAAGACGGGACACTTATTTGGAGATGCCTAAGTTGTTCCATCTTCCAAATGCAAGTCGGAAGTCTAATGAAATCGCAGCCCTGTACCCTATGGGGAAACTTGAGGATAAAGCTTCCCATGTTTTGGTACTCCAAATGTCATCAAGGAAGATCACATACCTTTTCTCCTTCAGATATGTGCAGAGGTTCTGCTCCATCTTGTCTTCTCCTAGTCCCACCTGTGTGGCTACCTCAGGCAACAATTCTTTCGGTCTTGGCTCCTGGAAAACATAAACCAAAGCAGAACAATCAAAATGACACTTGATGTGCCTATACACTCTTTTTGTAAGTGTTGTTTTGACCGAACCTAAACCAATGGTTGAGATCACATCAACCTCTAGGTTTGTGTCAAGCAACTTTGTCCTCAACTACTTGCAATCATTCTCTAGACCAATGGTTTCTGATTCATCCACATGTAGGAAAGAGCTTCTTTGATCCAAAGTACTCATGAAAATTTCATCTTTGTTAATGTTGCTTGAATCTGTGATGTTATATGTCACCGGACACAACAATGTCTGCAACTTTTCTCTTAATCTCTTCAACCCCAGCAACCAACTTATGGGTGGTTTGAACATAACATGAGAAAATCCGAGCAGCTTCTTTGAGACACTGAAGCCTCCACTCTCCCAGGTGATGGCATGCTACTTCACAGAGATAAGTGTTAAAGAACATTCAATATCCTGAGCAAGTCATGGAATATCATTTATCAAGTTTGCTACTACATGACTTGATATTTTTTAGGCCTCTGCATCAGCTAGGTAGGATCTCATGTGTCTCATTTCGGTTTCAATCCAATCGATATTTTCATGCAAGGACGAGGCTGAAGACACTTCATCAACCAGTGCATTGCTGGATATGTCAATAGCCTGGTTGATAACTGTTGCAAGAGCAATTTCAGCCATAGACAAGGCTGATCATCAGCTACCACAATAAAACAAGACCAACGAAGACTTCCAAGTCAGAAGCATCCATCAAAGGTGACAATTATTTGACTCACTTTTCCCTGAAAAAAAGTCCCATGATATTTGCAAGTTTTAGTGGAACTTAGCTATGAAATGGGTCCTTAAAATGATATATGTGGGCTCAGATTAAGTGTCAAATTATATCATTCAGAAACATTTTTCCACTTCAGTGCTGGTCAATTTCATTAATTTTCTTGGCAGGAATAGATGTTTGTTATTAGTGAGCAGCAACATACCCAATGTAATCACACAAGTGGGATTTGGAAAGAATACGAAAAGCCAGACCTTACCCCTCCTTTGCGGTATAGAAAGGTGTTTCAGATAGTTGTACTAGTTATTAGTCATACATCATAAATTTTATAAATTCGGTTCTGCAAACAGAGCCAAGTGACAAATAGAAGTATAGTAGAATCACTATTCTCATAGCATCAAAGAAGATAACAGTGTTAAGGAACCCAAGGTTACTGAACCTTAACAAACTGAAAGCACTTTCAAATTTTGATTGCAAAAATACCAAGACATGCTACATTGACATGAGATGACATACATACCTACTATTTAATACATCAAATTTTTTTTTTCTTTTTCTTTCTTATGCTGGGGCGTCCGATTCTGGACCTCCCTGCTGTAGTACTACATTGGATCGCATATATGTTGAGTGGAACAGATAGCTATTCAGATTAACCCAAAACTAAGACTAAGAACCAAAACATAAACCCAAACCCGAAAAGCTTGACTCTGCTAGAGCCAGATAGTTCAACCCTCACATCATCCACAACAGGTCCACAAAGAGAGCTCATATCATCACTTCTGGTATTGTAATAGATACTATAGAACGCAACACGTGTCCTGTCCGCCTTGGCTGTAAAATTCAGATGAGCATTCTGAAATGAAGAATTGGAATTTGGAGTGTAATGGATATTTTGGGCCTGATCACCAGCAAAGGCCATGACTGCTAGTGGTTCTTTGCATGAGTCCCCTGCATGGCCCAACAAAAATGTCAATCTGTATGGCTTGTTGGGCTTGGTTTCAACCATCTGGGATATAATACCCTCTTTTCCTGAAAGCAATTCTATAGCTCTTTTCCCTTCTGGAACTGTGAAGTGATATGTATCGATATATCGAACTGCTCGATTTGATTCAACTATCCAACCAGGGAGTGACGATGTTTCCTCATCAAGGTTGGTCGGAAGCAGAACGCCAAGTGAAGCATTTCTGAACATCCATGGACCTTCTTCAAAGTCTCCATTAACTACTGCATTATCTGTTCCAAAAAACAATTTTAAGGAACAAATTAGCATTGTTTTTAGTTCTTTACATGTTACATTATACGTCACGTTTGATCATCTGAGTTTTCTTTTCTACTTTTGTGTCAAACAAGAAAAAAACATAAATGTAGCTACATATCTCGACATCATTTTCTTTTCGGTCCATCCCAAATGGCAATGACAATGTTGTAACTTAAACTTACTATTTTACTCTTAAACTATACGAATGTCATTATCACAAAAATTAAGACGAAAGCTATTGAAATAAGGACTATTTACAGATCAAAATATCAAATATTTTGACCAAAACAGCTGGAAATAGGGCCCAATAAAGAAGGAGAAGTGACCTTTACCTTTGGACTTATCTGGAACGAAAAGCTTCTTGATAGCAATATCATCAATAATGGGCCCACAACTAGGGTCATCTTCCATGCCAGGATTTGTAAAAACGACCCGCACATCATCTTCCTCAGCCTGAAAGGCCCACGCATAGGAATCCCAGCCTTGAACACTATACAGAGTCTGAAGATCAATGGTCTGTGATGCTGGAGGAACAGAAACGTTCAGTGACTCTAGCTGGGCGCACGTACGAGCCGCACTGAAAGTGATCGAGTAAATGGAGCCTTTCTCTACTTTGATCTCTTGGCTTATCTCGGCGTCATTTCCGAGCCGCACTGCGTGTCTACCTTGTGGTACGATGAGGATCATCCCACCCTGTTTTTGCCCGGACTCCACTACCTCTACGCTGCCGTTTGATTTCCAGCTGGGAATATCGGTTGGCCCGTCGGAGAATCCATCGCCGGAGGAGAAACCGCCTGACGGAGGTGTCTCAAAGTTACCGTTAAGTAACGGACCTGCAAAATACAAGGTTGGATTTGATAATTAAGTAACGATGGGCTACAAATTAGGAAAAATTACAATGACTTATTGTCTCTTTTATCCAACCTTGAACTAATTTTTAAATATCTTTTTTATGACCGTGATGTTTGAATCGCTTCAATTAATTTTACACAAGTAATTTTATTTATTGAAGCTAGGACAATGAAAAGAATAACCTAATGTTTTCGTTTAAACTTACTCTCAACCACTTCATCGATAGCCAGAAACTATAATATTATACATTTCATAAGTTAGGTTTTAGAATGGCTTTAAACTCAGTGTCCATTATCTCAAGTCATAACACTTACACACAAACTAAAAAAAAAATGAGTCCAAATAATTATGTGAAAAGGACCAAATATAGCATTTACTAGTGAGACTAGTTGAGAGTCGTACCAAAAGATAATGTATGATATGAAGGAACATATTACATTTCACTTCACAGTTCACATGGCAGAGGTAAAGCTCCTTCACAAATATGGTCATGTTTGAAAGGAATATTTATCCAATTAATACTATGGGAAGTAACTCTGTAGGACCTATGATGTAAATATGGTATTATTGATATTATCTAACCAGCCTCCCCTCCCAACTGACCAAATTAAAGAAATTAAAAGAACTTTCAATATAAATTTTTTTATATAATATTTAAATATCAGTATTAAATAAATCTAATTAAATTAAATTTTAACAATTAATCAAATTAGCGGTTGAGAAATGAAAGGTGATAATTATTTTGGAGCGAAGAAATTAAATAATACCAAAAAGAGAAACGCGTATAACTGTGATCAGCTAATAAAGGACCCCAAACTGCATAGACATCACTCTTACTCACAGTAACACCTCATGAAAATCAACATCAACAACATGATTATTTATTACAAATACTATGCTTGCTTAAACAAATATTTTGAGAATAACAAAAATATATACCGAGAGTACCAATAGTATTTTTATTTTTCATTAAAATGTTGCTCTGGAACTTGACTAAATTACTTCTGTTTCAGACAGAGATAACAACAAATATATTGTTTCTGATTAAATATTCCTACCAATGTCAAAAAATTGAGTCCCGAGCATACATTTGAAGCTAAAAGAAATTAATTACCAGATCTCACACCAACCAGAGGTATATCATACATCCCATCAAGTTTTTTAAAAAATGAAGAAGAAGAAATTGGTATGTAGCTTCCAAGCAGGAAAACGAATGGTAAAATGGAAAGAGTATGAATAAAGCGTACCATCTTCAACTTGTCCAGCAGCAGAGCAAGCAAGAAGAAGAAGAAATGCTGTGACCCATTTGCATTTTGTTGATCTGCTCCGACCTATTTCCATGGCGACAAAGAATAAATTCCCTCTTTTCTGTGCTCACACTGCTTTGAGTGAAGAAAAGGGGCAAGAGCAAATGTCCTTTTTATCCAAGATTCAGGCTCCTCTTTTATTTTTATTTTTTATTTTTTTTGGCCTCGGGTTCTTTTAGTAATTTTATTTCCCCTTTCCCTTTTTCGTTTCAATTATTTTTTCTCGATTTCGTTTGCTCCACCAATTAAACATTTAAGACTAACGTTTTAAGGTATGTGTCTATAAGCACCAAAAAGGTTATTTCTTCATTTTATTTTATATGGTGATTTTTGAGTAAATATAAAATTATAGGAACATAGAAGTTTTCGAATAGCCTAAAAAAAAGAGAAATGGTGTCACATAAAATATACAGTAATAAAGTACCTTTTTATCTTATTTCATGTGGTACCTTTTTTTAGTTTGTCTCCCAAGAAAAATTCTTCTTCATAATAATTAGAAATATTTTAAATATTTTTTATTCCTAATAAAATAATTTATAACAATATAAATATTTAAAAATTATTTTGTACCATAAATTTTAATTTTTTTTTAATTTTTAAAATTTCATAACAAATGAAATAGTATTACATTAAATAGAACAGAGTAAGTATTATATAAAACATCTTTAATAATAGAGTATAATTTTTAAGCTACTTTAATTTACTCTTGATTAGGATTGAAGGAGCTAGGGTTTCTGAGGTCCACTTTAAACAACTAGCCAATATGCTTTTAGGAGTAACTTTTTCTTTTTTGATCAATGAATGATGAAGGACCTATGCTTTTCCTAGTACAATAATAATAACAAAAGATGTTCCTTGAGAGAGACTTTAATTTGTTAAATTAATAAGATTCTACTAATTTCATATTACAACCCTTAGATCTTTTTATCAAGAACATATATTTTTCTTCGAAAGAAGTATTAAAAATATGTTTGAATTTGACACGAATTATTAATTTCATCATTAAATCATGTTATTTTCTAAACAAATTTTTGATTCAAGAAAACTCAAAAAAATTGTCTTATTGTGAAACCTTTGGCCTACCACGCTCCTCTTGATCCCACTATCAATGGCAATTTGTGTTGATTACACAACTCATATAGGCTATGCAAGGAGGGGAATGGCATGCACAGTAATTTTGGACCCATTTGGATTTGATTTGAAAACAATGATTTTTTTGTTGAAATTTGTTTGTTTACCCATCCTGTATTTAGTACCCGCGTTGGAGTTCGACTATTTTGAATTCGCGCTACATAGAGTCCATTTGGGATAAACGCTCCCTTCCAAGGATTTTTTCATACTCACAGGCTCACAGCTATAGTAATTAATATTTTTTAATATAATATTTTGACATGGTACAAATAATCTATTATAGTCATGAATCTTCCTTTTTAAGATTTAAAAATGATAGGTGCTTTTTATATATAAAATAAAAATTTATAGGTCAAATTTTACATTTTAAAAATTATTTGACATTTAAAATCCTTTTTTTTTTTTTTGAGAATTTGTGATTTAAAAATCATAGTTTAAAATTATTTTTTTGTGCAAATTTGACAAACAAACGTTGATTTCAAATCAAATCAAGAAATTCCGATATTGACTCCTATATCCAAATACGTACTTAAAAGATATTATTTTTTGTTTTCCATATTTTTATAGTTATTTCAAATTTTGACTAATACAAATTTGTATTGAGAAGTTTTATCAAGTCAATTTTTTTCTCATGATGATTTATTTGTCTTAATTTCCTTTTAACGTATTTAAAAAAAATCTTTATTCTTTTTTGATAATTTTTATTTTTAACTTGGTAGATTTTAGCATCTTAATTTTAATATTTAGTGGTATTAATTTGCTTCATTTTGAAGTCAAAACTGTTGTCTCCCTCTGTGTTGATTGCTGCATTCATTTGTGAATTATCCGTTGGTAAGTTGATGGCATTTGGTGCCATTTTATTATCATCATATTTAGTTATAAATGTCTGAATGTGGCCAGCCATCATCATAAATTTCTCATTGAAAACTCTTTTATTTCTCAAGTATACCTTATATCGTATATAATTTTTAGATTATTTGTCTTCTCTATTTACTGTCTCGTTATCTTCTTATTCATTGCGAAGGACTTTCTGGCCTATAAATAGTGATTGTCTTCCTTTATTTTGAACTACAAGAAAAATATAGAATGCTTAAATGTTGAAGGGATGTGTTTGTTTTGCGAAGATTAAGACTCGACTCTTGTTCAGAATTTATTGAGTTACATTTTGTGATTGGGCTATTATATCCCGAAGGGTACAAGTCAAAAAGTTACTACTGGACCGATAAAAAAAAATTATAGTAGATTTGAATCTCTTTAAAAAAAGCAAGATATTTGCGTCTCACTCAAAAGATATTTTATTTTTCAATTGTTATTTATAAATTTATAATTTTCTCCAGCAACCTTTTTTACCCGGTATATTTAAGACTACAAGATTGAAAAAATATTTTGATATATTCAATACTCCATATCTGCAATTAATGAATAGAAAACTTATTTAGTTTTAATTTTTTAAAATTTTATATCAAATCAAAATGGAACAAGTATTACTCCCTTTGTCCATTTTAATTGAATTTGTGAAGCAATGAACACATATTAAGAAAAACATTCAAAGACAAAATTTAAATCATACTTTCCACTGTTTTCAAGTTATGAAGTCTTAAATATGTAGTATAATTTATCTCCTAGAAAATATAAAACTTTAATAAATGAAAAGTCAAATGTAAAAGAAAAAATCAAATATTCTTCTTAAACTTTGAACACTTTACCTATTCTAAACGTTTGAAAAAATCTAAAAAATTTAATTAATTTGAATAGAAGATATTTTTTTTAAAAAATATAAAAATGGTACAGATACTGGGGGTTTGTGTTACCCAATTTTCCAAATTGTTGCAGTGTTCATATAAAGAATGCATAAAGTACATTCCGCGTTTTTTGATTCCGGTGTTTCACTTTCTCACCTTTTAGTGGGACCCATGAGACAAGGTAGGGTCACCCGCCGAATTTTAGAAATTTGCGAACAACATCTTAATCAAATGGAAACTTCAATTAATTAATTCTGATTATTTGTTTAATGAGTTTAACTTTGGGACTATTTATTAATTAATGATACTTAAGGGACCAGAAAGGTATATTAGCACAGAACCCCAGGTAGTGGCGGGAAACACTTGTATAGTGTCAATAGCAGTCAAAGTTGTTCAACTTTGTAATATTGTACCCCAACCCTGCAGATTATAGGACAATTGACTTTTTGGAGTACTTTAATTTATGAATCATTTGAAATTAAATAAGGAGTTGTTTGAATAATAAATATTTTTTATTTTTAAATTTTAATTAAAGACTATGTATTTGAGTCATCAATGTGAAGCAAAGGTGGGAGATCTTGGTTGAGGAGTAAAAAGAAAAATTAAGAAAAAAGTAAAAAAATATTTTTGAATTATTTGAAATAGAATAAAAATATTTTTTGTTAGATTTTGGTTCAAATATATCTTTTACTTAAATTTTTTGCTCAAAATATATATATCTTTAATGAAAACCAAAAAAAGCCATATTTTCTAACTATCAGAAATAAAAAAAATATATCCCTTGATTAGGTTTTGATTAAAAAAATCCTTCCTTTTAAATTTGCAAAAGAAAATTACTCCTCTCTCTAATGAAAATGACATCGTACATGTTACATGGACAAAAAAAGTGTCATATAATCAATCCATGTGGAACCGCAATTAGAAACCCAAGGGGTTTTTCTCCTCGGATATTAGGTCTGAGACTAGCCTTGGATCTCATGTCGAAAGAGACTGCCATTTTAGTTGCAAACATCTTTAAAAGTTGATCTATGAATGATAACATCGATTCATCCTCTTATAATTGTTGCCTCCTCCTCGAATCAATTTCTCGAATTCAGTAAATCCAACTCTACAAAATTTTCGAACTACCAAGCTTGTATAGTAGTTGGTTATGTTTATGTTAGCAAGGTAACACAATCAACATAAATTATCATTTTCAAAAGAAATTTCAATTGTAACTATAAACAAATATAATAAGAATTTAGACTACTCAAAGTCTAACGAAAATTGATTTCAAAATGTGCTGGACTTGAATTTTTATTGAAAGAAGGATATTTTTAAATAATAACTTTTAAAATTTGAACAGAAGGGTACTTTTTAGTCGAATACTAAAGAAAATATTTTTGCTCTATTTCTAATAGTCAAGGCCTAAGGTGTATCTCTGGGACTCTCTCATTTCTGTTAGAAAAAGGAGTACTTTTTAACCAAAAATTTACGGAGAGATATCTTTGAGCCAACACCTAACGAAGATATATTTTTGCCTCATTTCAAATAGTTCAAGGATATTTTTGACTTTTTTTCTAAAAAAGTTTCTGGAATTTTTATTTTAAAATTAATTATTTTCATTAAAATAATAGAATAAAATAACTTTTTATCTTTGATGAAATACGGTGGATATTATCAATAAATTCGCACTAAAATTTATGCTATATTTATTTTATTGTATAAATATATTTGTGACATTAATTAAAATAAAATACAATAAAAAAATTTATCGTCTTAAATTAATTCTCAAAGATAAAAATTTTATCTTACTGATTAAGCATCAGTGCTACTGAAACTGCAAAAGAATAATTTAAGATTATTCATGTGGAGAAACCATTGGATTAGTAGTGTCCAAAGGAAAAAACAAAATGCACCTCACGGATATTTTTTGGTAGGTATGGGCGTCATTTAACTTGCTCATGATTGTCTCATATTTTCCATCTTATAAATATTCAATAATTTAATTTTAAAAAGTTACTCCTTTCGTATCATTTTATACAACATATTTTTTTTATTCGTTTAAAAAAAATATCATCTTACTTTAGTTGAAAACAATTTAATCTTAAAATTTTTTTACCCTTAATGAAATAATTCTCAGCTACACAAATATCTCATAATGATTTTAGACCAAGTTTTAAAAATCTTCCTTTTTTCCTTAAACATCGAAAGGAGAAACAATTTGTACCGTGCTTTTTTTGGATATTATCGGACCAATTTGTGACTTTTTTTGTCTTATTTTCAATGGTACAGTGCTCTTTTTGGATTAAAAATCATACGATGGCCTCTTTTATTACCAACCCAAAATTGAATTTTTTTTTACCCTCTATTTATTATGGTATTTGATTTAAGTTTCTTATATTTTTTCTAATGCGATTCGAGGGGACTGAAAGTTGAAATTGAAGAAATCGAGTTTATCTCGAAGCTGGAAATCTGAGAAGTTCAAGTTTGGTGAAGAAGGTTGAGCTTGGAGAAGCTCAAATCTGAGAAAATTGAGCTTTAAAAAAAAACTCGAATCTGTAGAAGATTTAGCTTTGAGAAGCTAAAATCTAAGAAATAGAAAGCAATCTGCAAGTGTAATTGTAGATCAGAACCAGAAGAATATGTCGAGTGCCGAAGAGATGCATGCAAACACAATTCCGTCAACAATTCCGTCAACATCGAGGAATCCAAGTCGAACTGAGATTGATCATAACCATCCTCTCTATCTGTACCCTACTGATACACCAGGTAGTTCTCTCATCTCAATTCAGTTAGCTGGATCTGAAAACTATGCAATTTGGAGTCGATCTATGACTATTGGTCTTTTAGGCAAAAGCAAATTAGGATTTGTGGATGGTAGGTATACTAAGGACAAGTTTGATATGTCTTTGCATGATCAGTGGGAGAAAGTGAATGCTGTAGTTCTATCTTGGATCATGAACTCTGTGAGAAAAGAGTTGTTGAGTAGCATAATCTATGCTTCAAATGCTCACAAGGTTTGGCTAGATTTAAAAGAGAGATTCGACACTGTAAATGGATCAAGGATTTTTTGTTTACATAGAGAGATTGCTACTCTAACACAGGGCACCATGTCAGTAGCTGAATATTTTTCTAAACTAAGAAACTTGTGGGATGAGTTTGATGCACTAATGCCTTGCCCTGGGTGTAACTGTCCTGAATCTCAAAGTTATGCTCAACATCATGGTTATCAGCGTCTATTACAGTTCCTAATGGGTTTAAATGAAACATATGTGCAATGTAGAAGTCAGATTTTGATGATATCACCCATTCCTACCCTAAACAAGGCATACTCAATGGTGATAGATTATGAAAGCCAAAGGTCTATAGCTAATGGTGTGTCTGTGATGAGTGAACCTGTAGACAGTGTTGCCTTTTTCAGTCAGAAAGGAGGGGTTAATTCAAGCTATAAAGGTAAAGGTACTACCACTACTGGATCACAAGGAAATAGTCTGTTTGGAAATGGTTCAAACATCCAAGGAAGCTACAGTCAGAAAGTTACAAATAACAACTATAAACCACAGAAGAGGACACCTGTTGTATGTGAGCATTGTGGATACAATGGTCATACCAAAGATAGTTGCTACAAAATCATTGGTTATCCACAAGATTGGCCCAGAAACAAGAGAAAAGGAGGGATTCAGTATGCAAACTTGGTAGAAGATAGTAGAGACAAGTCAAATATATCTCAGCAGGATCAAGCTACTCCTTATTTCACGCAAGAGCAGTATCAGCAAATTATTCATCTGCTAAATAAAGGAAATGAAGATAGTAATCCTACTCCTACAGCCAATGCAGGTACTTTGACTCATCTAAATGTTAATTCAAATCATCCAAAATGGATAATAGATTCAGGAGCTACAAATCACATGACATCTAAGGTTGAGCTGTTACATGACTATGAGAAGGTCCAGAAATTAGGAAACAATTGTGTTCACCTGCCCACAGGTGATGAGACTCAAGTTACTCATACTGGAAAAACACATATATTGAAAGATCAATTAGTGTCTAATGTGTTGTATCTTCCTGAGTTCAAATGTAATCTCTTATCTGTATCTAAACTAACCAAGGAGTTGCAGTGTTCAGTGAATTTCTTTCCTGATTTCTGCATATTCCAAGATCTCTGCACTGGCTTGGTGAAGGGGATTGGTAGGGAGGAACAAGGACTATACATTCTCAAAGGGAACACCTCTTCTTCTACTCATCCTTCCTGTTACAATGTGAACAATTCTGAGCATTCCAGTTCAACTACTTTGTGGCATAGGAGGCTGGGACATGCTCCTCTAGCTGTTATTAGAAGACATACCACACTTCAACAACTCAATTCTGAAGACCACAAGTGTACTGTGTGTCCTCTTGCAAAGCACACCAAACTACCCTTTCCTATAAGTATATCTAGTACTAAATCTTCTTTTGAATTACTTCATTGTGATATATGGGGACCTTATAGGATTCCCACTTACAATAATAGAAGATATTTTGTCACCATTGTTGATGACTACACTAGATTTACTTGGTTGTTTCTTCTTACTTCAAAGTCTGATGTACTTGTAGCTCTAAAAACTTTCCTTACAAGAATAAAGAATTTCTTTTCCACTACTGTTAAAGTTCTGAGAACAGATAATGGTAGTGAATTCCTAAGTTCTAATTTCAGATCTCTTGTATCTTCTCTGGGTATCACTCATCAAACTACTTGTGTATATACCCCCCAACAAAATGGTGTTGTAGAAAGGAAGCATAGAACCATTCTACAAGTGGCTAGAGCACTTAGATTCCAAGCTGGTATCCCTTTAAAGTTTTGGGGAGAGTGTGTCAATGCTGCTGTATATCTCCTCAACAGAACCCCTTCCAGAGTTCTCAAGTTCTTGACTCCTTATGAAATGTTGTTCCATCATTCACCCTCACTTCACCATCTCAGAGTATTTGGAAGCTTAGCTTATGCTTCAAATACAAAAACTTCAGATAAATTCTCACCAAGAGCAGTTCCCAGTGTCTTTATGGGTTATTCTACATCTCAAAAGGGGTATATTCTGTATGATCTCCACTCACAAGCCTTCTTTGTTAATAGACATGTTGTTTTTATGGAATCTGTATTCCCTTTTCTTCATGTCAAGTCTGTTGGAACTCTTATTTTCCCAGTACTTGATCTTACTGCACCAGAATCCACTACTCTTTCCTTTCCTACTTCCTCTACTTCTCCTAATACATCTCTTTCACCTGTGCTTCCTTCTACAGATCAATCTACATCAATAAGTACTTCACCACCTGTTCCTGTTACCTCTATGGTTCCTAGAAGATCATCTAGAATAAAACATCCTCCTATATGGATGACTGACTTTATTACTCCTACTATTAACACTTGCTCTTATCCACTATCTGCTTACCTTACTTACTCAAAATTTAAACCCTCATATCAGCATGCCTTGATTGCATACTCTTCAAAATCAGAACCAACCTCCTTTCACCAGGCTTCTCAGGATCCACTTTGGGTTCAAGCAATGCAGTCTGAGATTACTGCTATAGAAGATAACAATACTTGGTCTTTAGTTGATCTTCCAGCTGGTAAATCACCAATTGGATGTAGATGGGTGTACAAAATCAAGTATAAATCATCAGGTGAGGTTGAAAGATATAAGGCCAGGCTGGTGGCCAAAGGTTATAGCCAAAAGGCTGGCCTAGACTACTCTGAAACATTCTCTCCAGTGGCCAAGATGGTCACTGTGAGAGCCTTAATAGCTATTGCTGCTTCTTGTCACTGGTTTATTTTTCAGATGGATGTACACAATGCTTTTCTTAATGGTGATCTACTTGAAGAAGTCTACATGACCATACCTGAGGGGTTTGCTAGACAGGGGGAGAATCACAAGGTCTGCAAACTGAATAAGTCACTTTATGGCTTAAAACAGGCTCCTAGGCAATGGAACAGAAAATTGACAGATGCTCTATTACAGATGGGATTTGTTCAAAGCCACTAAGATTACTCACTCTTTACAAGGTTAGTTAATCAGGAGATTGTGATTGTTTTAGTGTATGTTGATGACTTGCTGGTAACTGGAAGCAACCTAATACTCATAAATCAGACTAGAAAGGATTTACAACAACAGTTTAAGATGAAAGACCTTGGTGAACTGAAGTTCTTTTTGGGAATTGAAATAGCTAGATCACAAGCTGGAATTCTAATATGTCAGAGGAAATATGCTTTAGAATTAATCTCTGAAGCTGGACTGAGTGGTGCAAAACCTGCTACAACTCCTATTGATATAAGTCAGAAACTAACCTCAAATGAATATGATGAACACTGTCCAAGGAATGATGGTATTGAAGATGAGCTGATCAAAGATCCCTCAAGCTATCAGAGATTGATAGGAAGACTATTATACTTAACTATGACAAGACTAGACATCTCTTTTGTTGTACAAATGTTGAGTCAATACATGCACAAACCTAAGAAGTCTCATATGGATGCAGCATTAAGGGTAGTGAGATATCTAAAAGGAACACCAGGGTTGGGAGTATTCATGCCTGCAGATAGCACCTGTTCACTACAAGCCTACTGTGATTCTGATTGGGGAGCATGCCTAGAGACAAGAAGATCAGTGACTGGTTATGTGATTAAGTTTGGTGGAGCACTAGTGTCTTGGAAGTCAAAAAAACAAAACACTATATCAAGGAGCTCAGCTGAAGCAGAATTTAGAAGCATGGCATCATGTACTGCAGAAATCATCTGGCTTACAGGCTTATTCAAAGAATTGGGAGTTCAGATTCAGCAACCAGTTGAGCTTATGTGTGATAGCAAAGCTGCTATTCAGATTGCAGCAAATCCAATCTTTCATGAGAGGACAAAACACATTGACATTGATTGCCACTTTGTGAGAGAGAAGATTAATCAAAAACTGATCAAAACTAATCATGTTTCAACCAAGGAACAATTGGCTGATATATTAACAAAAGGCTTGGGAAGAACAACACATGAATACCTATTAAACAAACTTGGACTGAACACATGAATACCTATTAACAAAAGGCTTGGGGGAGTATTGAGTGGAGGTTAGTGTCCAAGTTAGTTAAGTAAGATTAGTTGGTTAGTGAGGTTGTTATGATTAGTTAAGAGTGGTTAGAGTTAGTTAAGAGTCATTTACAAGTTAGTTACACTAATGTAACTACCAGCTATAAAAGCCCTCTTGTACTCTACATTTCATTTTATCTGAAATACATACATTACTGCTTCTTCTTCTCTATTCTGTTTTCTCTCTTCCTGGTCATAAGAATGCTTCCATATGGAAGCTAACAATTCAATAATCATATTTAATATTCTTTAAAAAGTACATAGATGATAGTATCGTATAGAAATACACATAAAATTGAATGAAACACATATTTCAGATTAGAAATATGTTATATTCCACATTATGTCACTTTCCTCTAATTCACACACTATAAAATTAAAATGCCCGTAAGACATGCTAAAAAGTATTTTGTCTAAGATGTCTTTGATTACCTCTCAAGGACAAGAAAGTTACAATTATCTATTCTAAATATAAACGATCGAATAATGAAAGAGAAAAGTCATTTAATTTAGTTAAGTATGACACTTATACAACATTTCAAGAAATTGAATGACAAAATCAAAGTATCTCAAAATCTTATCATATCAGCGACAAACACCCTTAATCTTGTGGAAAAATGACACTTGTAAAGGGATTAACCCTTTACTTTCATATCTTTATTTTTAAATTTTAATTATTCTCACATGTTTAATACCATACGAATAATCACATATACTTTGGCGGTATCAAAAAGGAAGAGGCAAAAGCATGAATCATATTATGAAAAAATGAATCATTGCCTCATGTTATTGGCCACTTTGGCAGTACATATGATACATGAATCATTGCCTCATGTTATTGGGCTTCAGTAGAAAGATACATGAATGAATATTATGTTATTGGCCACTTTTTGATCTTGTAATTGAATCGGAAACTTAGATGAATATATTATTTAAAAAATATTTATTATTGATAATTATATAATTTTAATATATTTTGATTATATGTATAATTTATTATCTATGTACATTCATTATTCGTTTAATATATAGTGTAGGATTTTTGTAGAAAACAATTTTTCTCGTATCAAAAATTCACATGTATCAAAACTTTAAGATGAAGAACAATGATTTGAAGCAATATTTTTCAATAAATTAGTGTATTGAAGGACAAAAATGGACAAAAATTTTTTTCTAATGCCTATCATTAGAAATTGGATGGGCAGGCAAAGCGATTATTATACAAAGTGTAAGGCCCAAAAAGAATGAAGAGCCCAATGGACTCTATATTTTGGCATAAAAAACTGTGAAATTTATTGTGAGTTCAAGTTCTATGCGGGGATTTTTTTTTCTATTATTTATCATTTATCGTCGAAAAGATAGTTACAAATAAACTTTTTTATAATGTGAAATTTTAAAATCTTAAAAATAAAATATGTTACCTCCCACAATAGTTAATATGATTATTCCTAGTTACTAGCTATACACCACAAGTATAAATAATCTACCTAGCTTTCACTATATTTTCTTCTTTACAATAAATACATTGAAGAATAAGTAATACTTCCTCATTTCAATTTATGGATAAATTATATAACTAGGCAAATATATGATATGTATTTACATTATATTAGTTTGAAAAATTTACAATTTATAGTTATAGCTAGAGTTTTGTTACTATTTTTTCTCTCCTCTCTCCCTCTCTCTCTCTCGCATCCCCCTCTCTTTGTAATCTCTTGCCAGATATACAAATATATTTGTATACTAGTTTCAAATATAAAATTATTCATATTCAATTTGATAGATACACATATATAATTCATCTCTCTCCATGCTCTGTCATCCCTCGCTCACATCTCTCCCCCCTCTCCCAATCTCGTTTGCCATATATAAAAATACATATGTACATCAGTTACACATATACAATTATTTGTTAAATATACACATACAATTTGACTGATATACATATACAATTTGTCTCTCTCCATTCTCTGCCCTCTCTCGCTCGCCTTTCTCCTCACTCTCTCGATTTCACTAACTTCTCTCCTATAATATGTAGCTATGAATTGTAATTTATGCATACTATAACTACTTTTGGCCTTATTATGTTTCAAGTGTTTGTTCTTTTAAAAAAATTCTCTTAATTTATCTGTTCAATTTTTCTTTTTAGTCAGCTTTAGAAAAAACGTTGTTTTATTCTTTTTTGACAATTCTTTAATTATAACTTTTCATAAAACATGTTCATAATTAGTACATTTATATATCTTATAATTGAAAACTTTTTTATACTTCAGACCAAGTCAAAATCAGACAAACATATCGAAACATAGGGAAGAGTATGAAAGATACATTTCCCTATCTCACTTCCCTTCTTGGGCCCTGAGCAATCAATAGAAGATTGGACCCTTTGGTGAGGGAAAAGTCGTAGAAACTACTACTACAACTCCAAGGTTATACATAGATGAATCTAACTTTGTTGTTGGCAAATTCTAAAAGAGACATGAATATCAAGAAGCACTTTCTTGACATCACATGTTGTCTGCCTTAAATTCTTCTATTTGATAATTGAATTCAAATAATCTTACCTGCCAAATTAAAATGAATCCACAAACATATAAGCTGCTTTATTGCGCAATATCATCAACACATTTGAATACCCACCCTGTTGGTTAGTGAAATAGTGACGCTTTCGTACTAAACATTGTACTCTAGAGACTTTCATTTTCACTTGTCAATATTTAATTTAATATACAGGAGAATAACATTTAATGCTAAAACAAAAATAATTATACTTTTTGATATATCAAAATTGACAAATAAAAATAAAATATTTAAGTTAGGAATAAGTGACATGTAAATTTGAACAGAAGGAGTAATTCTAAAAAAAAGATATATTTTTATATTTAATAATAATTTAAAGATATCACTTATAATCATACAAATATTTATATATAAATTTAACAAAGATTTTACTTTTTTATAAAATTAAAATTTCTATCAAGTCAATTATATTATTTGGGACTGAGGTGTAATTAATTAATTATAATTAAATATAATATAATTGCTTTTGAGGATTGAAGGAAAATACAACACTAGAACACTCTATTTACTCTGGAAGACTTGAGGAGTTCTATTGTTTAAACCAAGTCTATATTTTTCGCGATTGTTACGTACTTCTCGTTAATATTAGTAAGGCCCACTTTAGTCATTATATATATATATATATATTGTTTTAATTTATTTTCTATATTGTTTTTAAATTTAAAATTATCTAAAAAAATATTATAAATTATAATAATTAACAACTTAAAATATTTGAAATGAATATAAAAAGTTTGATTGACTTTCAAAATGTTATTAATGATCCATATGTTGGGAATTGAGATTGAGAAAGTAACATATATTATTTGAAATGACATAAAAAAAGTGCTATAAATCACAAAAAGTAACAATTTAAATATTTAAAAGACATATAAATTTTTTAAATAATTCTTTAAATTTTATTAGTGTCACGTAATAGAGGGAGTGAAATGACATAAAAAAAATGCTATAAATCACAAAAAATAACAATTTAAATGTTTAAAAGACATAATTTTTTTAAATAATTCTTTAAATTTTATTAGTATCACGTAAAAGAGGGAGTAATATATATTATTTAAAAGTTACTAACTAAAGATAATACAAATCGCAATAATTATAAACTTAAAATATTTTAAAGACATATTTAAAAATTTGGTTAACTTTTGATATTCTATCAATATCACATAAATTGAAATAGAGGAAATAACATATTTTATTTGGAAATAATATAAAGAAAAAAAACTATTCTATCAATACTACAAACATCATGAAAAATAACATATAAATAGATACCTAAACTTGTCCTCATTTTTCACTAAGACACCTTTTGTATGACTACATTAAAGTTGTTTGGAATGATGGTGGTTTGACCCGTTAGTGGTGTATCATGTGCGCTCTCTCGACGCCTACTGACTTTGGTCGCACTAAATAACAAGGACACTCCAACTGCCGTTTTACACCACCTTTTTAAAGAAAAAGTATTTGTCTTATTGTTTATGATGTCTTTTTTTTTTTTAAGTTTATTTTTAAAAAATATTATTTTAAAATTTTTCTTTTACTCATAATAAAATAAATTTTAACCACATAAATATTTAAAGATTGTTTCAGATCATAAATTTCAAAGTCACTTTTAATTACATGAAAATTAATTTCTATCTGAAGTCGCTTTCAATTACAGATAGTTTTTCGTATATATAAATGATATTTTCTTTTCGTTTTCTTTTTATTTTTTCAAATTCATATTAAAAATGTTTGTTGTCATGATTTTTCATGGAACATGTTCATATTAAAATGATAATGCAAACTTATGGATATTTTTAGTAACTTTTAAAACATCAAATATTTCTCTCAAATTCTGTGACCAAACGCATGGTGAGACTTCACTCGAAAATAACTTGTCAAAAATATTTAGAAATTTGTGGCGCCATTTTGGATTATTGACTTGTTCAAATTCGCCCTCCTACCAAGTTATTTTCATTCCCATGATAAGAAACTGTATAATTTTATTTATCTCATCGCGATACTAAGAGATTAATATTTGTGACTCTTTCATGCTATGGTTTTGTACGAGATTTGAGTTCTTGGTATAGGCCGTATGTGTGCATTTAAGCTATTTTAATGCAATTGTTGGGACATTGATTTTATTTTTAAATTAGATATGGGAAGGGGGTTAAACAAATCTATCCTCTAATATAATTAATGCTATGTCTGCTTTACTTGTACATGATTTTGGTCAAATCTAATATATACCAAGCTACTTAGTTTTCATTTCGATGCAATCTGGTTTCCAAACTACTTGTCGGTTTAAAAGATGGCTACTAGCTGTCTAATTTTTTTTACATACCATCGAAGGATGTGCAGATGACACTATTCTTTTCTTAATCAGAAGTTTCGGATTCGAGTCCTGAGTATGAAAATTTTTTTGCATAGGAAGTGCTTCCCCAAAATGGCCCCTATACGAAACAAATCTAGAGTAGTCGTATTTCAATGCGGACACAGAATACCGGATGAACAACCAAAAAAATATTATTTTTTTACATAATTTGTAAATTTTTTGATATAAATATAGGATGTGATCGAGTTTGGTCAAATCTCTACATTAACTTCTAACTTCACCTCTAGTTGAGACTCTTAGCAATATAGCGCGATTTTAAATTGATGCACAATAAATAATAATCGAATAAGACTAAGTTTTGAGTTAAGTATTTTGATATATTTAGTAATTTTTAAAATATAATTATATCGTCTAGGCAAAAATTATTTATTTACATGGACTTATAACCATTGTACTAGATCCACCTCGTCAAACATGGTGCCTAATATGAAGTCGAGCAAATTGTAACTCAATCCCAAAAAATTAGCTTATAAAATGAAAAAAATATCTAATTTTGATACCATCACTGAGCATATTGTTGAAAAATATATATCCAGGATACAAAACTTTATATCAAGAAGAACACTTAGAAGAAGGTTTGATAATATGAATTAAGAACACATAATTGAAGGCTTGAAACACGTGCGAAATGCTATCCTAAAAACAATATTTGCTCTCTCTCCTCTTCGAGATTGCTATGGAATTGTAGTTGATATGACAAGCTTATGAATTTTTGCATTAAGCAAAATAGTGAAGAAATCCTATTGGTGATCCCAAAAAATAAAAGGACATATCCTTTAATTTATATGACACACCATTTCAATACACCTATTCATTTAAAATACTAAATAATAATTTTATTTAAACGAAATTCCAACACATATGTCTATCTAGGTCATGGAATTGAATCATCATATTTCAAGAAATTAAACGATAGAGTAGTTAATTACGCATTACTACTTAATTAGTATTGAATGAAATGAGTTTATGGAGATTTTATACACGTAAACGATAATCCTAATTAGGATTGAGACGCGTTGAATATATAATAATTTTCTTAATTAGTTAACATGATAACTAGGCAGCCATTTATGACCACGTAAATGAAAAGAAAAAGTATAACACTTAACTTGTCTTTACACTTGACAACTAGCCCAACAATATTCCTATTTTTGACAAGGTAATTAGGCAATAACCAAGAATTTCAATATTTGGGGCATCTTTAAGCATCATTGCCTAAACTTCTGCCCACAATCAAATCAAACAACTTATAATTAGGAAAGCCAGAGCTACTTAAACTCAATTCGTAGGACCTTTTTTTCTTTTTAATCTAATTGATATTATATTGCATAATTGAAAAACTTTGTGCCAAAATTCTTACTTCCTAGATCTATTTTATTTTATTTTACTTCGCCTTTATAATAATCGTTTTTGTTTCTCTATTTTAGCACATCAAGAGAAACTTCGTATTTGTTTCTAATACGAATCTTGTCATTAAATAATTATATAAATTGTTTTTGGAAATTTATTTTTGAAATACTAGACAAATAAAAGAAAAGAGGGTGTATAGTAGTCAAATTTTAGGTTTCCACAATATAATTATGGGTTTGGGTTGATAAAATAAACTCCAAACAACTATTTTTTTTTAAAAAAAGAAGGCAAGTAAATATGAAACAAATAAAATAAAAGGGAGAAAGCAGTACGTATCACTTTGTATAGAAACTAATTAATGCCACATTCTATGGACCCTTACTTAGGTTGCACTAATTGAAATCAAATCATGAAAGAAGAGCAACACATGAGGCAGATGCTTCCTCTTATTGGAAGTTCAAACACATGGCCTGTCAAAATAATTGAATCTTTCTTTTTTCTAACAAAGAAAATCCAATGAAAGTATATATCCCATGAAACAACTCTTAAAATGAAATAGAGAGAGTACAACTTTTTAAAATGAAACGAAGAGAGCATAACTTTTAAAGTAAAACGGAGAGAGCACGAAAAGGGATGAAATTTTAAGAAGGAGAATATATAAGAAGGCATATTATATTCCTCAAAGATATTTTATATTAATTTTGTTTTTATTTTAGCAAAACTTTCCTGTCCCTTTTAAAATTATTTTATACAAGCATACATGTGCAAGCTTTTATTAATAATATAGAAAATACAACAAAATATAAATGGTCCCACTTCCAATCATTTTGTACTTAAATACTTCTAGTGTTTATTGGTTAAGCCAAAGGACCACACTCTATAGGTATGACTGCATTATATATAGAGTAAGACTAAACTTAGACCCAAGAATATTCATTCTTTGTCTTATCTAAACTTAATAATAAAGAAACAAGTAAAACTAAACACTCATTTTCATCAACTCTTAAATTTTCTTTAGTGATAAAAATGAATTTATTCTCATCCTGCAAAATTGATAACGTAATTTGAGCAAGTCTTTTACTTTTGTGTCATCTAAATGTGTCCAACGTTCTATTTTGATACGAGATCATACTAGCGAGATCATAAAAATACTTATGCTTCAACGATGCATATTCACTATATAAAAGAGAGTATTTATATGTTGATGGAAGGTATTTTTAGTAGAGTTTTGGGTTCTTCAACTAATGTGGAGTTGTTTGAGTCATACAACGTTGTTGAACTGTTGTATCCTGGAAAAAATAAAGCAAGAGATATACAACTGAAACTGTGTAGATTATTCCATAGTGAACTCGAATCTCTTTGATGAGAGTGAGATATCCCGCCTCAACCTGATTATTTAATTTATTTATTTTATCATTTTATTTTTAATTATAATTTATTATACTTATGATATATTACCTGAATAATTAGAAACGTTTTCCTCACTATAAACCATCCAAATATTAATCTGAATAAGTCATTGCTCTAAAGTAGCTGAGCAGGGGCAGAACTAGTGGGTGGACCATGAAAATGGCTCTTCACATGAACTGACTCAGTGAAAAACCAGTGTAGCACTAGTCTGTGGGTGCCCTTATTGGCTGCATATAATAATACATGAAAGAAGGCAATTGGGTCAATCTAAATCTTCATCAACTTGGTCCGTGACCTGCCCTCTCACTTCCTGTTGAAGCAGAGACAAGTCACGAATTTCGAGTTTATAAATTTTGAATTATCAAAAATATAATTTATTAAATTATGAATAAATTATTTTTCGTTTTGGTTATGGATGAGCTGACACGGTTTATTCAGGAGGGGGTGTCATGATATATGCTATTTGCAGATGACATAATGCTTATTGATGAGACTCAGGCTAAAGTTAATGATAGAATGGAGGCCTGGAGATATAATTTGGAATCCAAAGGGTTCAAATTGAGCAGAACCAAAATAGAATACTTGGAGTGTAAATTCAGTGGGCAGCATGGACGAAATGGAGGCTTGCCTCAGGAGTATTGTATGATAAAAAGATTGGTAAGCTTAAAGACAAGTTTTATGACAGTTAGACCATCTTTGCTAATGGGGTGGAGTGTTGGTCAATTAAAAATTCACATGTTCAGAAGATGCAAGTTGCGGAGATGAGGATGTTGAGATGGATATGTGGACATACCAGGAGTGATAGGATTAGGAATGAAATCATCCGGGAGAAGTTAGAGGTGACCCCTGTGGCTAACAAGATGAGAGAAGCGAGATTGCATTGGTTTGGACATGTGCAGAGAAGGAGTACCTATGCTCCTGTTAGAAGGTACGAGAGGTTGGATTTACGGGTTACACAGAGGGGTAGAGGTAGACTGAAGAAGTATTGAGGGGAGGTGATTAGACAAGATATGGCAAAACTTCATCTCACCGAGAACATGACCTTAGATAGAAAGAAGTGGGAGGTTGCGCTTTAGAATAGAAGGCTAACAAAGTTAGTAGGGGTAGGTCGATATATGACGTTGCGATATAGTAGGTTAGTAAGAATAGTGATGTATTTGCATTGTATGTTATTATTATTAATCCTATATTTATTTACTTTTAGCATATTTACATTGTTTTTATATCTCGTGAGGTAGAGTAAGCATGACAATGCTTCCAGCTGAATTACTATTATTTTGAATGGAATCTTTTCAATTGCGGCATTGTACTGGTGATTAAAAGGTATTGTCGATTTCACACTAGAAGTGGATTAAAGAGTGCAAAAATGTACCTTTGTATCATACTCAATTATGCTGATTGATTACTAGCCTTTTATCTTATATCAATCATGGGAATCAATTCTAAAGTTATTTCTTGCGTGCAATGTAATATTAGTATAAATATCTAAGTGTATCGATAAAAAAATGAATCTTAGGACTAACTTAATTAAACACAAAAATAAATTCATGAAGGTTGAATTTATCAAGATCACTCATTCCGATTTGGGACTCCTTAACATCCCTAGTACTTCACAGATATTTAGTGTGTGGACAACTTTAATATGAGGCACAAAAAAATTGAGATGAGTCCTGCTCTGATATCATATGAGGCACAACTCGAAATTTTTCTCCATTGATTTCTCTTTCAGTGAAACATATGGGAAGTTAGAATAAAGAAATAATCTAATAATTAGACAGAGCAATGGCTCGTGATTTCTGTATTTCTGTCTTGCTGGTACAAACAAGTTGAGCTTCATAATAATTAATCTGAATGGGGACCTTTTCCAACAAGGCAAAATCTAATTCTTTTTTATTTTTTCAATCCTCAACTCATCATCAATATTGTCAGCTCAAAATGCTCATAATTAACCAATAGATTAATTAATTTTATGTCATTTAGACTATAAGAAAGTTGTAACTAAGAAAGTTTATGGTTAGTTTCCATGATTTAAGCAAAAGGGAAAACACTAATAAAGTTTTAACCAGCTGGAACCCCTAAACTTAGCTAGCTAATGGTCAAAAATATTATTCCTAGCTAGATTCTTACAAAAGCATTTTGATTTGGTAAAGCATTTTTTTAGTCAAGGACCACGAGACCATGAAGATGGTAGATATGGAGAAAATTATTGGAAAGTCTCTTAGAAGGTATATATCTAGGAACATCTTTACCCATTCTACGGTGGTGGTGGAATAGTTGAGATATATTCATCCTTGATCGGTATTATTTGATCGTAGATTTTGGGAGAAGTTTTTTAAAATTGATCTTAAAATATTTGTTTGGATATTAGATTTTAAAATTTTGATCTTCAAATATTTTTCAATGTTAGATTATGAATATTTCGGGCTTCCACTCCCAAAAATTAAAAAAATTCAAGTTAAATGCATATTCAAATATCAAACTTCAAAAATTCAAATTTTCAAGTTTCAACTTCAAAATCTATGATCAAATTATAGCTAATCAGAAATTTCAAGTTCAAATTTGAGAACATAGAACTTGTTGATAGGGAGTGTTATATATAACTCTTATAATGATCATACGCAGTTCAAAAATTTAAACTTCATCGATTCAAAATTTTTGAACAGCCGCCTTAAATGTTCCTAAGTGAGTTCTAGCAAGTGTATTTTCAAACGCAACTATTAAACTTTGGATCAAAATTACTATATCAAACTCATATATATGTTAAAGTTGACCTACGCCCCTATTACTAACCCCACATAATATTGTCATTTAGCTAATAAGTCCATGGGGATTGAGGTTCCACAAGCGATACTTCTGAATATTGATAAATTCGAATTAGTTGAGCTAATAGATTTCAAATATCGATCGAATGATTAAAGAGAAAAAAATATCTAGGACCACCTTTTGCTGAGGACCATGGCATGCAGCATCCCCTTTTTTGACCCGTTGTTATCTTTACTTCACGAGATTTTTTCCTTTTTTTGGCTTTCCAATTTTCACGATAGTCAGAAAAGACGCAAGTTGTAAGAGATTTACTATAAAAGTACATATTTTGGTGTTAAACAATCACAAGAATATGGTGGCTCCCTTAATTAATATAGGAAATCAAATCATGATTCATGCACCACTTTTGACTTAATATCATATTTTATTCGACAAAGATTTATTGTATTTTTGTTAGAAGTTGTTTTCATAACTTGAACTCGTGATATCGTGCACATAATAACAACTTAACCAGTTACTTCAATTAACTAAATAGGTAAAGAAGACTCAATTCAAAAAATTTAAAACAATAAACAAACAAGTTAACATACAATAATAAAAAGAAAAGTTGAAAGAGACAATTTTTTTCAAGTTATAAATTTGCAATTTTGTTTCTTATTCTTTTTGTCCTTAGTTATTTTTGTCTCATGTCCACATTATTGGGAGGAGATTTTAAAAATGGGAAAGAGACTTTGACTTTCACCAAAAGTATACATTAGAATTCATATTCTATTTATCATCTCATACTATATGCTGGGCCTAGGTCTACAAGTGATGAATTAAACATGTTGATTTAAATAAGTTATCTTTTAAGACTTTACATTCTTTTTTGGGTTGTGAGAATTTTTCATAAAAGTCCCTTTATTGATTCAATTAATTAAAATCTGTGGGGAAATTAGCTTTCTTGAAATGTCTGGAAAAGGATCAAACTTATCATTTTGGGGGAATACTCTAGCCTTTTTCCAAGTATGGAGAAAGCTTAATTAATTGGAATAATTAGAGTACAATTTTTTTTAAAAGTGTATAGTACTAATCACTAATAAACTGTTTTTCCTTTTTATATGGGATGGAAAGAGAAAGGGAAATTGACAGACAATAAGAGACTCCCAAAGTGTGGGGTTGTCTCTCACAAGGATCTTGAGTAGGTCCTACCAAATTGAAGTACAAAGTTCAATAAATATTATAGGTGATAGCTAGGGGAGGACAACTACTAGATAGACATACATTTTTTTTATAAAAAAAAAAATCAAATAAAAGATTTTCGACCATTTGTTCAACTTATGCGATATAATTTGATTGAATATGTTATTTAAAATATATTTCTTGAAACTACATAAAGAAACATATCGCTAAGAATAAAATGAATTAAGTACAAATTTGTATATAATGTCTTGTTTTTACCATATTTAAAGTAGGGAAAAATAGTCAAATATACCTCTGAACTATTTGAAATGGAGCAAAAATATCTCTTCATCACGTTTTGGCTCAAAATACTCTTCTGTTATATTTATGGCTCAAATGTATCCATCCATTAAATTTTTGGCTCAAAGATATCCCTCGTCCTAACAGAAATAAAAAAAATCAAAAATACCCTTTAACTATTAACAATGGAACAAAAATACGCTTTGTTAGTTTTTGGTTAAAAAATACCCCTCCATTAAAAATAACGAAGGAATATTTCTACTCTATTTTCAAATAGTCCAGAGTATTTTTCACCTTTTTCCCTTTAAAGTATATTCATTTTGTCAAACTTCAAACAACATAGTCTTCTCCTTGTTTATTTTCCTACTCTTTCTTCAAAATTTTTGCCAGGAACTGATTAACATAAATGTTATGATATTGATTGCTATGTATCGACAGTAAGTGATTTATTGTATTGTAGATTCCCTTAAATTTCTATTTAAATCTACCTTATTTTGGATACATAAATTAAATTTAGATACTATGAATGAAATGGATAAAGATTGCATGAGTGAAATGATATGAGGTACTTAAATAAAATGGATGAATAAATTAAATTGAAGTAGCTTAAATAATATGAAACGAATAAATTATTAAAATTTAGACATAAAAATCTTGAGTTTGGAAGTGATAAACCAAACTTACTAATTAAAATATTGGAAGTTTGATTGCATGGGTAATATGCCAAACGCTTCGTCTGAAATTAGGCTTTTGCAAGTCAATTTCATGTTAACTTTGATTAAAAAAATAAACTTTGACTCTAATCCAAACTTTAAAATTCTTACAATAATTAATTATATACTTTGTTCATTTTTACTTGTCATTATGTCATTTATCGAGGTCAAACTAATGAACTTTAACCAACATTTGAAGATATATTTTTTCCATCGTATTAATATGAGAAAGATTGAAACTTATACTATTTTTCGTATAGGTTTCAACCATTTAAATTTAACTACTTCAATTTAATTAATTATATACTCTTTCGGTTCACTTTTACTTGTCACTATGTCATTTATCAAGGCCAAACTATATGAACTTTAACCAATATTTTAAGATGTATTTTTTCATCGTATTAATATGAGAAAGATTGCAACTTATATTTTTTCTCGTATAGTTTCCAACCATCTAAATTTTAACAACTTCAATTTAGTTATTTAGTCAAATTAACCTCAAAAAGCGAGATAATTACAAATAAAAATGAACAAATAAAGTATCAAAGATCATTTATATATATACGTATATAAAAACAACTACTCATTCTATCATTAGTAAGAGACAAACTAAATAAATTTACTTTTAAAATACACGTATTTTAAGGATAATTTTTAATAAATAGTACCACATAAGTTGAGACGAGACGAAAATAATACTGCCAAAAATGAGTGGATATCCTCTCAAGTTGGCTATTTATATGGGGCCTAATAATTACACCGAAACTTAGCCGAACTGTATGGAACCTACAGCCACTAATCCTCACATGTGATGCACGTGGCAGTTATTCAACAAAGATGCTTTTCCTCGTCAACGCCTACTATTTCATCAACACTTTTTTTTTCTTCAATAATGTATTTCCTTTTCAATTTTTTTATTTAATCAATGATCTATTAATACTTTATTTGATTTTTAATTTAAAATTATAAAATATTTTAATATATTTTTAAATATAAAATTGTGTCAAGTAAAAATAAATCAAAATAATTAAAATGGTTGGAATAATTTTTCTAGCGGTTATGTTGGTGGGGTCAACGGCAACTACTAACAAAATTAAAAAAGATTGAACAATATATATACAAATAGAAATAAAAAAAAAAGATAAGGACTAATATTATTCATATCTCTTGACATTGACAATACGAAACTATTTGCATTTCAGACAAGCTTACAGAAAATAAAAATTATTTTCATGAAAAGCTACTTTTTGGTACTTGATATTAAAAATAGTTTTTAAAATTATTTTTGATCCAAAGCAAAAAAAAAAAAAAAAAAGAAGAAATACCTCACCCGTACGTAGAAGTAATTTTTATTACTATTATGTTAACTGTTACCTTTATATTAATTAATAGTAGACATTATTTTTATAGCTCCAGTTACTATTCTTTTTATTAGGATCTCAACTCTTTTTCACTTTTCGTATCATTATTTAAAAGGTGGACCAGTTTGTTCCTTTTAAGAGGACGAAATTAAACAACGTATTTATTTAGTGTGTGTGTGTCTATTTATGAGAGGGTAATATGAATATATATACACACTACACCACAAATAAAGGATATCCTCCATATTTTTTTCACTTTTACACAAGAATAACAACACTTTACTCATTTATTATTCTCAACTTTTGGATCGACCACTTGTCATGTGTTGCTCCATCTGATCATATTTACTTGTCTAATATATTGTCTATTTTATAAAATCAAGAGATAAATTTATATTTAATTTTTAATTTACTCGTGTAATTAATTGTAGTCATTTTTCTATTATATTTTTTTAAAATATTTAAAAATGATTTAATAAATTACCTCTATCATTTACTATTTTAAATTTTTATGCCAAGTCAATAGTGAATAACTATTGTTGATAAAAAAAATATTAAAATATGCTTGAACAATATTAAGTAATGAGAAAATTATTTGAGCTAGCTGATTCGGTCCTCATATTACTCTTGATGATTATATTTTGTTTTTTAAAAAAAATACAAAATATAGCAACATTATGTATTTTATAGCAAGATACATATATCTTTATACCTAAAAATCTTAGTAGTGAGCACTCTCTCAATAACGACGATAATAAATATCTAACATACATGTATGACATACATATACTATATATTTTTAACTGTTGGTTCCTGTACATATAACATTCACATACAATTGGTCTTCCATACGAGGTACAATCAACATGCACATATCGTTTAAAAATACGTAAATTGAATCCAATTAACTACATATATAATCGATATATTCACATACATATATAAATAATTAAAATTAAATTATGGTTCTCGTGATTTTAATTAAAATTAGATGTTATATATGAGTTGATGTAATGCATTTTCTATATTACAAAAACGGGTACTCCTAAATACATCACACAAGCCCCCCTTTTTTTTTTTTAAAAAAAAAAAAAATGAATTTGGTTTTTTTTTTTAGAATATGACGATTGTTTGTATTATGAAAATTTATTATGAATTGATTAGTTTTTTTATTGATTGTGATGCTTCTTTTATTTAAATTTGAAAGTGATAATTTGAGTAAATTTAGAGAGATGGAATTTTTCATTATAGATGTTTAGGAAAATTTAACTTTGAGTTGCCAACTTTTAAGAACCTTATCTTAAAAGCATTAGATTAATAATTAAGCAACCGTACGTACGTGTGATTCTATAATTTGTATGTCACTGTTCTTCAGATTTGATCCCATCATTTGAGAACAACTTTCCATCTTACCATTTATTTTCCCATGTCTGGAGAAAATTTATGACTTTTAGCTCCATTAAATTTGCTACTCCTCCCTCGATATTTATCCACTATATTATTTTAGAATGCCTAATAATATTTATTTATTTTATGAAATCAAGAAATAATTTTATATATTCTTTCTAATTTACTATTAATTCACTATTAACATTAAATATAGTCATTTTTCTATTATTTTTTTAAAAAACATTGTATTTATTATATTCAAATGGTGAATTTATACAATTATCTCTAGCATTTACTACTTCTTAATCTCTATGCCAAGTAAATAAGGGACAACTAAAATGGATGGAGAAAGTACTCCTATAAGAAAAATATACAAATAGTCAAATACATTAATCATCACGAAATTCGTGGATAAATTAACTACTTTATAATAAAATAAATACACATCATTCCGATGAATTTCTAGAACTGGCTAAAGCTCAGGAGTGGAGCCAGCTTGGAGTTAGGGGCTCATCCGAATAAGTTTTGAATAAAAAATTATACTTTTAATACAAACTAAATTTGAATATCGTAGATACTGAATTTTCTTCACATTTTTATACAAATTAAATTTGAATATCGTAGATGCTGAACTTTCTTTATCTAGTTAGTGTGTTATTTCTTCATATTTTAAATTCCTAGGGAAAATTTTGACCCCATTAATAAATGCATACATCCCTCCAACACACATTGTTTCAGTCTTTTTCCCATCAAACCCCACCAAATATCATCCCTAAAATTATAAATACAACACAGATGTCCCTGTAAAATATGGAGTTCAATTTTGCTACAATGCAAAGTCGGCAAAACATCTTCTTCAAATAGTGTGATTTTCTGGATAAAAATCATAAAATTCCCCTCTTAAGCCTACCAAATGGGGTCCTCCCTCCTTCTTGACGTTCAAAGCAGAATAAAAATTTTTACTAACAGAGTTTAAATATAATAAAATTAAATATAAAAATAATTTTGATATCTATTGTATATTAAAAAAAGTTAATTTTATATAAATAATAATATATTTTTTATCGAAGTGAATTCGAATAATCCTTCTGTCCAACCTAATCCTACTCCGCCCTTAATCATCATCATTAATAAACTTGAAACTATACCCCTTTCCATTTAATCTGTTCCACCTAGACAGACACCTAGATTTCTAAGAAATTTCATGCATGTGGGCTTGTTATTTATTGTATGAAACCAACCCTTCACTTGTCTTTATCAATTTGCCTTCTCTAACTACCAACATGAACTATAACAAAATTTGTAAGATTTGGTCGAATTTGTGAACAAAAGGGATTATTCAATGAACTCTAAACATCAATCACATGGAACCTTGTATATGGAGAAGGGACAACAACATTTTGTTAGACATGGACATATCATTTCAATTTTGAAAAATTGTAAGATATCCGTAGCAAATTTTGTCCATTATTACGTCTACTTCAATAGAGACTTTCCAATTGAAAAGATGGTTCGAGGAGTTTATCAAATCCAATACTCTTTCCGTTTTAATTAAACGAGACTATCACATTTCTATATTTAATAATTTTTTAAAAGTTTCAGCATTTCTAATTCTATCCCTAAGATATTGTCTCGATTTGAGTTTCGTCAAACTTAATAAGCACTAAAATTTCAAATCCATAAACTTTAAATTCTGACTCTGACTCGCTTCTTTATGATCACATGTTAAAACTTACATTTGCAACCTTTTCTTTCTCTTCTTTGTAACAACATAAGGTTAGAAAAAATTCTATAAATTTGATAAGGAAAGGAAAAAAAGAAAGTAGATTTTTGTATAAAACTTATAAAGATTTCTCACATGGAATTTTTTTCTTATAGGTCCACGTGTTTTCCACAAAAATAGTTCCCCAGAATCCTATTTGGATTTGTTGGTCCAATTCTAGAAAATGAAATGAAAACACCCAACTATTTTTTCACTCAAATTCCATCCTTTCAAGAAAATGCTTATTCTTAAAATTTCTATCTTGGTGGAGTTCCCACCACCATGACTATTACCATTTTTTTCTCTGAATTCTCTCAGAAAATCTCCCCAGCACCTGAATTATTATCAAGAAGCTCATGTCTGCCACTTCAACAACCCTATAAGCTTCAACGTGTACCTTCATTACGTCTTTTTACTCTATTTTTATTTTAGCCAGGAGTCTATCGAAAAATATTACTAGCCGTATCGTTTCTCTTTCCCCTTAATTAATAGTATCATATATAGAAGCAGCAAAGTCACGTTCTTAAAGTTAAATGCTTTTCAAAAGAATCACAATAAAGAAATACTTGACTCGTGTAACATAACACACCCAACTGCTTCTTCATCTATATATAAACGCTCTCCATCAAAAAAAACAAAAAAAAACTAAGTAGTATTATTAAACATTACACCAAGAAACTCGAAAAAATAAAAAATATATAATGTCGTTTTCTTATGCTAAAAACTGCTTACAACGGTTCTGTGTGGACGAGTTCCAAATGGATACAGAAACCACACAAAGTGGCTTCTTCTCAAGTGATCTTCTTCCATCACTTGGAGCTCGAATCAACTATGCTACGAAGCTAAGAAGATTCATCATTTCGCCTTTTAATCCACGTTACAGGTAACGATGAATTAAATGACTCTGATTGATTGATTGATTGATAAATTTTTCGTTGTTAAAATTGATTTGAGTTTGAGTATTATGATTTCAGGTGTTGGGAGATGTTTCTAGTGGTTCTGGTTATTTACACAGCTTGGATTTCTCTGTTTGAGGTTGCATTCTTGTCATACAAGGAAGATGATACTCTGTTCATCATTGACAACATTGTCGACTGCTTCTTTGCTGTTGACATTTTCCTTACTTTCTTCGTCGCGTATCTTCATCGAGAGTCTTATCTTCTTGTGGATGAACCTAAGAAAATAGCAACAAGGTAGTAATCATATGCTTAAAGATTCAGTCTTTAAGTTCTAATTATGTGTAAATGTTTATTTAATATGAGTAAACAGGTACTTGTCAACATGGTTCATATTTGATGTATGTTCAACTGTACCATTTCAATCGTTGATCCTCGTGTTCACGGATCACAAAGAAAGCGGTGGAGTTGGATTCAGATTGCTGAGCATGCTCAGACTTTGGCGTCTCAGACGAGTCAGTGCCCTGTTTGCAAGGTCCAAAACAACACACACTGTTTTTGGTTTCTACAACATGAATTATGATGAAATGCTTTAATGCTGACATATAAGCCGGTTTGCTTTCCTTCAGACTTGAGAAGGACATCCGGTTCAACTACTTCTGGACGCGCTGTACAAAACTCATATCAGTAAGTCCTCTCAGTGCCTTATTTTCAAAAAAGATGATCTTTTTTGTATATGTATATTTGACAACTAACATTTGGTTGTTTGGAGTTGATCAGGTAACATTGTTTGCAGTGCACTGTGCTGGATGCTTTAACTATATGATTGCAGATAGATATCCTGATCCTAAAAACACATGGATTGGTGCTGTATATCCAAATTTCAAGCAATTAAGTGTTGGGGACAGATACATAACTTCATTGTATTGGTCTATCGTAACGCTGACCACAACTGGTTATGGAGACTTGCATGCTGAGAACTCGAGGGAGATGCTCTTTGATATCTTTTACATGTTATTCAACTTGGGATTGACATCTTACATCATTGGAAACATGACTAACCTTGTTGTTCATTGGACCAGTCGCACCAGAAACTTCGTATGCTTTTCCCTCCTTCTCTATCTCTCCACAAATCGCGTATTATTCATCTTGAGATCACATTAAACATGGGAATTCTTGTTTCTTTTGCAGAGGGATACGGTGAAAGCAGCTCAAGAATTTGCGAAAAGGAATCAGTTGCCTCCAAGGGTACAAGATCAGGTTTTGTCTCACATCTGTCTCAAGTTCAAAACAGAAACATTGAAACAAGAAGAGACTCTTAATGGCCTACCTAAAGCCATCCGAACAAGCATTGCACACCATCTGTTTTTCCCTATAGTTCAAAATGTCCATTTGTTCCAAGGTGTTTCACGGAACCTCCTTTTCCAACTGGTAATTTTCTCCCCTTCCCTTCTCCACCCTTTTCTCTTGTTCTCTAAATCACTCTGCATTGAATTTAACAGTGTGATACTTAATGTCTAAGGTTCCTGAAATGGAAGCTGAATACTTCCCTCCAAAGGAAGACGTGATTTTGCAGAATGAGGCGCCAACAGATTTGTATATAATAGTTTCAGGAGCAGTGGTAAGTTAGTTTGTAGATTGTGTATATTTTAATGCTGTGTTTGTCATGTTTCTAATGAGTTTGTTGTATATCATTGATGCAGGAATTTATAGCACAGATTGAAGGGCCAGAGCAAGTATGTATTACTACATAACTAGTAGTATTATCCATTTTTTCAATCAAGAAAGTGACAACTTCAGGATATACCAACTAATATCTGTCCTAAATTATGCTCCCAAACAGATAATTGGAAAGGCTATTGCAGGAGAAATATTTGGAGAAATAGGTGTTTTATTTGGCAGACCACAGCCATTTTCTGTTCGAACTACCGAGATTTCTCAAATTCTAAGGCTAAACAGGACAACATTGATGAACATTCTTCGCGCAAATCCAGAAGATGAACGGATAATTATGAACAATCTTTTGCTGGTAAGTAAACCAGATTATGTACTGGTAAATCCACTGTGGTTATTGCTTAGGAAATACGAAATTCATGAACGATTTTTCTTCTCTTTTTTTTAAATAATCAGAAACTTCAGGGATTTGGAGGTTTTGGTTATGTGGACCACCAAGCAAATGCAGGACCAGAAATGAAAAGGCATGATGATATAGCACTTACTAGCATAGATATGAATAATTTGGAAGCTAGAGTCAAGAAGCAAGAGAAAGGTGATGGACAAGAAGTAAACAAAACCATGAATGATTTGTCATTAAATCTTGAAAATAAGAAGGAATTAAGTGAGCATAAAGTGGAGGTCATTGGACCAGATGAGGGAACAAAGAGCTGTCAACTGAAGCCTGAGGTCCCCTGTAGTTCCAACTCTTGCCTTCAAAGACCCACATGTAGTACAACTTCAAGTGGCTCTCAAGGGACAAAATCTACCCACCATAAGAAGAGAATCACCATTCACATGAAGAAAGAATCATTGCATGACCAGTTTGGGAAGCTAATCATTCTACCTGATTCACTGGAACAACTATTAAGAGTAGCAGGTAATTAGTTTTCATTTTGTAAAAATTAAAGAGCGAAATCATAACGCAAAGGTTCTTTGTTTTTTCTCACTCTGCAATTTTGTCCAACTGCAGGTCAAAGATTTGGAGGCTGTAATTTTACGAGAGCTGTAAATGCAGAAGATGCTGAAATAGATGACATCGATGTCATCAGAGATGGCGACCATTTGTTTTTCCTTTAACACAAATGCTTGAACATAGAATATAATCATAACTGATCGCCAAGGAAAATTATCAGAAGTATAGAGAAGAGGTTCAAAGCAATTGTATATTGATCTCATTGTGTAAATGTTAGGCTAAATGATTTAATCTTTGTATCTCCAAAGGGAGAAATCGAAGTTGCAGATTTAATACATCAATTACAAGAATAAGTTCCAATCTACTACAGAAGGATTACACTATCCTGTTCTTTCCATGTAACATGGAGCTTTAACACCTTATAAAATTGTAGTTCTCTGTGTGCACAACATATACACGATGTTTAATGAAAATTTCCCGCCTCTAATCTCATTCGGAGTAGAAGTTTCAGGAGCATCAATCAACAAACTTCAGATGAAAATTCCAGGGAACTCCATCCAAATTAACACTTGTGAATAGGCTTCTATGAGGTCACTTGCAACCTAATGAACTGACTTAAAAGAATTTAAATTCCATCTGTGGTTGCTGAAACATGTTCTCAGGGGTCATCTGCATCCCCACCAATATAGAAAAATTTCTTCTAGCAAGAAGTATTACACACTTCTAGAAATTATTGGAAAAGGATGAGCTTCTGTGTTGAATACATACTCATCCAAAGGGATTGTGGTGCTATTACCGAACAGCAAATACATGTATTTGAGTGTTTCACCCAAGAAAAAAGTCTCCATCTTGTCTCTTCTTCGTGGAGGAATAACAGTAACATCATCAAGAGAAGTGTAACCTCCAGAATCAATCTTTGTGTACTTCTCAAATGCCTCAAAAATTTGCCAGCCCCATTCGCGATACCTGAAGAAGAGTCCACCAAATCAAGTAACTGTTCAAGCCCATAAAGCAAATGAAAGTTACAGATCAACTTCAAAATAAGAACATACTTTGAATCACCAGTAATACGATACAGATAAAACAATGATTCAACGGTTTCAGGACGCAAAAGATTGTGACGATCAGCAGGCTTTATAATTATGTCGTTCAAATATTTCGAACTTTTGTTCCCACCATCAGGACCACCTTCAGAATTTCCCTGCTTAAAGAAACCAAGATAACAGAAAAACATTAAAATGCAAGAGATTTTTCCAATTATGTCAAAATAGTACTTCAAGTCAAGTTAGACATATGAACACTATCATTAATTTATCTCAAGTCTCTCTAACGACGAAATTAGATTATTCAATTCATGATAGGCACATTTTTACTTTGATTGTTTTCCAGATTAGTTTGATTGATTGGACTAGCATTAAAGAGAGCAACTCTTAACATCTTCTGCAACCGCTTAATCAGTGTTATATCTAGACATAAAAGATGTTAAACACAGATCAGAAGATTAAATATGCAACAGGATTCTTTTTATTTTCACAAACTCACCTTCCTCAGAAAAGGAAAGACAAAAGTTCGACAAAGGAGAACTGAATGCACCACCTTACATAATATAATAGTTGCCAAAAGTGATGAAATAAATAAAAATGTCTGAACTCACCTCAATATTGAAATAAGCTATTTCTGGAGCAAGGCCAGTAGAGGTTACTGAGTATATTTCCACGCATGTCTTAGCCAGATCTTCAGCAAGCTTTAGGTTCTCCATATCTTCAAAGGTGAGCAAGTTCTCTCTCATAGCTCTTTCCTTTGTCAACCCCTTTGTAGCGCCAAGGGCCAGGGTACCAGGAAGGAAACACACCTACGACATGAAGTCAAATGGTATCAAACATGTAAGAACAGACATCAACATCTAAAATCCGGCTTTCATACATTTAGGAAAATAAGTCTAATTGTGCATAGAAAAGAAAGTGGCAAGAGCAGTCTATCTTTCTTGAATTAAGATCAAGACTAGATACTTCAATACAAAGCACATTACTAAGAAATATACCCCTAGCTGGGGAGGTAAAGGTATCTAACATCTGCAACTTGTAATCCATCATAAATCAATGCACTCAGAAGAAGAAAGTGAAACTTATGGCCAGTGATTTTAGTAAGTTAAATTCTTTGAGTTAGCAAAATGAATGAAAAAATCAGAGAAAAAGAGACGATGTTCTATCAATAGAGAATTGGCTAAACATATCAAGGAAAGGACTTTCATGTTGCTTGGGAAGATTTATTTATTTTTCCTAAGGAAAAAAATAGAATACTGTGGCTAACTGTAGTATCGTGCAGCTGATTCTTTGTCAGTTCCATTTTGACTTTTTCACTTTACAGTGCTGAAACATATGTGAAAAAGAATTACAAAAGAATGGCATACCAGGTGATCCATCTTTGGACTGAAACGACCTTCTTGCCCATATGGCAATTCTCCCACAAAAAGCAAGCCATTTGGAACAGATTTGCGAACAAGAAGGTGCTTGACACCTTTAATTGCTTCGACATACATATCGTACAAGTACAAAAAGTTAGATCCTCTCTGCTGAAGCCACACTTTAATAAGATACTCATAGTAGCTATCACCACGAGATCCAAGTCTAATATTGTCTCCACTAAAGTGTCCGGATTCAGGGCTGACATCATCATAAGCATAAAAGAAAAGTCAATGAGTATAGCAGTTCTGTATTTTCTTAATCCAACAGTAGACAAGTAAGAGTAAATAAATATAAAAGCCACTCATTCTTAGACTTGTAGTCTGCAGAGTTAAAATTCCAGCTTTTGCTGAGATACTTGCATGACACAAAAAATGGTGAAATATCACTTGAAGTGGCTGAGAACAAGGAAAGAGAGATGTGGAGGTGAAAGCATATGCTGAAGCATATATATATATATATATATATGTATGCAAATAAAGGTACTTGATTATTGCAGACATGTTCTTTCTTTCTTTTGTAGCAGTGGTGTCTGAGCCAGCTTACACGTACCTTGACTAATCCACCTTGGGTACCTACTACCTTACACCCAGTACAAGTACCAGTTAATTCTATCCTAACGTAGACATCTAGTATGGTTCAACAGGAAGAAATAAGTGTACTGATAAGGACGCCCATATGTTCTGGTTGTGGAGAGGAAAGTGAAATTTAGGTTCAGACTTTGTTTAGGATTAGATAACTTGGAAATCATGAACATATAGTGAAGACATTTAAGGATCCTTGGCAAGAATGATTCGTGTTTCAATTTTTGAAACATGTTTATGTCAGATTTATGAAACTAAGCACGAAAGCATTTTTCTAATATGATAGATGGTGAAGAAGGAATTGGCAAGGGAACAAATTAGTTTAGTGCAACTGTAAGTAGGATTTATAATCAGGAAACAAAGCAATAACCAGCAATACAGATACAGCTAGATGTAGAAAAAACTGTTGAGGTTTTCCAGCATGTTGGATAGGAGGAGAAAGGAATTATTTCAAAAAGTTTAATGGTTCTACAGAAATAGAGTGAACTGTAAACTATTTTCATCATAAGTTGTTCTTAACAGTTAGGGTAGCTATATTTACTTTACAATAAAATAAAGAAACAGGCAGTACATAAAGAAGCCTTTTCTTCAATCATATGGTTATATTACCGTCGCATTAAATGCCCTTCATTATTAGAAGTTGCAATATGTCTAGCACCCTAAACAAAAATAACAGATAACCAAGACAAATTTCAAGATACCGGAATAATTCTAACACATGATATAATTACTTTTCAGATATTCCATGGGCAAGCATCTGCCTGCCCATGTCCTGGCATAGAAAAATAGACTTTAGTTACTTACTTAATATATATAGGGACCAGTCCCTCCACCTTTGGCAAAGTCTTTATATGTTGTAGAACCTTCATGGCTTCTACGCTATACTTTGGATCACCTGTTAAATAACTAAGATAATTAAATTCAAGCTGTACAGTTGCAACTTCTGCAGTGCTACTCAGACCATCAGGTGCAGGATGTGCAGACTTTTCACGCAGGACAACATCACTGTATGGAATATCAGATGGACTTGCAGTAAAAGCAGTAAGTAGACGATCAGCCAAGTTCCTAGCATTTTCCAGGTAAATAGATGGATTAGGCCCTTTCTGTTGTGGAATTCTCCCTTGATCTCCACCACTTAAGTGATAAGCACTCAATAGACCACCTAGAACTCGTATTGTAGTTTCAAAGAGATTTACTTGGCCTTTCCCTTCAATCCTCTGAGGAAGGTGTTTCTCAATCCACGAGCCTGCTTCATAAACGATTTCATCAGCTCCCATAATCATAGCCGTGTCTAAAGCATCGATAACTGTAGCTCCCAAACCTCCTAAACCATCCACCCCTCTATGGCTCAAGGGCATAAGTTCATCATAACCCATGGCATGGGCTTTGTAGCCAGACCAGGCATGGATGAATGCATCTTTCACCTTCTGCTGTCTTGCCACCCATTCTGGTTCCACTCTATTCATGGACTCTTGAATAGATCTATTCCTACTAATTATTTCATCGGGAGATAACCGAGGTGGAAGTCTAGGTGGTTTTCTCCAAAATCTCCTGAATCTGCCACTTCCCTGAGTCACGAGATTTTCTCCTTCCTTAGATCCATCAGTTTTTGCTATACCATCAGACACAGGATGGACAGCACTTTTATTAGCCAGTACTAGATATGCTAAACCACAAAGCATCAGTAACGCAAGAAATTTCCCAGTGCTACATTTTAAAGAATCACGTTTCCCGTTACTGATTAATAGAACCCGAGAAATTACCTGAAAAGATAAGCAGAACTATAAAATTACAGCATACAAGAGAAAATACATAATTCTGCATCAGAAATGACTTTTCAATGAATGAAAAATGATCTTGGGAGCTATCTCAAATTTAACGCAAGAACTTATATGTGCATCACCCGTACTAAGGAAGATAGTCATAGATAAAGCACACTTCTAACACGCAAGCTAGAGGCAAAGGTGATAGCAAATGGATTGAGAGGTTTCAAAAGGGGGATTCATACTAATCAAAGTTTCAGTCCCAAAATGGATAACTTTAGCATAGAATTGCATGTGTGATATAAATAAATAAAAAAAAGAACAATGAAGGCAAAAGCAAGTAGATATGGCCATTTAGGAACTACAATATAGCAAATTAAAGTAAAGATAAAATTGTGATTTCACCTAATATAGTTCCTAAAGTCATTAATGTCACAAGTCAGGCTCATTATGTTATGGAGAAAGTGTGGTGCTCCAAGTCTCCGCCCCATTTTCCTCAATCGAGTCTTGGCTCCATCATATATGTCCTTAATCACCCTAATGTAAATTATAGATACACTTCTAGCCTCCAAACATCTCCTGAGGACCCCCTCCTAAGGACTTTGTCATAAGATTTTTCCAGGTCAATGAACACTATATGTAAGTCCCTCTTCCCCTCCCTACACTGCTCTATCAATCTCCTTACAAGATGTATGACTTTTGTATTCGGGCGCCCCGGTAAGATGCAAAAAAGCACACATACAAATATTGCCACCCATACCAAGAAGAAAGAGAAATTTTGTAAAGCACCGAAAATATTATTCAAACTCCACTAAAACACTCCCTTTTGCATATATTCGTTTTTTTCTTTTTATGAAAAAGGTAAAACCTCTTCTGGACAATGGTTTTCCCGTCTTGGCGTCTTCTTTACCAAGAGTCAAGCAAAAGTATCACTTCTTGATGTACCTTTTTTTTTGTCTTTTAGAATTTTTAATTTTAGTATTTTGCATATATATTTCTTTTCTTTTCATGACCGTGATATCTGAACGTGCACACCTTGACTAATTCCACGCAATATCTGCCACCTTTCACCCGCAATAGGCACTAGGTAACTCCATCCACCAAGACCAGGACAGATGGGAAGAATCACATAGCGTTTTTGTCTCCCTAGGATTTGAACCTAAGACCTCATGACTCTCAAACATTTCATTGACCATTAGGCGACACCCTTGAGTGCTTTTGCATATATGTTCTATATAACAAAGTTTTACAATCAAATCACGAATTCATCCATGTCTGATAAAGGTCTGAAAATTGAGCGCTTCACCATCAATAAGCACGATAAGTAAATGATACACCAATCATTAGCCACACTCGAGCTTTCAACCAGTAACCAAAAGGAAATATGTCTCCTTAGGATAGAGATTCACTGATAAACCTTTGGAATTGAGAAGAAAGGAATGCTAGTAAAGGACGAAGATGGTCTTATCAATAGCTACTCTAATTGCTTTTTAATTTAGTCTAAAATATTATGGTGATAACATTGTATATTTATCCCTTGGGAATGAAGTCCAAATCATAGGAGTATTTGAAATGGAAACTAAAATATAGCTATCACCAGCCTTCAACCAAAGTTAGCTATCTCTTTTTCCTATGATCTGAGATGATCAAGTTGGTATTGGAGTGCCAGGACTTGGAAAGAGCCACCTAGCATCTGGGTACTAAGATGCACAACATAAAACTTGTTAGTAATGTAAGCATATAGGTGATTTTGTGCAAGTAAAACACTGTTGCAGCACCCTTTCATGTAATGAACTGCATACCAGGTCCAAATACTAAATCCATCCATTAACCCCTACCGCCAAAACCACCAAAAGAGGGACAGAAAGAAAACTTTTGGAATGAGATCAAATGGTTTAAGGCCTTAACAGCAACTCGGCTCAAAAAGGAAAGTGGTACATAATACAAACAAAGAGTAGTTACCTCAATGTTGAACAGCTTATTTGAGATTTGTTCATAAATTAGACAATTTAATATTTAAATCAAGATCTTTTTATGCTAATTATAAATCAAAATCAAGTTGAAGAACAACCATGTTTGACTTGCACATATTTTATCTTTATTTCCCGAATTCCCCAAACTGGCCGGCGCTTTCTGAAACTGAGTGGCTCATGAGAATTAGTTCCCATTTTAGCCTAATATATAAATGGCTGCATCAATTCCACAATGTCACCAGGGCATATTTCAGTTCACATCAGAGAAAAATAGGACAAAAGGTCCACCACTCCAACTGATTTAGTTATGCGATCATATCTTTCAGTTAGCAAACCAATATTACATAACTAAAAAGACCCCTTTTCCTCACCTCAAACTATACAAACAGAGAAATCAGGTCACTGATGTAGTATGAAGAAACTAATCAGGGCACTTTCACACTACTGTATATTCTAATCAACGATCGAACCTTTAATCCATTTCACTGAAAAATCAAGATAATAGATTCGACGTTACAGAGTCTGATTCAACTGGCTGACCTGAGATATGGATCGTTGTCGAAACTTTGCGTTATCATAGTGCACATCTTTCATTGAGTAGGGCAATGATTTCGACATCCTTTGATTCTCGATAGAAATACAACTTCAGATTCTCAATTTTGCTCCGCCTTAAAGCAACTTCACACGCGTGTACAGCGGCGCGTGCGCACATATAGGAGTATATCAATATACAAACCCAGATGGAAATCAAGCTGGGTCTCGCCGGAATCCAGAGGTGGAGAAAGATGGAAGACTTCTGATGAGCTATGGTACTTGAAGGAAGGGCCAAAATAGTAATTTCAAATTTTTGAAAATGTTTTTCCAAACCTAACACCCTCATTGTTTTTGCAATGCACATTTATTACTTTTTACTCAATCAAAATTAATTAATTAATTAATTAATATAAATTATTTAGTACAAAATCATTAAATCATTTATGATTTACCCCATGATAACTTGATGTGATTGGTTCATGAATAGTTATGTGGCTATGAATATTAAAAAGATTATTATATTATGATGATAAATAATATAACATTTATTACATGGTAATTAAATGAACAATGAAGAAATTATTTTTATACAAAAATTATTTGTTCTCAAAGCATTTAGTTTTTAGATAACCTTATCGTTATATCGCTAATATAAATAAATTTTTGGTATAATTTATTTAGTAAAAAATTATAAATCAATTCAAGTACGACGTAGGAGGTGTTGGGGTTAAAGTAACGTAACATGTTAAAAAAATTTAAGTTAAGATCGAATCATCCTTGATATGCATATAAGATTATACCGGATGATTCTTAATGAAGTGTTAAAGCCAATTCTTTCGCGTGAAAATAGATTTGAAGATGAATTAAGGTCACAAGAACCCTCTAGCGTAAAGTTAAGTTAAAACTTCTTTATTGATTGAGTTTTGATATAAATTTTTATAAAAATTAGGTGATCAATGACTTTAAATTGTATATATAGGTTAGATTAATTCTTAAGTATTCAAAGTGTATTACATGTGGTTTAGAGTCATAAGGATCTCTTACACCAAACCTAGTTTAAAGAATTTCTACTCAACTAAGTTTTTGCATGAATCCATATAAGGGATAACAAATGATCATATATCCTAGAATATAAAAGTTATCGGCATATCAAATTAAAGGTCCTTGGATCTTCTTTCCAACGCACCAAGTTTGCCTTATTTTGAGTTTGAGATAAAAAGTTATGATCATTTTACTATAGACACGCAAATCTAATCGAAGTTTGTGATAGTTCCGCGACGTGAAATGAATACGAATTTCACTGTCTGAGTTAAATGACGTCTCTTTATTATTTTTTGAAAGTATTTTTATCTTGTAACCTTTAGAGAGTTATTTTAATATCCCAAAACATATAGAAGAACCATTTTTCATAATTAAAATCCTTTCCTGCGATTACTCCTAAACTTGAATGCTCAAAAACTTTTAAGAAACACATCAACTTAGGGTTTCTTTCAAGGTTTTTTCATCAAGGTTTTTCTTCATAGATTTCAAACTTTCCGGTCCAAATTTCTTCATCTATTCATGAATCTCCAAGGAAAATCTTAAATCGCACCCATAAAATTTTCAAGAAAACAAATCCAAGAATTTCAAGAAATGATTTTGTAATTGTTCTTCTTCAAGTTAGGATTTTACATCAAGATTTAAGGAGTGTTCAAGTATATATGTAAGGCTAGTATAGTGATGAATTAAGTTTTTCCTCACATTGTACCTATAATTTAAATTAGTAAGATTAAAACTAAGGATTTTACCTAAAATTCATGAATTTTGAATTCTTTTTATTTCTATTGTGGATTCATGATTTTATTATCAAAATGATGGTAGTCACACCATTATTGATCTTTGATTTATAATTAGTGCTTGTTATATCACATGGTCTCTTTCTGATCAAAGTTATTCAAGAATCTTTCCTTAATATTCCATATGCATTATTTTTATCAATGAAACTACAAGTTAAAAAATTTCAAAAAAAAGTATGCATTTACATCATTATGCATGAATTTCAGTAAAGTTAAGTATTTTGAAAAATTATTTGAAAGAGCTTTTTTTAGGAACGAGTATCCCAAATGCATATATTACATTAGATTCATAAATATTAATAAATTTTCGAGTTTAAGCATGATTTCTATTAACCTTGATGTATTAGTATTTTCATGAATTATTCTATTTGAGAATGCGTTTTGAGGGAACATAAGGAGTCCCACGTGTATATATATATATATATATATATATATATATATATATATATATATTATTATTATTAATCTTATGCATTATTATTTTATTGAGTTTAAATGAGCATGAGTTTTGAGTATAAATGATGATTTGAAAAAAGAGTTTAATGAGATGTAATTTATTTTTAAAGCATATGAATTGTAAACGAAAGAATACGACAAGTCGAGATGAGATTGAAATTTTCAAAGATGCATTATTGGGACTTGATGAGATAATTTGAAATGTTACTCCTTGATAGATGAGCGAATAATGATTTGAATTGGGAGTAGTATTGAACACAGATTTGGGTACAAGTAATATAAACTCAAACCTCATAAACTGCGCAGCCAACGTAGGATAGAGGTCATGCCTCTCTTGTCACAAAAGTGAAATTTTATATTGGATCTATGGAGGTTGATCGTCCCTTACTCTAGGAAGGTATTGGATGGTTAGGTCAATGGTAATGCAACCCATTGTATCATCACTCGCTCATATGGTGATGATTGTTGGTTAGAGAAATTCTCCAAGAGTAAAAAATATTATTTAGTGAGACTTCATTTATTAGAGTATATTTATAAAGTATTATTTTATTTCTTAAATTTGCATGCTTTATTGAGTTGAGTTATTTTATTATTCATTTCATTGAGTATTCTTGTTATTGAGCTTGTCTTGAGTTGTTTCCATTCAACTATTTTACATACTGTATATTTCATGTATTGACATCACTCGCCGCTGCTTTGTTTTATGGTATGCACTCATGATTACAGACGCTTCGATAAAACTTCTATCCATCAACATTTAGTGAGACCTCCTTGTACTTGGAGGAGCTCTTTCTTTGAAATCTTCTGTTAGTTATTAGTAGTCATTTGAGCTAGCTAGGGACATGTCTTGGCACCTTACTACGAGCCATATAGAAGTTTCCTAGACAAAGTAGATGTTGAGTCAGAATGATTTTTTTAGAGTCTATTTTTAAAATCATAATTTCATTTTTGAGTTTATAACCTTGAGTCACAATATACTTTAAATATTTTTCAATCTGTTATTTACTTATTCATGGTGAGTTTTTAAATGCCCACTTGAATATCACCCTTTGACTGTGTTGAGTCTTTCGCTGAATGAATGAGTGATCAGGCCAAATGATTTTCTTTAGGTCAACAAAGATTTTCAAGTGTCGGTCACGCCTAAGGTATACGCTTAGGGCATGACTAAGTAAATTATACAAAGATTTATAGTGTAAAAATTAATCATACATAAATGAATTGTGTTAAAATAGTAATACAAAGATATTTTAACTCTGTATAATGTTTAGTTTGATATATGATCGAAATTAGTATTACAATGTATGATTTAAATTTTTTTAAGTAATTAATGTTTAGAAAAAAAACTCCTTACTTCCAAGAAGCTTAGTGTTGTTATTTTGTGATTTTAAACCATATGTTATTATTATTCATAATATATTCTTATACATCGTATCTTACATAATTTATGTAGATAGTTATATATATATATATACTAGATAATTTATGACCAGTTAACTGGCCCAATATGTCCTATTATTTTTTTTATTTAAAATAAATTGTTATAAAATATATTATATAGTAATTTGACCTATTTTTTGTTGACATTAATTATTAGAACAATCACTTTTATACTGTGAAATTTTTGTAATCTATCATTTAATTTATTTTTTACCATTACATAATGACATAAATTTATTAGGAATAGAAGTTAATTTACTTATTATATAATAACAACAATTCATTGTGCGTAACTATTTCAAAGATCAATATTTTAGATTTATTGCTCAAGTAGAAATTAAAACCAAGCAACACAAACATGAAGTTTGACATATAATATATCTTAACTGATAACAAAAAATTATTTGCATACATATAATATTTATTTATTCTTTTTTCATATAAAATAATATCTACACTTCTAAAAAAAAAATGAAATTAGCTATTAACTTCATTGCTACCCCATCGCTAATTGTTAGTAGCTAATATAAATTCGTCACTCTATGGGTTTAGCGACGAATCTTACTGTTTAGCCACAAATTTATCTGGCGCTAAATTTAAAATTTTTAGCAGTGATCGTTACTAAGTACTTCTATCATTTACATCAATGCAATTAAAAAACAACATACAACGCAAATTATAAGTGTATTTTTGAACTTCTCTATTTAGAATTAAATTTTTAATTCTCTTATAAAATTTTCTACATGCATAATATATATAGTTATGTGTCAATTAATTCTTTGACCTATATATTTTTATTTTATTTCAATATTTTTTTTGCATTTGTCATTTTTATCATTTTTTGTTAGTATATGTTTAAATTTATTTATTTTTCTAATTGCTAATAACTAATAAGTTATCTGTTCCAAATAACATATTTAGTGTAATAATTCACTTGTATTTAAAATTATTTTTTATTAAAAATAAACTAATAATTAAATAAGACTTTCTTATAGTTTAGATGAGCATTTAATAAAGTGTGTCAAGTTTAATGAAAGTTTTAACTGTTAACTCATAACAAAGAGCAGTTAAGTTTTTGAAATTACTTATAAGAAGTAATAATAAAAACTAAAAAAATTGCATAACCATTTGAAAAAATAATTGGACCCACAAATTAAGATGTACATTTAATTTGTATTTTTTACTTTTTCATTATATGAGAGTTTAGAATTTTTTGAAACTTGATTTTTCTAGAAATATCATACACACTTTATATAATGCAATAATTACTTTAAGCTTTCTTTTTTATTAATTTCATAAAAATGTTCTTGATTGTCTTAGTCATACCTTTCTATATAATAAATACAATAGAAATAATAATCATTAAAAAACTTTCTAAAAAGAGTTGATATATGAAATTTGTGTAGGATATTGAAATTTGTGTAGGATATTTAACTATGTAGAGTGTGAATTTAGAGGACAAGCATAATGCAAAATATATAATATTTTAATAAATGAGGATAAACTGAAAGATATAATCATTAATTTTTTATGCTTCATCTTTTTATTGAAAGATGCTTCTAGTGACTAAAAGAGAAAATAATGTTTGACTATCAAGAAATTAACATGATTATATTTATTGTAAACTAATTAGTTTTTCGTATATATTTGAGATTATTCCTTTTTAATATTACTCAAAATTTGAATATTAAACTTTTTACCTTTAAATTTTCTTTATTAGATAGTCTATCATATTTGTATTAAAAAATTATCCTACATAGAAATAAAAAATTAATAACTTTTAATCTTTCAATGAATATTTTATCAAATTATTAATTTCTTGTTAGTTAAACATTGTTTTCTCTTTTAATCACTAAATTTGATATTTTCTTTAAATTAAATAAAAATAATTGGTATGTTATTTTTAAAACTATTTTAATAATCAAGACACGAACTTTAGTAGTGGTCATATAATGTAACTTAATATCAAAAATATATTTACGCAATAATCCTTAAAATATTTAGGAACAAAAAATAAAAATGAACTATTCAAACACATTTTATTTTGAATTAGTTCAAAATTTTATTTCTTAAACATGTCCAAACAAACTTAGCATTTATTATTATTTGTGAGAAGTTAACCAATTAGAAATTCTTCACTCTAGCATAATTAAAAAAATATCCTTATGGGTCCATAATAAAAGTAAGAAAGGATTTATTAAAAGTTTTATTTTGATCATTAATTATTCAATTATTATTTTTGTCCAAAGTAAAGTTAAATTTACCAAAATGCCATTGATCATCCTTTTTCTATTTTGAAGAAGAAAAGATGTTTTTAGATAATTTTGAAATGACCAAACTATCCTTGATAGTCCTCCTCTTCACATTTCTATATAATAGAAATATATAAAAGGATTGGCAGCCTGACTATGTGGCGCATCCAGAATTTTGCTTTGTTGCTGCTACCTTTTTTAACTCCATCTTGCAATGGTTAAAACTAAAACCCGTAGCCATAGTATTTTGACGAAACAACTTATTTTTGAACACGTAGGAATACACCAATGGAGGAAAGAACTATAAGTCGTCCTTCACACCTAAACTCTCACATTGGAATAACAAGGACAGCACTATGTGCCTCTCTTCTCTTCTTTGGTGTCAACTCCTAGGCTTAGGACGTAGTGTGCATGAATTTATGCTCAATTTGTTACAAGTCAGACTACTGACTAGAAGTGCAACAAGAGAAGACAATGGAATCATACTTTTATATAAACTATTCTTAATGTAAGCACCAAAAGACAAACTCCATATCCTTAAAAGTCTTTTTAATTCTTCATATATGTAACTTAAACAATTGTAATTAATTACACAAAATATCAAAAAATTCAAGACAATGAAGATTCATTAGTCTTCAAAATCAAAGAGGAAAATGAATAAATTACCTAGTTTATAAGGAAAACAATAAAGAGCCATTAAATATTGTACCGCTTTATGCTCATATTTGTCTGAAGATTACAAATCTCTTCAAAATCAAGTACTCAACCAACCTACCCTTGCATCTAATCTTTAGGTCCAAACTCTGTTAAATATAGAACAACAATCATCCAATTATTTTATTCAAGTGTGTAAGTTAATTTGATTCTATTTATCTTCCTCCCTTTAAAAAAGAATGATCTAGTTTAACTTGACACGAAATTTAAGAAAAATTTTTAATTTTGTGGTTGTAAATTAAAGTTATGTCAAATGTTAACTAAAAAGGAAAGAAGTCTTTTTTTTTAAACAGACTAAAAAAGAAAATAAATCAGTCTTTTTTAAACGAAGGGAATAATTCATTAAAAAATAATATTCCATTTGAAAAATGTCCGTAGCCTAATTTGGCCCCAACACACTTTTTATGCACAGAAGATAAACCAAAAAATAAAAGGAATTAATGGTCTTAAAAATATATTTAAAGTATCAATTTTTTGCTATTACTTTCATTCATCATGGAAAATGATATTTAACATTGAACTACCTTCATGACGTAACCATGTTACTCATTAATTTGTATTTGGCATATTAGGTAAAGGTGCAATTATATGTATATTAAACTAGATTTGATATAGTATAATTTTGGTACTAGTAATGGTTATAGAATTGTGTAAACATATCTCGAGAAGAGTTAGGAATTTAGGAGTTAGGACATAATGCATGGAGTAAACGCAAAGTAATAAACTTTCTTTTTAACCCCATCAGGAAAGCAAATGCTGCAATTTCCATATGCATCTCTACCTATTTCACGCCTATCATTTGGACTATTGACTAAATTTTATGTACTATTCAACTCTATACTCAAACAACAAATTCAAAAGTCAAAACACAGCATGTATGTGACCAAGAGATCACGGGTTCAAGTCTTGGAAACAGTCTCTAACAGAAATGCAAGATAAGGCTGCATACAATAGATCCCTATGGTCGAGCCCTTCCCCGGATCCCGCGCATAGCAGGAGCTTTAGTGCATCAGACTTGCCCTTTTTTGCGTAACAATAGTGAATAAAATGAACTTTGTAGGTGATCGATTGCTGAAAAAAATATAACTAGGGACTTATAAGGGTGTGTTCTGTATAGAGGAAAATATCTTTTGATTTTCTTTTTTATGTATATTCGACATATAAATAATATAAAAAATATTATCTTAAAAGTATTCGTACATATCTACAACAAAACAATGAGAATGGGCAGAGATAGGGTGATGGGTGTTGTAGTGTGATGGATGGTTGTGAAGGTGGGGGGAGACAATGTCACTTGTTTTTTTTTTAATTTTTATTAAAAAAGTTATTTTCTTACAGAAATATTTTTGAGAGTTAAGAAAAACATTTTCTGCTATACTCAACACACCCCTAGTCATGTATGTATGTTATCTATCCTCTTAGTTGACTCTTTAATTATTTCTTAGAACTAATAATATATTAACCAGGTCCAATTTGTATATTTTGACTTGTACAATAATTAGAGATTAACTTGCATGTCTTATACTAATGAGTAATAATGGTAACCCTTGTCCCAAAAAGAAAAAAAGGTTAATGTCAGTGGACATACACACAATTTTTAGTAAGCCATATCGTTTAAAAGTAAGGAAATTAACAAGCCAATTGATCTAATCTAGTTTAATTTTATTTATGTAGGAACTGATTTCATTTTCAAAAACAACTATATTTCATTTACAAATGTAAGAGGTAATATGTTGAATTATAGTCTATTGTATTAATAGATACAATGTTTGATAGATTATATTATTTTTTTCGTCACATAACTCATGAACAATTTTAAAAGACAAATTATTCAGAAAAGTAAGGTATGAGGTACATCGATATAGAAATATCTTAAAGAATAAAATAAGATTATTAAATAATATGCTAAGATAAAATGAGAAGAAAATAAGATAATTAATGATGCGATCACATCAAATTAGTCCTTATACAAAATAAGACTTTCATATATAGTTACGTAAGGATGAATTAGAACAACACGCTATAATAAAGTTAAGTAAAAAATTTAAACAAACAATATAATAGGTAACAACCACACATTATATTTATTATTTCACATTTAGAAAGGCACAAAAAAAAATGAACTTCACTAATTATAATAGGAAAGAAAAATATTAGTGATTGATCCTATTGTTAACTCGTTTACACTGTACATAAATAAGTTAAATGGGGTTAAAGATACAAAATGTACGTAACCAAAGATTTATCAAGAAAACCTTTATATATAATGTCGAAGATTACAAGAAGAAACTCTATGGTTTATATTCTCCTTTTGATGATCAAGAAACTCATCATCATTAAATTTCATGTTTACTAATTTTCCTCTATACATTCTTAGTTCTAAATAAGGAGATGTGTGTGTGTGTGTGTGTGACTAGGGTAATTTATTAGTATAGGTAGTTGAAAGATGACAAAAGAAAGTGATAGAATTAGGGTAAGTGTTATGGCATGGAGAAGATCCTGAAGGAGGCACAAAACCTTTTGGAAGCATTGCTGTATATGTTCTTGTATCTGATGATCTTTTTCCCCTATTATTCTTCAACTTTAATGTTCTTGAATTCGTCGAAACGAGCACTTCCCCACCCTCTTCATCTCTTGTAATTTGTTTCTTCAAGAAATTATATGGAGGTTCTGTATTCTTGATCATGTCACGATCATGATCAACTTGGGGAGATGATGATAATGGAGCTTCTGATGGTGACCATCCAAGATTCTTGGAGTATTGGAATTCCTTTGAACAAGTAAGGTAAAAGAAGAAGAAGAAGAAGGAAAGGAGGACAAGACTCTTTTTCTTGATATTACCCATGTTGGATTATTTCTAATTTGGAATTAATGGATTGAGAGAAAAAGAGGGAGGGATTGATTATGTAGTTTGACTTATATCCTTTTGAGAAGAGTAGATATATATATTGAGTCATAAGAATTAATATAATGTAAAATAGTAGTAGTATAGGTATATGGGAAGGAAGCATAATATAAAGTACAAGTTGACAACTTTAGGCTCGTGCTAATGTTAACATTCCGTGGAACATCCGATCCGAAATTAATGTTACACTTCAGTTTCACATAACTAAGTGCATCCATCGGTTCGATTCTATATATTATCGATTTAATTTATTGGGTTTCAACTTTTAAATATAAATAATAAGATATTTTTAATCAACTTTTTGTACGTCCTTGACGGTTCGATTTCAGTTTACGCAACAAGAGAATACTCATAAAATAAATATATGACTTCTCTAACAATTTTACGCGATACAATGAAAATATACGATACAGTGAAACATGCAAATCAGTTGTAAAGGACAGAATGCTTGTAAAAACTAGAATGAGACAGATAAGAAATTGGAAAAATGATGAACATGCCTAATTTTACTATGCACACCTGATTTAATAAAATAGACTTCGTGAATATGTAACACTCATCCCAAATGAACACTCTAATATATCGACTAAATCAATCTAAAGTGAACAAAATAGTTGTGCAGTACTTAAACTTAACAATATGCAATATTTAGCCTCATCATATTCTAATTTACTTCATTGACGGAAGATTATACATTTAAAACCAAGTAAATACATGACTTACGAGTGTTGATATAGTGTTAAGTAAAATTTTAACATTTATGGTAAGATAAACTATTGAAAACTCATTAGCCTAATAATTCAATAACAATAAACCAATAACTTTTTTTTATTAGATTTATCGATCAGTTCGATTTTTGTACACCCCTATCAAAAATATAATTATTATTTTCTTGACCAATTAACTCTCTCCCACCTACCTACCTCACACCCTAAACCCACCTAACTAATTCAATTTACCCTTGTGTACGACCAATTTATTAAAGGGAAAAAATACGAGTCTTCATTGTTATCGTTGCGGTTCGTTTTTCAACTTCAATTGTGTGATTTGTGCTTCTCAATATAGTTCTACTTATTTATAATCTTAATGAATGGACTACGAAAAAATTAATTCGAATTTCTGATCAGTTGTTTTGCGTTGCAAATACTTTAAGTTGTTAATTATTGTGATTTATAGTATTTTTTACATAATTTTTTAATAATATATATTGCTCCATCTAGTCAAATTCATGTGGCACCTATATAATTTTGATAGTCAACTAAATTTTTTATCTATTTCTAAATATTATAAATTGCTGATTATTATGATTTATAATATTTTTATGTAATTTTTAAATATATAGTAGAATACATTATGTTCTTAGGTCATTGTGATTTAATCATACTGATAGTGGAGAAATGTGGTAACTACTGATAGTAGTAGTTAGCAATAGTGGTGGTTGTGATATCAAAGAAGGTTGGCATCAGACGACAGAGATGAATCCAAGATTCGGAGGTTCAGGGTGCCATTCAAAATTTATATTAGAGATAATTAATACTTTGTTTAGCCCCCGAAAAACTTATTTAGACAAAAATTGGTATTTGATCTATTTTTAAGAGAAAATAAATTTTTTTAGAGAGTAAAAACTAATATTTTTCATATATGAAATAATTTTGTCTTGAAAATGTAGATTTTAAAAAAAAAATTACTAAGAGACACTTTAAAAGCTTAGTATTACCTTCCTATATGGGGTTTTTCGGTGTAAATTCGAATTTAGGCAAACATCAATGTGGGTACTTAGTGAAAAATTAAAATAAAATAATTTTAAATTTATTTGTCAAACGCAAATTGATTCTCATCAAAAATATTTATTTTTTACAGCACTTTTGATAAAAAATAATTTTTAAAAATAAGTTAATTTTAAACTTAATTAAGGTATAAATATGTTTTTAGCATCAATATTGTCATATATGAATTGCTTTGGCTAGTTAGTTTGTTTGAACATTTGAATGGGAGTGGTCAAGTGTTCAATTTTACCCTTCCACAAGATTTTTGTAAAAGAATTTTTCAGGCTTAAGTTGTAAAAATAATTGCTTAGGTTAAGATTCAAACTCAAGAACTTGCAAAAAATACTTGATATTTTAGTATCAAAGTACAAGTTTACTTTGTTATTAAATGTCATGATTTATATTTATACAATTTTTATACATATATAACTATATCTGTCCCAAATCAATACATAGATCCGTCCTTGATAAATAACAGTACTGGTGATTGATAAAAATGTGTTTGTGATTATGATGATAGAGGTGGTTGATAGTAAACGACAGTAATGATGATTGAGAATGGTGGTGTTAGTGATTATGATGACAAAGGTAGTTGATGGTAGACGATGGTAATGGTGGTTGATAATGGTGGTGTTGATGGTTGTGATGGCAAAGAAGATTGGTAGCGGGCGCTGGTGATTTTGGATAGAGTGATGATGAACATTATGCTCACAAGGATACTTCTTAATATTATTAAGACGTATTCTACCCCATAAAGTGTTTAAATCTTAATAAAAATAAATGTACTTAATAGCCTCGTGTATAAGCCATTCAAATTTAGACCTCCATTGATGGTATATATGAAAGTTTAAGATGAATTTAATTTTGTGCCTAAAAATAAGTAGGATGTGCACAAATCAAACAAATAAATATTATTAATTTATGGGAAAATTTCATAAATGAGCAAATATTAAATACAAAATCACATAAATTAACTACAGTTTCAAAAAATTACACAAACAACCAACCTTTTAAAAAAAATGGCTACAAATTCGTGGGTCCCAGCACACTTTGTATAAAACCAAAAAAAAATTCAACATTCTTATTCTCTCTCTTCTTTACAAGAATTCAAAGATTTCCTTCCATTTCTTGCTCCTTCAATCTTAGCAGGTAAGATTTTCAAAATATTTTCCTTAATCTTCTCTGTCTATTCTTCCAGCTTTTATTCACTTTTAATACCATTTTTTTGGCGCTTTTTAAATTATTATTTGTTTTGAAAATTTCAGTTTCACCCATTTTTTACATAAAATCGCATGCCCTAAATCTTTGAACAGTCGGATAAATCACAAGCTTACACTATAATGGCCGACGAATCAACCTCTAAGAGGATAACTAGAAGTATGAATTTGCATGATAAGTTTAGTATGGATGATTTGCCTTCTTTTTCGTTGGGGATAACTCAAGAGGATGAGCCCATTGCAGGAAGCATTGCAAGAGATAGTACTAGTGTAGAAATTAGATCCGCAGAATGACAATGTTCATCGGCCAAGCACTTCAAAAAGGAAGAGGAAAGATGTGGATCTGAATTCTGGCAGTGGCGAAGCAAAGAAAAATGGGGACGACTCTGATTTTGACAAAACCAACGAAATCTAAGAGGACAACCAGGTTCAATTTTTTTTTTAATAAAAAAAATGTTAGACACATAGGTAAACATATAAACATGAAATTAATTTATTTTGTTTGTATAAAAAAAATTATGTTTGTATAAAAAATTTATACTTCACATTAAAAGCACAAGTTATACACTTATGTATACAACTTATGTAAAGTGGTATTATTATACATGTATTTATATATACCATTTATGTAAATGGTATGTAAATGGCATTATTATGTATAAGTTATAGTATAGCATTTATGTATAACACATACTATTATACATTTTTTCTATTCAAGCACACTGTCTAAGTAATTATACATTTACAACTGTGTTCTGCCAACACATTATACAATTGCGTTTTGCCAATACATTATAGCATTTATGTATAACGTATACTATTATACACTTTTTCTATTCAAGCACACTGTCTGAGTAATTATACATTTACAACTGTGTTCTGCCAACACATTATACAACAGTGTTTCGCCAATACATTATACAACTGCATAAGCACATCTACAGTTCAAGCATTTTTTTATACATCACAAGTATATGTATGCATACCTGGAATCTGTATGAAATCACACGATCAAACGTATAAAAAAACAAAATCAAAAATCAACTTTACCTCAGTAGAATTCGTATAGATCAGCGGCTTTTTTTTTCAGCATTACTCGTGCTACAGTATTTTCCTTTTTCGGTTTTATGTTTTACAGTATCATAATAGGTAATAAATATTGAATATATTGACATTCCATTATTTAAGGAAACGTTTCTTTTATTATATCTAATCAATAATTAATAAACATTAAATGTCAGCTATTTTTTCTGTATAAAATATTAGTGTAATACCATTTTATACAAAGCACATACACATTCAAAAGGCTATAAAATGTAATTTTTAAAACTGTGGCTATTTTAGCCCATTATGTTTCACTATGTGGTTATTTATGAAAATTATTGGGTTAATGAAATTTTAATGATTTTATAAAACAAAAATATTGGGTAATCGATTCGACTTTGATATTTTAATATTGCGTTATTGAGTAAATCGATAACTCATTAAGATTGTAGTAATTTACTTGTATAAATATTAAATAGTAATATCTGCAGTTCACACTTTCGTTGAGTTCATGAGAAACAAACTATTTTATTTGTTTTGCACTTTATAGTTATTTTCATGTTAGTTATTACTATTTCTATTTTATAAGGATTTTATAAAGTTACATTATTATCTTGTTGTGCCAAATTATTGGAGAAGTCATACATTTATTTTAATATATTTGCATATATTAAAAAATAAGAGGTGGTTACATATTTGAGAAAAAACGTATTTGAAGTGTTTTTTTTTTTAATATGTTAAAAAATATTTTTATTTTTATGTTTGCATTTTTTTATATTTTAAATTTATTTTGTTAAAAAGCAAAAGACATAACGTGCAAATTTGTAATATACTATACTAATCCACTTTGCTGCTTCTTCTTTTTTAATATTATAAAAAATATTTTTATTTTTATGTTTGCATTTTTTTTATATTTTATATTTATTTTATTAAAGAGAAAAAGACTTAACACGCAAATTAGAATTTAATTAATTTTATTTGCGGTAAAGAAGAAGTAAATAGATAATCATGACTAAAAATTGTTTGAATGTATTTTTATATATAGGATTTGTTATGTTAATTAGTTTTTATGATAATTACTTTTTAATTTTTAAATATTAATTAGTAACTAATTTATTATTTAAGAAAATAATAAAATTTTAAAAATATATACATAATGATTGATAAAAGATTGACAACAAACTATTTAAAAATTATCAATTAATACTAACAATAAATACATAATTATTTATATTATTTTGTATTAATATTGAATAATTTTGAGGCCTTATTTTTCGGCGGCCTAAAGTTGCTTTAATGGCTTTTGGGTTGAGACGCCCGACGGAGTTCCTTGAAACCCCTAAACACTACATAATATTGTACTTGTTCCATTAAACCCTATTAATATAATCCTACAAAAAATATATATTTGTCTCTTGGTTTCACAAAATTAAAAATAAAAAATTGAAGATGTTGAGGACATGCATGTATATGACCTTCTACAGAAAAAAACCAATCCCAACTCATAAAGCAGCAAGAGATATACGGACCAAAATATTCTTAAATCCTTGAAGCGAATAATGTAATGAGCATACACACTGGTCTGAATCAATTCCCAGCCCTGGAAGAAGGGGAAATACAATCCAATAAAGTCCAGGGCTGCAAGCAAGCATTTGTCATAACAGAAAAATATCATTAACGAGCGGGATCGCATACTTTCTTATAGGCGGCTGATAACCTCTTCCACCTCCGATGGTGAGTATAGATGGTAAGTTGGAGAAACCCTTGCAATATCAACATTACTGGGAGTCACCTGAGTCAAACAGCGGGAGCTTTTTCAGAAACAAAGAAGGAAATCATGAAAATGTAAGTGTCATGAAGCTTACCTTCTCTTCCATCACTTGCTTAAGAATGGAAAGCGCTATGGTCTCAGCCTCTTTAAGGGTAAGGTCCTGCATAAAAAAAGTAGATAATCAACTTTTAGATCAGTTTTAAGAACTATATGAAAGCTAAACTCCAGCATTGCTATTCCAGAAATAGCCACGTGCCACTTATAATATTAAATTTATGAGAGGAAAGTGATTGTGATTTACCCTCCTCTATTGGAGGAAGAGAAGAGAGGAGTGGTGTTGGGGGTTGAAGGCATTGATAGCATCAATCAAACCACTCCAAGCTGCTGCAGACTGGACAATAGTTATGAAGATAGGACATGAGATTTATTGAATACTCTATTCGACACACATTTATTTTTGGAGGTCCGAAAGATAGTGTGCTTGTTTGGAAGCATGCAAGTGGGTGAGCGCATCACCAACCGAACTAACTATCGAACTAATAAGGTCGGACATCTGAGCTATTTAGGGAGAAAATAGAAGGGTGGAACCCTCCTCTACTTCTCGGGCTTTCCCAGAAGACACTTTATATATGAGGACCTCATGAAATTCTCTGGCATTCAAACATTCAATCAATTGAAATGATAGCCAACAAAAAAGAACAGGACCTAGTAGTACATCTTCCACTAGCAACATTCCCTACAGCCTGCTGCAGACTGGACCAAAATTATGACTATTAAGTATTGGACATGATTTTGCTAGAAAATAACAAAACTTAGACACCTTGTTATATTGCTCCTGCAAAGAGCTATCAGCACCTTCAGAACCTGACCCAATAGCTTTAGCATTGCATTGCCAGAATGTACCAGAAGGATCAGTATAGTACCTGTGCGTCAAAATTGACCAATATTTAGTATCTAGAAATTATGTCCCTTGATACGCACAATCAGGGTAGGAAGTAATAAGGAGCGGAGTACTTGAATAAAATGTGTAGTGTTGAAAGTATGTTCATGAAATTCTGAATCCGGTTTTACTCTTAGGAAAAAACAAATATAATCAGAAGTCTGATTTTAGCAGTTAATACCACGAAAAGCCCAATTTAACATGGCCAGTTGGTAAGGTCATTTCCAGGAATGTGATCATTTTACTTCTTCAGTATTTAATATTCAATTAAACGCAACATACATAGTGTAATCACACAGGTCGGGTCTAGGTGGGATGCAAGCAGGCATTACCCCCACATTGTATTGAGGTTGTTTCTGGTAAACCCTCGTGTCACGGACTAAGATCGCTAAGGGAAAGCTAGATTAACCCCAAATTGATCATTTGACTTCTTCAGTATTTAATATTCAATTAAAAGCAACATACATAGTGTTTCCCACAGGTTGGGTCTAGGTGAATAGGATGCATGCAGGCCTTACCCCCAGATTGTAATGAGGTTGTTTCCGGTAGATCCTCATGTAACGGACTAAGATTGCTAAGGGAAAGCTAGATTGAAGAAGACAAAAGAGCTTTTGGAGAGACTTGTATATCACTTGGAAGATTACTTATAACTTTCATGGTTGATTTACAAATGAATGACCCCTCTATTTATACTACTCCCTAGGAGCTAATGCAAATAATATTTACTTTCCAAGTTCCTCTATATTTACAATTTAGTCCCTACTTCTAGAAGTCTCTACATGTCTAGATTTTTCTAAGTCTTGACTATGTTATTCTAGAGTCTTCTAAGGAGCTTCAAGTGCTATCAACTATGTTCTTGAGTCTTGACTTTCCAAGTGCTATCAAATAATATTTACTGTCCAAGTCCCTCTATATTTACAATTTAGTCCCTACTTCTAGAAGTCTCTACATGTCTAGATTTTTCTAAGTCTTGACTACGTTTTTCTAGAGTCTTCTAAGGAGCTTCAAGTGCTATCAACTATGTTCTTGAGTCTTCCAAAAAGCTCTCCAAGACTCTAGAATCTTCCCCTTTTTATGATCAAGTGGCTGGTCGTGACATTCTCCCCCACCTAATGTTACGACGTCCTTGGCGCACTGCTGCGGTAGGAACTCCCAGACTCTGTCTTTGAACTACCATAGGTCTTCATACGTTCCCATGTGGCCTTCCTCGAAGATTGTCCCTTTCGGTGCACGAAGAACATTGTTGCAGCTGGTTATCCTTGTTTCCGCTTGGCTTCCTCTAGTGATTTCTCCTTCTAGTGGGTGTGAAACACGACGCTGATGCTTCATTCTTGATCCCCTCTACAAGCTGCATGGCCGATAGTTGAGCTTGTCCCTCTGACTTGGGCACCTGGACTAAGGGTACCATGCAGGACTGTTCTTGCTCCATGACCTAGGGTTGTCGTAGATAGGGGTCGATCACCATCTGGCACCTCTGGAAAAACTCCTACTCGAGAATTATATCAAAGATATCTAATGAAGTGACAGTGAAGTTGGTCTTACCATGCCACTTGCCCAATGTGATATCTACTCCCTGAGCAACTCCGTATACAGGAGTCATTAGTGCATTGACCTTCCTAAGGCGCGCGTTACTTCCGAAGATGGAAGGACGAGCCCACATATCGGCTTTGCATCTTGTGACGGCGATTAAGAATGAAAAGTCATTGTCATGTTCCATGCCCATCGGAGGAGGCCAAGTGGAAACAGGGATAGCCAGCCGAAACAATGTTCCTCTTGCACTGGAAGTGACAATCTTTGAGGAAGGCCACATGGGAATGGAATGAAGGCATGTGGCAGTTCAAAGACAGAGTCTGGAAATTCCTACAACAATAGTGCGCCGAGGACGTCGCAACATCAGGTGGGAGAGAATGTCACGACCCGCCACTTGACCATTAAGAAGACGGAAGTATCTATAGTCAAGGAGTAGAAACTAGAGTCTTGGAGAGATTTTCAGAAGACTCTAGAATAATGTAGTCAAGACTTCAAAAAATCTAGACATGTAGAGATTTCTAGATTAGGGACCTATGTGTAAATATTGAGGGACTTGTAGAATAATTATTATTTACACTTTAGCCTCTAAGGAGTAGTATAAATAGAGGGGCCATTCATTTGTAGGAATCAACCAAGATAGTTGTAAGTAACCTTCCAAGTAAATATAAAAAGCTTCTCCAAAAGCTCTCTCGTCTTTTTCAAATTTAGCATTCCCTTAGCGATCTAGTTGAATAGGCTCACTTAAGCTTACAAAATCATGAAAGATTCGTGAGTAAGTTGTCAAGTGTTGCATGAAATTCTTAGTCAAAGTCTAAGTCCGTGACATCAAGCTAATACGCAATGATTAAGGACTGTATACCCCTCTCCTATTAGGAAAAGAGAACCATAGCCCATAAGTTATTAAGTAGAGCTTTACAATGACGTGCATCTAATCATGACAATGGGCAACGCTTCCTGGATGGATTTATGTTAGGCATCTGCTTTGAAGTAAATATTTGAGCAGTACGATGGAATCTCAATGCTTCTTAACTATCTCTATTTAAGGAAAGCGTATAATTTGAACTTAGAGAATACTTGTCCAATTTCAAAAAATAAAAACAATACTAATGCTGAGTAAAAGGTTTTTCTACATGGAGGGGAAGGACCCCAGAAGCAAGGAAAAACTAGCACTCCCTCCGATCCATATTTAAGTAAAGTATAGGGATTTCATAGTTCAAATAAGTGAATTGTTCAATGTTCAAGAGAATTCTTGGGACTTTTTTCCTTATTTACCCTTCATTTAATGAGGTTTTTAACTAGTTTACATTTTCTAGGAGAATTGTTTGGGAACAATTAAAAGGGTAATAATGGAAAGTAGTCTTTGATTTATGTCTTCATATATTTTTCTTAAGGTATATGCCATTGCCCAACAATTCACTTAATATGGACTAGAGGAATAACATATTAAGTGCTTAATATTCAATTAACATGAAAAAAAAATCCAACTAATTGAGACAGAATTCATTTTACATCAAAAAAAGCATATCCATCAAAAATATAACTAAAATTTTATAAGTGATGTCCAATACTATATTAAGATGATTTGTGTATATTAGAGTGACTTGATGAGATTTACAGAAAACAAGGGCAAATAAGTGAAAAGGAGTTTAGTCAAAGAAAGTGTAACGGAGTTTTTTCCATGAGATTTAGCATTTATACATCTGAGATGCAATAGAATTTCTAGTCAAATATTTTAAATTGTTGTTTTGAGATCCAATATGCATAAGTGCAACTTAGACAAAGACAAAGTAGTATTCAAAAGCAAATCACAGAGGAGGAGAAAGTTTCTGAAAGGTGATATTCTAGCAGCTCTATCAGACTTGATTCAATACAAAGAGAAGAAAATATCGGAAACAAAATACCATAGTTTCAATATCCAATACTATCATAGAAGAGCTTCAAATACTTACAAGCTAGGACCATTCTCATCGTGACCAGCTATGAGAAGGGACACACCAAAAGGCCTGGACTGCATAAAGCAAATGAGATAGACCATTAATGCATCAAGAGGAGATCTGACTTTCCAATACTCAAACATAACCAATAAGGGAAACTCTATTCCTGCTGGTGAGTAAGTTAACTATAACAACTACGGAAGAACGTCTATTTCTGCTGACAAACTTCTTCAAGAACACTCATATTCTCCAGACATCATATTTTAAAATAGTTACGAAATAAAAAAAAAGGGAATGAAGAAACTAGATCAGTACAAGAAAATCATTAGAGCAAAATCCACACCACAAAATATGATCATAATTAACCAGGTAATTTCAAACAGATTAATTCATACACGATAACATTATAACTTATCCATAAACAACTTATTAACAAACTGATTAAATCATAAATAACCCTTTGCCCTCTTCCCTTCTCCTCCTTCCTTTTCTCCAAGATAACCAAACAGGCTAAAATAACGTTGTCCAGCTTACACTATATAGAATCACCACTTTAACTTCATGATCAAGCAAAGTTTAATCATGCATCATTTTTCCTTAGAATGTAAAGAGAAGAGCACATGCACTAATGCAGCTGATGAATTATGATCCTAGGCCCTAGCACCTAAGAAGGTCTCAGACTCAACAGCCAGACTCTAGACCTATCACTACCCAGCATGCATATGTAAGTGCATTTGAAATACAACTAAATACTGAGAATAGACAAATATAAAGATGACACTGCCTAACTACATTGATCATTTATTTCTTCTTCTTCTTCTTTTTTTTTTTTTTTTTTGGGGGGGGGGGGGGGGGGGGGGGTGTTTAATAAATATAGTGATCAGTAAACTTTTCATTCTAAAGTCAGCACAGGCAATGCTTCCTTATCTCAGATGAAGAAGTTGTTGGCTTATATTTATTTTACTTATTCACTCGATGAAATTACCATAACTAGCTTAGAATCTAAATTCCACTACATTTAAGGTCATCTATTTAGTTCTAACAAATTTTAATTAAAACAAATATAGAACAGCAAAAGATAATATTAGAAAATGAAAATGATCCTTACTACAAAATTAGACACCAGTAATTTTTAACTGAATGATAGTTGTTCAGACAAACAAAAAGTACTAAACAAAGTAAAAAGGAATCTCAATTCTCACCATAGATTCTTCATCGCCCTCACCAAATCGCAGGGCCAAATCACAGAGAGCTTGTGTAGTAGACTCAACAGTCATGGGCTCACCATAAGAGAATCTATGGTTCTATAAAAGGGAAAGGGAGGACAAATCAACGACACTAAATCAGCAATGTACCACTATTACACAAATACTTGAAGGTAAAAAATATTGCCCTAAATACCTGAGTTTCAACTCGTGCATGTTCCACAAGAGTTCGTGCATCAGCTATCAATCCACTCATTGCACAACCAATATGCTCGTCAATTTCCATAATTTTCTCCACACTGCTTGGCTCCTATAAGAATATCAAAACTCTGTCATGAATGAATAATACACAAATAAACTGAAATTGTCAGGAGAATAGCATGTTCTCTATTTTTGAATGAACAGAGTGTACGAAATTGAGTCATAGCCAAGCATGCAATAAACAAGAGATAATAATGAACAAACAGGAAATTGGTCTGTATCTTTTCAAATTCTTGATCTAGACGTCGTGTAGCCTTCCCTGGATATCTCTGCCACCAAGTTTAACTGTTTTGTTCCAATTTTATCGGATGTTCCCGAAGAGACCCCCAAGTTTAACTGTAAAAATCTACAAGGTATTACCAATGATGTACTAACTACTAAGCACTAGTCAGTGCTAATTAATAGTTAGCACAAACCAAGTATGGTTAGCAGCAGTGATATGGCCACACAAGGAGAGAGAGACTTCAGAGTACAAGCACATAGGGTTGGCACTGCCTTCTGAGAGAAAAAAAGGGTTTTACTTTTTCCCATCAGTGAATGGACTTGGAGGAAATTTAGGCTGTATAATGCCTCAACGGTCTTCACATAAATCACAACTCCAACCTTATAAAAACATGACCTGTTATTTCCTCATAAACTGACCATTAAATGCGTGTACAATTTATATTTAGAAAAATTAAGAAATTTCAGATGAAAATGAGCAGCCACAAAGTTCACGCAGAGAGATGTACAGATTGAGTTATGTTGTGGAGGGGGTAGAACTCCTTGCACAAACTTACAAGATTCCCAACAATTAACAATCATTCATCATCAAGAAGAGCCCCAATCCTGTTTTCCCAAAAATCCCCAGAATTCAATTTATTTGGCGAAGTTCAAACACCATTTCTAAAAATTGGAACTTCCCATCCAACTATAACACATGAACATAATCATTAACCATACAGAAGTAAAATAGAAATTTAGAAACATCCCAAGGGAAAGGGAAACAAGTGTTTCAAACCAGAAGTGGTGAAGTAATGCGCTTCTCCACAGCAAGAACGACTCCTTCCTTAGTTTTTAATCCAATTGCAGTTGAACCCAACTTCAAAAAAACGTAATTTCAAAATCAAAAAACCAAAAATATCCATCAGCTATTTTCACTCCCCAAAAAAGAAGTGTTCAGACGAAGCAAAAATCAAAGAATTTACCTTGATAGCTTCAATAGCATATTCAACTTGAAACAATCGGCCTTCAGGAGAGAAAGTGTTAACGCCTCTATCGTACTCAGTTCTTCACACCCGATTTCCAAAATTAAAAAGAAAAAACGAAATCATTCAATTTCTGAATTCATTGAAAAAAACAAAACGTAGATTAAGCTCCAAACAAATGCATAATTTTACCTAGTAAGAAACATTTTTGTTGAGATTCGTTACAAATTCAGAAACCCTTTGTTGAGATTTTGCTTGAACTGAAAATTATTAAGTTTTCCTTTTCTTCTTTTAAACTTGATTAGCAAGCCATTGTTGCTTTACTTCTTTTTTATTGGGCTTTTTGACCCTAGTAAGAAACCCTTCCCTCTCTCTCACTCTCTCTCTCTGGCCAATAAGAAAAAACACATTCTAATTTTTATTATGCATCAATTTTGTATATGAGAGTTTTGAATTTTATTTCAATTGTATTGGGAAAAAAATATATTATATATAATTATGTATGAATACAATATGCAATTGTCCTCTCTGTCAAATGTATTTGTATTCAATCAAAGAGAGGATGGATACAGTTGTATTCACTATATTTCGAATACAATTGATCCAAAATAAATAGAGAATATAAAGGAATATAATTATATTTCGAATATAATTGATACAAAATAAATTCATAATATAATGTAAAATAAATACAAAATACATTTTGTTGTATTTTGAATACAATTGATACAAAACAAATGAAAAATGCAACGCAAAATATAATCCTCTATCCTTCCTCTCTGGATTTCACTCGCCTCTCCCCTCTTAATATGTATGCTAAAATGTTGTTGATTTGATAAATTTATCAAAATTAAATATCGATCCATTTGAAGTTTAAATGTGCAATTTTATACCAAATATACACATGTAAATATATACTTATAAAAAAAGTTATACATTGAAAGTGTGTAGGTAATACATATTTCAACCATGTTACTAGATTAGTGGGTCGAAAGGTATACTTATTCATAGTTGGAGTTGGGGGAGCACGTATTTTTCAAGGTCTCTATGTTCAAATTAATTAGAATCTTTAGATAAATAGCTGATTGAAATTTTTAATTTTTTTAGATAATTAAATATTCTTCCAGAAATTATAGGTAGAAGGATTTGAAGCAAAGATGGAAGACCACATTAGACTTTAATTGGAAAGCTGACTTGATTATTTAGGACGCTCTATTCTTTGTTATATGGTCCTTGTTATGGATTACCTTTTGAAATAGCGATTAAAAATTTGTAATTCATGGTCTAATTAAATTATATTTTAATTTGGACATGATGGTGCAAAGGCTAAATATTCAACAAAAAAAAAAAAAACGGATTATATGCCTGAGAAGTCCTACGTAGAAATATTATTCATTATCGAGAAAAGAATTAAAAATACTTTTGAATTATTTAAAATATGTCGAATTCACCTCATGTTATATGTTTAGGTCAAAAATATCTTCGTCATTATATTTTGACTTAAAAAATATCCTCCAACTAATCAAATGGACCAATAATACTCTTTCTTTTACTAGTTAATCCAGAACACGGAAAAATGAGTTAGTTTTATTCTTGAACTATTTAAAATGAAATATTTTTTTCTTTTTTCGTTTTCATACAAGATGTTATTCCGTCTTAGTGGGATTTGCCTAAACTTGATTGAATTTTAGCCCAAGGCCGACATAGAAGTGGCTTTGGTAGCATTTATAACAGCTCAGACCGCTAGTGATATTTGTTCGCGTTGAGCCTAGACCTGCATTGTTTTAAAATACGTCACTGGTAGCTAAAGTTTGCTTATTTATATATTCAATATCTCCTCTCATGGGTGGAGCTACCTACCATTTGGTTAGGGGATTCATCCGAACTCCATTCAGCGAAAAATTATACTATTTATATATAATTAAAAAAAATACATAGTAGAAGTCGAACCTCGTTCGACTAATTCGTGTGTCAACTTCTTTAGATTTTAAACTATTTTAATAAAAATTCTGATTCCATCACTATTTATATTTTGCCCATATAAGACTTTTTATCTTAAGTCGAATTATTATAATTAAGAATAAACAGAATATTTATCATCGGATCACAATCTTTATGGTAATTTGAGTTAGGACTAAATCCTTCTTTTCATGCCTTGAACACTGACACGTGATAGTTTAGGCAGCCATTTAGGCTTTAGCTGTTCCTATATACACATTATGAAAGGTACTTCTTGAATTTAAAATTTAGGTCACCTACCTTCCCTTTCTCTTAAAGGCTATCTGCCCTCATTTAATTTCAGAACTAAATTTCAGCTGTTTGATTTTCAAAACATGGGAGGAGATTACAAGGCAAAGTTCAAATAATCAATCATCAAAGCTATTAAAAATTTTTAGTATAAAAATATTATTTCTTAAAATATATAATTTTGATAAGATGTCTAAAAATTGGGTTCTTCCGAAAATAGTTTTCTTTCTCTATGAGATGAGATAGAGATAAGATCTGCGTAGAATTGAGTAGTCCAACTTTGCTGGCCAAAAACAGGCCTTTTCAAGTGATTCCCAAGTATTGGAGGAGCATAACTAGCTTTAAAATGGGAATCTTGTGATTGAGTAGGTGATAACCACATTTTATATTTTGTAAATTTCTTGATTATATGAAAATAAATGCACCTCTAAAAAGGTCCAAAGAAAAATGTACTCCAGTATAAAACTATAGTTCCAGTTTCACTTTTGGTTACATAGGATGGGATAAAATAGAGGAAATACAGTAATTTAATTTATTTAAATAGTAGTAAATGAAAAACACATAGTTAATTCCTTAAAATACCCTTGAAACCTTCAACTTCACTTCTTCTCCTCTTCCTCCTCCTCAAAAGCAGAGACTGGAAAAGACCTAGAAAGTCCAGCAGGGGTACCAAAGTTAATCTTCTTACACTCCGGATCTGAAATAGAAATATCAGAAATTGTAACCCAGATGAGGAGCTCCTTGCTCTTCACGCCGGTGAGCTTCTTCATCCGGCGATTCTCCACGAACGCCGTCACCTCAGTGTCGTACCAGACGAGCTTCCCGATCTTCTTAAACTTGTGCTCTTTGGCCTTCTTCTGTTTCAGCCACACGAATCCGGTTTCGGCGTGGCGGCCCACTTCTACGATGTCTTCAAGTGGTAGAAGACCATTGGGCATGTTGATTTCCTTGAGAAGTTCAAGTGATTTCTGCTTGCACAACACCGGATCTGTGTAAATTTCAGCATTTTCCCGGTGGCTTTCGATAATTTGCTGAGACATGATTTACGTTTCCACGGAGAAATTGAATGCAAATAATTGGGGAGGAAATGAAATTTTGTATTTGTGAATACTTTGATTGGGATTTGGAGGTAAATTTATAGAAGAAGGCTAAGATGTTAAGTTACCAAATTGTCCTTTGCATTATTTATTTGTTTATTTTGGTCTTTGGAGTACTCGTGACGAGTTTTACGTAATTGAGTAAACGCTTTCAACTGCATATAAAAACTTGGTTACCTACAATAATTTTCTCGGGATGGGGGACTGTTTCAGTCCATTTTTAATTTTACTACTATTCCCTCTATATTATATTAGGTGGATTTAAAAAAAAATTATTTAAAATAATAAGATAAATGTCAAAAACGCATCTGAACTATCCTCTTACTCACACTCTTGCTAATTTAGGTATGAAACTCAAAAAAATGGATAGTTTAAGTGATTTTTTATACGTATCTCTAAAATAATTAAATTGATCAAAATTTAAAATGAATGTTTAAATTATTTTTTTTATATTTGTTTATCTATTTATTGAAATATTATTTTTTTAAGAGATAAATTATACTCCCTCTAAATATAGAATAGAGAGAGTAGTATTAGATAGAGGTGTATACGGATTAGGTTGGTTCAGATTTTTTAAATATTAAATTATTTGTGTCGTATTTTTAAATATATAAACTAAACTAAATTAATAAAACTCAATTTTTTCGATTTTTTTGAGTTTTGGGATTTTCTTGATAAAATACTCATACAAACATATAATTAACTTGTGCTTCAAATATTTCTCCATTCAAATAAAATTAGAAAGTCATAATGAAAATGATCATAATTTAAAAGTACTACATCATGCTAAAATAAGTCTAATGGATTACTAATTTCACGATTAAGTCCCCCCAAAAAAATCAAAACTAAGTCATATATTTTAATTGCCTAAACTAATATAAAATTAAGAAAAAATATTAAATATTGTTGTCATTCATAGTGTTGGAGTAATTTTTTGTTAGCATCAGTATAGATTTGATTTGAATGTTATTAAAGTTATTAATATATATGGATTATAACTTTTATTGAACCATTCAAAATTATAAGTTAAACTTATATAATACGTTTAAAGGCAACAACTATATGAAAAAATGTAAGAAATATTTATAGATATAATCAAAATAAATACTTTTATGTGTAAAATAAATTTTAAAATTATATATATAATATCAAGTCGGATTAATTTGTTCTCGAGTTAACTTTTTAAAGTTAAAATCAAATCAATTCCAATATAGTCGGATTCTTTCGTCAATACCAATCCAAATCAAATCAAACGATTAATTGATTTTTTTCTCATTTTAATTCGAATTATGATGTGATGTGATTTCCAGTTTGATTTTATTTACCTTATTTAGAGATACTTTTAACAGTATTGTAATATACTAATATTTAACCATCTTATGTTATCACTTAAATATCTTTAGATATTTTTTTATATCTTCGATTCAATTAAGTTGTACGAGTGAAGAATTGAATCAAATTTAGAGTGAATTGAGTCCTAAATAAGTTTAAGTATTATTTTATTCTTCAAAAATATTTATAATCATAATGTTGTTAAATAGATATTGAAAAAATTAAATGAACAAAGTAAGATGACTTTGATGATCAATTACTAGAAGTTAATTAATCATTCATATATTTATTCGGCTACTCGAATCAATTGTACCCTTAAGTTATTAAGGATCAATTGATTTGGTAAAATATTTCATAATTAAATTTGATCTTTAATTTATTTTCTATTTAGTTAAAATTTAATCGTGAATGTTTCATCTTATCTCAAATTAAAAAAAAATGATTAAGATATTTTGAAAAAGTTTTTTTCTTTTGGGAGGGGGTGGGCTGGGTTCTTTTTCCAATTTTTAATTAGTCATTAGAGATCATTTTTATTAATCACCAAGAATAACTTAGTGATTAGATCATTTTTATCCAACTGGTCCCTAAGTTTCATTGACAAATTTTTATTTTGCCTCATTTCTCATTTGATGAATGGAAAATACTTTTTTGGAAAACATCTTCCATTAGTTAATCAGTGAATGAAAATACTTCTTAACAAATATCTTTTATTTTTGACTAAAAAATAGAAAATATATTTAAAAAATAGTTTCTCACATAAAAATATTTCATAATTTAAAATATTCTTTAAAAATAAATATTTAAATTTATTTTAAGGGCGGATGGGGCCTGGTGAGATGGGGATTAAAAAAAGTGAAATTTTTAAAATTTAAAATCTTTTCAAAAATAAAGTTTTAATTCTATTTTATATTTAAAAATAATTATTATTATCTTGATGAAGAGGGGATCATGATAGGAATAAAATAAAAAACTATTTTATTTGAAAAATAGTTTCCTCCCTACCAAACACAGGGTTGAAGAGGGAGGAGCAAGGGGGTTGGGAGAAGAAGAAAGAAGATGTCATATTTATGAATTTCACTTCAACACTTATTTATTACATCTGCCAACTACTCCCCTTCCCTATGAACATTTATTTAACTCCATCATATGATGCAATCAACTCCAAATTGTTGGATTTTTAAATATGTGAATACATAATGAAAATTTGTGACTATAAAAATGCTGTGACTTTTTTTTCAAAGAGTTATAACTTTTTTTTGAAAGAGTATAATTTTTTTTGTAAAATTGTAATTATTTTGAGTGATTTAGACATTATGATTCTAGGTAATGATATATCAATGTCATTCTATCTTGAGAAGATACATTTCATTAACCTCGAATATATGAAGACTTCAGAATAACTTCTTTAAGATTATAATGTACATTTAGTGGGCTCAAATATTTTTCTTCCCAATTTTGTCAAAGATATAAAAGAAATATAAATAAAGTATGTTTTAAATGTTAGTAATATTTTGAATCAGATTTTGAGTCATGAGCTTTTAAAGGAACTCTAGAAATAGGGATGACACTGGGGCGGGTGCAGGGCGGGCAACTCGCAAAATTTTTAAATTGCCTCGTCCCTTCTCGTATGATGACTTTTTTCATTTTCAACTCGTCCCACTTAAATTTTAAAGTTCTTTTATTTTTAATTGAATTTAATTTTTTCGTCTAATTAACGTCTCAACAACTAATTAACTATTTTTAGTTGGCATTTTAACAATTGTTTCTTAATCATTACTTAAAAGTTTCTAATTAACATTTAAACAATTAACAATTTACCGGACATATCTAGTTTAAATTTAGGAAAAAAAATAAAATTAAAGTCAATATTTCATATAAAAAGTTTATATACTAATTACAAAAAATTTAATTTCTTCGAATTCCTATTTGATTTTTTAAACCCGCAACTCGTCTCGCTCCGCATTAATTTTAAAAATAACTATTTCAACTCATCCCACACCCGCATACCTCTAAACCCGCCTTGCCATCCTTGTCTAGAAAAAAAAAACAAAAATTGCTTTTGCACAAGTCATTTTTAGTTTTTCCGCACACACGAAAAAGGAAAATTCTTTGCTTTTGGATAGCTTCTCTAATATAGCAAAGAACTACTATAAGTTATTCTCAAATCCAAAATTTTTACTTAAAGTGTAAGCTCTGATAATCACAAGCACCCTCTAGAAATATGAAGTTAAGTGAATTTTACTATTTAAAGATAATTTCATTTTCTTTAGAAAAAAATAGATGTACATAAACCTTCATCAAAACAAAACGACGAAACAAGTACCTTCCATTGGATTAGATGGATGAGACAAATATTAATTTCAAACATCATCCAAACTTTTTAAATATAAATGGAAGAAAGATGTTGACAATTTTATTTATTTTTTAGTTTCAACTCCAAGATTTCACCAAGTGTTGAACAAGTTTGTTGTTATGATGGGGTGAGTTAGGTACGTTTTCCTTTTCTATACTTAGCGGAAAGGCACTCAATTCCCTGAGAAAAAGGAAACAACTGAATACGCCTTTTTGTCTCTGTGTTTGCGTGTGAAAAATTATAGAGATAAAAGTAATAAAAATATTTTTGAACTTATCATGAATTATTAATTTCATTCTTAAATTATTGATAAGTTTAAAAATATTTTTCAATTTGGCGAACTAAGATTAAATACAACTCTCAACTTGTCGAACTAATATATATATATATATATATTAAAAATAAAAATAAAATAAAAGGATTTGTTATTTCTATAATTAAAAAAATAAAGAAGTAAAATATAGTTCTAGATACAGGGTTCTAAAGTGTAGCTTTCACACTTGTAGAGCTCGTTCTTCCCTACGAAACTAGAAAACACTCTACTTTGTAAAAATTGGTGTCAAGTTTAAAATTCTTTGATTTTCAAGAAATCAAAGAGTTATGTTGCAAGATTTTTGAAATAGTTTCGTAGGGAAGAAACAGGGTTGGAAGTATGAAAGCTACCCTCTAGAATCCTATATCTAGAACTATATTTTACTTCTTTATTTTTTTAAATTAAAAATAGTAATAAATCCTTTTATTTTATTTTTATTCTTAATATATATATATATATATATATAAGGGGTGTACTTAAGCTTAGTTCGCTAAGTTGAGGGGTGTTTCTAAGCCACATGTAGCGCGTGAATGACACACTTTTGTGTATGAAGCAAGAGGGTGTATTTAAGCCTTTTTTGTCAAGTTGTGTTTTTAAGCCTATCAATAGTTTAGGGACAAAACTAATAATTTGTGCCAAGTTCGAGGGTGTTTTTAGTACTTCTCTCAAAATTATACTCTCTCCATCCCAAATTAATTGAATTTTTGAGATTTTCTCTGTGTTCAAAGTAATTAAATTGTTCAAAGTTCAAGATGAGTTACTACAATAAAATGCTCAATTTGTGACGGTTAATTTGTGGGAGTTTTAAAAAATTCCATCATTAATTCATTTTGACGGTTAATTTGTGAGAGTTTTAAAAAATTTCATCATTAATTCATTTTGTGACGTTTATTTTGACCCCCACAATATTAATCTCTTAGTGGTGGTTTTATTATGGAGATTAGAAAATCACCATAATTTGGTGTAGCTTGTAGTGATTAGTAACCCCCAAAAATTTATTAAATTCATTACGTGTATATATATATATATATATATATATATATATATATATACACACTTTAAAATAAAATTTAAATGCCAAATCAATAGTCATATTCATTCTTTTTTTTTTTCTTTTAAACTTTATTAAATCTCTTGTAATACTAATGAATTTTAAGGTAAAATATTTTAATTAGTGGTTACTATTTAATAATAAATAGGGGAAAAAGCTTGTTTTATGCGCAAAAAAATATTCTCTCATTTTTCATTTGGACTCAAATTCAACCAAAATTTTAATACCTTTCCCTCCAAAATATAAAAAATTGCCAAAGATCAAAATTTCCTTCTTAAAACTTCAAACCAATCAAGTAACCACCATACTCCCATATCTCTTTTTTCCTTAATCCATTCCTTCCCAGTTCCCACGTAACATACACCCCCTGTTCATATTTCTTTCCCCTTAATCGATTCTTTCCCTTCTCCCTTCTTTACTCCATTTTCTAGTTTAATTCTTGTGTATGTGACTTTTGCTAATTAATTTTTTCTTTTGCAGGTTCCACAATATTAAGTAAATGGTTTTTTTTAATATAAAGACAATTCTCTATTACGTGAGTTTGATAATTCACTATTCAATTATGTATAAGTTTTTTATTATTTCAAATTAATTGGAGATTGAGGTTGCTTCACATTGAATAAAAGATAGGATGACAACAACTCAAATCACCAAACAAATGCTATAGAATTTTTTTTTTATATTTATTTGATGTATACTTTTAAGGATTTAAAATTATAATGCTCATGTTATTATACACAAGTTTGCATTACTTTGATTGGACATAAAATTGAACTCTTCAAGTTTATTAATATGAATTTGTCTAGTGAAATTTGAATGTATGTGTTAGTAAAATTATTTATTCATATAATTTTGAAGGCTTAATGTAAATTAAATTTTACATGTACTGTAAGAAGATGTGCATCGAAATTAACAGTAAGAAGATGTGTAAATATTGCTAGGAGCGGACATATTATATAATAGATATCGAATTAAAAATTTTGATATCACAGTTTCTGTATTTATTTGTTATGCGTTTTTTTATATTTGATATAATATTCGATATAAATAATAAGAATATTGAGCTATCAAATATTATATTAAAATATATAGTTATATATACAATTTATATATATTAATATAATTGTAGAAAAAATATGGTTATTTGATTGATTAACTAAGAAATTTATTTGTACTTTCTTTTCGAATATTTCTGCATTTATGAGGTGCCAGTCAGGAGTGGCGACGGGACCGGAACCGGTCACACCGGACCGGCATTGACCGGTACCGGGACCGGAACCGGTAAGGCGAGGGAGTATTTTTCCGGTACCGGACCGGAACCGGGACCGGTAGTACCGGGAAAATCCCCCCTTACCTTACCGGTCCCGGTTTGTACCGGGACCGGACCGGACCGGACCGGACCGGTCCACCGGAAGTCCGGAACTCCTGTAATTAAAAAAAAAAAAAAATTAATATTTAAAAATTTAAATTCAAGTTTAAAATGTTAAAGGTAAAAATAAAATGTTAAAATGGTAGTATTATTATTCATAAATTATTATATAAATTGTTAAAATTTAAAATGAAGTTTGAAAGTTTGAAATTTTGAATTCAAAATTGTTATAAGTTATTTATAAGTATAACACTATAAGTTATATAATTTATAATTCAAACTTAAAGTTGTTAACTTGTTATAAAGTTTAATTTTAAACGATTAAAGTTTGAATGTTTCTTTTTGTATTTTAAACTTTAAAGTTAATAAAGATTTGAGAAATAAAGGGGCAAATATATTAAAAAGAAGTTAGAAGTCAAAACTTAAATTAAGATTAAGTAAAAAGAATAATAAAAATAAAAAAAGAAATAAGGCGAATAGCCTCTAATTTTATTATGTAATTTTAAAATTTAAATTGTACAATGTAGAAAGGTAAGATATTAGAAATCAACCTAATCTACGCAGCCACCTTCTAGGAAGGGTTCTGTTTCAACTAGGTAATACAAATATATTTAATCACTAATATCTTAAACTACTTTGAAACTCTTGTCTAAGAGTTTCTAACATTTCAGCTGTCACATTTTCTGGAATCGGCTCTTGAGCTTGTTCTTCCAGAAATTCCATGCCGTCTTCGCTTGATTCCGATATAACATTATCGATATCGGCTTCAAACTGAGAAGGCAATGTCGGACGCCCTAAATTCCTCCGCTCCGCATTTATCCAGTCTCGAAATAAGACTGAAACTTCTAAGCTATCGCCAGCTAGTGAATGCCTATGGTCTCCAAGTTGGAACCTAGCAGCGCTAAAAGCGCCTTCCGAAGCAACTGAAGAAGCTTGAATTGCCAGCACATCACGAGCCACCCGTTGAAGTCTTGGAAAATTTTTTCCACGAGTGTTCCACCACGCCAACAGCTGCGGCTTCCCCTCTGAGTCCTTGATGCTTTCCGGTGCCTGGTTAAGATATTCATCAAAGTCGTTGTTTGTGTTAGATTCTAACCCAAGTTGTAATTCTAACATTGCGTCCATGTCATCATCAAATCTAGCCCTAGTAGGTTGTGGTTGGTGTTGTACATTTTGTATTGAATTATATTGTTCTAAATCATATAATTTCCTAGCTTCAGGTCTAATGCTACTTAGAACTGCGTCTAGATTAAGTGATTGATTTTCTCCGTCGTATACTATTTCTAAGTCTGCAAATATACTAGTTACCATTTTACATACACCAAATTCTTTATAAGCAGGATTAAATAAAGCAGCAGTTATATAAATTTGAGGGATTGGAAAAAAGTATTTCCTAAATTTTTCAATCATTTTTCTAACAGGTTCACTAAATCTTGGATTATATTTAAACGAAGCTAATTTATTACAAATAGTACAAATATTAGGCAACACAGAAGAAATAGTAGGATAGTAAAGGCCGGAAATTTGTTTTGTTGCTAAATAAAAAACTTTTAAAAAATCAACTAAATCTTTAATATTAATCCAATCATTTTCATCTAGACGGAAGTCGGGATCTGCATTATGTGCATTCCAGACCATTGTAAGCGGTCTCCTATAGTCGTAAGCAACTTTTAACATTTCATAAAATGAATTCCACCTAGTTGCTACTGATTTAGGAATTTTTCTAACAGGTAAATTACATTCAATGCAACGCTGGTTAAATTCCCTACGCCTAGCCATTACTTGACATGTAAAAATAAAGTGGCATGCGGCTTCCACTTTAGCACATCCATGTTCAAATAAAGAAATACCATCTTTAACAATTAAATTATAAATATGTGCAGCACATTTAATATGAAAACCATCTTCATAAGTTGGACAAATAACAGGTTTTAAAAAATCTACAGCACGTTTATTATTACTAGCGTTATCTAAAGTTACACTAAATATTTTTCTACCTATACCAAAAAATTGTAAAACATTAAGAATAGTTTGGGCAATATAAGAACCTGTTTTTCGAAATTCACAAATTTTATATCCTAAAATTCTTTTTTGCAAATTCCAGTTATCATCTATCCAGTGGGCCGTAATTGTAAAGTAATCGATACCGGTTACACTACGTCCCATATCAGAAGTTATTGCTATCCTACAATTATTATAAGCAAATAAACACCTAAGATATTGTACATGGCGTGCTTGAAAGTCAAAAACCGCTTTTTTTATAGTATTTCTAGAAAATCCATTAAAAGACGGGTTATACACAATTTGAATATAATGCACAAAACCGGGATTTTCTGCAAAACTGAAAGGCAAACCAGTAACAACAATCATTTTAGAAAGTTCATCAAGGTCACGTTGTCTACTATAAGCTCTATGTGTACTAGGACCGGAAATATTACTAGGATTTAGTTGCGATTGCACCATATTTGAACCTCCCGTCGATTCATCGGGAATGGGAGTTCCAAATTTTTTGGCGTCCGCAACTGCCTGTGCATGCAAAAATTCTATTTTACAACAATGCATAAGGTGATTTTTCAAATGACCCGTCCCGCCCCCCTTTCCCGAAGTTTTATGGTTTAAAACATGTTTACATTTGTTACAAATAGCTTTTGTTTTATCTTCATTTTGCGTTAAAAATTGCCAAACAACGGATTTTTTTGCACGTTCCGTCTTAGGCCTATTAGATGACGTAGGTGGCACGGGGGGAGCGGGAGCGGGAGTGGGAGCGGGAGCGGGAGCGGGAGGGGGTGGGGTAGTAGCACTATATGGGGGTTGAGTTTCATCGTCATCAAAAGTATCTTCATTTTCATTTATTTCAAAATCATCTTCTGGTAAATCTTCGTTAAAATTCCCAAAATGTTGTTCAAGAAAATCATTGTCTAATCCCGTGTTAGAGTCAATATTAATAAAAGTGTTGTCTACGTAAGTAGAATCTTCGATATTTAATCTAAGTGGTGCTTGTCTTGTAGACGAACTACCACCTGAACTTTTACCGGTTAAAGCCTTTTTAATTCCACCAAAAAATGTACTTTTTCCCTTTCCTTTTCCACCGGAATCCATTTTAAATTTAATTAAAGTTTAATTAAACAAATAACGATTATATGCAAAAAATCAAATTTATGAATGTAAAAAAAAATAATTCAAGGAGACAACAACTCAACAAGTAAAAGTAATCAAATAAGTAAATTTGGAAGAACAAATAAGTAGAATTTAGGAACGAAGGTACCAAACGTCTGTGTAAAAACAGACGTAGAAGCCGAAATTGATGAAAGTTGAAGCTTGAATATGCTCCAAATTGATCCACCAAATTTTGCTCCAAAATGCAATTACCAAAACTAAATAATATTTTGGAATAATGATTGAGAGAGTAGATAATGAATATATATAATATATAATATTTAAGAGTAGTATGTAAATATGTAATATGTATATAATTATAAATTTGTAATATTAGTAAGTGGAGAGAATTTGATTGAGAGAATTGGATTGAATTGAGAGAATTGGATTGAGAGAATTGAAGTGAAAAATTATGAAATATTTAGGGGTATTTATAGTTGAGAAAATATTGAATTTTGGAAAAAAAAAATAAAAAAAATAAAAAAAAATATTTTCTAACGGTCAAAAACGGACCAAAAACGGGCAAATTTTTTTTATTACCGTTGGTGGGCCCCACACCAACGGTAATAAATTAAAAAATTAAAAAAAAAAAAATTTTGGACCGGTATTACCGGTTCGGTACCGGACCGGAACCGGTAAACCGGAACCGGTAATTACCGGTAAAAGTAACGGCTCCCGTCCCGGTTCCCCTACCGGATCCCCCCCCTACCGGACCCTACCGGTAAGTACCGGAACCGGACCGGACCGGCACCGAACCGGCACCGGAACCGGGCCGGAACCGGTAATTACCGGTTCCGCTGCCACGTATAGTGCCAGTATGCAAGAGATATTTTTAAAATTTCAAGTCATCATTTTCTATTATATAAATATATATATAAGTTAAAATCAAACAAACTATAAATATTCATTTATTGTAATACAAAAAACCAAAATTGAACATTAAAATATTGAATTAATTTAGTATAATAATGATACTTATTTAAAAAAAAACAAAAATTTTTTTATCAAATACCGTATATGTCCATTTTTAAATTCTATATATTGGCATGAGACAAATTAGACCAATGAGAAAAGATAGCGTATCATGCCTCGCTTTTTTTTTCTAGGAAAAAATTCGTAAGTACTACTTCCGTCCCATATTATATGTGTATTCTTCTATAAATATATATCCAATATTATATGAACAATTATTAAATTAGGATAAAATTAATTATTTTTTTCTATTTTACCCCACTATTAATTAGTGTATTTATTATTTTTCTTAACTTAATTTATTGTACATTAATATAAATAAAAAATAAAATGATAAAGTTCATCAATACATTAAATTTTTTTAATAATCATGTAAAATAAAAAGTGTCAATATAATATGGGACAGAAGGAATACAATATTAACGTCAATTTTTTCAACAAGTGAAGAGATGTACAATTGAATTAAATTCCCCACAACCAAATATAAATGAGTAAATTAAATCACTGATGAACCTGTGGTATTTGAAAGCAATAATGTCCCTTTGGTCCTCCATTAAGACTCAAAATTATTGCTTGTAACTTTTTTTTTTCTCTTTCGGTGTCTGATACCACATTGGAGTTCGACTATATTTAGATTTTAAGGCTTGAACCTGAGATCCCTTAAGAAACAACCTCATCTGCTGCACCACACCCTTCGGTGATTATTGCTTGTACCATTGTTATCCTTGGTTTCAGTAATGGGAAAGTTACGGATAAATATATCTTTCAGCTAATATATAGATAAATAGATATTTTGTCGATGTATATATGTGTATATAGGTATACTTTGTACATATTTTATAATTTTTTGAGAATAAAGCATTTTCTTCTGGAATAAGTTATGTTGGTTTTTGAATAAATTTTGTAAGATTGTTTGTTCATGGATAATAAGAAAATACTTGAAGATTATTTGAAAGAAGTAAACGAAGTTTGGGAAATAAAATAAAAACACTTGCATATACTTCCTACATTTTATTATATATAGCATTATTGTTTCATTTTTTTCTGTTATTACACAATTTCATAAATAATTTTGATTATAAAAAGTTGAAATGGGCTGATTAGGTCAGAATATATAAACACATTGCCAAACTAAAATTTTAGCTGTCTAATTGATGATAATATACTCCTTTTGTTTCAATTAATTTAGGTAAAGAACAACTTTTTGTATTCAATACTGGTTTTATTTTGGCCAAATACATAAATAGACACCTAAACTTGTCCTCATTTTTCACTTAGACACCTAAACTAAGACAAGTTACTAATAGGCACCTCAACTGCTCAGATTTGATCCCATTAAACACTTTTATCCTACTTGGTGCTCTCCGATACTGTTTTTTTAATTTTTCAGCCAAAAATAAATAGTTGCGGTCCAAAAATTTTTTTTTTTTTCATAAAAGTAGGTTCTCAAAATTTTTTTTTTGGATAACTGAGAATTTTGAGAACCTACTTTTATTGAAATTTTTTTTTTTTGGACCACAACTATTTATTTTTGGCTGAAAAATTAAAAAAAAGTACTGGAGAGTGCCAAGTAGGATAAAAGTGTTTAATGGGATCAAATCTGAGCAGTTGAGGTGTCTATTAGGAACTTGTCTTAGTTTAGGTGTCTAAGTGAAAAATGAGGACAAGTTTAAGTGTCTGTTTATGTATTTGGCCTTTTATTTTTTAGTGAGATGATTTATGGCTATATAAATTTTCTGATGAGCTGAATGGGGCCAGTGTGAAGAACGCTCTGCACACTTTTATTTATTGCGTTTCAATTGTTCTCGGCAACAACATGATTTGTGGTCTAGTGATGAGACTATTTCATCCTTAATCAAAGATTTCGAATTTGAATATTGAATATGAAGAAAAATTCTTTGGAAGCAACACATCTGAATAGGCCATATATTGCTCAATTCAAATTTAATTAAAGCTCCAATACAAACTTTGAATATCGAATGGGACATAAAGAAAACTGTTGAGGGCAAAATTGAATGCCTCAACAATATGGGGTAAAATGAAAAAAAGGGACTTGTATGATTACTATTGACAGGTTTTTATTTGACAATTCCCATTTCATTTCATACGTGAGTTAGAAAAGATGTCACGTAAAATGTAGACAGTATTTTTTATTTTTCATTAAAGCATAAGGATAGTTTTGTACCTTCGGCGGATAATTTGGTTCATAATTTCATTGTGATTGAGTTGTACACTAGTTATCTTGCGTTGATTGCATGTCTTTTAGGGCCATCTCGATCTCTTTCCAACTTGGGGAAGAGTGTTGAAATTTCTGCCATTAATTCTTCATCTTCAAGCTTTCATTTTGGAGCAGAGAATGAAATGGAAGAAGAACTACACGTGGTACAATTTAAGATGCTTTTTATACTATTTTTTAATGCTATATATGTTCGTCCCCTTGTTGTTCACTATAAATAGGGTAAATGTGTTTTGGAACCTTAAAAATGTCAAAACAATAATTACACAAAATAAATGGATAAGTTTACTTGATTGCAGCGTCCAAGAGTACATCGCCGCAACTTCGACAAAGGTTAAATATACAGACGTAAAATGCTTCGGCCGTTGAACCAATTTGCATTCGTATATAGTAAGATTTACAAAAGCTAAATAACTAGCGCTATATATTTATTAAAACTATACATCTACAATTGCACACAGAAATCGCAAGTGGAAGGCTACCGACTTTTATGAGAAAATATGCTTGCGAATGAAGAAATCATTAAGTGAAATAATGGTTGGTATAACAAGCGTATCTTCAGCATATACTATTTAATTCAACAAAATATCATAACGGAACTTCAATTGTGCAATATACTATATATTATTAAAAGTGGAAAGCTCCTATCTTTAATATTGATACCATTTTGCCCCTACACTGATTATAAAATATCTAATCAATAAAATATTTAACTATAATTTCTAAAAAAAAGTTTAATTAGTAAATCAAAATGTGTATTTCAGTTATTCTTTTTTTATTTTGTAATTGCACGTCTAGAGTTACTCTACTAATGCTATTGAATAGGGTCTTTATTAATCAAAATAATGATGTCATACGTTGCAAAAGTGGTTACTATTGTGTATTTACTGCAACTTTTCATATAATTTGCTAATTTGCATTGTGAATTTGAAAAGGCAATAATATGAATACTAAAAACTATATATATTATGTTGTGTGAAAAAATGAAAATGTTAAGGAATGAATATTTTTTCTTTGTAATTTTATGTGGTTATCAGGTAAAGACATTCCTTTATAATTTCTTCATAATTATCATAAAATAGTTTGTATTATTATAATACTTTGTACTACTATTATTTTTTTTAAAAAAAATTCCTTCACTGAATTTAGTATAGATATTATATGTGATACAATTATACTTATATAATAGGTATGTAATGTTCTTTTTATCAAATTTGCAGATGAAAGAACTGAAAACTTTGAATTTGGTGAAGGAGATGAAAGTTACATATATAATTATGATTTATATAGGTCAATCGCATATTTCAACAATTTTTATTTCTATCATAATAATTACCGCTTTTGTGTAGGTGTCCACCACAAAATTATTGATGATCTACTAGCCATTCTAAGGAAGGCATACTTAAATGGAATTTCTATATAACTTTTAGAAATACTACTTTCTTTCGACCTTAACTTCTTAATATGTATGTGGGTGTAAAAAGCCAGAGGCTACTAGTTTTTAGAAAGAAGGCAAAAGTTTTATGACATGAAAAATTTTGTGTTGTGACATATTACAAAAGAACTCTAGTCAAGTTGACACTTGAGATAATATAAGAATTATATAATTGAAGTTATTAACATGTTACTTTTGAAATTCATTTGATACGAATATTTCGATATAATATATAATATCGATTGAATAAGCTCATCATCATCCATTGATCTAATCTTGTATCTTTTCATTTCAATTTCTATGCATTTCATTGTATAACACTTACTATAACAGAAAACTTTTCACATACCACAAAAAATGCTACAGTAACAAATTTAAAGATTACTTATGAGTATTCTTTTTCCCATTATTATTAAGTTGCAGTAACATTTATTTCGAAAAAGTCACCCAAATTTAAAGAACTTAACATTAGAGCATATGAATAGACGAAGGTTAGAGCAGTATCAATATTTAATTGAGGTAACTAGGTAAAGGTCATATACATTGAGGGAAAATTAGATGATTGAAAAGTAGAAACACTTATAAGGTCAAGCTAACTTTTGGCCTAGAACTGGAAAGAGAATTTAGCACATGGATTCGAGATTTGAGTGTATTGATACACAATTACCTACTCATAATTTATTTGAGTATATGTTGTTGATTGCTACTTGTGGAATTCCACTGAGTATGTTGTTGTTGTTGAAGCCTGACTAACTAGGTACATATATCTTCATATTGAATTAGATGTTGATCCTCCTTTCAAGATTGTATGCACTTGCGTTTTCTCCATATTGCTTCAAATAATGTATACTAACTGTAGGAACAAATCTAAGTTACTGCTAGATTATGTATTTGGTAATTGAAACTTTTTTAGCATGCAATAGCTTTTGTTTGAAGGGGTGAAGATGATGTATAAAAGCGGTCTGAGTTTCTATGTGATGTTCCAATTTGAAAGCCTAAAGGATAATGCGTTAAAAACACATTTGAAGTATCTTTTTTTTAAGTTTTATAACTAAATTATTGAGAGTGTGAGTTTCATACCTAAAGTATCACATATTAGTTTGAGAAACACACCTCAATAGTATATGTATTACGCCCTCTCTTTTTTACTAAGAAACTCACACTATAATTTTTAACTCATTCTACGTGCATGCCAAAAAACTAGTACCCCTAGAACCTCCTTCCACTTCACTGATTCTCCTCTTCAAGAGAGGAGACCGGGATTGACAAGGAAAATCCAGTAGGGGTACCAAATCTAATCTTCTTATTCTCCGGGTCGGAAATTGAAATATCAGAAACCGTAATCCAAATAAAGATCTCTTTGCTCTTCACGCCGGTGATCTTCTTCATCCGGCGATCCTCCACGAACGCCGTCACCTCAGTGTCGTACCAGACGAGCTTCCCAATCTTCTTATACTTGTGCTCCTTCGGCTTCTTCTGTTTCAGCCACACGAATCCGGTTTGGACGTTGCGGCCCACCTCTACGATGTCTTCCAGCGGGAGAATACCATTGGGCATGTGGATTTCCTTGAGAAGTTCAAGTGATTTCTGCTTGCACAGCAATGGATCTGTGCAAACTTCGGCATTTTCACGGTGTTTTTCGATAACTTGGTGAGACATGTTTTCCGTTTTCACACAGAAATTGAATTTGAATTTGTGAGTACTTGACCGGGTTGGTTGTAATAATATTTATACAACTGGGCTACCATTTTAAGTTACCGAATTGACCTTTGCATTGTTTATTTTGGAGTTCTTACGTAATCGAGTAAACGTTCCTCATACTCTGAAATCAATTAAGTCTTTTAACTACATATAGATATAGATATAGAAGCCCGGTCCAATATACCTTTGTTCTGATTTGTCACAGGAAATAAAAAAATAAATGATAAAAATAATTTTATTAAATTTCAAACCATGTTTCAAAAAATATAATTAAATAATTAATAATAAAGACAAATGAAAAATTAAGTGTGACGGATGATGTTTCCCTCTTAATTTTAGTGGGTTAGGTCTAATAAAATTGAGTTAAAATTTAGTGGGTATGCTAATTAGCAAGCTTAGGTGGTGTAATTAGTGTCATGTGACTTGTCACAGAGGGCGTTGATTGTCTCTTGAGATAATGACATGGATATTTTTCATCCCAAAATGTAAAGGGTAAAAGTGGTCTATTTCAAATAATTCAAAGACAGTTTTGATCCTTCTTCCATTTAAACTATTGAAAGTGTGAGTGTTATATCTAAATTATCAGTCATTAGTTTGAGAATTATACCTTTCTTTTATTATACTCTCATGATGGTACGTGTATTATACTCTCTCTTTAATTTTTAAAAAAAATTACCACATGACACTCCACATGAACAAAATATTTCACCTTGAAAAAAATTTAAAAAAATTGTTAATATTAGTTAAATGTTAAAGATTAAACTATCGCTATTCAAAAATCAAATAAAATATTTTCTTACATACTCTGCCACCTCCCCCCCCCTCCCTGCCACCCCCACCCCCACCCCCACCCCCAATTTTTTTATTTTTAAAATTTCTTTTATAAAAATTATATCTTAAAAAAAAATTCTTACTTCATCCCCACAACCTCCTCCCCACCTTTCAAATATTATTTCTTTTTTTAAAAAAGTATTTTCTACACATATAATTATATATCTAACGAGAAATTGCAGAGGGAGAGGGAGAGAGGAAGAGAGGAGAGAGAAAATAGCAAGAAAATTCTAACTATAGCTATATATTGTAATATTTTCAAATAATAATTGTATAATGTAAATACATATTATATGTTTATCCAGTTACGTTATTTTTCCTTGAAAATTATAGTCGCGACATTGATCAATTTTTGTTTTTATTTTTCCATTTTTTGAGTGGGCGAAGGGAGAAGAATGAATCTGCCAACCATTTATGAATCTGACCTCAAAGCTTATTTATTGTTTACACCTGCCAACCATTTTATCCCTGTCTGTTATATGATGCAATCAAGTCAATTTTTTTTTGTTACATCTACAAAGATATATTCTTATGGAAAGCAATTTACATCCTACCAAACACAGAGATAACTGTTAGCACTTTTTTGAATGTTGGTGAAACTCCAGAAAGAAAAAAAAAAATTGCTTTCGTATAAGTCATTTTTGTTCTTTTCCTTGCTTTTGGATAGCTTCTCTAATACTATCACTTATTATTCTCAAATATATAATTTTATTTGGAAGGGAAAGTTTATGAAATACGAGTGAATATTATTATTTAAAGATATTTTATTTTATTTTTGAGAAAAAATAGTGAGTGTACATGAAATTTATTTACCGTATCAACCTTTAATAAAATGAAACAACATGACAAATGCATATTAGAGTATACAATTTATACACAGTAAAAAAATATCACAACATCATGAAATTACATTATAAATAAATCATATAACTTTAGTCAGTTGAGAAGAACAACTGACTTAAGTCAGTTAAATTTCTACACAAATTGCTCAACAAAGAAGGATATAGAACTGCAGTTAATTAGTAGTCAGGTATAATGGAGATCACAGATTAATTTAATTGAGACTTTCAATCATAATAATAATTTACAACAGAATAAATTAACTATATCGCAATAAATTTTACAAATTATTTCACTAAAAATCTGTTATTACACTCCCCGTTTCAATTTCGAACTCTACCGTTATGCCATTTTTTACTTCAGTTAAACTGAACTTTTGAAAAAAATAATAATTTAATCTTTTAATACACTCAAATTGTTTCACATGACGAATATTTAACCTACCTGCAGGGTTTCACATGATAACTTTAATTTAAAAATTAGAATACCAACAAAATTATGTTAATAAAAAATAAAATAGAATAAATAAAAATATATAATACAAAAAATTACATGGAATAAGGTGAAAAAGTAAAGGTGAGAACGAGAAAGAAATGAAATATAAAGTATAAAATAAAAAATACAGTTTTGAAAAATATTAAATAATAATAAAAAATATAAATATAAATAAATGGAAGAAAATAATTTTAAAGAGTTTCATGAAATTACACCCAATTATTTCCTTTAGAGCCCCGTCAATATGGGTTAGGCCCATTGGGTCTGATCTAACCCGTGATTTAACAGGGTGGGGCTAATATTTTGTACAAATTATATAAATACCATACTGTTTAGAGATAATTTCCCAAAATTCCGACTCTTTCTTAAATTACTAAAAATTCCTATTTTTTTAAGCCACATGGATACCTGGACTTCGTGTGTGATACATAGAGAAATCATATTGTACATTTATGTCTGTTGCAATAAATACGGAAAAAAATCTGGTTGTTTGATTGCAACTCCATAAATTGTGTTATAACATTCAAGTAGGTATAATCAATCCTAACAACTACGTAATAGATTATTAGTTTCAAAATTCAAAAATTTTGAAGCATCTTTTTCAACTGGGCATGTTGAATTTTGAAAAAAAAATCCAGGTCAATAACAATTTTTGGTAGAATATGAATGTAATAATCTTGATTCATCGACATGTGTGTCTCCTTTTTCCTTCTTGGTTCGAAAGTTTTTCCCCAAAATTGAGTTCGTCCTTGATGATCATATTGAGAACCTAATCAAATAATTTCAATCGTTGATGATCATATTGAGAACCTAATCAAACAAAATCGTAAAGTTATACTTGCAATAATATTCCCTACCTTGGAGAAGGATGCTAGAGACCACTGGAATCAGACGACGCAAAGTTTGACATTAAATGTATGCAAGATTTTCTCTAATATTGATTCTAAACTCTTTGAAGAGTATTTGCAGAAATTCGAAGAAGACCAAACCCAAGAAGAGGTGTCTCCATTTAAGAGGATATACTAGTTGATATTGAAGAAAGATTTCCCTGTTTTTTAGAATGATAGATACTTGATACTAAAGTGCTAGTGATTGTACTTAATACTCATTGTTTGATAAGCACAAACACTCCTTAAAGTATCAAGTATTTAAAGCCAGCATTTTATTTTAAGTATCAAGTATCTATTTTCAAAACATGAATCTCCATTTTCAAACTCTAAAGGCCCAATCATATTAGCATCCTGTTGTGATACCTCAGCACAAACAATCGATCCATTGATACCATCAAACATTTGCATATCAAGTTTTATTTGGTATCAAGTTTCATTGTATAAAGTTGCAAACTTTTAGATTTTTTTGTATCAAGTTCAACTTTATACTTCTAATTTTATTTTATCAAGTTTGGTTCTTTTTATCAAATTTTTTTGGAATCAAGTTTCATTATATCAAGTTGCAAACTTTCGAATTTTCTTATATCAAGTTCAATTTTATACTTCTAGTTTTCTTGTATCAAGTTTGATTCTTATTCAAATTCAAATTATACTCCAAAAAATATTTGATGCCAGCCAAATGATACTATCGAAAAATATAAAAAGATCATTTGATATATAGATTTTAAAACATATACTTGATATGTGAAAACTAACAAACTGTTGACAAAAACGTATCGAAATCCATGTAAATTCTGTGAACCTTTAACTTCAAATCAATCTATAATTAAATTCTAGAGTGCATCAAATCTTTTTGAGATTGGAGAAAAGTAAATGTTCATCTGTATTGGTCGTCACATAATCGCTTGTCTTATTTAGCAAAGAAACCATTATAGTCTGAATTAATTATAGTAAGTCGATTTTGGAATTTGAGGGATTGCTTATAAGAAAAAAAAATAAAGGGTTTCCTAATTTCTCTTTCTCCCTAAATAAAGGGTAACTTTAATTTGAAATTAATTATGGACAATTGACTATTGCATAGTAATTATCAACTAATTGAAATCCAAAATTGAAAATAGCGTAATAATAGGCTAGTAAAAAATTAAGTGGGAAAGTTAATCGTAAGTATCAAATGGGAGGAAAGAGAATGTAAAAAAAATGAGAATTTTGTAATTTTTTTAAATGTTAGGGAATTATGGAGATTATGTTAAGATAAATTGTGTATTTGTGTAATTTTTCCTAATATTTTTGGAGCTCATTTAAACATGGACTTTTTGAATAAGCCTGCTGATTTGTGAGGCCTTTGCAATATGGATCGGATCCGTGGGCCAAATTATAAAATAATTAAAAATAAAAATAACAAAATATGATACGCCTCCAAACTCAAAGTTCATTTAAAAATTTTTAATATTAAAATTTAGATTCAAATAATATTTTTATAATATGTAATAGTAACACTAATACTGTGTAATATTGTCCTGTTGCTATTAGTTTTAATATTTTTAAATTATAATTTAATTTAAAATTTATAAAAAATATATTTTTAAAGAATATGGGTTGACCCGGCAAGGCCGCAACCCTCTAACTGATTGACAGCGTTAGTTATTTTCTGGCCCACAAAAAAAAGATCAGCCCAACCCGATTTGACCTGTCAAATTCAAAACCTATATAAACTAGCTCGAATGGAATGAACTAGTCCGTTTTGACCACTCTAATCCTTTTCAATTACATTCAATTTTTCACTTGTCAAACTTAATTACTTGATCTATCAGACAGGTAAAAAGATGGTAACTATACCCCATAAGACTAATCTCAATGACAGTGTGGGAAAAAATGAATGGCACAAAGTATATGGTGAAATTGAAGAGGACCTCAAATTATTTCGCCCACAAGTCCCTTTTGACTCTTTATTTTGCCTATACACGAAGAGAGGCGCTCAGCTATGCACATATTTACCTTCAATTCTAACTCTTCCCGGACTCCATTCACAGGTACCTCTTTATTTCCCAAACTCTCTTCTTCCATTTCATATCTGAACTACAAAGTATCATTTCTCTTTTCGTTAAAAGTTCAACCATAATTTTGTATTTTCTGCGGATAATTTGGTATTTGGGGCTTTATAATTTCATGTGATTCAGTTATATACTTGTTGATTTTGTTTTTAACATATGTTTTGGAACTTTCAAATTGTCACAATAATTTATAATCCCATCTCACCTCATGAGATAAAAGAGACTATTCCTTATACACCCTCAACTCAAGGAAAAATAGTTCCAAGTCATGGCAAGACACAAATCATTCTGAACAATTATTTAATGCAAGAAACAGCAATTAGTAGCAAAAATTGAGGGACAACAAACTATAAACTACAGGAATAACTACTACTATGGAAGGATAAGTGAGACAATGCTCTAATACAAATTAACCTTATATGCTAATATGTATCTTCAACAACCTCCTATCTATGGTCACGCTCCCGGTGATTGATTAAATTCTAAAGGCAAGTGAAAGATGTAGGAATTATTGGAGAGTAACAACAGAAGATCAATGTTTGAATATGAGTACTGAAAGCAAGGGGTTTGTTGCACTGAATGTGGTTTGCGAGTTATTGCATAGGAGCGAGAATTTTACTCAGCTCTGGGTTTTCCATGTCATAAAAAAAAACATGAGTACTATAAGAATGCTAGGACCTGTGATGTTAAAGATAAATGACATCCAAAAAGACAAGAAAAATAGGAGTTTAAGTATGTATGACTGGTTGGAACATTTTGGTTATCCAATCAAACATAAAATCAATCACACCTCTAAGGTAATTTGGATGTTTAATTCGTCTGCTGTACTAAGTATGACACAGACATTCTTATAGAAGAAATACTGAGAGACCAGGTTTTGCTCTTATTTCACCGTAAGCCTGACTTCAGTTGTCTCAAACAGCTTGGGACCTCCTGTCAACTGACTTTGCTTGACTAGACTTGTTAATTTAAACATCCATACTGCGCTTGAAAAGTACCCCTGGCTGTTTCTCCCTTTTCATTTCTCTTTTATTTTCCTTGGGTGTGGTGATACAACATTATGATAATGCAGCTCAAATGAAAATAAAAGCTCACATTTGAATGTGAGTTGGCTGATACTTCTGGCACTTAAGTTCTTTTTTTTTTTTTGGTGAAATCGCTGGATGTAAATGAACTTTTCTTTTCTGTTGTTGATGACATGCTTTGAAACTTGTAGCTGATGCAGCCTTGTGCATAGCATGGATGCAAAACCTTTTTTTTTTGGCGTTTTCTCCCATTACTTGGATATGTTTGCGGATAGGTTTTTCTTGTCGCCGTACTGCCTTGTTCTTAGTCCAGATGTTCCTTGAATTTGGTATTTACCGAAATTGTAACTGATGTGAACTCTGGCTCTTTTTGTGTCTTATATGTTATAGAGTATCTTATGCCTGTGGAGTAAGAGTTTCACCTCATACATTACCATCCTTTGTTCAATACTATGTTTTTTTCACCTCCTCAAAAGAAAATATCTCGTTTATCTTCCTTGCAGAAGCTTTAAAAGACCAAGGAAAACTATGGCTGTCGCTGTTCGTGCTTCTCCCCTTGTTTTTCTACCTTCATCACCATTTGCTGCCTCCAGGAACATAAAGAAACAAAGTAACACCATCATCAGTTTAAACATTGGTCTTCAAAGTAGTCATAGCAAGTCCAGCTGTATCACTATTAGCAGCATCAAATGCTCTGCCTCCTCTTCATCAGCCATTGTTTCAAAGGTGGAAGAACCGTTGCCACTTGAGGTAAATGAGATTAAGACAATGTGCAAAACTTGGGTATGGAGAAGTTACAACATAAATTACTTGAGTTATCAAGGTCACAACAACAACACTTCTCGCCCTTCTCTACTTCTAGTTCATGGTTTTGGTGCCTCTGTCGCCCATTGGCGTAGGAACATTGCCACACTTGCTCAAAATTACACTGTTTATGCTATCGATCTCCTTGGTTTTGGTGCTTCTGACAAACCAGAAGGATTTGCATATAACATGGAAACTTGGGCTCAGTTAATATTGGATTTCGTGAATGAAATTATTCAAAGACCAACTGTATTGGTAGGGAACTCTGTCGGAAGCCTTGCTTGTGTAATAGCTGCTGCAGATCCTTCTCAAACATCCATTCAAGGGCTTGTTTTGTTGAACTGTGCTGGAGGCATGAATAACAAGGCAATTGTTGACGATTGGAGGATTAAGTTGCTATTGCCTTTACTCTGGCTTGTTGACTTCTTATTGAACCAAAAATCAGTCGCTTCTGCAATCTTTAATTGGGTCAAACAGAGAGAAAATCTAAAGAATATCCTGTTATCTGTCTATGGGAATAAGGAGTCTGTTGATGAAGATCTGGTGGACATTATTAGGACACCAGCAGATGCTGAAGGCGCGCTTGATGCTTTTGTGTCCATTGTGACAGGTCCACCAGGGCCGAACCCAGTGCAGTTAATCCCAAAAATTACATTGCCTATACTTGTGTTATGGGGTGATGAAGATCCATTTACTCCTATTGATGGCCCTGTTGGTAAATACTTCTCATCCTTACCTTCTCAAAAACCAAATGTTAGTCTATTTCTTTTGGAAGGCGTGGGACATTGCCCTCACGATGACAGACCTGATCTTGTCCATGAGAAGCTGCTTCCTTGGCTAAGCCATTTGCCAGAGGTAGAAAACGTTGTTACATGATTATCCTAATCCTTCTGTTTGAATGAGATTTAAAGTGTATGTTATACTTCTTTGAATGATCTTCATGTATAGAGGATATTGATTTGTAAATCATGTTACAAAGAATATATTTGTTGGAGCAAATTTAATTACATAAGTCGCCTTTGCACAAAGGATAGTTAAACGGGTGTCCAACCCATTGGCTCATTAATTTGATATGGCCAATTCCCTGCCAAGGACTGCATACAGCAGAAATGAGGTCCCCCACCTTATCTACAGTTGACAACATCCAACTACATAAAGATTTGTATATAGTAATAAGAGTAGAATTCTTTTACATATGCTAAGTACATGAGGCATCCAAGTGAAATATTCGATGCATCGCACAAGCAGACCAATACCACAGTTACAACAACATATCCAGTCTAGTCCAAAGTGGGATCTGAGAAGGATAAAGCGTATGCATATTAGAATCTCCTGCCGTTATTTATATCCTGCAAAGATCAGGGCTAAAAATTGAAAAGCATGACAAACTCTATTTACTAATTTATCTAGAGCCAGCTGCAAATTGAATAAGTAAAAAAAAGATGCATCAAGAACACACATTTCGTTACTCATGAACCTTAAGGTACATGAAATCACATAACATTATGCATAACTACAATATTCACAAAGTTGATGGTACAAAGCTCTCGTAACATCTTCCAGAGGCAATTTGTGCACTCTTAAAAAGCATATGGTCAAAATTAAAACAAAGGCAGATGCATATCCTCCATCCTTTCAAAGTGACAGTGGCTGATCCAAAGCACATGACTGACTGACTGACTAGTGTTTTATCTCCAGAAGCAATGCTGGCTCATAATAGAATTGTGCTTTCAGCTTTTTCCTCTGCTTACAAGTATGAGTTGATCCAACTTCCTCAGGGTCCGAGTTCCCTGGAAAATAGAAAATCAACATATGCACATACGAAACTAGAATTATTGGCATATACATGGAGTATAATTTTTAACAAAATCATCAACAGACAGAACATCAAGGCCAAAAGGAATTGCTAGTGAATGATCTAGCAGACTATCATTCTACAATCAATCATGGACCAGCATATTCCAACATAGGATAATCAAGAGATGTATTTTCAGTTAAAACTCATTCTTTGCATCCTTTATAAAGAGAAGCAACACAATAAGGAACCTAAACAGTGGACGAAAAAGCAGCATATATATAAGAGCCTGAAATACAACTCTGCCCTGCAAGTTCAAGATTCGAATGCAGCCAAACATGTAATTCCAGTTCCCTCTCTTCATCAAACAGAAATATGCTTTTAGTGGTGTTCTAGATATACATAAATGAGCACAACCTAAAAGACTAGGAAGGAAAAGAACTCAAGATCAGTGGCAACATTCGAATGAAATTAAACCATTATTAAAATGCAGTCACATTGTTTGGATTGACAACAAAAACTGCTCTAAAACAAAGACTGATATAAACTTTAAAGTCATTCAAGAAATTCTCTCCTTGTATTAGCACATAGTAAGGTGCAATCACAGATATATCAGACGAAAATTAAGAATATATTATTTGCAGCCGCAGATTATGTTACCTCAGAAATGTGAAGCTATCCAAACAGCATTAATTCTATAATCAAAATGAGTTCATTTCCAGACAGTAAGTCCTCCTTTTCACCAACATCCTAGCAGCTGTCCCGTAGGGCTCCTTAAATGCAGCTGCCACCCAATTCCCATCTCCCCCAACTACCTCTTTCTTGGGCTGCTCACTCGGCCTAATTGCCACCAAAGTGGCCCCTTTGAGCACTGTTCCATCAGGTAATTCTAAATGTGCGGCATACCACAACCGCATATTCAGTGCCGGAACCAAAGTCCTTTTGGAGGCCGAAGAAGCCGAGAGAGGCTTCACCCTCAGCTCCTCCAGTTGCTCTTTGTTCATACATAACACCCCTTGCCCATCTGCATCTGTCAAAACCAAATTATCCAGAGTTTTGTGCTCCGCAATTATGGGCTGCAGCAGATAATGCCTTGCGGAAGCTGCAATTAAGGAACTAATCGTCCACACCACCCGCAGCTTCAAGCCCCCATTCGTGTAAAACGAGTCGGGTATGCTCCCATTATCATTTTCGCCATTCCCATCAATGTTTGGAAGACTACAACCACTTGTACTAGTTGCAGGTTGAATCACTGAGGAGGCACCGAGTATAATACAATTATCGAGAGTTGACCCAAAATCAGCTCTCCATCTCAGCAAGACACCCTCGTCTATCCCTAGCTCACCACTGGGCAATTCGATTCTGAGAAGCTTAATCTCGTTAAAATTCTTAAGAACTTGGGTAGGGGAGTGATGGGTGACGGAGTCCTTCTCAAAATCTTCACCGTCAACGACACCTGAGGAGGAAGAAGAAGCAGCAGCACGTCGAGGCGAAATGGAGATGAATTGGGTTATAGATTGAAAGGGTTTGAGAAGACCAGAGAATACTAGACGAAAAAGGGAAGAGATGGGGTGTCGGGACTTATCAGAAGAGTAACCAGAAGAAGAGGAAGAGGGAGAAGAATCATCATCATCGTCGGAGATAACACAGTCTACGCGAACAAGAACGTTGTCAACTTGAGGAACTAAGGAATGGAACCTTGTGGAAACCACAGAACAACGACCCAAAGCCTTGACATCTCCGATCTTGTTGAAGATGAACAGGAGAATTGAGTCGGGTAATCGATCGAAATGGTCAATGGGTTCCGGGCAGATCATGTTTCCGGTCAGATCTGACAACCCACCGGAAAAATAAAGGGGTTTTATGGATCTACAAAGAAGATGAGAAGAGAAGCAGAACGAATGGCTTTACTGTTGTTGTATATCTGTGTATTATGATTTGTAAGAGATGCTGTATGTGTGGGTCTCTGTGTGACATTTAACATCTCATAATTCATTACACCCTTAGCTTCGAGGCTGGTTCCTATAATCTACATATTTATGTCATATCATTTCTTTAAGTAATAAAACAGAATAATCATTAATATAAGTTATTTATAATTAATTAATTAATATTAAGAGAGTAAATAATAATATTTATAGATATAATTATAATATTAGAGAGTAGAGATTTGAGAATAAGATTGAGAGAATAAGAATTTTGTAATTTGTATGTAAAAAATGTGAAGGGTTGGGGGTATTTATAGAAAAAAAATTAGGAGGTAATAATTTTTAAAAGGCCAAATACCTAAACTTGTCCTCATTTTTCATTTAGACACCTAAATTTTTTTGAACCGCAACTATTTATTTTTGACTGAAAAATTAAAAAAATAGTACCGGAGAGTGCCAAGTAGGATAAAAGTGTTTAATGGGATCAAATCTGAGCAGTTGAGGTGTCTATTAGAAACTTGTCTTAGTTTAGGTGTCTAAATGAAAAATGAGGACAAGTTTAAGTGTCTCTTTATGAGTTAAGCCTTTTTAAAATGATGATCCTAAGTTCTTCAATTTAACAGCTTATTTAGTAAGAGAATGTAAAAAGAATCTTTTTTTTTAGTAACGATGGAATAATTTCATCAAAATAATATGCTAGTATAATATACTCCTTGAATTTATTTTTATTTGTTTATTATATTAAGTAGGCTTTTGGATATGCAATTTCATCAAGTGATTTGAAATCATGACATGAAATTAACATTTAAACATGCGATTTCAGCTCGTGATTTCAAATATGAAATCCTAATTTTCGAAAAAATTGATTTGAGAAATTAATATATATCTTATATTTTCATTTTTTAAATACAAAAATTGTTGCTTCACAAGTTTATATTTGGTGAAAAAACACCTACTATTTTATATTTAGACAATTTCTTATGAGAATACGAAAGGGGTGATGAAATATTCAATGAAAAATGAACTTAATGTATTTTTATTTTTTTATTGAACTATGGTTGAATCCATAAATGTTGTATTTTTTTGGTCATGATATATAGCTTTATGATAATACTTATGTTATAATCTTTTGCTTACTTGATAAATTGTATAAAAAAATTGATATAATTTTCGTAATTTATGAGCAAAATATACTCTCTTTATCTTAATTTATATAACACTTTTTGAATTTTGAGATTCAAATAAATTTATCTCAATCATAATTTTTCATATACATCTTTAAATAATTTAGTATTATCAATTATTGCAAGTCATTGTAAAGGATGTGATCGTAGGATTCTTCCATCCCTTTTTAATTTGTAAAAGGTTTTGGGGTCGAGCTGTCGAGTCCTCATAGTCGGCAACTTATTCATTTAGTGGCCGTACATGCACACTTCTCTATCCCTTGCCCTACCCACCACGGATTTTGGTGACGTAGGCCGTAAATTGTTAAATAATTTTAAATTGGTAAGTAAATTGAACATCGAATCAAAACAATAAAAGCGTCGGAGCTAGCGTAGCTGGCCTCAGAAGAAATTTTATTTTTTTCGTCTTTTCACGCCATCAATAGAATATGGATAAGATATATGCATTTTAACTTCATTTTATTTGATGCTTTGAAATTTTTTGACCTTTTTAACTCAAAACACATGATTGAAATTTCTTCACTTTTTAAAAGAGATTTCAAGATAAGATCGAATCATGATAATTGACATTTCCTAATAGGAACTTCTCTATCCTTTTAATAAGCCTCCTCCTCTTCATCTCTTTAGTAAGCCTAATCAACTGTGAATTTTGATGTTGTAACTTGTAGGTACTATATTAACATGACATAATGGGATGGGATGGAAAACATGTAGGCCCATTAGTGATCGAAAATTGAAGTATTTTCATTCATAATATGATTGCGATCAATATGAATTGTGATTGTGATGAAATGACAAATATTAAAAACATATAGTATATTTGCGTGGAAATCCCAACCTGATATTTGCAAACGGATTTTGTTGTAAAATGGCCCTTTTGTAACATGAAATTCTTAGAGGCCCAACAAAACCAATTTAAAGTACAAGCAAGCCCAATATATACTTCCTAATATTATTTCACAATCTTTTATCTCTTTTTATTTTGTTGATTAAATCACTATACAAATGATCTTAACTAAGAAAATGAAGTATCAAATGTGTGGTCTACAATGAGAGAGTGATTAGAATTTACAACTAAGTTTTAATGCATGCATTGCTTCTACAAAATTGGATCAAGTCTCTAGAATTAACATGCATTTATATCATACCAATCATAATTTATAAAAATAATTGAAGTAGCATTTCATATGCAACTTCCATTATAATCATAAACGTATTTTATAAATTTAAAAAAAAATGGAGATTTTGTTGGAAACATAAACTTGTGCTGGCCCATTTATTGTTCAAATAATTATTACTCGACATGATCTCTCCATTCCACGTTGCATCTCAAACAAATATTAATTGCAACCATATTTTGCTTATTATTTTAGAGGCCACGTTACGTTACACTTGGATCTCAACAATTTATAGTTTTCTTTATTGCCACGTTACATGAGTAACGCCACAACCTAAGGTCCATCATTAATTATAGTAAATAGAATAAGAAGATAATAATTATAAATCTGGATAGAAATTGCAGATGATATACTTGTTGACCTCCTTTTTTAAAAGAATATTTTTATAAAGAAATAAAAATAAATTTAAAATTTAAATTTAACAAGTTCAACACGATGGCATGTGCCATTGATTAGAGGAAAAACTTTCATGAATATGTCCAAAACCTTTTCGTACATTAGTACATACAATACTCATCATCAAGTAAAACAAAATGGAACACACGACAACCCAAAAAAACAACATTTGTACTATATAGCTACTTTTAGCTAGGGAATTATTTTATATATGTAGATTTCAAATCATAAGCTCATATTGAAAAATATTAGGATCGGTAAGATAAGACCTGACTCTCTTTACTTATATTTATTTCTATTAATATCTTTATTTTTAATAAAAAATTATTAAATATTATGTCTAGTGATAAATTTGCTCAAATCAAATATATGATAAACTTTGAGTGAGAATATTTAGTTATATATTATGTTTTAACGATCTAAGAACTAAACTTTTGACAAGTGCAAAAAAAAAAAAAAAACTGAATACAAGATAATAACTTTAAAAAATATAAGGAAAACAACACGGAACACAAGGCAATAACTTTAAAAACATAGTACGTACTATATAGCTAGGGAGACAGGTCAAATAATTATATGTACACTACTTATAATTAATTAAGTTTGGAGGTAGTTATTTCTGGTAGCAGCTTGAAGTCTAATTTGTGTATTAAATCGTTGAATAAAATCCTCCACTCTTCTATTCAATTCCTCTACTGACATATCTGAAAATTCATCATTAATTTCTTCATGATCTCCACTTACTTGTAAATCATATCTCTCTGATTGTGACCTTTGAATCTTTTTCATATTTTTCTCCATCGGTATTATTGCTTTTAATTCTGAATTACTTCGATAAAACTTGGATTCACCACTCTTCTTCTTCTTCTTCATCTCATTTTTATGATCAATAATGTTGATTATTTCTTCTTCGTCTTCATCTTCATCTTCGTCTTCTTGTTGTTGTTTGTTGTTTTCGACAAGAAGTACATCTTTTATGCTTTCTTCTTCTTCTACAATACTTGTCTCCTTTTTCTCAATAGTGTACGGAGGATAATTAAATGATGAAGTACTTTTTTCTTGGCAAATTTTCATGTAATATTCTTGAAATGAATATTCATGATCATTTGATGAAGAAGAGAAGCTAGAGCCAAAGTTAAAATCAACAGCAATGATGAGAATGAGGGTGTTGGAAATGAAGAACCAAAAGTTGGTGGTGTTAACAAGAGTATATGGGGAGAGATTAAACATATAAAAGATGGAAATATACATAATAAGTGAAAATACAAAGGCCCAAAAAGATACTAATTTATTTCTTTTTTGTTGACTTGGCCTATTATTATTCTTGAATTTGCTAAGTTTTATAGGGTTTTCTACTAAATTTGGTAGAGGCATGGCCATATTTTTTGTGAGTTTGGGTGGAGTGACTTAGATTTTGTTCAAGTGAAGGGGGAATTTATAGTGAAAAATATATACAAGAGAGAAAGGGACTGGTAAGTCATGACTAATCTAGATACTACTATTTTTATAATGTAAGGTTGATAATAATTGAGATATACTATATATGGTTACATATAAACCCTTCCTAATTGAAAATTTTCCAATAAGATCCCGGCCTCAACTTTCTCAATATATACATGATATATACCGTATATATACCAATAAATTCTTCCACAAGTCAATCAAGTTTCTTGTGAGATTGATATAGCTAGCTGGTTCGATAATTTTTTAATTAATTGTACCAATAAGGATTGTGGTACAGGGGGTGGAACTGTTTCATCCACAGCTACAGGTTTCGAGTTTGAATCTTGAATATGGAGAAAATCCAACGCCACTCTCGAATAGGCTCTGTAGTGCGCCCGATACAGATTTAGTCTAAGTTGCTTAGACTCGAGGGAGGGTGTCCGAGACGGGTGCAGATTTAGAAGTCGAATCCTTCATGATCTAATTTATAAGATTTGGGATATGAATCCATATATGGATACGAGTGCGGGGATCTGCCTAAAAATAATTAAAATATCTAAAAATAGAATGATAAAACCAATATTATGAGATATTATGTGGAGAAATTGAGAAAAATCTTGGAAGGAGATTAACAGAAAAGGAGTGACAGAGAAATTTCTATATAAAAAGTATTCTATTTTCTTCAATTTCACCATAGCTTTTGGATTGATTACAGAAATCATCAAAATTGTCCATACTTTTTCCATTGATTTTGTCAAAGTACCCGAAATCAATTGATCAAATCTAATACAGACCCCACATCTACTCTTATATCGTGTCGAAATAGATGCAACACAAAAAATTAAAGAGTTCGAATAACTTAAAATTTAATTAGAACTTTAATGCGGGCTCGGGATACAGGATGAAAAACTAAAAATATGATTCGTTCTATGTAGGATGTGTTTGTTAGGACAGCCGCCTTGTTTGGACAACAGTTTGGTTGGTGAATATAAAAAAACAACAATAATAATAATAATCTAAATAAATTGGAGAGTCTTTTGATAAAATTTTTGAACAAATCAAAGATTAATAATAATGTGTGGAAGTGTTCATTGAACCAGATAAGTACTACTTTCTCCGTTCTGATTTATTTTTTTCATATTTGCTTTTTTATTTATTGAATTTTTATTTTTTTATAGGATAAATTACATTATATATTTATAATTTTATAAAAGAAAATAAGTATGATATAAATTTTATCTTTAAATACTTTTCCTTAATATACATGCATTACCTCAGAAATTTAATTAATAAGACAGAGGGAGTAATATAACGTTAATTTTAAGATAATCGTAGAAAATGACTTAGCCTAGAAATGGGAGAAGTCACTTTACTCCTCCTAATCAAAAATAACAATTATTCTTCAAATCAAACACCAAAACATGATTTTATCATGAAAAATATGATTTTCAGAAGTCATTGTTCTTCGTAATTTGAGATCTCTTTACTTATTTTTCTACGTTAAGTTCAATCATTTCTATCCACGAAAAAATTCCATGTAGGGCTAATATGTAAGAAGAAAAAGAATTTTTAAATATAAAAACAAACGCAGAATTAGTAAAATTTATCGAGTTAAAATCTATAATTCTAAATATATAATTAGTGCGTGCAAACGTAGTACTAAAAACCTAAAAGCTGATGAAAGACTGTCCCATCAAATTCATGACAACTGTCCTATAAGAGAATAAGTGAGAATAAGTAAGTCTTCTCTCCCATTTTATGTAAAAAAAAAAAATTTCTCTTAGTTCGTCCAAATAAAAATGTTACTTTATTCAATTAAAATAATTTATCTTTAATTCTTTTTTAATTTTTACTGAAATAATTCTTAATTACACAAATATTTAAGAATAATTTTAGACCATAAACTTTAAAAGTCTTCCTTTTTTTTAAACGTTATGTTAAGTCAAAAAATACCATATAAAATGAAACGGAGAGAATTACACAATAAAAGCCTGCATGTAGCTCTATTAGTTCAAATGATTAGTTGGAGGAGAATATTATAGATTATAATTTGAGTCTAGACAATATTTTAAAAGAAAAAAAAGTTTTGATTTTTTTTTACCTTTTGTTTTGTTCTTAGGAATGGGAGAGGTCAAGGTGCAAGCACAAGAGAATGTAAAGCAAAGAAGAAGAATCCAGTAAAAAAAATAAATGAGCATCAATTAGGAGTTATAGTAAAAAAAAAAAAATTAATAAACGTGATTTGTTTCAATAATTTTGACTGTTATAATGAAATATTGCTATGTGTAAAATTAGGTATAACAAAATATTGATGTGTATAAGCCATCTCATAAAAAACAAATGAATGGATGATCGACACCAAATGTATACTCTACATGGTAGTACTTCACATAGTATCGCTTGCTTTAAAAAGAAAAATACTTATCGTTTTGTGTCTTACTTTCCTTTTTAGTTAGTTTCAAAAAGAACACTTATTTCTTTTTTTAGCAGTTCTTTATTTTTAACTATATTCACATGACATGTTAGAGACTATAAGATTAAAAAAATATTTAAATACATTTGATCGACTATTATAAAATTTTCTTAAATTCTGTATCAAGTTAAAAAGAAGATAAACAAATTGAATCGGATGAAGTGCGTGCTTCTTCACAAACTTGTTTGATTAAATAATCATTAAAAAGTTGATGTAAATATAAGGATGTAGTTTTCACAAGTGATATCATAAATCCAAAACAAAAGTAAGTAATTCCCATCTCTACCTAAAACAATCTTCAACTTATTCATATCATTGTGTTTGTGGACCCTTTTATTTTTTCTCCCAAACATTGAATTAATTTTTTAACTCCCTGCCTTACAAATGTACGCTTCTAACTCCTTTCATGGGCCCAATTTATCCTTACGTGGCAGCCAACTCATGCCACGTCTTTACTTGTGCAAAACATGTCAATTTTTATACTCTGCAAAATTTCAGGTTTTGATTAATTCTAGTGATGGTTAGGATAATGATACTCCATTCAATTTCATATCATTTTATAGTAAAATATATGTTGTAGTTATTTATTTCTTAATAGATGGGCTAATGTGCAAACGACACCTATTTGAGATAAGGGTGTAGTTTTTGATGATTTGACAATCTGTGATCTGGTATGGGACCTCGAGATGTATCAGTATGGTAGACCTCTTGGTCAATAGAGTTGCTCTAGGATACCATGATTATCTTATATTATGTCCTATTCACATTGACACGATTAAGATTTTTGTCATTCATCACTTCCACAATCACATAATTAAGCAAAAACTCCCAAGAAATAGTGACGAAAAAATTAAACAGGAGTGGAGCTCAAGACTGTCATCGCTTTTTTGTGTTATTTTTAGTCGTATTTCTTTTTACTTATCTCGTAAATCTAGTCCAAATTATAAAGGAACTAGATGCGCTTCCCCATTATTTTGGTGTTCTCTTGGGTATATTTGCTTAGGAGTGTCAACTGGAGTTGGTTGATACGTGGATGCATTAGACTTGTTGTGTCTATTTTTTTTTTTAAAGTCTAAGCCAATTTGAGGGGATTAGTTTAGCGCGCAACAGAGGTATTGCTGATTGGTTGAAGATCTCGGGTATCATTGTAAGGAGGATGGATTAAGAGGCTAATCTTTGATGAGATTGTAAGGTTCTAGTTATTACTCCTTGATGTTAGTAGAATCTTAGCTTGCTGAAATCCTGTGAGATAGATCGTGTTTTTTTCTCCCTTGAGCAAAAAAAATTTCCATATAAAATATCGTGTCTTTCTTTACTTGTTTTTTCTATTGTTGGTACTTGACTGTAATGGACATGTTCATGACATTAGGAGGGTCTTCATATTTTAAAGGGCTTCAAGCTTTTCTTGGTTTTCATTTTTATTCATTTTGAAGCCAATTAATTTAAATTTATAACACAAACTTTTATTTTAAAATAAAAATAATCTCTATTAAAAATGATTTCACTTTCAAGACTCAAACCGAAAAGGCCTAATTGAGCTGGTCTTGTGCAAGCATGCATACTTCAATTGATTTATTCATGACCACAGGACTTAAAAGATAGATTACTTAGGACGTATATATAATTATATTTGTATAACTTTTTATGTGTGAAAGTTTATCAAAACTTCATCTGATTAAATAGTAATCAACTGTGCTTTTGTAGATTTAAAGGTTAAACATAAATTTTTGTGACTTTAATTTTTTACTTAGGGAAGAAGAACTGATCGATGATGATGTGAAAATGAGGGGAGAAAATTGTGTCATTTGTCTACTTCTTATTTGCTCTTTAATTAATTTGATTTTTACGTTGTTGCGTGGTCAGATTAATCAGTAATTATTTAGTTCCTAATCATGGTTCGAAAATACGTTAGTAACATATATAATTGAATATTTGAATTGAATAATAATTCAGAGGATAATCCACAGAAATAAAGACAAATACTTGGAGTTTAGTCAAAGATTACTAGCGCTTTGAAACTAATCACAAAAACATAGGCACGAATTATGGCGCACTCAAGTATCCTACATGTTTAAGCATAAAAATCTTTATTGATTTGCAAATGGGGTCTAGAAATCCAATTTTACTTTTCGATTAAATTTATCGCATAAAATTTTTCGTATATAATTTACTTATAATTTTTATATTTTGCTCGTTACTATCGCATATGCACCCAAAGTGTTGCGATTCTATTGTCAATCACCCCAAAAATCTATGTTAATTATTGTCTTTCGGCATAGCCATGTACTACTTTACTTTTTTTAAAATAAAATAACATAAATTATTATTTTTTATTAGTAAATACATAGTATTCGCTAAAAAGTGTCATGAATCTAATCAGGAACGTCTTTATCTCAATATCGAACTAGACTAAAAATTGTCTTAATAATTATTTAATTTTATTTTCGTGTAATCAGTCCAGATGCTAAAGAAGAAAAAAAAATTGTGAAATTTCATGATAACATTTTAAAATTTTAGACAAAAATGACAACAATTATTTATTAGCTATATTAGGGGCTAAAAATGACCATTATGAATTTTCCTGCACACGAACAAAGTATAGGTACACCAAAAGGATAGTATTATTGGCCCTTTATTTCTTGTGTCAAACCTATGTCCCTAGTGATAATGTATTGTATCATATTGTATTGTGTTATATTATATTATTATATTATTTTAATAAATATAATATTTGAATAAATAATATTATTCTTCGCTATTAACAAGCAGCTCAATGTAATTGGAGGTCTAAAGCGAAATTTTAGTTAGAGGCCTAAAATTTAAACAAAATTCATATGTATTTATTTATTTTTCTAACTATTTAGATCATATTATTACTTGCTTAATATCTTTTTGTAACTGATGTCTTCAAATATATATATTTTTTTAAAATCCCTTTTTAAAAAATCTTAACATTGTTATTGTTAAAATTTCACTATGATTTGATTTGATGTTTAAAAAATTCGAATCAATCCAATTCATATATATCTCTACAAGCTACTATAAATAGATATATTTAAAAATAAAATAGATTATTAAATAAAAATTAAAATAACAATACAATTATATCAAATCGATCTCCAAACAGGTAAAACAGTATTTAGTGAATGATATGTTATGATTTACATGAGATTATTGTGTAGCATAACTTTTTTAACGTGTAATAATCTCAATATGCCATGGCATCGTCTATTTATTATGATTTGAATAAAATATGTAGACAGCGTTTATCCAGAATTTTTTAAACATATTTCATTGACTAATTCTAATCATTGCTTTTTTTCAATTATGAAAACTTAATTTACATATTTTTATATTCAAAAATATTTTTGTAATTCTACTTACGTTTTAACCTTATGATATTCTTTAATAATAACATAACATGTTTAAAATTACAAAATTCAAATACTATATTTTATAGTTTATACATACTTTTTAGTTTAACACAATTATACTAAAAGTCTTTGTATATAGAGTATCTTAAATTTTATGTCGAGTTAAATTAAAACATATACTTCTTCTCTTTCATTTTATGTGACATCCTTTCTTTTTTGATCCATTCCAAAAAGAACATTACCTTATTTAATTGAAAATAATTTACTTTTAAATTCTCTTGTTACCCCTAATGAAATGATTCCCGGCCACACAAATATCTAAGAATGATTTTAGATTAAAAATTTTAAAAGTCTTCATGTTTTTTCTTAAACACTGTGCCAAGTCAAAGAGTGTCGAGACAGAAGGAGTAAAATAAAATGAGTGAAATATATTTAGACCTTTTTAAAGGTTTTTTATGGTGTTTGATTCGAAATAAAATTTAAGAAATAAAAAAAATTAAATCTCAGTACAAACAAATTATTTCAAAGATGGAGATACATAATTATTTTTGGAACGAAAGCCAAAAAAAAAAAAAGGTTTTGTTACATAAAAAAAGCACATATACCCTGTCCAAAAAGAGACCCGTTTTGGATCTACTTTGCGTGAGTTGCAGTTCTTACTGGTCAACTCTTTCTTCTTCATTTCTCAAATCTCAGATATCAAAGAGACAGAGAGAGAGAGAGAGGGCAAATGGGGGCATTAACAACGGCACTGATAGCAATTGCAGGTGTAATTCTTGGTTGGATCACCATAGAGATTGCCTGTAAGCCTTGTCTTGAAAAGGGTCGAGAAGCCATTGATCAGAATCTCAATCCCGACTATGATCCAGATGAACAAGACAACATCCGGGCACCTTTAACTGCAAACCTACCTCAAGAATCCGATCCGGGTTCCGATTCTTCTACTGCCGTCAAAATTGTTTAATCATTTCCTATTTAATTTCGAATTGCCTACCCCATTTATGAGATTTCAGTTTTCGGCTTGATTTACTTTAGTTGTTTTGGAGTCTGAAAGGGGAAACCGAAATAGGTGTTTTTGTGTTTTTGGGTGTTGGCCTTTTCCCCTATTATAATATCTTTTTGAGTAAAAACCAGTTCCTTCATCGGTTCTCCCTTTTTTGTATAATTATAAGAGGAAATGACATAATCTGTTGAGAAATTTAAATATTGGCTTCGAGGTTGTTTGTTTCTTTAGATTGTTGACATTATAGCAAGTATAATGTTTTGGATGATTTAGCTCTGTTTGAGATTTTGCAAGTATAATCCCTTTGTCCTCTCTTTCTCTCTTTGATATCTGACATTTGAGGAGTGAAGAAGAAGAAAACGAACAATCTGATGGGAGTTCCGATTCTTCTACTGCAGTCAATATTGTCTGATCATTTCCTATTTAATTTTGCTTGATTGCCTGCCCCCTTTATGAGAATTTCAGTTTTCCGATTGATTTGAGGGGAAATCGACATATACCTGTTTTTGCGTTTTTGGGTTTCGCCTTTTCCCCTGTTGTAATATCTTTTCGTGGAGACTCTTACGAACAAAAAGTTCAAATAACATTTTTAAGGGCATTTACGCTTTTAAAAGGAAATGTAGTTTATTGAAAAATTCAGATATTGGCTTTGAAGTTGTTTGTTTCTTCAGATTATTGAAATTATAGCAAATGGAATGTTTTCGGGTGATTTTGCTCTCTTTGAGATTGAGAGCTGCTTATGAGCAATTCTCTGCTTATTTTGCTATGAAAATAAGGCTGTAACTATAAACACTGTAAAAACACAATAATGAAATATGTAGGTTCCATGGGATTTGGTTCTTTAACTTGGAGAGAAATGGTAATATCTCCGGTGAGATGCCTTCGATCAGAATTTCACACAGGTTACCTTCTTCCATTTTGTGGAATTGTTCTTTCATTTTGCTCTTGCTGTTACGTGGAGAACTGTCATTCTTTAACTACTCGCGTGGAAGCTCCTATGACAAAGCCACGCTAAACTGCCATTCTTTAAATTTCGTGGGGCATTCTGCACATAAACTGTTGGTACAGACAAAGGTCAAATCACTTAAACATGTCTCACATTGAATAGACGAGATATTCACCTAATAACAATAATGGAGTCTATTTGGCACCTCCTAAATGAGCGTTCAAATTGGACCAAACCGTTTGTCAGGCTATGGTTCCCCTTGAAGTAAGACATTTCGATTGATATCTAACAAAATCAGTTTTTCTACCCTGTTACCAACCACATCTGGAATAAACTCAAGATCATCCATTGGGACACCCTCCTTCCTTTTTCGCCACTGAAATATTTGGAAAAACAGGAATCGTTACCTCTTCAATGATAAGCATGATGAACCATCCTTTGGAAATGCTTACAGTGAGGCTGTTACCTCAAAACTAATGGGTCATGTCCGGATAACCCAGGTAGAGATGGGATAGGAGGGATGATCAGAAATAGTAGCAGGGACAGGACTCTGGATCCTAGGTTTTTCCAGAGGTATTTCGACACCCACTTACAATCACACACAGCCCTAAAGCTAGTGGAAGAATATCAACATACATTTAAAAGAGGTTATCAGAATGCTTGATAAAGGAAACCTCCAATATGATGCTAATTATTAATGAATGCAGGTTGCTGATAGGAAGGTTCCGAGTTCGAAGGTAAAACATATCTATAGAGAGCAGAACAAGGTGGCAGATGCTCTAGCCAAGAAAGGAGAAAAGAAGAAACTTTTTGAAAACACCAGCTTTATTGTAGTTCCTTCAGTGTATTGCGGCTAACCTGGTTTGAGTTGACACCTAAGGAACTAGTAAGGAAAGAAAGGTTAAACAATGTAATATTATCAGATTCGGTGTAGCCAAAATCTCATGTTTTCAAGCCCAGCTATATATATATAATCGTAGTAACCAACAAATAAAAGAGGGTAGGATCGGAAAAGTTCAATTACTTGCTGATAGGAACATGCAGACAGCAATTTTGTCAACAAGGCAAACACAAATGCACTTTCTTTTTGAACATTCTATTGAAAGACCATCATTTTCCCTCAAGGTGAAATTAGAACAAAATAAAAAATGCACTTGTTCATGTGTTTTAAAGGAGTAGATATATTTATGTGAAATAAACGTCAACTTTACAGTTGATCTGAGAATGGAAGTCCTCCCGAGTCATGTACAAGGAAAATTTTATGCCATGAGCATTCTAGGCAAGATAGTTGTAAAGCTGAGGATTGTTCTTGTCTCGTTCCAGATACTCCCTTTCTATGAGGCTTTCAATCCTTTTCTTTAAGTCAGCTGGTTTTACAGGGAATTTAAGCTGCATCACCAATATGTAACAGAGTCAGGAGGGAAACTATGGTACACCGAATCACACCTTTTTCTAAGAAAAAGTATGTACATGGTACATCGAATTACACTTTGAATGTGAAAGCATTGTTACTAGAATTTCTGATGATCAGAATTCTCATAACCAAACTGTATCTGTCATGTCACATTAATCGCGTCTGAGTAGCTTGTTTCTAAAACACTGCTGAGGAGCCAAAATACAATTAAAACTTAAGTACGTAAAAATATATTTTCCATAGATACCAACATTTTGATAACAGAATGCGACAAGGAATGCAGTTTGTTCCACAAGATTTACTGAGTCATAAGAGTCGCAAACTTGAAATATATCAATTAGCAGAGCCTCAACCAGTGTGAATGCCATTTATAGTTGTAGTATTGCGGTTTTAGGTGCAAGTGAATTGGAATTCCCATCTTAAACAAACGGTCTAAAGTTTTACTATCATCTACCACTGAGGCCAATTGACAACAATTCTATTATCTTCTCTCTGTCCAATCTTTAGCACTGTTATACAAAAGCCAGCTAAAATCAATTGGATCCAGAGTTTATGACTTCAACATTCATAACAAATGAAGCAAATGGAGGGTTAAATAAGACATCCTGATAGAGAAAGAAAAGTGATCAAAACTCCATCAAGACAATCAACTGTTTTGGTCTCTTTGTTTCTCCTCTCATTATAAGCATTATACATTTTCAAGAACTGTACTTTGTCTACTCTAATGAAACGACGGTATTTACTACTTTGCAAGTCAAAGAGCAGTAGCACTTCATGGTGTGGGATCCACTGGCCTAAGTAGAAGTTAAAATACACTCCCAGCCAAATAATTCTAATGATATTTCCTGGTTTTCATTTCTGCCCCAAATAGAAGGTTTTCTCCTCAACATCATATTACTATTATGCTTTCTTGATAAGTTATTTGCCTTCAAAAACCACAAGAAGCTTTTGCGAACATGATAAGAGTGTATCCTCAGTAACACTTTAATGATTTTAATTGTACTTAAATCCATTGAAAGCTTTATCGTTAAGTATGTCAATGAAGAACTTGAGTTGTAATATTACTAAATGCAATCACCTGTTTGGGTTGAAGGCAAAACACCCATATAACCAAAAAAAAAAGGTTTAATTAAAAGGGTTCTTGTGAAGCTTGCACCAGAAACTATTTCCCCAAAACAAGATTCAAAAATTATCTGTGATACATTAAGAATTGACTTTACCTGCTGAAAGAGTTCGGTTATCAAAAGGGTATGACTCAGCACTTTTCTGGTCTTCATTATCCTAACAATAGCAGCATCAACCTGCCGAAGTGGAGACAGAAGACTAGATTATGTCAATAGCAAAGAAGAACAATTAGTCTGAAATTTTCCCTTGATATCAAGAGCCTATATGTTCATAGAAATATCATTTCCTTGAGTAATTTTAGACCAAGGCATCCGATTTTTTCCTTGACTATCTATGGTATTGAAGGAAACAAAAATGTTGATTACCAACAGGACATTAGATATTAGTCAAAGAAGCAAAAAGATATCGATCAGCAATTAGCAAATTAGATATTACTTAAAATTGTGAAGCACTCCAATTAAGAGGAAAAGCTTTTTATCAGGTAAAAAATGATACAGAAAGTTCAACCCAACATACAAGCGTAGAGGGGAGGAAATAGGAAAGCAAACCTGGTATTGCCGGTCCTGGAATACTCTTTCTGTGGTGTTTGTGTTCTCCTCAACTGTTTCCTTCATCTGAATGGCATTTATCTGTACACATTGACAAATGATTAGCATTTATAAATCTTGGCACTATCACAATCCAATAATCCCATTATATCAATCAAACCCTAAGTTAAAAAAAATCAAAATCATTTGAAACGACCTCACATTTTTCTCTATTTCTGAGAAATTGAAGCATTAATATTCTCAAAGTACCTTTATCCGATAGAGTGGAGTAGTAAATTGATCATTGAACACAAAGGTATCATTGTCTTCCACATCTCTTCCTTTTGGAATCTGTAAAATAACTTTTCTTTTTCAGCAGCTAAAGGTTGAAACCAGAATGACATACATGATAAGAGTTGATATATTCTCAATATTGCAAAATAGGTAATTATTTTATTCATCTTGAAAATCCAACAAAATTGTCTAATACAACAACAGTAACAACAACATACCACTGGAATCCCACAAGTGGGATTTGGGGAGGGTAGAATTTACGCAGACCTTACCACTCAAAATATATTGCTGTCTTTTCTACTCTAATACCTTTCACACAGTTGCTTTTCACTATGTCATGTTTCATGACAACTACTATTTGAGGAGTCAAACAATTATTTGAATATAGCTTCTTTTCTTTTCTTCTTTTGTTTATATGATGGTGCTCGGGTGGCTTGCACATAATAAGCCTAGAAGAGAAGTAAGTAGGACTTTCAGTTACAATGTCTAGGTTGGGCAAGCCGCCTTTCGCCTCCAGGGTCACTTGGGACTGGATAGAATCCCTCAACTAAATCCACCAGTAACTTGCTACCTCCTAAAAGTATCAGTTTATAGTACTTCCCGCAAACTTTCTTAATGCAACAAAATTTATCTTTAAAACTGCATCAATGTCGAATTCAACAAAAATATTAGATTTGAATCTCCTGGTCCAAACCGTGTCATTCACTTCGGAATGGAGCAACTATCTAAGATTGTTTCCAATGCACTAATCAACTAAAGTCCAGTCAATCTTCAAAAGCTGGGAAACTGGCCTTCTAAAACTAATTGTCTTGTCATTAGGGGTGATAAAGTAGATGAGAATCTCCACCTAGTAATTATCACCCACCTTCTGGAGAACACGAACTTTACCACAAGCAAGAGACTGTAAAGTTCTCCTGAGCTCTTTATCCTCAATTCGAGTTGCTTCCCTCATATCTTGAAAGCTAAGCTTTTCCGCATCATTAAAAAGCATTAAAACAACAGCCTGGAGAAAGAAAAGATAAGGCAAAAAACCAGCAAATGATTGAGACATCTGTTGCATATGCGATAGAGTTGGCTAGAAGAAGGGATAAATATCTCTGATACACTCAGTAAAAGAGTAAACAAACCTGAAACAGAGACACTGCCAGCTCCTTTTTACCTTTGGGAAACTCTGCTTTTAGAACACAGTGCCCCAAAGAATTTTGCCACATCAACCGCCTACCACTGTATTTGCTCAAGTAGAATTCCTTGAAAATATCCTGCAGTACACATCCAAGTATAAGGGCAAGTGTAGTTTACACAAACATACTAAAGGTGCGAAAGAGGGCCTAAATGGAAAGTAAATGGTGCAAAACCTGATAAATATTGAGTTCATGGGGGAGCCGGACATCCATCGGCGGATATGTTGGCCAGTACCTGCATGTCAACCAGTATAAATGAGCATTAATTTCAATGAAAATGCAAAATGAAGAAAGAGAAAGGTTGTTCAGCTTGAAAAAGTGATGGAACGGTTAGCAACTTGCCCTGTGGTTAATACATGAACGCTCATCTCAATTCCTGTTGGGAGTTTCTTCCTGGCTTGAGAAGATTGCTTGAAGGATTCATTTATCTCTTTTGACAATTCAATATCCTGGAAAATGGTTTTGAAGATCAAAACAAGAACATCAATGATTAAAAACAGGCAGCTCCATATAAAAGCCAAAAAAATACCAAACTTGTTCTCCAATATCAAAAGACACTGAATATAATAGGTATAATAAAACCAGTTAGAGCTCATAGGATCCATTAATCCTGGTAATCTATGGGGTAACCAGTCTAACCCTTCCCACTTACATTATTACATATAAGTGCTAGAATAAAGAACATGTGGAGAGAAGGTTAATTCTGTTTACCACACTTTTATGACAATTACTATTCTAGTTCAAGAAAAAAAGGTTATTCTGAACCTCAGGTGTTTAAAGTCAAGATGAGATATAGTCACATTCTAGTAGAGCTCTGTCAGTTGAGAAGAAGATAGATAGATTTTTATTTGATATTCAATGAAAACCCATTTTTGGCAGAGCATGAACAGGGAACGAAAATTATTCCACCTGATCCACTAGCATTTCAACCTCAAAAAACATGAAAGGAGATGCATATATCCTTCCATACCTTGAACATTCCTTCCAATTTGTTAGTGAATTGACCACCACATTCAGTTTTCAACTGCACCATACGAAAAGACTCAGTATAGAGAGAAAAAACAAGTAGAAAAAGCAGAAGTTACACACAAGAGACGTGACCTTAGAAATCATGGACTTCTCTGCATCAATTGAAGCACTCTTTCCTAACAATAATCTCTTTGCTAGATCTTTCTTGTAGAATGCCTCAAATACATCCTTACCCTACACAAAGATGAGAGCATACACTAAGCAATATCACACATACGCCATATACAGGAAGTATCAAATCATGTCGAGCATAAACAGGTTAATCCGGCTACAGATTCCTTAATTTCTCTTTTATTACTGCTCATTGTGTCCTCATACCTGTATAAACCTGAAGAGAACCAAGACTTTATCAAGTATACCCTCCAATTCCTCTTCCGAAGTACCTTTATTTCCAGCACGAAGCTTCTCGTCCAGAAATTTGGCAATCAGCTCGGCAGGCCGATTCTAAAAATGGAAAAATAATCCAATGAATTTTGTGAATTAATTTAATCAATACTGCACTTTGATGTACCAGAATGCATTTTGTATAACAAATAATAATCATCAATAATAGTCCGCCCCTCGACCACAAAGTAAAGAAAGGGTCCAGGAAGACAATATTTACAAGGGGGAAGAAGTATGAAAAGGATACAATCTGCCCACAAGGGCAGATCTATTAAAATGGATCAGAGCATCTAACATACTTGCTATTTACCATAATCCAATATTGCCGATATATAACGAAATAAAATTCAATGTGCAGATGCGAGCAAGTTGAACAACTAACTTACTGGACTACGATAATACGGGAATGGCTTTCACTATGTGACCTAATTAAGATGCTCTGTCCAAATGGAAAAAGATTTCAGATGATACGTTAATCGACGAGAGCGTGACCATGATAGTCCAATTTTGATCCACGTATAGAAGGAGGAGTGGGTTGGGGGGTGCAGGCGTAAGATTAGGAGCGAGGCGTAACAGACTGACAGAAAGAAGTAAAGAATCACCTGAGGATGGTAGACATGTCCTATAGGCTGAAGCAAGAACTAACAATTTGTAAGATGCAGGTTCAGATATTTTCAAGTTAAAAGAGCGAGAGAATCTGCTGATGGCGTATTAAGATATGCCCTCGTACAGCAAGTTACATGCAGCAGCGCAGGAACTGGAACAGTGCACCTATTTGCATGGATTGATTGATTTGCACAGTGATGAATAACGAGGAAAAGACTTTGCTTTTTCCTCAAAAACCATGGACAAATTTGGTTTCTTTGAACCCATTTCTAGCAGGGATATTACACAAGAAACCTATTCTGGCACCCATTGGCATGATCAGTATACTTCATTTAACACATGAAAAGAGATGAGGAAAATGAACACACAGCGGCAATAGCAGTGTCCTAGCACGTGTACTTCATTTAAAACATGAAAAGAGCTCAGAGAAAGGAAAACCCAATGTTACTAGCATCTCTTTTCACATGAGAACAAAGCATTCTCAGAATAATGCATTAGGTCTTTTCTTCCGATTCCCATACTACCGCGGCCAACTGCAGAAACAACAAATCAAAAGGGGAAAAAAGGTAACTGAGGTCTCATTTCAGTGAGGTGATCCTGACATAGTGCCTAAGTGGGCATTTCCACGTAAAAAATTGTGATAGTTGAAAAAAATATTTGTTTTCAAGTTGGATAGTGTTTGGACATGAATACAAATTGGAATTGTTTCTGAATTTTTGTAAGTGAATTGGAGTGAAAAATGTGAAAACAGCTTTTCGAGTTTCTCGAACACTGGAAAATTGTAACAACTCTGTGTCCGAACAGTTTTCCGAAAAAAATTGAGAATTATCCATGGCCAAACGGATGCTAATTCATTCATTCTTTCTTTAGTTCGTTCTGTGAAAAAAAAAACATACTGCCAAAATCTTACAACAGACATTGGGATGTATTTACAGGTATTCCACAGAGGTAAATAAAATTGTTTAAACACAACTTCATTACCTACTCAGTCAATCTGGAATGGATTGGTTAAATATTCCATTCAGTTGTTGCGGTGTGGTATCAATATAATTGGTCATTCAGTTCAAAAAGCAGGAGTAGACAGCAGCTCGCTAAGTGATATAAGCAGTGCTAATATACAGAATAAATGAGATAATCATGAATACAGATATGTGAATGATAGAGCTAACGGTCGGAAAGCTGCATATCAAGACAGATGTTATCAACTGAACAATTGTACCTCACAGCGATTTATGATATGTCCAAACGCATCCTTGATAGTGTTCCCAAATGCTTCATTTTTAGAAAAACTTTCTTCCCATATAGTATCAACGGATGCCTTGAATTCCAACAGGTTAAATACCATATCTTTATCTTTTTCATCATCATGCACAATGCTTTGCCCATTTCTTCGGATATATGAGCCAAGAGTTTGCTTCAATGATTCAAGTGCCTCTACCCTAGTGAAGAGTGAATACATTCTTCGAAGATCTTCAATACGCTTTCCATCCATCAGCATAATGAAACCCTTGAGATGAGAAACACAATTAAGAAAAGCATACAGATTCCAGCAGCAGTCCATAACTACACAGGGAAAAGAAAAGTTTCTTCTCATAAAGTAATAACTTCATTAATATGTGGAGAAACTCCCTACTATACAAGTGATATACACAACATAAAGAACCTAAACAAAACAATGGGTGTCTTTGATCTCAACCTATAAATGCTATCCATAATCTCAGGATTGCACCCAAGAAGGAGATAGAATGTCCACTTATTTATACGGAAGAGTTTTCTATCCTTTCAATGACTCTTATTACTTTATTTCCATAATTTTCACATGGGTGCTAAAATGAATCAATATACTATAATAAAATGACCTCACTGAAAACCCTCAGGGGTTGGCCTGGTGGCAATTGACTTGAGCCTTGGGGTTTGCTCCCTTTCAAGGTCTCAAGTTCGAAACCCGTTGAGTGCAAACAATTTCTGAGGGCCATCGAACTGGGTAAAACCTGAATAAACCGTGTGCACTTGCGAGAAATTCCTTGCCGAGGGCTTGTGCACCCCCGAGATTAGTCGGGGCTCAAAGAGACTCGGACACCCGGTGCTAATCAAAAAAAAAAAAGACCTAACTGAAAACATCTCATTTTCCTATCCATTTCATTTCCAGGTATTCTGATGTCCATGATATCTTTGGCCTGTAAAGTAAGAAATACTGGAATTCTACAACTTCTGAATCATGCAAATTCCTTCTTAACATCATCCAATAGTGCTCCTCCTCTCTCTTTCTTTCACACCTATGTTAGATTCCATGTTTTCTTGATTAATACGTTTACTATCAACGCGGAAGAGTTGTTTAAATGCTCATCATCAGTTCATCCCCGCTGTTTATGTTTCCAAGAATTTTATCTACACTGTCCACTTTGAAGTTGATGCATCATTGAAACTCATCTAAAACTTTATTATCTTCACAGGTTCCCATAAGAATACTTTATCTGCATCCCCCTACTTGACTCTATAGTTGTTACAGTTACCTCAGCATAAATACCTTGTCAAGTATTGCAGAAATATGACGTTCTAAAAGTTGCCTCTCTGCAGTTGCTATTAGTGGTTTTCTTGTACTTGCATCCAGGTAGTGTAAGCACCTATCATGTTCTTCATGCAACCTTACCTGCAAAGAGAAAAAACACCAGTCAGGTACTTGTCATAGCAAAATCAAAGCATAATATCTTAAACTAATAATATATGACATCTCTATGAGTAAAAGTGATATCTTAAACTAATAATATATGACATCTCTATGAGTAAAATTAACCTGGTTGGTTTATGAAGGCTAAACTGACCAACTACAGTTTGATTCTACAAATAGATTTTTCTTCTTTCTTTTTTTTTGTGGAAACAGATTTGTAGATTTGAGAACTAACCACAGATTGCAAAGTACAAAGAAAGTGTTGAAGATCCATGTGAACAAAAAATGGTTAGACAATAATGCATTTGACTATGAAAACAGTAAGTTCATTTCTTTGGGCTGAATGGATTATCCTTAACATGCGGGAGAAAAACTAGGTCAAGCAAAATGATAGGCTACAAGGAAGCAGAAAGCACACCTCCACATGCTTCAAGTACTCTGGAACATCTGACTGTTGCATGTATTTGACACCTTCAGCAGCATAAAAGTCAGAAGTGCGCTCAACAAATGGCTTCTCAAAGCTCTCTGCGTAAATCCCTAAGGCAGTGAACATCTTCAAAAGATGGTTAAGGAGAGTTCTATCAACTGCCTCACCTAATCTGGAAGAATTAAACCAGAATGAACAAAGAAAATAATAAACAGAGGAAACATGACGACCTCACTTTACTAGTTAAGCATAAAAATGTTTGTTGAGTCCTACATCCACGGGATAAGGAGAAATTGATCATTATATATGGTGCAATAATAAAAAGTATTCCGTCTATCACAATTTGTTTGGTGCTCCTTCCTTTATTGTTGGTTCCAAAATACTTGGTACACTTTACATCTTAAAACTCTAAATATTTACATTTTCATATAACCCTTAATACGATATTCTTATAGGAGTTGCCATTTAAGTGCACCGACGTGATCTATTGTGGACTCCACACTAAAGAGTGCTTCTGGTGTTTAAGAAAATATTTTTTTCCAAATAAAGTTTGGTATTTCATTCAGAAGGGCATCAAGAAGATGCATAGTTACAACTTACAATGAAAGAGAAATTGACAAAAGAAACCGGAATTTAGAAAAGGAAAAACAAAACAACAGGAATCTGATAAGCCAGATTTATTTGATACTTATTCCAGGAGGAAGAGGGGCAAAGAAATTAAAGGTACTGGAAGCAGTTCTCACCAGAATTATATGTTCTTATCATACATGTTGTTCAGTAGTTATGGGTTATCCTATTTAATATATATATATATATATGTATCCAAAAAAAGTGCTACAGAAGGATATTTGATCCCTAAAACATATCAGCGCTGACATTTCTTGATCAAATTTCACTCCTAAAACAAAGAAACAAATGATAAAGAACATATGATTGCATTTGCATCTAAATATTGGAATAAAACCTAACAAAATTATCCAACTAGAAAAAAAGAAATTTTAGCAATTGTTTTATGCATTTCAAGCGGATTTACTATAAAAAAATTCTATAACGGATTGATGGCAAGGCTGCAAAATCTATTTTACAAAAAGATGTACAAAATCTTGCTTCCAAACATATATTTGCTAGAACAACAACTGCACAAGACAAAACTCAAGCTGTTTCCCAACAACAAGCACTTGCAGTTGCTACTAAGCAACCCTCAACACATAAAGTTGGACCAAGCCATCCCAGATATCAAACTTCGGCAAATTATGCCATGAAGGACATACCACAATATTTCCTTTTAGAAAACACAAATCCAAGTCCAATTTCAAGTCCATAGAAATGGACTAACCTAGTTGAAAAAGAAAAAGAGGCTCAATTAGCTCAAATTTCAAGGACTAGTGTCAGCTAATGGGTTTTTAAGAGAACCTACCATTATGACCAGCACCAACAACAACAACAACATACCCAGTGGAATCACCTTTACTAGCCTATTAGCCTTCTATCCTAATACGCGACCTCCACTCCTTCCTATCTAAGGTCATGTCCTCAGTGAGATGAAGTTCCGTCATATTTTGTCTAATCATCTCTCCCTAATACTTCTTCGATCAACCTCTACCCCTCCGTTTAACCCCTAAATCAACCTCTCGCACCTCTTAACAGGAGCATCGATACTTCTTCTCTGCACATGTCCAAACCATCGCAGTCTCGCTTCCCTCATCTTGTCAACCACAAAGGCCACCTCTAACTTCTCCCGGATGATCTCATTCCTAATCTTATCACTCCTGGTATGTACACATATCCACCTCAACATCCTCATCTCCACAACCTGCATCTTCTAAACATGTGAGTTTTTAATTGGCCAGCACCAATAGAAGAGAAATGATTAATCAATATTTGTTCTTAAAAAACATGTGCTCAAGAGCGATAGCCCAAATCCACGGTTCAACTTCTTTAGGCTCTAAAGTGGTGGCCCAAATCCATGCCCCAACTTCTTCATGCTCTAAAGTGGTGAAAGCCACGCTCCAACTTCTTCACGCTCTGTGGCTACTATTGGCACCACTAAAAATATAGTGGAGGTAGAAACCCTATCAATTTTCAACTTTTCACAAAAAACAAAAACAATATGTTCCATACCAAGCAAATCCATTTCTTCAACCACTCCCCAACCACCGAGGGAATGGGTTGGTCATTTACCACTGTTGTCCAACAACTTAACATATCTTAAAATGAAGTTAATCATTCTTTGATCTAAAAACATTCTTCTTATAGAAAAAAAAAACGTATTTTGGTTGTTTATGTTAACGACATTGTTATAACAGGAAATGACCGCTATTACATTACCCAACTTAAGTCTTAAGCAGCATCTTGACAATCACTTTCAGACAAAAGACTTGGATAAGCTGAAATACTCCAGGGGATCGAATTGGTAAAATCTAGTAGTGGGATCGCCGTTGCAGAAAGAAAGTATGCCTTAACATAAGGGAAGAAACTAGTTGCGTTGGATATGAACAGATTGGTACTCCAACAAAATCCAAATGTTAAGCTTGCCCGAGGACAGGAAAGGTTTTTGAAGGACCCAGGTAGATATCAAAGGCTTGCTGGTTAACTTAGTTATCATACAATCACACCCAACATCTCAATTGATGTCACTGTGGTTAAGCCAATTTCTCCAAGCTCCCTGTGACCATCATTAAAATGCAGCAACTTGAATTCTACGGTATACTACAGACTCGTCTGGACTAGGTCTATTACATGAGGATAAAACATTAAAGCATATTTTTATGCGGATTTAGAAGGATCTTCTCCAAATAGAAGGACGACTTCAAAACAGTGTTTTAATAGAAGAAAATCTACTGTCTTGGAAAAGCAAAAGGCAAGATGTAGCGACCAGGTCAAGTGTAGAGGCAGAATACTTAGCAAAGCTTTAGCTACACGTGAGCTTATATGGCTGAAGCTACTTCTCAAAGAGATAAGCTGCGCACGAGATGAACAGATGAAATTGATTTGTGACAATTATGCTGCACTACACATTGCTTCAGATCCAATCTCCCACCAAAAGAATAAAGCATACAGAAGTCATTCTCCACTTCATTAGACAGAAGAATGAATCATAATGCATTGTCACAAGTTTTGTCAACTCGAATGATCAGTGAGAAGATATCTTTCCAAATCACTCTGAGACTCCAAAATTCAGCACAGTTGCAGCAAGCTAAGAGCATAAACATGTACAGTCCAACTTGAGGATGAGTGTTGAAAGTCCGTAAATATGGCAGAGGAAAGTATTCCTTCTGAATATGGCTAGATTCAGAATCAATGCAAATATGTAATTGTTAATAGGAAGATTTATAGGGCTGCATTATATGTTTTCCTTTTCTAGACCTCTGGTAAGCACGTTGCTTGAGGGACAACTCAAGTCACTCAATCTTCTCATCTACTTTCTTTACAAGCTTATTTGTTTTTTGTTTTTTTTTTTTTTTTTTGAGAAAAGGGTAACCATATTCCATTTCAAAAGATTCATCATCCAAGAGATGATGAATGGAAACTTACAACCCACTTCAAGGGTACATTACAAGTTTCCTATGAAATCTACTAATTCTACTGACTCCCCTTATCAAGCTACCTTTACACAAAAAAAACAAAAGACTAAAACAATCCATTTTAATTCTCTGTAGGTTTGACTTTTTCCCTTCAAAGCATCTTGAGTTCCTTTCATTTTAATTCTTTACAAGCTTATTTGTCAAAAGTTGAAATTCTGTATCAGTAAATTGAGACAAGGTAAAACTACCAATCATAAAATTCAACCAAGAACTGTTTTGAGTTACCTTTCACTCTCAATCATCTGAAGGAGCCCAAAGACAGTTTTGTGTTCTATTTCTGAAGCGAGACAAAGATGTTTGCGAAAAAGCTGCAAGCCCATATCCCACAATGAAAGCCCATTTGGGGTTTGTTTCACATATGTTCTATCTAGATACAAAGCAATACCACGGATCATCAACATCTGATCACAGAAGTCCTGCCAGCACCTCTCAACATGTGATAGAAAAACAACACGATCTTCACTTTGGCCAACTAAGGAGTGCAATGCGGCAACTATGTGTGCCTCACACTCTTTTTCAATCCGTTGGTATAAACTTCCACCCATCTTATGCAGACACAAGTCATTGACAGCCTAAGCACAGTAAAGTCGATAAATTAACATATAAAAGCTACGGTACTTGAAGGTACATACTGCTACAAAATGCACCTGATAAAGCTTTTCCAAGTCACAAGGATCAGGCTGCTTTAAGAATATTGCACTGATAGCCGACTTCAGAGTTGCCCATGTCGTTTCTTCAAAATTTGTTGGAATGGTAGGTTTTGCTTCAAGAAGAAAAAAAATGACCAAAAGTTGAACACATGAGATATTGCTTCGAATACATTAATCATTTACCCCATGACAGTTCTATGCTAATAATTACAATTTCATGCTCCGGCACTAGATAAAGATATGAAGTGATATAAGGAAAACTTGTCCACAGATCAAAGCCTTCTCTCTTCTTTCTTTTTTATAAGCACCAGATCGAAACAAGCAAATGGGATACAATGGTCTATATGATCTTATATTTCCACAATGTTATTTTTTGTTTTATTTTTATATATGTGGTGTCCAGGCCAGCTTGCATACACCTGCTACCTCCCACCAACATTAGATACTACCATTAGCTACTGAATAACTCTATCCACCAAGGCTTGGACAACCTGTTCTACTTTCCTTTTTAGTCCATTCCAAAAATAATGTCTCTTTCCATTTTTTGGTAACCTTTCATTTCAACTTTCCATGTAACATGTTTAAGATCACAAGATTAAATGACTTTTTGGTACGTTCCAAAAATCTTTGGTTTAAGACCACAAGATTAAAAGACATTTTGATACAGTTTACATATCTTTAAATTAATATCACAAGATTCAAAGCCGTCTTTACTTAAACTCCCTACCAAGTCAAAACCAGATAGAGAAATTGAAATGGGGGGAGTAATACTTTTGCCTCCACCGCATTTGAACCTAAATCATGGTCATTACCTTAAACAAGTCATTGAAAGAAACTTTAGGAAATTACCAACAGGAACGAGAAGTCCCAATTCATGGTTCCTGACGTGCAATGCAACTCTCGAAACCTCTAGCCCCTTCTTTAATAATTTTCTTAACAATCAAGAACTCCAACCATCATAAAGTAGCCAAAAAATAACTTTACCCAAGACTGATATCCAAAATGTAACAAATAACTGCCCTCTAAGGGACAGTATCTTTTACGCAACCCTTCAGATATTGAAATGTACTATTTTCAAATCGATAACAGAATGGTAAAAAAAATGAAAAGAACTTCAGGCGCATAAAGACTGGTTTCTTCTGGAAATAAAACATGTGTCACAGACCCTCGAGAATTTCTCTATTATCATTAAAACAAAGATTTGATAAGGCAACTAACGTACAGAGGCTTATTGACAAGGGTGGAGAAGTTTTTTATAGTAGCTTTTAGATAGAGTCACCACATCCTAAATACCATAATCGCTGGAGCTTGTTGAAATTTGTTTTAAATTTTGTCCAGACATCAAAAACATAAAAGAGAAAATAATCACCAAGGAAATTTAAAAGCAATAGAAAGCCTGTGAATTTTGTGAATCTTTTTCACCCTGCTTGGTGAATTAAATTACATTTTCGACATAAATTCCTATAGACAAGTAAATTGAATGCTCCACTATCAAATAATAATGAAATAATAAGGGTATAATTAATTCCACTTGAATATCAAACAGTTGATCTCCGTAAGCCTCTTTTTCCTTTTCTTCTTGTTGCACAAATAAATAAATAAATAAATAAAATAGCGCAAACTTTTAGACAAAACAATTCACATGGTTCAGTGTAACATAAAGTTGATGTCTTAGATTTGAGTCTAACCGCCACCCATTTACCAAATATTTCCACATACTTCGTCCAAAATAATCAGGCATGCATGTGAGTTGGCATGTTGCTGACCTAAAAATAATCAAATGAGAGGGTATATTCACTATCAATTTAAGATTTTGGACAAAGCCATTCAATCTCTACCTGTGTGGTAGTGGTAAGGTCTGCGTACATCTTACCCTCCCCAGACCCCACTTGTGGGATTTCACTGGGTATGTTGTTGTTGTTGTTGTTGACAAAGCCATTCAACAATTTAACATTTCTGTGTCAATCCATCTTTAATTTTAAATTTCCTTTGACCTTGTGTCCCCTTTTCAAGAGGAATCATGAGAAGTTGTACCCAAGATGTATGTATCAAGCAAAACAAGGAGACTCTCGTACTCGGAATGCTTTCATTCTTTTTTAAACAAAGGGAGTATATCATTTTGGCATTTACTTTGATTGAAAAAAAAAAGTATATCATTTTGCCAGAGATTGCTATTGTTTACTTGTGTACTCTCCAAATAAATCCCATGAACAATGAGGGATGCATTTGAGACCGCTTTGTTACTTACACCAAGGTTTCGTATAAGCAACACACTGCACCCAACCTTCACCTCCATTGAGCCTTGAGCAACAGACCTCAAGCACAACTTGCATCGTAAGGTATGAATTTCTTCCTCAATCCCTTCTATTACACTGACTAGTTGTTTGGTATATCTTTTAAAGAAAAGAAACATCAAGAGAGTTTGTAATAGGACCATGTAATTTTTTTTTAAAATAATGTTGTTATAAGTACTAACTGGGTATGTTGTTGTTGTTCTTGTTAATATTGTTATAAGTACACGTAAATCCTTCAAAATCTAACAAACAATAGTTGCTCTTAATCATGTTTTTTCTCATTGATTGTGAATTCTCCCTTTACGCATCGAATTCAACCTCCCAATAGTCAAGAAATCCTCACATTAACCCTTGCACAAATAGTGATCACCCTTGGTTGCAAATCCCTTTTCCCTTTCTTATCCATGATATTCAGTCAATTAGGATCAATTTCCACTTCGAACCCACAAATTCCCCTCCACCCTAATCAGCCAGAATCAGAAACCTATTACAAATACAGCAGAGCATAGAGCAGTATAAAATTCTCACTCCCAAAATGCTACATTTAAAATGAAGACAAACCACACACACCAGAACAACTCAATTCATCATTAGAGTGAGACAAAATTTTCAATTCAAATAACCCAATTCAGCATTCTTTAATTCAATTATAAACCTACAAATTCAACCTCCAAACTAGCCCATCAACTCTTAGAACCCAAATTACAAAATTAAAGCTTCAATCTAGGTCATGCGAATTCAAATCTTTATTAAAAAAAACTGTAACACAAAAATGAGTGGGAGAAGTGAGAAAACCTTTGTGAAATTTAATGACGAGGGGCTTCTTAGCAGGCTGTGGAAGGGTGGCTTTCTTGCGAGACAAATTGGAAGTGACCCCACCACCTGAATCTTGGATGATGGACACACATGGGTCGTCTGTGGATTCGAAATTGTGGTTCTTGTTCTTGTTGTTATTTTCATCAGTCGCTGCGGCCTGAGATTTGGCCTTCTTCATTGAACGGGAAAGTGGAGATGAAGGAGTATTGAGGGAAGAAGAAGAAGTAGAAGATCGCTTGTTGGATTGAGACATAAAGAAGAGAAGAGAGAATGACTGAAATCTTACGAGCTTTCACTATTTGAACAAGAAGAGAGCCGACTTCTTGAACGAACCTCAAAATAATAAGGTGCCGTTTGGGAAAACTGGTGTTTAATTTGGCAAATATATTAGAAGAATTTTTAAATATTAAAAGAATTCGTATTTTTAGAATTTAAGATAGTATTTGAAGAGTTTTATGTATTTAAAAATTACCTTAAGTTTTTATATTTTATAAAATAATATTTATTATTTATTTATTTCAACTAATATTTATCTCCCTTCTTCAGAAATATTTGAATTATTATTTGAGTGATAAGATTGAGAAATAAATTGAGTAATTTTAACCTAGTTATTAACAAAGTTACAAAGAAAAACGGCCTAACAACTTTCACGAGGACAATTCAAGCATATACTTGTTACTTCGGAAAAGATCGGATGAAAAAAAAAGGTAAAGTCATCCACAGACATCTTAACTTGTACATATTTTTCTCTTAGACACCTAACTAAGACAAGTTCTTAATAGTCACCTCAACTTACTAAGATTTGAACCCCATAAACATTTTTGTCCTAGTTGGCACTATGCGTGTGTCTCACGCAAAAGTGGAGCGTGAGTCCAAACCACGTTCGCCGGAAACTTCTGTCCAATCACCACCGACGAGCTCATAACCAAAAACCCATAAACTCCTCCTCTCTCCCTCCTTCTCTGATCAGAAACAACCATCACCAAACGAGACCCCCAAAAAAACCCACGCCCTCTTCGATCTTTCTTTCCTTCTCCTGTAGCTACACCAAAACCCCCGTCCAGAACCACCATTGGGACCCCCCGCCGGCAACAACCAGTTGACCCCCTTGCTTCATCTTCCCTGTCCCTCACCCAAAACCAACAGTGAACCCAGCGACCACTCAATTCCATTTTTCTGGCAAAATCGCCATCAGAAATTCAGTTACAAAAATATATTTTTTCATTTTTAAAAAGGGTAATGGTGCTTTTAGATGAAAATTTAATGGTGAGATTTATGTAATTTTTTACCTTATCTACTCTTCAATGTAGTTATTAGTAGGGAAAGTGTGTGCATTTGAAGATGAGTTGGATAAGGACGCTTTTGCCGTTTACTGTTGTTGGTTCGATTTTCTTACTGAAGGAGAGAGTGGAAAGAAGGAATATTTTGTTTGGAGTGGAGAGAGAAAAAATGGATGTGGGGGCGTTCACGTATAGAATGATGACTGGGTAATTAATCCAAGTCATCTGTGTGAGACTCACGCGCAGAAACCATTTATCAAAGTAAGATAAAAATGTTTATGGGGTTCAAATCATAGCCAGTTGAGGTGTCTATTAGGAATTTATCTTAGTTTAGATGTCTAAGTGAAAAATGTGTACAATTTAAGGTGTTTGTGGATGACTTTAGCTAAAAAAAAAAAATTAAGCGTGTATGATCAACATGCATAATACCTGAATTACCGCTCTTGAAACTAACACCTTATTTATCTTTTAAGCTTTAATTAATAATTGAATCAAAATTTCTATTTTATTTGGTTGGAGGTGAATGTGTTATGCCGAATATTATAAAAAAAATTTAAAAAAAAAAAACAAACCATAAGGACCAAATAATTAGTTTGGGCCTAATTAGAAATCTATAATTATAGTTTGAATACATTTATGCCGTAGTTTGAGAGAACAGATAGTGAATGAGATTGGGGGGAGAGGGGGATGAACTTGTATTGAGAGAAGGGGCAGGGCTGCTTGATATAGTCTGAATTTGATGAATACATATTATATCAATGGATGCAGTTGGATACATATAAGGTAATACATATTATAACTTATATTTATTTGAAATACAAATAACAAGTTGATAAATGTTATATTCGAGATATACAAGCTGATACATGATGATACATACATGTCAATGCAGTTGTATCGTTTGGAATCCCATAAGTGAGGTCTAGGAGGGTAAAATGTACGTAGACTTTACCATTACCTCATAGAGATATAAAGGTTATTTTCGGAAGACTCTCGTCTCAAAAATATCAAGCCCCATAATTAAGCAGAAGATACTAGATACGAAAAAAGGAAAAAGAAAGGAAAAGAAAAACGACTAAAGTAGAAAACAAACGATAGTATATAAATACAACAAAAGTAACAAATATAAGATGGCAATGACAACACAAGATATAAAAACACGACTAATCCTACTAACCTACTACATCACAAGGTCAGACATCATTCTACCCTGCTAGCGTATTAACCTAGTACCCTAATACGCGACATTCACTTTTTTCTATCTAAGGTCAAGTCCTCGATGAGATGAAGTTTCACTATATCCTCATAATACAAACGGATTTATACAGGATAATATAAGATTATATATTGATACAATTATTAGAGTGATACAATTGATACAATTTTCACTACAAGAAAAAAGACTTTTAACGACCATTTCTTAACGAAGGAAAATGAATCTGGTCGTTGTAAATACACTTATAGTGATCAAATTTTTTTCGGTCGTTATAAATACACTTATAGTAACCAATTTTTTTTCGGTCATTACAAATATACTTATAGTGACCAAATTTTTTTCCAGTCGTTATAAATACATTTATAGTGACTAATTTTTTTTTCCGGTTGTTATAAATACACTTATAGTAACCAATTTTTTTTTTGCGATCGTTAAAGATAAATTCTGTTCCAACATTAACAAGGAGATAAATTTGATCATTAAAAAGCATAATCCTCTGTCTTTTATAATTTTACTTATTTCATAAAAAAAGTTTAATAAGATAAAAAAATGTTAATTTATTATTTTCTAATAAATCTATCCATCATTCTTATCTAAGTGTTTTTTTTTGTATTTATTTTCTGTATTTGAAAAATACAATTGATATCTGCTATAGTGAAATATAGAATACAAACGAAGGGAGAAAGGAGCGAGAGAAGAGGAGAGAGACCACCGAGAAGGGAAAAAAGAGGAGATAGATGCTCGATGGAATTGAAGTATACTTATGATATGTATTTTTTTAAAATATAGCTATGAATGTTAAATATACAACATACATTTGCTATATCATGTAGAATTTCCACAAATAATGGGCCTCTTCTTGTATGTATGGGAGAATTTAGAGTGAGATTTGCAATCAATGCCCAATAAAAATGTATTATTTGAGTTATATTTCATTTTTTTGAAATGTTTAATTTGAAGTTTTCATATTCATCTATTGTTCCTCATTCCCTCCTCTTTAATGCCTAATTGCATTCAACCTGTAGCATAAAAATAGTATTGCATTGAGAACTCGTGCATGAATTTCACGTTAAAGTATTATCAAATTTAAATGGTTAAGTCAATTTTAGATCATATGAAAATGTTTTATTGTTGAACTTGGATACAATCCTTCGTTTGTTTTTGATTTTCTTAGCCAATAATTGATAAATGAATCTATAAATCTTTTAAAGTGAATTAAACTCAAATAACAAAATTTAAATTGAGGAGACAAAATTCAAAAAGGGAAAATTTGGACTTAGTAAAACCAACATTAGCATTATTCCATTTTCCGGTCTCCATTCCAATCGGACTCCTCCCTTTACGATTAAGACCAGTTGGCCCAGTCATATCGTTTGGGCCAAGGCCCATGGCCTACATTACTGAATTTGGGTCATTTTTTTTAGTTGCCGTATTGCGAAGTCAACTTGACTGATTTTTAAAATCAATTTGATATTTTAAAATAAAACTTGAAATATTCAAAAAAATCATATGAAAAGTACTATAAATTAGGTATTCCTAAAGAGATCAAAATCTCAGATATCGCGTAAACTCTTGGAATATGAGAACAAAATATACTAGATTCTTCTTGATAATCAAATATTTCAAGAAGATCCACACAAATCAAGCCTAAATCATCCCATGTTCGAGAAATATGCCACTAATGGCTCTCAAACCACAGAAAATCTCACGAGAGAAGAATCAAGGGAGGAACAAATTTGTAGCCACATTATTTATGAATAAAATTGTGTTTCTTCATATTTTATTTATGATCTCAATTTATCTTTTCATCACATTAAAACTTTGTGTAAACAACGTGATTTTAAATGTGTCATATATAAAGTGAGAACTAAGAATATACAACATGTATATTCTTTTTAGAACTAATTATATAAATAAGACAAATAAATTGAAACGGAAAGAATAATAATAGTGGCATGTACCATGTGTGTTTACATGTGCCTTATCCCCCGTTCTTAACACGCAGTACCCTACAAAAGATGCTAAGAGTTGGGATTTTGTGGCATGCCGACACTTTCAATAGATTCACTGAACATAAATTGAAAAAGTATACTTTAGTGATTCGTCTAATTAGAATCCACCTGCTTTAATTTTTCATCTCAAGAATAGAATTAAAATTCGAGATTTTTAATTAAAAATATTAACGTCAAAGATACATATATGTAGATATTTGAATGTGAGAGTACTTATCATATATGGAGCATGGCAACGCTGTTTGTAGGAAAGCAACTAAAGATGGAATTGTGACACATTGAACAAGGTAATGGTTTTCCAGCATAACGCAATCTTTGCATGGGTCCATGCATCATCTTGAACATTTCAAAGCTAAGATTCCATGGAAAAAAGAAACATGTCTTTCGGGAAACAGACAATACTCATCTATCTCATGAATTTAAGTACTCTGACTTTTGAATTTTGTTGTCTAAAACATATAATAGATGTTTATATGTGATCGTAAATCATTTCATTAATTAAAAATAAAATGAGTCTTTTAAAGTTAAGTTGTTACTAAATATAGAAATGTATTATTCTTTTAGGGATTAATTAAAAAAATATATGTCATGTAAATTAGGACATAAGAAGTATTAGAGTCATTAGTTCTTAATTAAAAAAAAAAATTGCATACCTACAAGTACCGATGTCTAGCTAGTAGAATTTACCTCTACATATTTTGAAAAAGGCACCTCAAGTTGTTTCTTACAGATCCGTCCCTCAAAAAAAGAGGAAAAGAGACAGTAGCAACAAACAGAAATAGCAACAAAATACTAATTAAGTTAACTAAGAATAAAGAAACACCGAGTAAAATAATACGAGAGAATGATATTAAATACTATGAAAGCGCAAAAGAAATACATCTAACTCCGTAATTATTAATATCCTATCCTAATTATCAATCTTCATACTTTTCTATGCTGTTAGTTCTTAATTAACAAAAGATAAGACATGTCAATCTGGTTTTCTTTTATTTTGAAAGACACACCAAATGATTTCATTGGAGAGTCAAATTAGTAGCAATACTTACATGACGAGAAACTTCAGACAATTAAAATTTAAAGCTGGCTAACTACTTGCATGCATGCACCCACTGAGTTTATATATATAATAGTACACCCATTTTTCAAAACACTCTTTTCCTTTTATCAACAAAAGCAAACATTCATACATGTTTATCCAATCACAAAATCTTTTTTTCTTTTTCTTTTTATGTAAAAGAGATCTAGAAAGACATGTATTGACCAATTAACATGGTATTGTAGTACGTTGTTTGTCAAAAAAATATAAAATCTTTCTGAATTTTGCTTTCAATCTTTTCACTGTCTCACAAGGTAAGCTTATTGGATTGGAAAAATATAAATATTTTGTGTATGACCACTGAAATGGCTTTTACCACAACTAAGATAGTTGGGAGGGAACGATCATTTCTACTTTATAAAAGAATTATAACTTTTTTCGAATAAATATAGATAAACTGCTTTTGTTCTATAAGTAGAGACGTGTCACTTGTAATTCGAACTATTATAGCCCAAACAAACATGGTATGCAGTATCTTAGTCGAAATTTTTATTAAGAAATGTCAAAATATAAATAATAGTTGTTTAAAAACGATAAAGAAAATTGTTGCTGTTAAATGTGCAATTATGGTGCTAGGAGGGGTGAAACACAATGACCTCACAAAATTTTTATAACTTACGTTAAAAGGTGTCAATATTTATATATATATATTATTAAATAAAAATTTAATTTATATGTATAATGTAATTTATGTAATTTTTGAGTAAAGGAGCATCGCGAGGGTAACTCCGCCTCTATGTATGCTAATTAACCCCATAAACATGCAATCAAATAATATTAACACCTCAAGGGTTTCCATTCTAATACTTTCTAACATTAACAAAGAATCACACTCTTAATTAAGAACTCTATACATTAATTTGATGACTCTGAAATTTGTATGTAAGGTTTACCCTTTTTCTCCAACTTGTGTATATGTTACCTTAAAGGCTTTCAATCTTTCTACTGAATTTTCAGCTCATGTCTATGTCACAGAAGTTCAACAAACATCCATAATGGCTACTTTACACAACACCAGCTATACATTTCTCATGAACTTTTAATTAGCTTTAGTTTGGCTACTTTAGTTAATCCACCAAATAAATCTTTAATCATCTTTGACATAATAAAACCACTATATTTCATTCGTGAAAAACAATAATCAAGAAACAAAAATTTGCGACAAGTAATTATATAATTGATTTCAATAATTTATTTACAATTTTTATAATATTTCATATAAAAAAATTATAATTCCTTGATTCTTCTCCTCACGCCCGTCAACTCAAGAATTTTGCTTTATTCTCGAATTGATGGAATACTTGTTGTAATTTTAACACGAACGTGGAATCAAGCTTTAATAACAATTCTGGAGGTATAGAAACTTGAGGCTCACCACTTCTCTATGTATTTATGGTCTTTTTTTTTTCCTCTTTGATCTTACTAAGATCTTTTATGTAGTCACGAGCTAGGACTTGAGGGTATTTTGGTCTCCAAGTAATTTTAGCAGACCTTGAACTTAAAGAGCATGGGTTGAGCTCGTCTTGTCAACATAGCATACTTATCCAAATGTTATTGAACTTCATTTAAGTCATGCTTAATTAATTATTAATTCAACTTCATTATTCAATAATTTGACTTGGTCAACATATATCATGAATTAAGATTTAATCCAAACTTTAAACTAAAAGATTTTGTGGTTAATTACACTACCAAAGAATGTGTAGTACGTGTTAATTCCTGCAAAAAATTTCACCAACTTAATTTTTCAACAAAAAAATATGCATTCCAACAAAACATCTACTCATAAATATTAAAGTTAACAACATTTACCTTTATTATTGTACTCATTTTTTGACAAACCGGGTGGCTAAGGAAAAAGTTTTAACAGTGTACGTGGAACAGCAATGTTGTCCTAATTACTATTCATAATTAGATAATTAGCCCACAATAGAAAAAAGTTTCTCTGTCATCTGGGTCCTAAAACAGTCAACAAGATCAGGTTTAAAATGTGATTTTATTATTGCATCATTATTCAAATATGATCAAATATAATTTTATTAGAATACTAGTGGCCAAGACACGCTCAATATATATTTTTTTACTTTTTTAATTTCCGTGATCTAGATTAAATTTGGAGAGTAAATAATTTTAATATATTTTTAAATTTTTTTTTATTATTTGAACTAATAATATTTTAAGTAGTTTTTAAATAATATATTTTATAGTAGAAATAACTAAATAATAATTAATATACATGATATAGTAAAATTAAGTAGACACGTTATTGCAATTTCATAACTGAAGTACCTGGAGAAATAATTAGATAATAATTAATACAAATGACATAGCAAAATTAGGTAGACACTTTAATTAATAGCCACCGTAAAATTATTGTAATTTTATATTTGAAGTAGATAAAGAAACAATTAAATAATAATTAATTAAAATGACATAGTAAAATTAAGTAGACACTTTAATAGCCACCATAAAATTAAGCAAAACACGTTATAGTCACTTGCCTCCCCGACAATCCTAAGCTACTCAACTTAGCCGCTTATTAAATACGAATGATTATTCTTTATTTATCGGACAAAAGGAAATTTGAATTTACTTCTTAGAATAAAATCCATTCATAATCTTTTTTTTCCTACTTTGACACAAAAAAATATGCTAAATAATATTATTTAAGAAAAAAAAAACAGAAGTTTAAGATAAGGACGTTCAAAGTCTCATCATTCCCACGTATTTTGACACCTTATCCACTTATCAAATTAACTTTTTTCCTTTCAAATGGTCTGCCAAAACACAAATAAAATGCAATTAAATAATAAACGTACCCCAACTTTGAATGTTTCCACCCAAAGGCAAAAAACAAAAAAAAAAGGTTAGCAAATTAACGCACGCCTTATTACTTATTTCTCATTTTTGTCAAAAAGGTTTCTCATAGCTTTATTGTTAGATAAAATCATAATTAACACTTTACTGATTACTTTTATTATATCTTCTAACAAATAACTTTTATAATTATTCTAGTCTCATAGGCTCTTCTTATACTCTAATACAAAATTATGGTCGTCACCATCATTATAATTATGTCATATGGCCTCACTACTATTTAAATACAAAATACTTTAATTTGCTTTACACTTTTTTTTTTACCAAGGTGCGCCTAAAGCTAGTTTTTATTAATAAAGAAAAAAAAGATTTTTTTTTGTTTTGTTTTACACTTGGAGTTGCAAGTTACGTTGTTTTCCTTCCCCTAGGTAGGATGTGTATTTATGATATCTACGTTAGTTCATGTTTGGGTAAATTAAAATAATTTGGATGCCTAAAATTTGGTCCTTCCGTTTAAATTCCAGGATTCCTGGCAATTCAATGGAAACTTTTTGGTTCAAATTAATAATTAACTGACAATTTGGATGCACTGTCGTCAAAAAAAGAAAAGAAAATGAAGTAGAAACAATTAGCATGGTAGGTAACAATTTCATTACGCCAAAGGAAAATACAGACACATCGAAGAATAATTAAGTTACTCACATAAAATATTTTTTTTTAATCATATATATTAATCTTAAGTAGAAAATGCATGCTCTGTCGCTTATTGAGACGAATGCATTATAATTAAAGAAAAAAATATGTGTTATATGATTTATTTAACTATCTAATAGATGAATGAGAACACACGTTAATATTTTCTTCCAAAATTTAAAGCGAAGATGTCTGATTAAAATACTTTTAAGTATCTTTAAGTTAAAATATCTTTTAAGTAAAAAAATACAAATATAAATTAAAAATCATAAATTAGAATTTCTAAATAGAACAAGCTTAAAAGATTAATTATATATTTTTCGTGGACGGGGCGTTTGCCTCGAGGCACATAAGCATTGGACCAAAAAGTGTATATATATATATATATATATATATATATATATTTTTCTAGGTACTAATTTAATGATATACACCAAAAAAAAATCAATGTCTATACACAATAATAATATTCGATATATAAACTGAAAATCTTTCTCAAACATAACTATTATATGTCTGTTTGAAAAGTTATTTTGGTTGAAGTTGGTGTAATTAGGTATGATTATATTGTCTGATCTACTTAATTGATTGTGTCATTACTTGATTAACAGATAATTAAGAGTAATTGACATGATGTAATTATACTCTTCAATTCATAGTTGTAAATTAATGGTAATTATATGCACAACTAAAAGATAGGTACTTTTTTATTTTAGTTATATTCATGTTTTTATTTTTTATTTTTTTTTCTTTGAAACCATATATTTATATATGTTTGGTTGAAATTTGACATACGAGTATTATGTTAATTTTTTTATTTTGAATAAGGAACTTATGTTATATTTTTAATTTCATTTGTTTTAATAGTATTGGTTTAATATTTTATATTATAAGCCATTTATTTTTTATTAGATTTGATAGATTATATTTTTGTCAAGTATTTTAATAATTTTATTATGACATTATATTTATAATATTTAGTAATATTTTTCTCAAACATGCATTTCATGATGATCATCTAAATCTTGAATTTTTAGAATTTATAACTAATTTAATTAAAATATACTACTTTAAAAAATATAAATTAATTTTCTTAATATTAGTTAATAACATATATTTACTAATTAATATATTTTTAAAAGACAATATATATCTTAAATATTTAATTTATATTATTTATAAATATTCTTATTTATTTAGTACAAATTTTTAATTTTAGATAATAAATTTTTATTTTTAAAATTTAATATAAATTTGTAATTATACTTGTGTAACCAAATAACACACTTATAATTACACTATAGTTATATCATGATTAACAAATAAATCACAAAAATTATTAAATTAATAATTATTATTCTAATAATTACACCAATTTCATTTCAATTACTGAGTAAAGTTTCCGTAAAACATTCTCACTTCTTATTCACAGTTTGAGAAGGTCCCTCTCGTTTTGTGATTTTATATTTTCATTTATTCATATTTGACTTATTCTTATCAACTTAATTAGTATATTACATATACTAACACATGCATTTCAAACATTAATTAGGATATTACGAGTATTCCATATGAGTTTTTTTTTTAATTGTACGTAGCTCGTAAAGATAATTATTTTGGATAATATCTAAACATACAGTTAATAACAGTTTACTTTAATTAAAATGGTTAATTTGCCGACTCCAATATATAATTTTTGAGTTCATCAAATCAGGAGGATCACTTTTCACTTTCACCTTTCACCTTTCACCTTTCACCTTTAACACTTGGAAAAACTTTTTCTTAGATCTTGTCAATGACTTTGTCGGGTAATATATTTTTTATGTCAAAATATTGTAGATAAAATAAAAGAATAGTAATTAAATTATACTCCTTCCTCAAATATTAATTGTCGTATTTTTCTTTCACATATTCTTTTGAAAAAATATAAAATATTTTTTACTTATTAGTTTACACTTAATTTTTTTCAATGTAACCAATATTGTTTACTTAATAAATAAATAAAAAGAGCAAATTTCATAAATGACAAATACATAAAATCTAATTATTTTTCATAGTTATAGCTTTGGTAATTACATTTCGTAACTATAGTTATAACAACATTTGTATAATTCGCGTAGCGCTGGTATATATTTGTATAACTCGCTATACAATTCAAAGTTTTTGTATAACGTTTTTATACTTCGCTATTCAATTCATGCACAGTGTTTGTATAATTCGCTATACAATTTACAGTTTTGTATATTTTGGTATACAATCTGATTCACGCACAACTTTTATATAACCGTGCACAATGTTTATATAAATCGCAGAAAATATACAAAACTCAAACTGATTAGATGTTTGCCACGAGTCTCTAATAAATTTGGATAACTATTTTTATGTATTATTTGTGGTATTGTCTACATTACTAATAAGGAGGTCCAGTAGACATCTACATGTCAAAACAATAATAAACCAATGTTTTTCTCTGAGCTAGGTAATTAATTAACTTTCCGCCATGTAGAAATATTGGCATATGAATAAGATGTTTAATTCAAAGTTTTATAGTATGTTAAGAAAAGTCCATGTTTATCCCAAGGATATAAACCTTTTCATCAATGTTTATTTTGACATGTACACCTAAAAAAAAATAAAAAAAATTACAACTTGTTTGGCTAATATCCTTTTCAGGAATATTATATAAAAGCCTCAATTTATTTTTTTCAGACTACTACTTAATTAGTAATATTCTTTTGAAAATTGTATTGCATAAAACAATAAGTTGGTAAAATGTTTACATTTTCATTTGAGAGTCAAAAATATTTTTCCAGAAACTTTTCAAAAGACTGTACAAATCTCTAAGCTTTTAAAAAGTCTTACTTTAATTGTGACTATATTATATACTATATACACAAAATTAAGATTGAACTGGAAAATGAATAGGAAAATTCGGTCTTTCTTTGGGCTTCAATTTTTTTAAATTATTTTTCACTCGATAAAAATATATACAAAGAAAAAGTGAGACGTCTAGGATAAGTAAGTCACAAGAATTGTCAAATTAAGGATTCAAGAAGATACACATATATTAGGGCAAAATCTTTTCATCGTTCGATGTTTATATTAAATTAATAGATTAAACAATATTAACAAATATAAATTAAATTAATTTAGTGTAAATTCTTAATATAAATTACACTATTAACGTATTAATTATAAGGATTAATAAGAAACAAGATGAACAGTAAATTAGTAATAAATATTTCTCCATTCTTAATTAAAGACGTCATAGCTATATAAAATGATGTATGATTAATTATTTAATATGTGAGAACATGTTACTTTTACTAATATTTATCACAAAAATCCGCGTGCATTTATATTATAAAATAACTTAATTTTATGAATATTTTTTAATCATATTAGTCAAACTTCTATTTAACAGCTTTGTTCGTTTTAAAAAGTTTTGATTGCTATAGCTAATGATCATAATATATACATTTACCACAAGATATTTAAATCTTATTTGGATGTTATCAACCCAAAAAAAAAAAAAAAATCGCACTAGAGAAGCAAAATCTTTTAATGATGAAAATACATATTCATATACTAATATTTTATGTCATAAATAATATACTAAAGTATCAAATATTTGGTGAAAATCTCTAGACCTATTACTGATAATTTAAAAAGATGTAGGTTATAACTTAAAAAAATAAATCGATTACTAGAAAACAAAATATACTTTCATAACAAAATATATCTCATACAAGAATATTATTATAAAGAGATCTGACTATATATATATATATGGATCAAACATGAATTCATCGTCTAAAATTCTTTTTTTTTTCTTGGAAATACCTAAGCATATCCGATAATTCTAGATTCACTACCTCATGGATTGAGATTAATCAAACAATTTTCCTTAATATTTTCTCCATTTCATTTTACGTGGCACCCTTTATTTTTTAATCCCTCCTCAAAAAAATATTACCTGTACTAGAATTAACAATAATTTAACTTTAAAATTCTTTTTTACGAAATGATTTTCAACTATATAAATATTTATAACTTATTTTATATCACAAATTTTAAAAGTCTTCATTTTCTTTTTAAATATCGTGTCAAGTTAATCTGTGTCACGTTAAATGAGACAGCTGGAGTAGTTATGACAACAAACATCCAAAATAGCCCAAATATTTGGGATTAGCAGTGCTGTATCAGTTGGTGCCAAATAAAAAATGTTAGCTGTTTTCTTTTGAATGAAGAAAGGGGTATACTTGTCAAGTGGACTAATGGGTGACCTCTTTGAAAAGACAAATACTGGTAAAACCCAAAAGAACCTATCACTGAAGAAAATTAAGATGATGAGACAAAGTCATTCAAAAACCTGTCCACAATTAATAAGAACCCAAAAGTAACTTATACAATTTTTTGACCCCTCAAAATAATATTATTATTACTAAAGAAAAAAAAACATATATAAATTCAAGCAAGTAAAGAAAAGAATTGTCAAACATACATGCCTATATATATACCTCCCTTCATACTTCTTTCTTCCCTCCCCCTCAATTCCCTCTCCCTTCTTCTTCTAACAAAATTAAACATCAATCAATCTTTGATTTGTTAATTCAATTTAGAGTATTCAACATGGATGTCCCTTTGAGATCAACTACTTCATTGTTGCAAATTCTTGTAACATTCTTTCTCCTAATGTTTTTAGGTGAGTAGTTCGCGTTCTGATGGGCACGTTCATTGAAAATTCGTGATTTTTTAATAGTGTTATACATAGATATTTCTTGTTAATTAATATTGCGAATTGTATGAAACAGGTTTGAACATGTTTAGAGAAGTAGAATCACTTGGGATTAATTATGGTAAAGTTGCAAACAATTTGCCTCCACCAGAGAAAGTCCTTCAACTTCTGCATGCTCTCAAGATAACAAAGGCAAGAATCTATGACACAGATCCTCAAGTGTTGACAACATTTGCCAACACCAACATAGAGCTAATTGTGACTGCTGAGAATCAAATGTTAGCCACATTATGTGACCAACAAGCAGCCCTTCAATGGGTAACTAGCCACATTAAGCCTTATTTTCCAGCCACAAACATCACGGGGATCGCGGTAGGCAACGAGATCTTCACGGATGAAGATACATCCTTGATGACATATCTTGTCCCAGCCATGATTAACATTCATGCAGCACTTGTTACAACAGGACTTAGCCAGTATATTCAAGTATCTTCCCCTAATTCACTTGCAGTTTTAGCCAATTCTTATCCTCCTTCAGCTGGTAGTTTTAGAACTGACCTTAATAACATAATGCAACAATTTTTGCAATTTTTAGACTCAACAAAATCACCTTTTTGGGTCAATGCATATCCTTATTTTGCTTATAAAGACAATCCCAACAAAATCTCCCTAGACTATGTGTTATTCAATCCAAACCAAGGGATGGTTGATCCATACACAAAGTTACACTATGACAACATGTTGTATGCACAAGTGGATGCGGCTATTTTCGCGATCGCAAGAATGGGATTTGATGGGCTAGAAGTTAAAGTATCTGAAACTGGATGGCCATCAAAAGGTGACCCAAATGAAATAGGTGCCACATTACAAAATGCAGCAATTTACAATAGGAACATTTTGAGGAGGCAATTGCTTGATGAAGGGACCCCATTGAGGCCAAATGATAGATTAGATATTTATTTGTTTGCTTTGTTTAATGAAGACATGAAGCCAGGTCCAACTTCAGAGAGGAATTATGGATTATTTCAACCTGATGGAACTATGGCTTATAATGTGGGATTATTGTCAACATCTTCTTCAAATACAGAGCCGGCATCAGCTTCCATTTCTCTTGCTTCCTCTGCTCCTCCTAAGGTAAAATATATATATATTCCCCCTTTTCAATATAATATATATTCTTCTCTCATCTTCATTGGATTACTGAAACAGCCTCTGGCAGAAATGCAAGGTAAGGCTGTGAACAATAGACCCTTATGGCCGGGCCTTTCCTCAAATCCTGCATATAGCGGAAGCTTTAGTGCACCGGGCTTGCCCTTCTTCTCTCATCTTCCTTATAACCACTATTAAGGGTAAGCATATATATATATATATATATATCACCGATCAACATGGGTTATAGTGGGATGGTTGAGATCTCTCCAATCAGAAGTCTCATGCTCGAGCCACTGAGAATAAAAAAAATCTCATTAAGAGCTCCCCTCCAAAAATGAGTCCTATATTGCACTAATTTGAGTTTGATCGAACCCCAATAGAATTAAGTTTATGAAAAAACACGTAGCGAAATATTTTTTTTTTTAAATTTATGTGGTGTTATTATTGAACATCTTTATTTTCAAACAGGTGAAAAGAGTGGGATATCAAAGCTTGGCCAATTGGATGATGATGTTTGTGTATTTTTGCTGGCTTTGCAAGCATTAAATGAGATGAAGGCATGCAACATTAAGGCAAAAAAAGGGAGTACTTGGCTGTAAATACATTGGCAAGTCTTCTCTATAAGACATTATTAGGATCACAAAAAAGGATACACAAATAGTAAGTCCAAATTCCAATCACAAGGGGAGAAAAAGGCATAATACATAAACAGTCATTTAAATTTATCGGAAATATTCATTTAGATATTTCCACTGAGACGACGACCTATCAGCTACTAGATGTATGTGCATGCATCGTCAAGAATGGAGCTCACAACTAATTAACACGCACATACTACGAGACACAAGGAGCTTTTCGTGTTTTTAAGGGACAATCTAGTTTCTCGTTTCATAGAAAAAGTATATGTATATATAGTCGATGTCATTTATTGTACAATATCCGCAATTGATTTAAGTAGCTCATGATTCTTTGCTAGGGAATTGACGAAATTATCAGTTTGTTATGACCTCATTGTGCAGAGGATTAATTTTAGATGTAATGGAAGAGCTTAATTACAATCTTTTAAGCATTTGTAATATTTGTATCTTTATTGTTCATTGTTCATGATATATATAATAAGTATAAATTGTTTTGGAATAAATATTACATCTTTGGACGTGGATTACATAATACTACTATTCATACACGTTTAATATTAGTACCATTATTTTTCTTATTCCTTGATTTTATTTATTATTTCTAGACGTTATTTCATTTACTTCAATTATTATATTATCTGTTATTTTCAATATCCATATTTATTTTATAGTATTTCTGTCATTCTTATTTTGATATATTTTACTTGAGTGGAGAATCTCTCTGTTTTTACAAAGTAGGAATATGTTACGATCGTTGTTGTTTCTAGCCTTTTTTCTTTTCTTTTGCATTGCTTTTTTTTTTTCTTGATATACTAATGTTTAAATTAAACTATTATGGGAGAAATTAAAGGGAAAAAAAGGATACCTTTTATTTTCTTTCAACATTTTTTAATTTTTAATATAATATAATCTGGTAGATAGGGCAACCTTTATTCCCTGGGCATATAAACCATCAGCATAGTGCATGTCTGCCCTTCTTTTCTTAAAGGCACTTTAGACTTTTTTCACTGTTGAGATATGAAACAATTTATTAGTAAACCTCTTTATGAATTTCTATATCTCATTATAATATGTTCTTTTCACATTAAACAATCATAAAACTATTTGGTATCACCTAACATGATGCACATGAAGTCCACCTCTAGTCTTCTAGCTAATTATAACATCAAAAAAAGAAAAAAAAAATTAAAGTAGGGAATCAAAAAATAAGAATCATTCTATGAATCATCCAATGAAAAAGGGAATAACTTTAACAAACATTGGCAAAATTCTCAATTGAATCCCAAATACTAAATAGAATTACATTGCTTCAATTAATCATGAGCAAAAACTATATTTTCTTAATAGCACCTTTCAATACTATATAATAATTATTGCTCCTATCAAAATTTAATCGATGATTGCAGGTACCTGTTAACTAAAACAAGAAGCGCATCAATTAAGCATACTTTTAGAGAAACTAATAGAGTGGCGGACAAATTAGCTAGTAAAGAATGTGAATTAGAAGTTTTTGGATGCTTAATGATGTACCCTAGTCCCCCCGCTTTGATTATTCTTATATTTGATAGAGACAAGATAGGCATTACATTGCCTAGACTCGTCTCCTTTTGTAATGACTCTTAAATATGTTTATTAAATAAATCTCTTATTATCAGACAAAAAATCAATAAATATACAATTATTTATTTAATTTGCCTAATATATCCAATTGTTCCAATCGATTTTCACATTTTTTCCTGCTCCCAAGCTCTAAGAGAGTGAATAACAAGAACAGACTGTTTATTTCCACTTCTAAATTTTCACACCTCATTTCCTTTAGGCCAAACAAATTGCTTCTGCTTCACGAACAAAGGACTGTGTTGATTATAAGAGATGTGAATCTGCCTGTTCAATGGATTTCTTGAGTGTACAAATTTGTTCATGGCATGAAACAACTCGCAGTATAGGTCTAACTAATTGATACGTTCGAGAAAACTCTACTTGAAATCCATTTAATTTTTTTACCATGCTAATTTTAACCCTCCCTTAACGCTCCATAATTTTACGATAAGACTTGAGATAGATTTCACCCCACCTAAATATCCACGTTCGGTGATTCTCAAGTCCATATACCATACAAATGTATATTACCTATCATCACAAGCTAAGACAATACACATGGTATCCAACACTAGCTAAAAAAAAGGGGGAAAATAAAAGGTTTACAATTTGAGGAAAATTAAAGTAGTAACATGGAATTTCTTTTTATCTTGATGCAACATTCTAGCAGAAAACAAGTACAAAAATGAGGTTGTATTGGTTGCTTTATTGCAAGCAAACAAAATAGTCATAGTCGGAAAGTTGGCTAAGATACCCCATTCCAACGTAGGTCATCATGTGCATTTGCCGTCTTTCATGATAAGTAAGTCATAGAGTTGGCAGTTAGGAAGATCCCCTTTTCCCATAACCATACATATGCACATTTATAACTTTCAAATCCATCATCATATCTTACAAGAATTTTATATTAGGTCATACTTTGCATTTTCTTTGGAACTTAGAATATTCCAACCCTGTCTTCTAATTAGACAAACCAATTGACTAATATATTGTGTTGGTTGGCCCATGTCGTTTGATTGCACATCTTCTCCTTCAAATGGACTTTCACAAATCAAATTTATGTCTAATTAGCATAATTTATGAGATATTATGATATGAAAATATAACGTTATGTGTTTTTTTTTATGATGAGGGGCAAAAATTTAAGAGCAAAACAAAATAGGGGGCTAACACGGTTAGATTTTGTTGATGACACTTTTGCAGACTTGTTTTTTGTTTTATTTTTTCCCGTGAGATTATATCAAGGATCTGGGCTGAGCCCTATTCTTTTTATCTTGGTGATGGATGAGCTAACACGGTCTATTCAGGAAGAGGTTCCATGGTGTATGCTGTTTGCGGATGATATAGTACTAATTGATGAGACACGGGACAAGGCTTGAACATGGAGCGTAGAGTCCAAAGGATTCAAATTGAGCAGAACCAAAACAGATGATTTGAACATCGAAGTAAGGTTTGCCACTCAACCTATTCTGAAGAGAGAAAGCTTTAAATATCTTGGGTCTGCCATCTAGAGTACTGAGGACATTGATAATGATGTCACGCATCGTATCGAGGCAGCATGGATAAAATAGAGCCTTGCCTCTAGAGTATCGTGTGATAAAAAAGTACCACCTAAACTTAAAGGTAAGTTCTACAGAGTGGTGATTAGACCGTCTTTGTTACAAGAGGTGGAGTGCTGGTCAGTCAAAAACTCAACATGCTTAGAAGGTGCATGTTGGGGAGATGAATATGTTGAGATGGATAAGTGGACCTACTAGGAGTGACTTGATTAAGAACGAGGCTATTGAGAGAAGGTTGGAATAGTCTCTATGGCAAACAAGATGAGAGAAGTGAGTCTAATATGGTTTGGACATGTGCAGAGGAGTAGTGCGGATGCCCCAATTAGGAGATTCGAGAAGTTGGATCTAAGGTTTATACACAGAGGGGTAAAGGTAGATCGAAAAAATATTTGGGAAGGTGATAGTACAAGATATGGCGCAACTCCAATCACCGAGGACATGACCTTAGATAGAAAGAAGGGAGATCACGTACTAGGGTTGAAGGCTAGTAGGTATAAAATATTATCTTGCCTTTTGACGGTTTGTAAATTTGTCATTAGATTAATCTATGCTATTATGGTTGTGTTTTAGTGCTCTTTGATTATGATGTTACTTCTATTATTTTCTTGTAGAATTGACATTGCTTTTTATTTTAGTTATTATTCTATACCTATTATTTTCTTCTTTCCTTGGAGAAGATACACTTGAATCGAGAATCCTTTAAAGACAGCCTCTTCTCTATGAGATTAAGATAAGAATTGTGTAATCTCTATGCTCCCTCTCCTCAGACCCTACTTCATAGAATTCATGTTGTCATTGTCCTTCTACGTGCATATAATGCTTAGTCGAGATCTAAACTTGTAGACTAGAATTGTTTTCCTCCAAAATATCTCTTCCTAGTGCTTGATAAATTGCTACCAAATTGTACAAGTTTCACCATGTAAAGCTTATATCTTTTGACCATGATAAGGCTTATGAACATGTCCCGAATACTCAACTCACATGCCTTTGAACTATTTATGTTTTACCACTGGAAAAATACATGCTTAAGCGTTTAGGTCTTATGGTGAGAATGAAATCAAACCGAAATTGACAAGATATTTATGCGTGACTATTATGTCAAAGGCCAAATGGGCCAAAAATTACGATGATACAGAATTCTTGAGACAACCCATGCTAATAATACGAGCTCTCTGCATGCTCGTCACAATAGAGTAAAAGAACGAACCAGTTGATGAAGAAGGTACGCAGTTTATGCAACCATTGCAGAAAAACACAAATGAGAATTGAGCACTCACCTAAATGCTAAAAGCATCACATGGTCACAAATTTTATAACCACAGGTTTTAAAAACTTAACATCTGTGTAGCTCAGAGGACAACAGCAGAAATAAGAGATACATCGGGGTGCCTTCACTGGAGAACATGGCTGCCATAGTCTGAATTGAACTTATCGTACCTAGGTGCATTCAGGTGAGCAGATGGTCTGGTGTTCTTCAGTGCCATCTCAATATCCGTCACAGTTATAGGTCCAACATTTGGCAACTCTGCAAGAATGCAGGAATTCAGTAAAACGAATGAGATTGTGGACCTAAGGAAGGGTATTTGCCAGTATTGAGAAATAACAAAAAGCTAGTAGGATGTTATAGAGAGAAGGGCTATAATATAATAACCATATACACAATCGCTGCAGTTGAAAACCAGAAACACGGAGACCTTATTTCCCGACGTATAATTATATTATTACCCTTCTTGACCTAACAAAGTAGTGGATAAAATATAGCATACCATCCTCAGGCACAACTTCTTCCTTCTTATCAAGTTCTGCCATTAGCCGTCGTAATGGTTGCATGGCAGCCTCCTTGCACAATAGCCGAATATCAGAACCAGAAAAACCTTCTGTCTTTTCTACCAACAAATCATATGGAAGTGGCGCCTCCTCGGGAAGGGATGGTAGCAATTCCTCAAACATGGCGCACCTCGCTTCTGGCTCCGGAAGGGGCACGAGGATCTGTAATTACAGTCAAAAGGTGAGCACAATAGTTACAAGCTTGATTTATGACCTCAGGTGAGGTATCTAAAAGTGAGTGAGACCAGACTAAGTCTGACCACGTCCTCTTCTTTTTTCAGCCAAGTCTTCTATTACTTGGATTAAGCAAATATTAAGCATGAAATCAAAAGTTTCCCCACCCAGCCTTTAAAAACAAAAGTAAGAGGGGAATTACTATTAAGATCCAATATAATAATTCAATAAAAGATGAAAGATCATTTAACAACTAGACAAATATTTATTGGCTTCGAATTTCACGTGTTTAAACATGGCCTGCAAACAACAACAACAACAACAACATACCCAGTGGAATCCCACAAGTGGGGTCTGAGGGTAGAATGTACGCGGACCTTACCACTACCTCATAGAGGTAGAGAGGTTGTTTCCTGGGAACCCTGGTCTTAAAAATCTATAAGCAGAACAAACTAGATATGGCAGAAAGGAAAGGAAAAGAAAAAAAACAGAAAGAGCGACTAATAACGAAAAGTACATGATAGTATGTAGATACGATAAAATTAACACATATAGGACAGATAATGACAATACAAGATATAAAGACACGACAAATCCTATGACACTACTATACCCCACGGTCAGACATCAACCTAAACATGGCCTGCATCCACTTTATTGTTTGACATGATTACTAGGAGATAATGACAAAGAAATGGGAACATTGTGAAGCTAAAAATATACATTTGCTATAATAAAATATACATTTATTATCAAGAAAAGTATGTTTCAAGCCCACACGAAAGATTACCCGCTTTTCAAGACGCCGGAGCATTGCTGCATCCAGTTCCCAGGGAAGGTTTGTTGCCGCCAGAACAAAGACAAGTTCATCTGTCCGATTCAGACCGTCCATCTGCAGTTTTCAACCGTTAACTATCGAAAAATTTAGGATAAAACCACACTAAATGTATTCATTAATACTGAAGTGCATAAAAAATGGACCTTGGGTCTAACTCAACCCCAAAAGCTAGCTCATAAGGTGTGAGAATTGTTCAAGACTGTATGGAGCCCCCCCTCCCACAACACACACACACCGAGGAGCATGGACCATATAAGATGGGGGCCCAACAAACTGTACAAGTTTATGGCTTACTTTTATCTATATTATGATTTTCCTTAGAATGATTTATCCTGGTTCTGCATGATTATTAGCTAAGTCTAACAAGATGAGTACGTGAAAACCTAACCAAAAGCGGTTTGAAATATCTCTCGAGTAACAACGACACAAAGAGTAAATAATCTGCATTACAATTTTTTAGCTTAGTAGTTCAGGAGGGTGTTAACCAGCTGAAATTCCAAACCTGCTAATTTCACAAGAAGGTTCAGCTACTGTAACAAGCTTTTCATAACAGCAAGAAAAGATTTTTCCTAAAGTGCTAGTTCATGGTCTTATTCCCAGGTGCCAACATTCCCTGTGAAACCACAAAGGAGGGGAGGGAAAGAAACATACAGAGAATAAATGGCGCCATTATTGGCCTGGGGCAGTAATTGGCTTTTGATTTATTAAGTGAGCAAAAAGTTATGCTTTCATTTCTTTGTTGAGATTGAAATCAAGTTAAAATTTTTGAGAAATGTAAGTGTAGGCTTTTAACTTATTATTAACGTCAGTGTCTCCATGCAAAAGCATAGCTTATGACGTGTCGTCCATGCACTTCTAAATATCAAGATATACCTGTATGAGCAGTTCTGTTTTTAAACGCCTACTAGATTCATGCTCACTTCGTGCTTCCCCACGTTGACTGATAATGGCATCAATTTCATCGAGAAAGATGGTTGAAGGTGCATGATGCCTGGCAAGCTCGAATAATACTTTGATCAATTTCTCAGAATCGCCTGTATCACAAAAAAAACTTCTACAGAGTAAACAACATAGAAACTGAAGAACTTTCCTCAATGGATGCATCCAATACTTTATTCATCTAGAAGCTGATAAGATGGAGAAAAGAATCAAAATTATCCTTGATGTTTGAGTCAAGAACTAAAGTAATTCTTGTCTTTTAACATGGAGCACTAATAGGCTTTCATGTTTCAAGAATTGGTGCACTTTCACTAATCTGACAAATATCCATCTAATTTCTAACAGAGACTTTTATTTGCAGGTGAGAAAGCCTCACTGTGACTCCGTTTTCACCATTGTTAACCACGTTCTCCTTTTCTTCTCCCTCAAATAGTGTTCATCCTTAATTCCATAAATCTGATTCCCTCATAAGACAAACAGAACGAAAATAAGAGACTAATAACTAGAGAAGTGAATCTCCTAAAAGAGATTTCTACATTCACCAGCACAAAAAAAAAAAAATCCAGCAGATTTGCACCAGAAGAGCACTAAAGTGGTAATAGAAATACACCAGAACAGCACGAGAAATGCATCAAAGCGACACCAGAATTGCACCCGAAAAGCAGCAAAACGACATCAGAATTGCACAAAAACAACTGCACTAGAATTGCACCAAAACAGCAGCACTACATTGATTCTGAAACAGAACTAGAATTGTACCAAAACAACAGTAGGAAAGCATCAAAACTGCAGCAAAATTGCACCTTACCAACACTAGGAATTGATTCTCTGCCACTTCTGTTCCTAAACAACATAGTTTCTTCCGACAATTGTTCACGTCTTTTATGGAATTCAGAATATAGGGCTTGATTTGAAGAAGAGACAAAAACAGAAGTCTGATTCGATAAACAATGAGAAGGGAAAAATTGAGTTTAAGGGAAAATTCTCACGTGCAAAAACAATTTACTGTTAAAAATTATACGGATGTTTGAGAGTGTACTACAAGTGCACCAATTCTTAAAATAGGACTATTAGTGCTCCATGTTAAAAGACAACGATTACTTTAATCCTTAACTCAAAAATAAGGGACAATTTTGTTCCTTTTCTATGATAAGATACACGGGAATGATCTTGTTTGCATTAGATGTTTGGCATTTTAAAAGTTTTTTCACATTGCAATTTGCAACAGAAAAAGATAAACTAAAAAAGGCAGATGCCTTGCTAAGTCAGCCACATTAGGTGCTAGCTTCAGTCACAGTTGACAACACACAAAAGAGCAGTCTAGATCTCGATGCTGACAAATACAACTACTTCCGCATAATAATTCTGAGCATGCATTTGTTTGAATTAGATGTTTGACATTCTAATTTCATAAATCATGAGAAGTCACAATATTACATCATTCCATTAGCTTGTAAGGAAAAATACATGGCAGCTTTATAGGGAAAGAAATAGATCAAGCTGAAACAAAGGTAAACATTAAAGCATGATATAGCATGACCATCAATGCACAAACCAAGCTACAATCTGTTACTTTCAAATTGGATTTCAATTGATAGAATGGTAATATCAGTCCTTTCACAGTGCTTTTTTAATATCATACAAGTTTGGTGTCAGTTTCCTCTTCTAAAAGATGTTTTGAGTCAATATCCACATCAACCCATTATCTCCACAGATTTGCCAAATGAATTAAAACCCTCGAGCAGATAAATACAAAAGATCATTTTAGTACATTGCAGAGGGAAAACATACCACGCCATTTGCTGACAACTGATGATGCTGAGATATTGAAAAATGTGGTATTGCATTCAGTTGCAACTGCCTTCGCAAGCATGGTCTGCAAATGAACAGAATAAAATTTTAACAAGATAAATAGATATTATAACATCAAAAAGGGCCTATACAATTGGCCTCCTCCCATATCAAGTTATTAAGCTTTATGTGTACAAAAAGAATGCTAGGATGCAGAGTTCCAATAACATGAATATTAAACTGGACAGATCATCATTAGAAGTACCAACAGAAGATAATCAACGACACAAAGCTTAAGGATACAGAATATGATTAAAAAGAACCTTCTGCACGGTAAATAAAAAAGATTACAAACCTTTCCTGTTCCAGGAGGGCCAAAAAGGAGGATACCTTTCCATGGAGTTAGAAGACCTTTAAAATACCTAGAAGATGAGAGAAAAAGTATATTTGTTCAGCAATAAAGATTCCAAATATCGCACCCAAGGGTGTGACTTAGTGGTCGATGAAGTTGGTTGAGAACCATAAGGTCCTGGGTTCAATTCACAAATTCCCAACAGAGACAAACACTCTAGGTGATTTATCCCCCTCTGTCCAAGCCTCGGTGGATAGAGTTATCCAGTCAAGTACCTATGCCGGTGGGAGATAGCAGGTGCCCCGTGGATACCATGATTATACAAACAACAACATACCCAAAGGGATCCCACAAGTGGGATACCATGATTATAAAAATTTTAAAAAAATAAAGAATCCAAATATCATGTTCACTCAAAAAGAAAACGTTCATGAGAAATTCCATGTAGAATGTGAGAAGACATTATTAGATTGGATATTGGCACTATTGTTCTTTACCTTGCACCACAAGCATGCAAGGGATTTTAATTTTTACCCGAGAAATAGCCAAGGGCAAGTTGTTCACAGTCCGAAACTTGGTGGCACAACAATACAGAGATTATAACCTCCTACTCAACTTGTTAGACAAACAGAACATTACCAAGTAGTGTTTACTAAACCTACTTTGGATATTTGATAGGCATGACAACTGCTTCTTTCAGTAGACGCTTGGCGGTTTCTAATCCTTTAATGCTCTCCCACTTAACATCTGGATTACCACGAAGAATATCCCTGGAAATTTAAAAAGACGAAATTGAGCAAAATTAGTTTCCAATCCTAAAAAAAGATACTGAGGGAGATAAAAAACCAGGTCCAGTAAACAGCAATTGCCCATAAAGTTCAGGTCATTTTGTCAACACTACCTGGTTAAGCTCTCTGCTAAAGTGCGCATTTCTGCAGACTCGAAAGGAGGAAGTAGAGATTTTTGCCTGTAGTATGAACATTCAACTTAACTGAACTCCTTCAGGAAGAGGTAATAAAGCTTTGGCAGTTGAATATTGTTACGTATATGAAATATCTCTGAGCAATTAAACACAGTTTTAAGGTCATCAGTTTTTGTGTCATACGGTTTTCCATCTACTCCGGCAGACTGAACTCCATTAGAGTGTGTTGAGCCTCCATTAGACTAAATCAAAAGTAAAGATTAAGTTTGTCACATTGTCAATAGGACTGATGATCATCTTATTCTTCATAAGAGAAATACCTGATTATACTGCTCGAAAATGGATAATTCTGCATTATTCCGCACATATCCATTTCCATTCACAGTCGAAGAATTTCCATTTTGTACAGAATCACCATTCTCAGTTGCATCTGGTGCAGGAACCTTCTTCCTCCCAAACTTAATATCATAAAACAACTTAAAATCCTAAATATGGACACCAAAAACAAGTGTTGTATATAAATACTCAATGTTCCTAACACCAATTCAATTTATTCATTTCATCAAGAGGCACATCCAACTTATAAGTCATTCAGAAATTTGCAACTCCTGTAAACAGAACTAACAAGAAGGTTAAATTAATAGTATTGATTGTGTGTCTACTTTTCTGCCCATTTCGAAATTCTTTGGAGGACAATATTATGACTTAAGATGAGAATACGACTAAAATTGAACCATCCGATTTCATGGGAAAAGTCTTTGCCTATTTCCTCATCTATTCAAATTTTTCTTGGAAGTCGGCACAAAGTTACAATTATCTATAGACGAAGGAATCCACTCAAGATACAATCATGTCCTTCATGTTCTCTCTTTAAATTTTAGCACCAACTAAACAAGTTTACTCTATTTCAATAACACTTGTATCTACTAAACAAACAATTTATCGTGTTGCAGGTGATTTCTTATTCACTTCTTTGAAGACCATGACTTTATTGTGATATAAAATAACTACTCAAATGAAAACATGTATAATGACAAATATAATATCTAAAACTATTAATTGAAAATTCAGTCACTAAACAAAAGGGGTTGCCGTAATTCCTTGGTTAAAGACTACATCTCAGTTCTCTTCCACACTTTCTGGAAGATTAAGAGCCAAATTTCAGTAAGGACATCGAAACCAAGGCCAAAAGTATTAGATGTTGTAACTGTTACTACTGCATTCTTCTAGAATAATTGTTGTTTAGTTGCAGGAGGAATTTAATATTTAATTTACAAAAGTACTCAGTTTCTTAGATGTAATAAGAATCGAATACTTTTTTGCATTACTTTGTATGTAGCTATTTGAAACCCTAAAAAAATTAAATTTAGAGACAACTTTTCTTTCATATTTTTTCATCCTTGCTGCTTGCATCTCTCTAAGATCATAACAACAACCACCCAGTGAAATCCTGGGGCTTGTACACCAAAACAAGCATTTGGTTTGGGAAAATTCTCCACAAAGGAGGATTTTGGTATTTCAAATCCTTTAAACATAAAAACTTGGCCAATAAGTTTATATTTTACGGAAAAAAGACCCATGCAAAAAAGGCTCATACTCAACATGGAGAGAATATTGGTACCATGTAGAAAGATTTTAGTGAAGATTAGTTAGTTACCACTTACCAGTATTGTTGATTTATTGCACTAATAAATCTTTGTAAATTATGTATATTTGGAAGTTCTTAATAATATATAATTGCAGATATATATAAAATATATAAAAGTAAAAGTAATATGGAGATATATGATTTACTAAAGAGCCTTAGACTATGGAGATATGTGATTTAGATAGCTTTCACAAATTATGTTACTTTCATATTTATAAGAAAAAGTACTCTATCTATTCCATATTAACTGAACTTTTTAGGTTTTTTTTCATTATGAATATAATTAAATTGTTCAAAATTCAAGATAAATATTTGAAACTTTTTTAAATATTTGCTCTTTTATATTAATTATTGAAGTTTTACCTTTTCCACGAGATAAATTATCCTACATGCAAAACTTTATTTTGATTTCGCAAAAGGCAATAATGGAAAGTAAGGTTTAAATTAGGTCCTTGAATGTTTTCTACCTGTGCATTGCTTCACAAATTAAGTCAATATAGAACAAGAGAGAGTATAATTAAAGACATTCAAATTACATGTCCAAATAAAATTCCAATTTCAACAAAATCACTGAAACGTGTCCTAACACATAACATCAAACTTCACTTCATAAAAAACAAAAAAAAAATGATACAAGAAAAAGATAAACTTGAACCAAATCCAACAATGCACTAACAACAAAATCAACCTTCGATCATTTTGATTTTCTTAAGGGCACTGAGATCTCACTCGAAACATATAATCAACGGAGAACAGATATAGTAAAAGAAAATAAAATTAAATCAGAAATTCAAAAAATTAGCTGCATTTCAGATTTACCGGAAAGGTCCATCGAGTCAACGCAGGTTCATCGGCCATTTGTTTTTATCTTCCGATTTAAACTCCGGTAGAAAGAGAGAGAAAAATATATTCGGTTCCCTCTCTTTCGCCGTCGTCACATTTTCCTTACTAGCATCTTCCAGTTATTTATGGATCACCCAGCCCCTCCCCTTGTTCTTTTTAAATTACGAATTACACCCATAAGTTTTTCATTTATGACATAAAGCTCCTTTCTTTTTCATGATGTACCGCTAACTAGAGGTGCAAATGGGTGATTACATCGGATTTATGGATTGAATATGAATTGAGTCAAAATAAATTGCATCATAAAATATGAGTAAATATGGATTTGATCAAATATGGTTTGGATAAAAATGGTTCCAACCCATTTTAATCTCTTAAAATCAAAGAAAATTAAATCAAAACTTGATCGTTAATGTTCAACCCATATCACTCATACCCTACATCCAAAAAATTATTTTTTTTATTATTTTTTCATAAAAAAAAATATTTTTTTCTACCTCAAAATCCTATCACCCACTCACTTCCACCCAACCCCCAACCCTCATCTAAATGTTTTCTACTTCAATACGGAAACTTAAATTTCAATTTAAAAAATTATTTTTTTCAATCAAATAATTTCAACCCACCTCCCCAGTTCCATCCTACCCGCCCACATTACTACCCTTCCCCCCATAGGAGTATGCAAAAATCGAATCGACCAATAGATCGAACCGAAAAAAATTTTATTGGTTTATTGTTATCGGGTTATTGGGTTAACGGGTTTTTAATAATTTTTACAAAAAATAATTATCTGGTTATCGGTGTAGTTTCGATTTTTAGTATTGGGTTATTGGGTAAACCGATAACTCATTAAGACTATAATAATTTACGACTTTATCCTTTCATAAATATTAAATACTAATAATTTAACATCACTTGATACTAAATCATTACTCATAAGTCATGTATTTGCTTGGGAATGTATAACTTTTCTGTTGGAAAGTAAATTAGAATATGAAGTCAAATATTGCATATTATTAAGTTTAAGTGCTCAATTGTTTTATTTGTTTTACTGTATCTCATCGTATTGCATCAAATAATTAGAGAAATCATATTTTTAATGATTATTTTCTTATCGGATAAACCGTAAATCGAACCATTAAGAACCAAAAACTAATAAATCGAAAATCGATAAAAAAGTATCTTATTGATTTGTTATTGGTTTAGCATATTTAAAAATCAAAACTGAACCCAAAATACATAAAATCGAACCGAACCGAACTAACCAATGCACACTCCTAACCACCCCTCCCTTCCCTTACCCCCCCTCCCGCCTCCAACTTTTAAGAAAAATAAAAGAATCACACACAGAAAAGAAATTTTTAGTGCAATTAAGAATTTTTTATTATGGATAGGGGATCTATAGGTCTATATGAGAACCCATATATTATCCATTTTGACCATATTTGTATGAGCTCTTAAAATAGATCAACTCATATTTATCAATTTTGAAAATATGAGTGATCCATTAAAATAAATATAGGTTACATGGACTCCTTTTATCTTTTATGGGTTCAAATTGTCACCTCTATCGCTAACATTAGGGGTAGGCATAAATATTGAAAAATCGAACCGAATCAAATTAATTCGGTTCTTCAATTTCGATTTCAATTCAGTGTTTTTCTTTTAAGTTCAATTCTTTGGTTCGATATTTCGTGTAGGGGTTTCGAAATTTCGGTGCGCCGAAGAATTGAACTTTTATTTAAAAAAATTAAAAATTTATATGTATATTAGACTAAAAATAATATATATATAACAATTAAATCAATCATAAAACAAGTCAAAGTAGCTACAAATTTGTAATTCATATAGTTAACTTGAAACATTATTTTTCAAGAGAAATTCAATCATATTTTTATTAATTTATGTCATGTAAAGAAATTCATCTTCGTGTTTGTTTTCCTCTGGCAATAGTTAAAGATGCAAGTTTTTGACAAAGATAAATATAGCACAATAAGTATTCCATGCAGCCATATTATCATTTATTTATGATTTTAAATTTTTAAGTTTCTTATATTATGATTTTGTCTCATTCTATTTTTTATTAGTTCACACTGAAAAATCAATTTAAAAATACTGAATAAAATCGAATCGAAGTTGAAAAATCAAATCAAACTGAATTTGTTTGGTTCAACATATAGTGCACAATTTTTCAAAATCGAATCAAACTAAATTAATTCAATTCGATATATGATGTACATGTTTTTAAAACCAAAAATAAAAAAATTGAATCGAATTTTGTTATAACCGAATCGAAGAATCGAATGTCTACCAAGCTAACACGTGCAAAGTTATGGATACATGAACTCATATTTCTCTTTCATGCTGCTTTGGTTCATCTTGATTTGATTGTCTAAAAAATAGAGTAATACTTATCTTATCTTTGTTTAATCTACTTCTTATTTAATTTGTTATTTTAAATAAAAAATTAAAAAAAGAAAATATTTTTAAAAATACATTCATTCACATTTTCATTTTATCTTCCTCACATTATTTGTGGAATTCTACTCTTTTTTTCCCCCTTATATTATATTCTCTCTTCCCTTTCCTAATTTTGTAAAGAAATAGTTAGTACATAAACGTTAAAATTGGGGTTAATATGCCATTAATGGAAAAGTGAGGGAGTAGTCCTATTAAATTGGAAGGATGTGTAGACATTCCTAGTGTGGGGTCAAGTATGAAGTAATTATAGTTTATGTGTCGAGTGTTAACTCTAACAGCAACGTGCATATTAGTGAGGTGCGTAGCAATGATAGGAGGGTAGGTAGGGAAATTAAATTATTAGCATCCTTTTCGTCATGCAAGTTGGGCATCTCCAACTCGCTCTCTATTTTACTTGTCGTCCGTTTGAAAAATAATTGAATTTAGTGTGATTATATTATTTGATTTATTTAATTAAACAATAATTATTAATTAGTAGATAATTGAGTGTAATTGGCAGGATATAATTATACTTTTTAATTTATAAGGGAAGATTGTGAATTACAGGTAATCACATGGTGAAATAATAGGATGATTATTTCTTAATTTTTTTCTTTTATTTTTATCTGTATTTTTTTTAATTCTTTTAAATTACGTGGGAGGAGACTCAGAGTATTTTCTTATTGAGATGGAATTTTATCAAGGATTTATGTTGAGCATTTTTTTTTTTTTGCCTTAATAATAAAAGAGCTGACACAGTCTATCCAGGAGGAGGTGTCATGGTGTATGCTATTTGCAGATGTCATAATACTGATTGATAAGACTCGTGCTAAAGTTAATGACAGATTAAAGGTTTGGAGATATACTTTGGAATCCAAAGGGTTCAAACTGAATATAATTTGGAATCCAAAGGGTTCAAGCTGATTAAGACCAAAACAGAATACTTGGAATGCAAATTCAATGTTGCGAGAGATGAAATAGATATTGAAATGACGTTTGCCTCTCAACCTATTCCAAAGAGAGAAAACTTTAAGTATCTCGGGTCCATCATCCAGAGTAGTGGCGATATTGACGATGATGTCACACACCATATTGAGACAGCATGGACGAAATGGAAGCTTGCCTCTAGAGTATTGTGTGATAAAAAAAATACCACCTAAACTTAAAAGACAAATTTTACAGAATGGTGGTCAGACCGTCTTTGTTATATGGGGTGAAGTGCTAGTCAATTAAAAATTCACATGTTCAGAAGATGCAAGTCATGGAGATGAGGATGTTAAGATGGATGTGTGGATATATCAGGAGTGATAAGATTAGGAATGAGACTATCCGGAAGAAGTTAAAGGTGACCCCTGTGGCTGACAAGATGAGAGAAGCGAGACTGCGATGATTTGGACATGTGCAGAGAAGAAGTACCGATTTTCCTGTTAGGAGGTGCGAGAAGTTGGATTTAGAGGTTACAGGGAGAGATAGAGGAAGACCGAATAAGTATTAGGGGGAGGTAATCAAACAAGATATGACGAAACTTTATCTCACCGAGGACATAACCTCATATAGAAAGGAGCGGAGGTTGCGTATTAGGGTAGAAGGCTAATAAGCTAGTAGGGATAGGTTAATGTATGACCTTGTGATATAGTAGGTTAGTAGGACTAGTTGTGTCTTTATATCATGCGTTGTCATTATCCGTCTTATATTTGTTACTTTTATCGTATTTACATACTATTATTTGTTTTTCGTTATTAGACGTTTTTCTTTTTCTTTTCCCTTTTTTCATGTCTAGTATCTTATGCTTATGGGGCTTGATTTTTTAGACGAAGGTTTTTTGGAAACAACCTCTCTATCTCTGTGAGATAGTGGTAAGGTCTGTGTACATTTACCCTCCCCAGATCCCACTTCTGGGATTCCACTAAGTATGTAGTAGTTGTTGTTGTTAAATTCTTTTTATTTTATTATTTTAAATAGAAGGCGGGCATTTGCTCCGGTTCCTGTCTGTGACGGGGACCTCTTCGTGCCCCACGGCCATTCCTTTACTTTACTCAAAAAAAGCAGGCCCACGGGTCGTGAACTTCTTTTCCCGGAGAAGAAGCAATGATGGTATCTGGGGAATAAGCATCGGCTAACTCTGTGCCAGTAGCCGCGGTAATACAGAGGATGCAAGCGTTATCCGGAATGATTGGGCGTAAAGCGACAAGCAGCCCTGCACTAAGCAAGTCGTAGTCCCAGCTTTTTTTCTCCTTCGATAGAGTTGGATTGGAAGAGTCAACGCATAAACATATGGATAGGGATGCCGATTCAGATGCGGCGTCAAAGGCTCGTTTGAGTGATTCATAAACCCATATTTTATTTTATAATATTTTTTTTTCATTTTATTCTCATTCTCTACCTTTACTTTGTGATTCCATACAATTTTCATATTATTCGATGTTTATTTTTTCATTAGTATGATTTTATTCGTATTTTAATTTTTAAATTAAAGTTGAATTCATTGTTGAATAAATTTATAAACTTATATTTTTCTTTAAATCATATTTATGTACGTTATGTTGAAATTTGACATAAGAGTATTATGTTAAATTTTTAATTTGAATTTAAAACTAATGTTATATTTTTAATTTCACTTGTGTGGGTGGTACATGATTTGATATTTTTACATTACTAGATTTAGCACGGGCCAATATCATGGCTTAGTTTCACCAAATTTTTTCTTGTAAACTTTTATGGAAAAGAAAAATTGTATCACACCCTGCTCCAGAGTTAGAGCATAGACATTAGGTGTAAAACTTTATTTTTTAATTGAAACTAAAATCAATAACAAGGATGTACATAAATGCATGAGATATTTTTTATTTTGTAAGAACAATCTAACTGAAAAAAGGGGCATAGTTACAAATATATAGATTAGATCAAAGGAAAACAACTTAATTGATAAAACTATCATATTTAAGTATTTGTAAACAACTATCTAACGCACCACGTTTTAAGTTCCGCTTCAGGGCTTAAGCATGCCTTTAATAATACTTATTAAAATGTCATAGACAACTAAAATTTCTAACAGTAGAGATCTACTCTTCATGCCATACCAACAATACTTGTACCAAAGGAAATTTCTAAAGGAAGCATGTCATGCTCGTAACATGCTTCAGTTATCACTTTAATTACTTTATATTTAAACTAATAATCATACACCTAAATAGCCTTTAAATGTAATTTCTTTAAAGTCATTAGTCTCGTCATGTGTAAAGAAAGTCTCCATATATCTTTTTCTTGGAGGGGGTGGGGGTTCTCATTAAGAAGTCTAATCTACTTCAATATTAAGATGGATATGACTTATTGTGTTTAATATTCTACTCTAATGAAATAGGGTAAGGAACATGCTACATTCAGCTTCAAGTACATTCTCTCTCTCTCTCTCTTTTTTTTTTTTTTTTCTATTTCCATACCAACTTTATTTTTCTCTATAAGAATTGCATTATCAATTAATCTATAAAAATGTCCAAACCATAGATTGTATCAAATCAACACAACTTCAAAATTTCACAAAAGAATTTGTATAAGATTGTATATTTTAATGCTGAAAAATTATAATTTTTTGGGAAGTTATACCTCATATTTTCTTTATAAATTTTCATTAAAATAAATACAGGAATACTAAGTAGAGATAAATTAAAAAAAGGCCGCATTTTTAGTATCATGAATTTTAAGTGTGAATTCTCATTTTCATGAAACTTTTGATCAATTTCACCTAATAAAGTTGTAATTTAGTCGCGTAAATTTAAATATAATAAAGTAGTACAAGAGGATAAAAGTAACATTGGATATATATTCAGAATAAATTATTGGAGAACTTTCAAAAGGAACCACAAATATTAAGAAATTGATAACATCATCTAACTTTTAGATATATAATATTTTTCTTACAAAGCTCTGAATAATTGATAATAGAAACAATTTATACAAAACACAGACAAATCAAATCAATAACAATTAATAATATGCATTCAGAAAAGGGATATATAACTATTATGTGCATGAGAAAGAAGAGTTTAATGAACTCAACAGAAGCATGTCAGGAAGGGCATCCAAATCTACTCTTTCATAGCTGAACTTCTCTTCTTTATCTTTAACGATCGGAAAGAAATTTGGTCACTATAAGTGTATTTATAACTACCAGATTCATTTCTATTCGTTAAGAAATGGTTGAAAAGTCTTTTTTCTCTGATATACTAGTTAATTAGCCAACATAGATCTAGCCTGAAATAATTACTGCTTGCAACTAACTTTTTTTATAATTACAATTTGAGTTTGTATGGCAAATTGTATAGTGAAATATATCAAATATACAAATACTGCGAATTATATAACGAAATTATACAAATATTACGTGACTTGTATCGTGAAATATACAAACACTGCAAATTATCTAGCGAATTATACAAAAGCTGTGTGCAAATTGTTTAGCGAAATATACACACGCTATATAAAAACTACGGATTGTTTAGTAAATTATACAAACGTTGCGTGAATTGTATAGCAAAATATACAAACACTGCACATTATATAATGAATTATACAAACGTTATGCGCAATTATATAGAGAAATATACAAACGTTATATAAAAACTGCAAACTATACAACCGCTATGCAAAATTGCGAATGGTATAGTGAATTATACCAATGTTGCTTCAAATTGTATAGAGAAAATATATAAATATTGCTATAGCTATAGTTACCAAATGTAAATACTCAAATTATAACTATAGAGTATAATTAAAACATTTTTAAATGACTATATATGAAAATTATCCTGTTTACTTTTTACTAAAAATTACAGAAATACACAACTTATGTTTACATAATTTCATATAATCCGTACTCTTTTAAAAAATTACAAAACTCGCTTAAATAATGTAAAACTGCAACACTTATTGATATAAGTTACAATTCCTACTTCTCCATATATCATAATTAAAATCCCATACTCTAAGAAAAAATGATATTAATTGAAATAACTCTAAAATATATGGAATTCATGTAAAATGCCCTTTTTTATATCACCTAGCTCTTTTGATGGCCCAAGTATACAAGAGTAGAAGAATTAAACCAAAAAGAGCCCATTGCTCAATCACTTAGCCTTTCCTTTAACTAATAGCCAAATAGGAATACAACTAAGCTTTTACATTTGTCTCCAATTTTGTTGGGAAAAAACGTGTCGGAGTTATTTGGATTGACTTATTTTAAATAATATTATATTAAAATAATTTTTAAATTCTTTATACTATATCGATAAAATAAAAAATATTTTTAAAAATTTATTTTAAATTATATAAACATTGCAAGCTTAAGATCTGTTTGGACATACATACATAATTTTCTTTTCCTTGTATTGATAGAGATATTTTCAAAAAAAAAATATTTGATTAACAAATTGTTAAAAAGATTCAAGTTTTAGAATGTGCTGCAAACCAATTTTTCAAAGTAATTTTTTTTTCCTTACAAAATTTGAATTTTTCTTAAGGGAAATATATGTCCAGAAATAAATTTAATCTTTAAGTATAATTTTTCAACTCAATATCAGATTTTTCCAATATAACCCAATAAATAAGTAAAATACATGTCCAAATGCTTTAGTTCAAAATAAATGAATTTTTAGTATTTTTTATGGCCAAAATTAAATAAATTATTTTTAAAGTCCAAGGACGCATTAGTTATTTTTCCGCAAAATTACATTTTTTTCAAATGAGTTTTTCAATTGTCTCTAATTTCATTTACTTTTAATTATTTAATGTCATTAACTAGCTTTCAAAAGAGGTACGCTACACTTTAAAATTTTATTTGTTTTGGGAGGGAATATTTTTCTAAACAAACTGATTTAAAAATGATACTACAAATAGAGAGAAAATTGTCCAATTTACCTATCGACTATACTAAAAATATATTTTATTTATCCAATTTAAAAAATTAAAATACAATTTATCATTTAATTATATTTATTATTAATTATAGTTATTTTTAAATGTATTTATCAAATATTGAGTTTATTATATTTATTAATTGATATAGAAAAATTGTCATCTTATCTATTGCTTCCTAAAACACTTGTCAATTAGGCCGTTCAAAACCGAATTATAACTAATAACTCAAATAAAAAAAATACTATTTATTTATTGATTTTGGATAACTGATTTAGTAATTTCAATAACAATTTTAATAGTCTTTTATATCAGGTTTTTGATTCTTAATTAACAATTTTTCTTAACGTGCTAATTGATGGTTTTATAATAAATTAATAAATTATATTTACACCATTCGAAATATGAAGTTCTTAACTTAGATTTTAGTTTCGTACTTTCATTTTCCACTGTCTTAAACTTTTGGTTAATTTATAAGGTGTCAATTTTTACTTTTGAGCAAAATGTATGTAATATGTCAATTTATGTGCATGTTTTATTCAGTTTGTCTTATTTCTAAGTAATTTTTAATAATAATTAAATTGATATATTAAATATTCTAATACTTTAATATATCTTTATATTAATAATCAATAAATTTTAAAATTAAAATAAATAAATTGATAGGACTTTAATGTCAAGGTGTACAATAAAGATAGACGGAGAAAATATTTGGTTTCAGTTTCTATTTTCCAACACAGATTTTTCTTTGTCGTAAGAGAGAGAAAGAGGGAGCATGTGCGTTGGCATTGAAAGAGAAGAAAGGCACGTGGCAAATAAAAGAAATGGCCAATGGAAGAAGGCGTGACATGTGATGGGCTTCAGGTTTAAAGACTTTTACCCTTTTGGTTGCATGTGAAAAACGAGGGGGGGCCTTTTCTTCTTGTAGTAAATAAAATATTATATGTAGTGTGTCTGTTGCTGTATTAATTTCCACATTTATTGGTTCTACATCACCACTTGTTTCTCGTCAACTTTGTACTTACTTTAAGGGGATGTCGATGGACGGGTGTAGGGTGGGTTGAGTTTAAATCGTAATTTTATTAAATTTTTTTATTTTATGTTGTTTTGTGTGATGATTTTTTTTATTTTTAATCTATTTTGCTCTGTTCTATATAGACCTGTCCTGCATAAACTCATCTTGCTTAAATTTTAAAGTTTTTTCCCATTAATTAACGTCTCAACTATTAATTAATCTTTTTAGTTAACATTTTAACAATTGTGACTTAATCGTTACTTAAAAGTTTCTAGTAACATTTAAACAACCTAACAATTTATCGGACATGTCTAGTTTATAATATAGAAAGTAAAATAAAATTAAAGTCAATATTTCATATAAAAAGTTTATATCTTTGATTTTTACTAATTACAAAAATTCAATTTCATCAAATTCCTTTTTGATTTTTCTAACCCGCAACCCGCAACCCGCCCCAACTCGCATTAGTTTTAAAAATAGTCACTTCAATCTGTCCTGCCCCTCCCTGCATAGCTCTAAACCCGCCCGTACTCGCCCTGCCCACCCCGTTGCCATCATTACTTACACGCATTAAATTACGTACTCGTACATTATTTGGGACAAACATTGTACAATCCAATCAGTATTAATTTCCACATTTATTGGTTCTATATCACCACTTGCTTGTCTTCAACTTTGTTACATGCTTGACGTTGTGACCTGCTGAACACATAGTAACAACTTTACCAATTATTCCAGGACTTTCTTTTCAAGTCCTTCTGAATATGGAATTATTTTTATCAGAAAGCATTTTAATTATCTTTCAAGGAAGAAATTTAACTTCAAAGTGAATTTAAGCCTAATTGAATTTTAATATAAATGCCGAGCATCAGATGTGAAACTTAAGAAAAAAACCGCTACTTGCCTCCAATAACACGTGTGATCCTAGGGGTTTAGCACGAAACCATGGATTAGGACGTGCAAGAAGGATTGTTTGTGGGATGACAAATGTAGTAAATATGTAACATACCATCAAATAATATTGCAAGTTGCCTGATATTTGAAAGACTCAGTCTTCCGCTACTTACCAATATATAGATAGTACTGCCATGTCCGATATATACACTCCGTAAAGAATATTACTTTATTCAAATTGAAAATAATTTATTTTTTAAATTTTTTTTTTACTCTTAATGAAATAATTCTCAGTTATATAAATATTTAAAAATAAATTTTAGATCATAAATTTTGAATTTTTTTTAAATACCGTATCAAATTAAAGAGTATCATATAAAATGAAATGGAGAAAATGTGTATATATATATATATATCTGACTTGTTACTACCTGCATGTGTAGGGTCAAAGACTCTGATAACCTATATCTAGATTCTATTACTATTACTATTTAGTATCAATGCCACTTGCAATTTTATATATTATTACTCCTTTCATCAAGATCCTAGCTGGTGGGTCACACATGATCGTATCATGAGATAAAATGTGACGCCGTTATAAGATTGGTCCAAATATGTCCTTAATACACCGGATCTTTCATGCGCATAGGTAATTTTTATATAGTTCTATGACTATTTATTGTACTATAGTATTAAAATTTAGTTTTTTTCTTCGTACAAAAGGTTTGTATGAATATCATGTTCAGATTAATTTGGTAATGATAGGATATATGCATGAAGTAAATAGTTATCGCAAAAGAAGCATTATCTATAGCGGGAGTTATTACAACCTTATTCCTTTCCTTAAATGATTTGTCGATTGTCAGAATAGTTTCACATAACAAGAGACGAATCAGGATAGTATCCGATGGTTTTTGAATTAAGTAAAAAAGAGATATATTTGAAGTTCGTTTTCTTCATTTGTGCATTTTGTAATCTTTAATTATCTTGGGTCCATCATTCAGGGTAGTGGTGATGTCGACGATGATGTTACACATCGTTTGGGGCAGCATAGACGAAATAGAGGCTTGCCTCTAGAGTACTGTGTGATAAAAAGATACCACCTAAAACAACAACAATAACATACCCAGTGAAATCCCACAAGTGAGGTCTGGGGAGGGTAAGATGTACGCAGACCTTACCACTACCACACAGGTAGAGAGGTTGTTTCCTGGAAACCCTCGTCACAAGATACCACCTAAACTCAAAAGCAATTTTTACAGAATGGTGGTTAGACCGTCTATGCTATATGGGGTGGAGTGCTGCACATGTTCAAAAGATGCAGGTCGCGAAAATGAGAATGTTGAGGACACGACCTTAGATAGAAAGGAGTGGAGGTCGCATATTAGGGTAGAAGACTAATAGACTAGTAGGGGAAGGTTGATCTATGACCTTGTGATATAGTAGGTTAGTAGGAGTAGTCGTTTCTTTATTTTCAGTGTTGTCATTATCCGTCTTATATTTTTTACTTTTATCGTATTTACATACTATCAATTGCTTTTCATTATTAGTTGTTTTCCTTTTTCTTTTCTTTTCTCTTTTTTCCATATTTAGTATCTTATGCTTATGGGGCTTAATTTTTGAGACGAGGGTTTTCCGAAAACAACATCTCTATCTCTATGATGTAGTGGTAAGGTCTGCGTACATTCACCTTCCTCAGACACCACTTGCGGGATTCCATTGGGTATGTTGTTGTTGTTGTTAAATTCTATATATTTTAATATTTTTAAAAAATATATTTTATTTTATTTTATTCTCATTCGCTATCTTTACTTTGTGATTCCATACAATTTTCATATTATTTTTATTTGGTATGTTGTTGTTGTTGTTAAATTCTATATATTTTAATATTTTTAAAAAATATATTTTATTTTATTTTATTCTCATTCGCTATCTTTACTTTGTGATTCCATACAATTTTCATATTATTTTTATTTATTATTCTATGTTTATTTTTTTCATTAATATGATTTTATTAGTATTCTAATTTTTAAATTAAAGTTGAATTCACTGTTGGATAAATTTATAAACTTATGTTTTTCTTTAAATCATATTTATGTACGTTATGTTGAAATTTGACAATAAGAGTATTATATTAAATTTCTATTTTGAATTTAAAACTTATGTAATATTTTAAATTTCATTTGTGTGGGCAGTATTTGACTTGATATGTTTACATTACTCGTGCCCAATATCATGGTTTAGTTTCACCAAATTTTTTATTGTAAATTTTTGTGAAAAAGAACAATTGTATCAAACACCCTGCTCCAAAGTTAGAGCATAACATTTGGTGTAAAACTTTATTTCTTAATTGAAACTAAAATCAATAATAAGGATGTACATGAGATATTCTTTGATTTTTAAGAACCATCTAACTGAAAAAAAAAAAAGGCATGGTTAGAAATATATAGATTAGATCAAGAAGTCTCGTCTACTTCAATATTAAGATGGATAAAGAAAGTTATACCTCATATTTTGTTTATAAATTTTTATTAAAATAAATAAACGAATACTAAGTCGAGATAAATAAAAAAAAAAGGCCGCATTTTTAGTACCATGAATTTTAAGTGTGAATAAAAGTGTTTTCATGAAACTTTTGATGAATTTCATCTAATAAAATTATAATGTAGTCACGTAAATTCAAATATAATAAAGTGGTACAAGAGCATAGAAGTAATATTGGATATATATTCAGGATAAATTACGTGAAAACTTTCAAAGATTTAGAGCTCTACTTCTATGAGTCAATACCAACCTATCACCTTGTGTAGCTCTGTATACAAATTCTTGTGTGGTATGATGTTATTCATGTAATTGATTATGTTATCACTTGTGAGTTGTGGCTTGTGATTTGATTTTTTGATATGCGGAAAAACTATCTCTAGTATGTATTATGTGTTGTTGGGCTGGGCTGATTTTTTCTGTGCAAGTTGTAGTTGTGGAGGTCGGTTGGGATGAAAGGAGTTTGTGTATTCTACTAGACTTATTCTGTTATGTTAGTTGACTTGTTGGGTACCGGGTTGTTTTTGGTACTCACCCTTGCTTCTACACTTGTGTAGGTTCAGAGCCCAGACAGTGAGTAGTATTTTTTCTTGATCATCCAAGGCTTCCCAGGAGATTTAGAGAGGTAGCTGTTGTCATCTGGCTGACTCTCTTGATCCTATTTCTTTTCTGTTTTGGTCTATTCGAGAAGAATGGTAGTTCAGACATGTAATTCTTTTGATTTCTATATTGCTATTGGCTTGCACTCGTGACAACCAGTCCTTGGGAAGTGTTTAAGTTTGTAAAGATTTTCAGTTTTAGTTACCTATCTTAGTTAGTTATTTCCGCGCGTTGTTTCTGTTTCTCGTTGGGTTTAAGCTTACTTATTCTGGTGGGATTAAGCAAGTGCCATCACATCCATTTTTGGGTCATGACGACATAACTCTTTATAAAAAGAAGCTCATGTATAGCTGTAGTTGAGTGAAGATTGTTTACTTTCATTATCAGCTGAAGCAACTACAAGGTTTTTATTGTTCGTATTCTCCCTCACTCAGTCAATGAGGCAGTAGCTTTATTTGTCATGCCTTCAAGAAGCATATTCGAGCATAGATGCCACACAATCTATTTATTTTTTTGTAAAATAAAACTCCTTTTAAGATCAAAATATATATTTGTTCTTCCTCTGAAGTTTCTTTAGATTTGTCACAGCTACATATATAGCTCTTTTGTGTTCTAAGACATTACCCACCTTTATCACATCCCCAGGTCAAATTCAAAATTTAAGATTGAAAGATCACTAAGATATAAACACTTTAATTAAAAGAGTGAACTCATAACACTCAAATAAAAGAATAAAAAAGACTAACACTGAAAAATGAAAAATGAAAGACCCACCAAAATCCCCAAATATACAACGCCACATACAAATTGCAAGCTCATATACAATGTATGTACCTTCCTATTGTTTTGATACATAACTTCACTTCTTTGTGTCTCTAAAGTATTAACATACTCTAATTCATTTCTTACTTTAGGGATGGATGAAACAATTGAAAAGTCTCCTAATGCACATAGAACTTTATTGGGAGTTCAAGTGAAATAAATGGGCAAGGATGACAAAAAGATTGATGCATGTAATTTTTGAGTAGCTCATATTGAGAGGTAACTCCTCAATTCCCAGTAAACTATAAGATTTCTGTTTGACGCGTACTTAATTTTTAAATCAATGGTCATTTTATTTTCGATAATTGTCATTTCAATGTTTGGCGATTTTAGTTTTTTTTTTTATCACTCTGTAATCTGCTTTCAATTTTCATTTCTACTTGAATTTTCATCTCTCTCAGAGAGTTTCTAAAATTTTTTATGTACTTATCTTCTTAACTCTTTCAATGCAATTCATATAGCTATAATTTTAGGTATTCAAAGAGCTAAGGAGAAAGATTTTTTATCTTCTAGCATATCAACCTATTATCCTTCACATGAGAACTAAAAGCAGAAGTCATGATGTTATACTCTTAAATTGAATTTTTACACTACCCGAGCTATCATAATTTTTTTTTTGGTACAAAATCAATCCACGTAAATTTTCATAATGTTAATTTGAAAATAAAAAATTTGCACTCTTCGAGAATTGAATTTCTCTAAATATCTAAGCTGCCAAACTGTTTTGTTTGATATGAGTGAGGCAACATGAAATTGTTACTACTAATGCTACTAAATAGAAGAGCCAAGCCAAAGGACGACTAACTTATGATTTTGAATTTCAGCTTATAAATCACTTTCAAAAGCCAATCCAAACACCTCGAAGTCTAGTATTTTCTTTCTTTCTTTACTTGAGCTTTTTCCCTTTGAATTTTTGATAAACTTTCTTCTGTCAATGATGTGGGGAAAAGTTCACCAATTAAGTGACTCATGGCTCAATCAACAAAAAAATTCTAGGTGACAATCCCTTAGATCAGATGAAAAAGAGTTCATGATCCATGAGGTTACCATGTCATCACATCTTTTCCATTGTACAAATCCTGAATCATCTGGACTTAGTCTCACAACTTCCCCATTGACAAAACCTATTTTGTTCTTAACAGATAGAGCCCTAAGAACTGCTCTTCTTCAGGATCTATATCCAGATCCATCAAACACTGATGGAAGTAAGGTTGTGCTGGTATTTTCAGTAGGATGTAGATATAAAGGATTTGTGATATCCATTCTGACTCTAGATGCAGTGGTAGTGTTTGCGCTATTATTATTAGTTTGAGCATTAGCCATTGACAAAGAATAAGAGGAAAAATAAGTTAGATTTCAATGTAAACTAATAGAGAGATAACAAGAATAACAACAAATGCAAATTAACAACAAAATGTAATTTGCAGAACCGCAACAAATGCATTACAACAGTACATGTAATTTGCACTTCAGTTTTGAGTGCAAGCCAATTGAGGATGAATGAAATGAGCTCAGGATAACCTAGCTCTGATACCATGAGAAAAATCTAGCAATCTAGATTGATTTCCTCCATTAATGGAGATATGGTTCAGAGAAATGGAAGATGAAAATGTAGAGTATGAGGGAATTTTGTAAAATTCTCATTATTTGAAAGAATAACTTACTACAAGATGATATATATATACAATCACACTAATCATGTGATGGAACATTCTAGTAACTCTTCTTACTAACTAGTAACAAACTTAACCAACTACGTAACTACTTAACTAATTTCAACAAACTAACTACTTGCTTAACTAACCGATCATGTACCAATAATGATTATTAGTGTATAATCTTATCAAAACTATAAGACTTTTGTTTGGCGCGCAATTAATTTTCAAATCAATGGTCATTTTATTTTCGTTAATTGTCATTACAATGTTTGTTGATTTTAGTTTTTTTTTTATCGCTCTGTAATTTGTTTTTAATTTTCATTTCTACTTGGATTGTCATCTCTCTCAGAGAGTTTCTAGACTTTTTTATACACTTATCTTCTTAATTCTTTCAATGTAGTTCATATACTTATATTGAAAGAGCATATCAATCTATGATCTTTCACGTGAGAACTAAAAACAGAAGTCTTGATATTGTACTCTTAAATTGAATTTTTACAGTAGCCGAGCTATCATAATTCTTTTTCGGTACAAAATCAATTCACATAAATTTTCATAATTTTAATTTAAAAATAAAAAATTCGAACTCTTCAAGAATTGAATTCTCAAATATCTAAGCTGCCAAACTATTTTGTTTGATATGAATGAGGCAACATGAAATTATTACTACTAATACTACCAGATAGAAGAGCCAAGCCAAAGGACGACTAATTTGTGATTTTGGCTTTTAGCTTATAAATCACTTTCAAAAGTCAATTCAAACACCTCGAAGTATAGTATATTATTTCTTTCTTTACTTGAACTTTTACCCTTTGAATTTTTGATAAACTTTCTTCTGTCAATGATGTGCAGAAAAGTCTACCAATTAAGTGACTCATGGCTCAATCAACAAAAAATCTTAGGGGACAATCCTTACTTATCATCCCATTTTTAGCATATGGTTATGCTATTATATAAAACACTACAACAGACAACAAACAACTCTTAGCAATATGTTCGGCCTTTATAATGACCCTCCTCACTATATAGTTTTCGATTAAATCATTAGAAGAATTGGACAAATTAAATCACAAATCAACCATCCAAAAGTCAAACAACATTAAAAAAAAAAAGATAGCACCTAAACCAACAATATTTTTTCAATTTAGTTTATTATTTTTACCCGATATATGCACAGCCCTATTGTCACTCATATTATCAATTGATCATAATAAAAGAGTTCACCAACCAAGAAAATGTAATTCATTATTCATTTAGCTTCCAGAAATTTATAGTAATACTCAATTAGTCAGCGGAGAAAATAATGACTGTTTTCAATGAACAGCTTCTCACTTATGCTTCTTAAAGAAAAAAAAAAATCAATTGTGTAGATGTTCAAACTTACATGTTATTGCAAATACTTTATACCATCAAAGTTTTCAGCCGAGACTTAGAATGAGCTCAATCAAGAACTATGTGTGCTCGAAGGAAAACTGGGATTAGTTCATCTTATCAAGCATTAAAAGACTAATATATCAAAATTTCTTTCTTACTCTATCAAAGTAGGAGCAAAGCATTATTGAATTCTCTCTTTACTAACTAAAGACGATTGCTCATTAGTCAAACAATATTAAAATCGAGAATGAAAAAAATTGATGGAATATGAAATTAAAAGTTTAATCTTTTTCAGCCATACAAGCTATATGCATAATAATATCACTATAGGACAAGAACGACAAGGAATTCGGTCATGAAATAGGGGATTTTTGTTGGGGAAAATGAAAATTGGGGATCATAGGGGAATTTAAGGTTTTTTTAAAAAAAAAATCAGTCATTATAAGGGATTTTCAAGTTTTAAAAAAATTAAAAAAAATATTTTTTTTGCCACGGGAAAATTGTAGCTAATAAAAACTAAAAATAAATTGTGGCTAATAAATAATAAAAATAATGTTATTTAGCCAAGGTTGAACCGTGGCTAAATAGAAAAAATCATGGCTAAATAAGCTAATTAGGATACATTTCATCGTATTATCATATTTGAAATTAGAGAAAATTACGTGGATCAACAAACATATACTAGTTAATTAGCTAATATAGCTATAGAGTGAAATAATTATGACTCACTACTAACATCTTTGTTTAATTACCGTTTGAGTTTGTACGACAAATTGTATAGTGAACTATATCAAATGTACAAACACTACAAATTATATATCGAACTATACAATGAATTATACAAATGTTGTGTGAAGTGTATCGTGAAATATACAAACATTACAAACTATATAGTGAATTGTACAAAAATTGCGAATTATATAGCAAAATATACAAACGTTGCGCGAATTGTATAACAAAATATACAAACACTGCACATTATATATTGAATTATACAGATATTGTGCGCTAATTATATTGCGAAATATATAAACGCTGTATAAAATTTGTGAATTATACAACCGCTATACAAAAATTGTTGGTAAAGTAAATTCTATCAATGTTGTGCAAATTGTATAGCGAAATATATAAATACTCAAATTATACCTGTAAAGCACAATTAAAATATTTTGAAATGACTATATGTGAAAATTATCGCGTTTACTTTTTAGGAATAATCACCTAACTATACTCACTTATTTACTATTATTTTCTACCATTTCAAAATATCGCAAGAATTCCTCTTTTTCCTCTAAAAACCAACTCAACCGTATACATAATTTCAAATCCCTAAAATAGAAGATTTTCTCTTTCTATTGTCATTCCCTCAATATCATCCTATTTTCTCCCCTAAAATCATGACAGGAGCTTTGCAGTTTTTAATTTCAATTTTTTTCCTCTTTACTATCAACTGTGTTGTCAACTTCTTATGCACGTTAATTCGTCTTCTTCAGCTTTTCTTTTTGCTTATTGTATACATATAAATTGGTATACATAAATATCGTGTTACAACTTTTGAAATTTTCATATCAAAAGCCCAGAATTCCTGGCAATCAACCCCCAGTCGAAGATTTAATCAATGTTGAATAGACATGTAGTAATCGTAGGACAACTTTAATATACTTTATGTTTTTGAGACAATATATTTTTGGCTAAAGTTGTCAGCACTCTTTTGATTAAAACTATTTATGTATCAGGTTCGTTAAAATTCACTAACTAGATATGCAATATAAAGATATTGTGTTTATCAAGATGCATTAATGTGTGTGTGTGTATATATATTTTGTATCTCATTCAAGGTTCCAGATACAATTTATCACAAATGATTGAGTTCACTCTATTGCATTCCTCATCATGTATTAATGTATCATAAATATTGGCTAAGTATTTATTTTGTAAATTATACACAACCCCTAATGTCCTTATTTATTTTGACTCAGTCACTTGAGGTTATTATGTAGGCTGCATATGATGTATTTGATTCATTATTTCAGGCCCGCCAAGTAATTTTTCGTCTAACATCTCTCTTGTACATGTGACAAAAAATGAAATAAGTGAAAATATTGTATCAAACACATTTCAAGAAGATGCTGATACAAGAATTTTCTACTTTCATCAATACTTTTTCTTTTGAATAGACAAAAGAAGCTGAAAAACTTTCCTTTTTTTCTTTGTGGATTTTGAATTTTGAAAGGCTATTACAAATGAAAAAGTTTCACATGTATGAATTTTAGGCACACCTGATTATAATTTTGATTTTTTTCCAAATTTTAACTCAAGTGAAACTGCTATTTAATGAGGCGAAATTTTATATCCGAATAGTGAATTAATGTATATGTGCACGCTTAAAAAGAGTGTTAGTCTTTTATGATGTGTTATTCATAAAATTTTTACTACTTCTTATATCACCTAGCTCTTTTGATGGCCCAAGTTTACAAGAGGAGAAGAATAAAACCAAAAAGAGCCCATTGCTCAACCACTTAGCCTTTCCTTTAACTAATAGCCCAATAGGAACGCCACTAAGCTTTTACATTTGTTCTCCAATTTTGTTGGGAAAAAACGTGTAAGAGTTATTTGAATTGGTTTATTTTAAATAATTTTATCTTAACATAACTTTTAAACTTTTTGTACTATATTGATAAAATATTTTTCTTAAAAAATATATCAATAAAATAAAAATATTTTAAAATATTTATTTTAAATTATACAAACGTGCCAAGCTTAAGATCCGTTTGGACATGCATACATAATTTTCTTTTCCTTGTATTGATAGACGTATCTTCAAAACAATTTTTATTAACAAATTGTCAAAAGATTCAACTCCAACTTCAAGTTTTAGTATGTGTTGCAAACCAATATTTCAAATAATTTTTTTTTTCTCTTAGAACTTTAAATTTTTCTTAAGGGAAATATATGTCTAGAAACTTTAATTTTTAAGTATGATTTTTCAGCTTAATATCCAATTTTTACTAATTTTCAAATATTACCCAATAAATAAGTAAAATATATGTCCAAACGCTTTAGTTCAAAATAAATAAATTATGTTTTATGATCCAAATTAAATAAATTATTTTAAAGTCCAAGGATGCATTAGTTATTTTTCCCCCAAATTACATTTTTAAAAAATGAGTTTTTCAATTGTCTCTGATTTTAAGAATATTTTGAAAAACGTAAAATAATAATATTTACAAAATTACCTTGTAATTAATTAATGCCATTAATTAGATTTGAAAAGAGGTATGCTACAGTTAAATTTTTTATTTTTTTTGGAGGGAATATTTTCTAAACAAACTGATTAAAAATGATACTACAAATAGAGAGAAAAGTGTTCAATTTATTTGTCGACTATACTAAAAATATATTTTATTTATTCGGTTTAAAAAATTAAAACACAATTTATCACTTAGTCTACCTTTGTTATTAATCAAAGTTATTTTCAAATGTATTTATCAACTATTGAATTTATTATATTTATTGATGGGTATAGTAAAATTGTCTATTGCTTCTTAAAGATCCTGTCAAATTGGGCCGTTCAATACTGAATCGAAACTAATAACTCAAATAAATTTTTTTTTTATTGATTTATCTATTTTGAATTATTGATTTAGCGATTTTGATAATAAATTATATTTACACCAGTCCATACATAAGTCCTTAATTTCGACTTTAGTTTTCGACTATCTCAAACTTTTGGTTATTTTATAAGGTGTCAGTTTTTCGGAAATAAGCTCTCTATCTCTATGAGATAGGGTAAGGCCTGGGTACATTTTGTCCTCCTTAGACCCCACTTGTGAAATTCTACTGAGTATGTTGTTATTATTGTACAAGGTGTCATTTTTTACTTTTGAGCAAGATGCATGCAATCTGTCAATTTATGTGCTTGCTTCATTCAGTTTGTCTTGTTTCTAAGTAATTTTTAATAATTTTTTTAATAATAATTAAACTAATAAATTAATTTTTTTAATAATTTTATAATAATTTAATATATTTATAAATTAATAATCAATAAATTTTAAAATTAAAATAAATAAATTGATAGGACTTTAATGTCAAGGTGTACAATAAAGATAGACGGATAAAATATTTGATTTCAGTTTCTATTTTCCAACACAGATTTTTCTTTGTCGTAAGAGAGAGAGAGAGGGAGCATGTGCGTTGGCATTGAAAGAGAAGAAAGGCACGTGGCAAATAAAAGAAATGGCCAATGGAAGAAGGCGTGACATGTGATGGGCTTCAGGTTTAAAGACTTTTACCCTTTTGGTTGCATGTGAAAAACGAGGGGGGGCCTTTTCTTCTTGTAGTAAATAAAATATTATATGTAGTGTGTCTGTTGCTGTATTAATTTCCACATTTATTGGTTCTACATCACCACTTGTTTCTCGTCAACTTTGTACTTACTTTAAGGGGATGTCGATAGACGGGTGTAAGGTGGGTTGAGTTTAAATCGTAATTTTATTAAATTTTTTTATTTTATGTTATTTTGTGTGATGATTTTTTTTATTTTTAATCTGTTTTGCTCTGTTCTATATAGACCTGTCCTGCATAAATTCATCTTGTTTAAATTTTAAAGTTTTTTCTCATTAATTAACGTCTCAACTACTAATTAATCTTTTTAGTTAACATTTTAACAATTGTGACTTAATCGTTACTTAAAAGTTTCTAGTAACATTTAAACAACCTAACAATTTTCGGACATGTCTAGTTTATAATATAGAAAGTAAAATAAAATTAAAGTCAATATTTCATATAAAAAGTTTATATCTTTGATTTTTACTAATTACGAAAATTCAATTTCATCGAATTCCTTTTTGATTTTTCTAACCCGCAACCCGCCCCAACTCGCATTAGTTTTAAAAATAGTCACTTCAATCTGTCCTGCCCCTCCCTGCATAGCTCTAAACCCGCCCGTACTCGCCCTGCCCACCCCGTTGCCATCATTACTTACACGCATTGAATTACGTACTCGTACATTATTTGGGACAAACATTGTACAATCCAATCAGTGCTCCGTTCTTAATCAGATTTTCGAGGCCGAGTCTTTTCGAATATGGAATCATATTTATCAGGCAACATTTTGATTATCTTAGTACATTTTTGGGACAAACAATGTATAATTCAGTAAGTTCTCCGTTCTTAATTAGAGGTTTTGATGTCAATTTTTTTTAATAAAACGACAAGTTTGGTGTACAAAAGTTTCTACTATGCGCAGAACTCGAGGAAGGGCTCGACCATAAGGGTCTATCGTATGCAACCTTATCTTGCATTTCTGGCATAGACTATTTTAATGCTTGAATCCGTGACCTTCTGGTTACGTAGCAGCAACTTTATCAGTTACCCCAAGGCTCTCCTTCCAAGTCCTTCTGAATATGGAATCATTTTTATCAGAAAGCGTTTTAATTATCTTTCAATGAAGAAATTTAACTTCAAAGTGAATTTAAGTCTAATTGAATTTTAATATAAATGCCGAGCATCAGATGTGAAACTTAAAAAAAAAAAAAAAACCGCTACTTGCCTCCAATAACACGTGTGATCCTAGGGGTTTAGCACGAAACCATGGATTAGGACGTGCAAGAAGGATTGTTTGTGGGATGACAAATGTAGTAAATATGTAACATACCATCAAATAATATTGCAAGTTGCCTGATATTTGAAAGATTCAGTCTTACGCTACTTTCCAATATATGGATAGTACTGCCAGGTCCTATATATACACTCACTTCGTACTATTTTAAGTGTTACCTTTTTTTAAAAAAAAATTCAAAAATATTATTTTATTTAAATTGAAAATAATTTATTTTTAAAATTCTTTTTTTACTTTTAATGAAATGATTTTCAGTCATATAAATATTTAAAAATAAATTTTAGACCATAAATTTTGAAAATCTTCTTTTTTTTAAATACTGTATCAAATTTAAAGATCATCATATAAAATGAAACAGAGAGGATATATATATCTGACTTGTTACTACCTGCACGCGTAGGGTCAAGACTCTGATAACCTATATCTAAATTCTATTACTATTATTATTTAGTATCAATGCCACTTGCAGTTTTATATATTATTACTACTTTCGTCAAGATTCTAGTGGGTCACACATGATCAGATCATGAGATAAAATTTGACGCCATTACAAGATTGGTTCAAATATGTCCTTAATTTACTGATTTTTCATGCGCATAAGTAATTCTTATATAGTCCTATGACTATTTATCGTACTATAGTATTAAAATTTAGCTTTTTCCCTTGTACAAAAGGTTCTTATGAATATCACGTTCGGATTAATTTTGTAATGATAGAATATATGCATGAACTAAGTAGTTATCGCAAAAGAAGCATTATCTATAGCGGGAGTTATTACAACCTTATTCCTTTCCTTCAATGACTTATCGATTGTCAAAATAGTTTCACAGAACAAGAGATGAATCAGGATAGTGTTTGATAATTTTTGAATTAAGTAAAAAAGAGATATTTGAAGTTCGTTTTCTTCATTTGTTCATTTTGTGATCTTTAATTATCTTGGGTCCATCATTCTGACAATATCGACGATAATGTCACACATTATATTGGGGTAGCATGGACAAAATAGAGGTTTACCTCTGGAGTATTGTGTGATAAAAAGATACCACCTAAACTCAAAGACAATTTTTACAGAATGGTGGTTACACTATCTCTGCTATATGGGTGGAGTGCTGGCCAATTAAAAATTCACATGTTCAAAAGATGCAGGTCGCGGAAATGAGAATGATGAGATGAATGTGTGGACATATCAGGAGTGATAAAATTAGGAATGAGACCATCCGGGAGAAGCTAGAGATGGCCCCTGTGGCTGACAAGATGAGGGAAACGAGACTGCGATGGTTTAGAACATGTGCAGAGGAAAAGTACCGATGTTCCTATTAGGAGGTGCAAGAGGTTGAATTTAGGAGTTACACGGAGGGGGTAGAGGTAGACCGAAGAAGTATTGGGGGGAGGTGATAAAAAAAGATATGACAAAATTTTATCTCACCGAGGACATGACCTTAGATAGAAAGGAGTGGAGGTCGCGTATTAGGGTAAAAGGCTAATAGGGTAGGTCAATGAATGACCTTGTGGTATAGTAGGTTAGTAGGAATATTCATGTCTATATATCCTGTGTTATTATTATTCGTTTTATATTTGTTTACTTTTATCGTATTTACATGCTATTATCTGCTTTCATTATTAGTCGCTTTTCTTTCTTCCTTTTCCGTTCCCTTTTTCTCCATATCTAGTATCATCTACTTATGAGGCTCGATTTTGAGACGAGGATTTTACAAAAACAACCTCTCTGTCTCTATGAGGTAGTGATAGATTCCACTTGTGAGATTCCACTAGATATGTTATTGTTGTCTCTTTATTTGTGCATTTTGTAATCTTTTTTATCTACATAACTTGTGGATTGAATATGAGCCACGCTTTTCCGACGATAGATGAATCATTATCGTAACTTTAACAAAAATTCTATCAGTTGGAATGGCTATTACATGTCAAAAAGAGAGAGTATTTGTTTATTTCAAATATTACATGCCAGCTAACACGTCAATATGTATATGATGATTTGAGAATGCTTCATTGGCTTAACTATTTTCAATGCAACATGGGGGATTACAATTTACTAAGCCAATGCTACTTGTGTTTTTTATCAGCAAATTGGTTTGTTCTGCTCAATGGCAAGTTTTATGGATTTTTCCCACTGTGACTGTGGGGAGCTTAGCTAGCCTCAACCAAGGGACCCTTTCTCTGTTTCACATATCCAGTGTCTTTACAAAATATATATATATTCTTAGGGGTGCCATTCGGTTCTTCGATTTTGATTTTAACAAAGTGAACCATGTTTAAAATTTGTTGGCATGTCGAAGACTAGTTGTTTTGATAATGACAAAGTGAACCAAGTTCAGATTGTAGAACGAGAAGATGAATGAAAGGGTGGAGAACGCTATGAAGACATCCCAAAAAAGAAGTGAGTCGAATATAGTGAACCAGGTTCACCAGGCAAAAGGTGAATAAGAGAAAAGAACCGGGAAAAGAAGAAAACCTTGTGTGACGTTAATAGACTCCTAAATAAGGTAAATAAGGATTCTGGCCAAGAAAAGTACTTTGAATAGAACTCCTCTAATATGAACTATATAAGAATCAATGAAACCCTAAAGAGTAGCTTTTGCACCATGTAAACATTGACGATTCAACAGCAAACAAGGAGCAATCATCGAGCAACACTTGGAAGAAAGAAGATTTAGAATTAGAATTTTTTTCTGAAATTTTAGAGGTATCGAATAAATGTGTATGTCCACCAAGAGTACTTGACCATACAGAAATATACCTATTTTTATCGATCTCTGTTAACTGGAAACTAATTAATTATATTAAATTATGTGATATCTTATCATCTCTGATGATTAATCAACAAGTCGAATTGTGCCTCTACATCTAGCATTGAATAGATCTCATATTTCAATATAATCTATTGATTATTAGGCCAAATCCTTAAATGCCATGATTTTTTTTATTATTGTACTTCTTTCGTCTATTTTTACTTGTCCGCTATTGACTTGATACAAAGATTAAGAAGTAATAAATGATAGAGGTGATTTCACCAAATCACTTTTTAAGTATAATAAATACAATGTCTTGAAAAACGTAATAAGAAAAAGGGCATAATTAATGATAAGTGTAAATTAGGAACAAAATGTAGAATTATCTCTTGATTTTATAAATTGGACAAATATTATTGGCCACGGCTAAGTTCACAAGTTAGAGACAAGTGAATTCGAACCGTTGACATCCACCTGCAGGGCAAACCACTGCCTCTCAGGTCCCCCGACTGATTCTACCATAGAGGCCAACGACAGACAATAATTCTCCCCCACCCAACTTTAATTAGGGGGGGGGGGGGAGTATTGTCTGTGATATGATTTCCGACATTTGAATTTCAAGAGAAAGGAGTCCAAAGTTTACTACTTCTGTCCCATATTACATGAACACTTTTCATTTTATACGATGATTAAGAAATCATTAATACACTAGTGAACTTTACCATTTTATCCTTTTTTTGTAGCAATGTACATTAAATTAATTTAAAAAAAATATACAATAAATATAGGAATAATTTACTCTTTGAATGTGAAAGTAATTAATCAACCTCTTGAAATTTTCAAATATTATATTAATAATGGGGTAAAATGAAAAAAAAAAATTAATTCTATCCTAATTTAATAAGTGCCTATATAATATGAAACAAATATTTATAATAAAATATTCATGTAATATGAGACAAAAAAATATAATGAAAAAGTAAAGATGAACGGAGAGAGTAACTACTAAAATGTCTTCTAAAAAGTCTAATTAATTGATGATGTTCTTGAGAATTAATACACTTTTTCACTCTTTTTTAATGCTAAGTTCAACTCAATGTCCAAGTAATTTCGTTTCGTTTGATTTTAGCCATTGCAGGAGATTGTCTTTTATATGGACTTATTACGAGAGCCCATGCAATAATATTAATTTTTATAGTAATTAATTTTTTTTGTATGTAAATAATATTTTTATTATTGTATTAAAAGTGAGGTAGAAAATAAATTATAAGTCATTTTTAAAATTGAAACATTACTTCAAATAAAAATGTTGATTTTTTTAAATCAAACCTAAATTTTCAAGTAAAGTGAAATTTATTCTGAAAAAGTATGAATCATAATTTTTACAATCAAATAGATAATTTAGGAGTGAAAAAAAAAACAGCAATTACACAAACTACTTTTTGCCTTTTCCATGTCAACAACAACAACAACAAAAAAATTATTATCAAGAGAATTTTTTCTCCTATACTTAAACTTAACAGTAATTATTTGTTTCTCAAATAATTTTTAAAAAATGTAAAATTATACAACAATTAATTCAAAAATTGAAATAAAATATTTATATTAATTACTAATTTAAAAGATATGTAAAATTAAAAAAAATAAATTAATGAAAACAAAATAAATAAGTATAAAATATAAATAGATCCCACAAAATATTTTTAAGGACTTAAAAAGGGAAGCCAACACAAGCAGCTATATTGATGAAGTGTTATTTGTTTTCACATTTCTTATAAGTAAAAAATTAAATAATTTCATCATTTACAATTTCTTATAAGTGAAAAATACTTACAATTTGCGAGAGGAGGTGAATAAATTTTGGTAAATCTCTCTGGATAAGAACTGTTATTCTGTTTATGTGCTTATCCATCAATAACATAATTAATAATGAAGAATCACTTTTAAAACTTTACAATATTATACTCTCAAAGAGATTAAATTTTAAGGGTAAACTAATTTTTTTAAAATTAATTTTATCTTAATTTTATAAATTAATAAATATTTTAATAATATAAATAAGTAATATGAAACCAACGGCGTTGCCTAAATTATATGGCCGGAGAAGTCAATATATTATTATTTGTCCCAGTATTAATAGAATGTACTTTAGAAGAAAAAAAAAACAATCTAAATTGACAAAATACATTTTTTCGTCCCATTTTAATTATCAAAATAAAGTTTTGTATGAACCTTAAAAATAATTTATAAAAAGTACAGTTTAACTAATTTTAATCCTATTAAAATGGTTGAAATTTTTTAACAGTTACAAAAATAAAATTTTCACATTTTAGAATAATTTAATTATTAAGAGTAAAATTGAAAAAGTGATTAATTATTTTAATATACTTGACAAGTAACAAGGACGGAGGGAGTATTGTTTTAATTCTCGGGCGTTCATTATTAAAAAAAATGTTAGTTAATTGAAAATTTTCAGTATGATTAGTCTTAAAAATATTTTAATTAAATTAGTTAGAAAAGAAAGAAGCTCAACAACAATACTTAATATTTCAATAAAAAATTATTTTTCATCACACGTATTTTGTGAAGTGATTTAATTAAAAATATTATTGTTTGCTAATAAATTTTAATGTGATAGAAAATAAATTACAATTACAAATAAAATATGAAGAAACATAATTTTATTTGTGGATACAAACTTGTTGCTCCCTTAATTCTTCCCTTATAAGATTTCTTCATTATTCGAGGGCCGTTAGTGACGTATTTCTCAAATGTAGGATGACTTTGACCTCCTCAAGTCTTAGTTTGATCTCTTGATCTCTTCATGAATATCCTCAAATTTATGGGATATTTGAGATGTCTTTTCAGGGGAATATAATACTTTTTATATAGATATGGATTAAGATTTAGGGTGTAGTAATCTCCAAAATAGAACTTATCTTATAGAATCCTACAAAATTTCAACATCTACAATTATATTTTATGACATAAATTTTTTATTAATTCGTGATCGAAAAAATCATATATTTTTTGTTGTATTGCTTTGAAGGATAGCACATTGTTTTTCTAGGGATTCATTTATTGGAGAGAGAGTGAAAGAGAGATCAAGGCATCGTTAGTGGAAAATTGGAAATTGAACCATTTCAACCTTTCTGGTCATAGTTCATGTATGAGAATTAATTCCATTTGATATATTTATTTAAATAAATATCTGATAAAATTAAATAATTTTTTTAAAAATACTATGGATTATAATTTAGTGGTAATATTGTGAATTTATTTCTTATTATGTTTTAAGTCCTCATGTTTGCTTCAGAGGAAAAGTCTATTTTTTTAACGTCAACCTACGACTATTATTTTAATTAAAAAAAAAAAAAGAGTATCAGATTTGTAAAATAAACTTAAGTGGGCATAAATGATTTTATTCGTTCATTTTTTATTTACTTTTTAAAAATATATTGGAATAAATTGACATGTCATATAGAATCTTTTTAGTGCTATTTTTAGTTTGTGATGTTGATAAATAAATAAATGCAAAGTCAGCTGTGTCTTTTTATACCACGATGACACGTCAATAAGAACATCAACTTTTAGTATATTTTGTTTCCAACTGTACTTTTCCCTACTTAATTTAACTAATTTAGGAAGAATCTTAATTTGGAACGAGTAATGCAAGTGGGTGTTCAGACATAAATTTTATTTTTTTTTTAAAAAAATTTAGTACTCTTCTTATTTAAAAAAGAATAATTTAATTTAATTTATTATGAAATTTAAAAAATAAATAAAGTTTTTTAATTTTGAGGTTGTAGATTCAAATTATGTCAAATGCATCAAATTATTTTTTTAATCTTGTGGCTTTTAAAATGTTATGTGAAAGTTGAAATTAAAATATTGCTAAAAAGGGAAAATATGTTATTTTTGGAAATAGATTAAAATGGAAAATAGGTCATATTTTTGAAACAGAAGGAATATTTATTTTAAAATTAATGATAATATTTAAAATAATATATAAATTAAAATTATTATTAAATTTGTGTAAATAATTTGAAATGAAATTGTGAGACTAGCTTTTTGAAAATTTTCAAATTCCAAAAATTTTTCAGAAGGAATATTTATTTTAAAATTAATAATAATATTTAAAATAATATATAAATATAAATTAAAATTATTATTAAATTTGTGTAAATAATTTGAAATGAAATTGTGAGAATAGCTTTTTGAAAATTTTCAAATTACAAAAAAGTTCACATTCAACTTCAATTTTCGTAAGCTCTGACAATTTTATATTTCAAATAATTTTTTTTTTTTAAATTTATCCATGACCAAATGGACACTAGAAATAGTAATATTCTTTAATTGGATTTTTTAGCCACTTCCAGCTCGATCCTAAAAAATCATAATATTTCTATTTTCAAATAAAATTTCAAAAATATCTAAAAACTATTCATGAATTATTATCAAACGAGCACTAAAAATAGCAGTATTCTTTAATTGGATATGTTTATAGCCGTACGTGACTTAATTCAAGAACCTTTTACTTTTCTTTCTTCCATTTTAATTTTCTTTATGGGTACCACTCATGTTTTTAAAAAGAAATAATTTAAAATAATTATTAGATATTTGTGTATCAATATTAAATGATGAATTTTGAAGGTGCTTTTTTTGTCCTTTTTTACTTATCTTATATTAACTTAGTATATAGATTAAAAAATAATAAATAATAGAGATAATTTTATCAAATTATCTTTTGAATATAGTAGATATAATGTCTTGAAAAATATAATAGGGTAAATTAGGCACTCTGACAAGCATTACTGAACATCCCAAAATAGTATAGTGAACAAGTAAAAAGGGAGTATAATATTACTAATTATAATAAGATGACTTTTTTTCTTTTTGGGATAAACTAAAAAAAAAAACAGAGTAAGGTTAAAAATAAATAAAAAAATATAAATTAACATGAAGTCCATAGAAGAAGTAACCAAGCAAATAGTGTCTATATATAACTAACTAAGCCATATGGCATTTCCTATATAGTTTCACATAACTCTGTTCTCATGCATTAGCCTTATTTAAACTCCACCAATCCTTTACTCAAATTCATCATATCCAACCAAAAATCTTCTTTTTTTTTCCCCTTCCTACATCAACTATGGTTGTTTTATCTCAACCATTTGTAGAAAATTTTTCAAACATAAAAACATGCAAGCATAATAACACTAGTAGTGATCATGTTTACTCTAGTAATATTCCAGTGATAGACTTATTAGACCCTGAATCCAACAACCTTATTATAAAAGCTTGTCAAGAATTTGGATGCTTTAAGGTGGTGAATCATGGTGTCTCTATTGACACCATTACCAAATTAGAAAATGAATCTGTCAAGTTCTTCAACTTGTCCCAAATTGAAAAAGACAAAGCTGGCCCTGCTAACCCTTTTGGCTATGGAAACAAAAGAATTGGCTCTAATGGTGATGTTGGTTGGGTTGAATATTTACTATTCACTACTAATCCTCAACTCACTCACAACAAATCCAACAATATTCCTGGAAATTCTCCTCTTTTTTGGTAAGTTATAAAATTCTACTTTCCGTGAAAGAGCCAGAAATTTTTACTCTTGAAATTTAATATATAAAAAAGTAAACGTAGATAGACGCCAATGAAATTTGACATTTGTCGTTATATATGGTAGAGATAATTTTGGCATGTTATATATAATATAATATCTTTTGACTATGCTCCTTGCAACTCCTTTGCTCCCAGTGGTAGATTCAGTATTTTCTTAAAGGGGTTTAAAATTTTAAAAAATAATCACACGAACTAATCAAATAGGATTCGACAATTACTATATATAGATAAAAAAAATTATTTTTACCATATAAAAATAGTATAATTTTTCATCAAAGAGGGTTCGGATGAACCCTTTGAGTACTATGTGGCTCCGCCACTGCTTGCTCCATCGGCCTCTACTGAGCTAGTGATAAAGTCAGAATTCTTACTAAAAAAAATTTAAAATATAAAAAAGTAAATATACGAGAACTATCATGACTTTTTTCCATTAATTAATTAATTTTTGTAATATATGCAGGGGACTTGTGAAAGAGTATGTAAGTGCAATGAGAAAAATGGGATGTATGGTGCTAGAGAAGATAGCAGAGGGATTAATGATTGAACCAAAGAATGTGCTAAGTAGGATGCTAAGTGATGAGAAAAGTGACTCTTGTTTTAGGCTAAATCACTATCCTCCATGCCCAGAGTTGCTTCAAGCATTGAGTGGTAGGAATTTGATTGGTTTTGGTGAACACACTGACCCACAAGTAATATCAATTGGGAGATCTAATAACACAAGTGGACTCCAAATTTCTCTAAAAGATGGGACATGGATCTCAGTCCCACCTGATCCCTACTCATTTTTCATCAATGTTGGGGACTCCTTGCAGGTAACAAAACAAAGTTTACTTATTCAACAATTTCTTTTTTTTTTTAAATAAGCGCGATGATTTGTCGAAAATGGTAGTTCATATATGGGGAACCTTATTAGCTCAGTTGGATGACTACCTCAACTTTCACCTTGTTGGCGAGAGTTCCATTCCTCATATTGTAATTCCCTCCCATTTTTCCTTTCCCTACCCCAATTAAGAAAAAATGTTAGTCTATATATATTTTTGATGGTAATTAAGACATGACTAGATTATATAATGATGTTACTTAAAAGAATACGCACCTAAAATATCTTTGTAAAGAGAGCAGGGAAAGTTTTTCAAGACTTTTTATTTCTCTAAGTAAATTAAAGGGTCATATCATTTCTTTCTTTCTTTTCGGATTCCTAAATGTTAGTGTTATAGAGAATCTTAGTAGCTAATGCAGTTGTTTAACTACATGAATTTCACCTTATTAGTAAGGAAATATGGTAGGGGTTCGATTTTTTGTATTGTAATTTTCATAATTTTATTTATTTTTGTTTAGAACTGTTGAAAGAATTGACTAACTAGAAAAAAACATCCTATTTATATTCTTCATCAATTAATAAAGTGTCTTATTCCTCATAAAATTTCTTGATTTTCTTTTTCTTGTGTTAAAAGTTTCAATTTGCATACAAACATAACTCTTTACCATTTCAGGTTAAGTTACCTACAATAACATGTAGTACCTATTTAAATATCTCGATTAAATCGTATATATATACATGTTGTTAGTTTAACATTTTGTGGTTGTGAATAATAGGTGATGAGTAACGGAAAATTTAGAAGTGTGAGGCACAGAGTGGTGGCAGATAGTTTGAAAGCCAGGGTGTCAATGATTTATTTTGGAGGGCCACCATTGACTGAAAAGATAGCACCTTTATCATGCTTAATGGAGGAACCTAATGAGCAAATTCTCTACAATGAATTCACATGGTCTGAATACAAAATGTCAGCTTACAAGACAAGGCTTGGTGATAATAGGTTGTCCCCCTTTGAAATAAAAACAAACACTGCCCAATCATGATAATATATAAGCTCAAATTTATAACCCAATTTAGGAAATTTTACTTAGGAATTTGACTCCACTTTCCTTACTTGGAAATGAAAATAAAATAGCCTTTTTTTCCTATTTCTCGCCTTTTTTTGCTGCTTTAATAATTATGCTTACGGTCTGAGTAACCCTCGTTTATGGTCGAATAGGTTTTTTTTTTTTGGTTTGTTTGTTAATCCTTTGTGAGGTGTTTTTTAGGTTTATGGTTTTATGTCATCACCAATTTTTACTTTTTGTGCTAAATTGTAACAACTATCCTTGTGCTATAAATGAAATATTATCATCATTATGTCATCACTTTGTATCCTTGTTGGAAAAAAGCTGTGAAATTTTCACTTATTTTTTTTTTGTGACCCCTAAATTGTGGATATTATCAGGTGGCCATGGGGTGGGGGGTTGTAAATTTATTGTCTGATCTCATTGCTTCTGTGACCTATTCCATCTAGACTTTAAAAATGCACATGCTATAGATAGTCTACCACCTACATGAATTAAACTCACTTTTAGAAAAGTTAAATAAAAAAAGAACATATAGATAACAAAGTCGCGCTGTTACTATTTTATTGAATATCTGTTACGTTCGTTCAAGCATAAAATTACATCTTCATTACTTTGTTGGTCTCAATTTATCAGTTGAATGCATATTTAGTATTTATAAACTTCAAATTTTGATTCGATTTGAAAGAAAAAGTTATACATGATTAGGGGTGTGCATCAGTCAGTTCGGTTCAGTTTTATACATTATAGGCTTGATTTTTTATTTTTATATATGCTAAACCAATAAAATAATTTTTATCGATTTTAAGTCTTTAACGGTTCGATTCTCGGTCAACCCGATAGTTATGATAATGAGAATTTGCATTAATAAAATTAAAGCTAAAATCAAGTTGTCCAAATAGATAAAGTACTACTATAGTGTCTTATTACGATTGAATTACTAATATTTAATATTTACGAATGAGTGAAATAGTAAATTATTATAATCTTATTGGGTTATCGATTTATCCAATAATCCAATAGTAAAAATCAAAATTGAACCGATATATAATCCAATAATTTTCTTTGAATCATGAAGAACGTGACAACTTAATAACTCAATAACAATGAACCAATAACATTTTTATCGATTTAATTTATTGATCGATCCGATATTTTCACACAATAGTCCATCTATAACATAGTAGTTCTTCTTCCACTCCTCTATCCTTAAGTTTCTCCATATGTACATGTCCTCCTTTTTTTCTTCAAATGAAAATGACATCCATATTATCAAATTTAATATTGGTGGTCTCTTATTAAGCATGGGAAAAGGCAAAAAAAATTCTCCCTCCCTCCGTCTATCTTTACTTATCTACTATACTATTTTGAGATCTGCAATAATACTTGTCTACTTTATGAAATCAAGAGATAATTTTATCCTTAGTTTCTAATTTGCCCTTCTAATTAATTATGATCATTTTACTATTATATTTTTTAAATTATTATATTTATTATATTTAAAAGATATTTTATAAAATTATTCTATAATTTATTACTTCTTAATTCATGTGCTAAGTTAATAGGGGACAGAAAAATAGACGGAGTGAGTAATAAATTAATGTATACAGGGAAAGTCATTTTCAAAGAGTTTGGATTGACCATCCAACTGCAGTTTAACTATCCAAATCCATGCTGTCTCTGACAAAACATTCTATTGCCATTCAGCAACTTGCTACTCTTGAAAGTGACTTTTCCGAAAAAAGTTAGTAAAAAAAAAAACATTAAAAGTATTTTTGATTTTTTGAGTATTACGAAGTGTTCAAGTTTTCTATTTAATTATCACCAAATGTTTATAAAAACAAAGTTCAATTATAGTTGTGCGTTCACTTTTTTAATTAAGAAAAAAGGGTGATATTTTAGGTAAAAAAAAGAGAGGAGAATAATAGATAATTAAGGCGTATTTTTGATAAATACATATTATAATTGGTAATCGTTTAGGATAAATGAAAACCTTATAGTTTAGATAAAAAAATCAAAAAATTGAAATACGTTAAGTATATTTTTGACCTTTTACTCTTTTAAATATAAAAAATTTCATTATTATTTTCATTTTTTTTTGCTTGACATACTTTTTTTTTTTAATTTATCAAAAAAATTGAATTAACATCTCAATGGTATTTTTAACAAAAAATAAATCAACGATTGAGATGCGTTTTAATAAATATTATAGTTAGTAATATTAAAGACAAATAAACACCTTATAGTTCAAATAAAAAGTTTAAAAAAATCGAGATACTATATTTTTGAGCCTTCACTCTTTTAAATATTAAAAAAATGGATATTATTTTCATTTCATTTTTACTTGATATACTTTCTTTTCTATTTATCCAAGAAATAAAATTCTTTATGAAAAAAAAAAATCTAAAATCAACATCTCGATTGTGTATTTTTAATAAAATTATTAGATTCACTTGATATAAGAGTTTATTCTTAAACTAGATAGAAGAGACAATGGAAAATTGTTTGACGTCTAAATGACATATTTTCCAACTCAATGCATAAAGAAGACGTGTTCCTAAAAATACTAGTTACGAAGACTTAATAGTTATTTATAAATTTATTTTTTAATAATATAATTAAATGCTATTAAATTTTATTAATATTGAATAAATTTTAAATTTAATGATTAAGTGATGTTAAATTTATATATATTTGTAGTACTTCCTTTTTGACACAAATATTATCACGAAAACATATTAAAATAGTTGTTTAATTTTATTTGTCCAGTTTAAAGAGAAATTTATTTTATCTTAATTTCGGTTTTACCTAACTTAAAATAATTAATCGAGGTGATATAGTGAAATCATAGTTGAAATTACAAGGAAAATTATTTATTAGAGATAATATAATAAAATCATAATTGAAGTAAACAACTATTTTAAAGAGATTAAATTTAAAAATTTATAAAATATTTTTATAAATTCTGCATAATATATAAAAGGAAGCAGACAACTCAAACATGCACGTCACCAAAAACTGTCCGATTTACTGCCTGCTAGGCTGTCCACTCCCACTTATATAATAAAAAAAAAAGAGAAAGAATGCCAGAATGTGAATCTAAGCTGAAAATGTCCCCTACGTTACTTCTATTTGTCAATTGTATTAAAGTTTATAATTTATATGAATTTTGCTTTTTTTTTTTTCTTGTTTATGGTCTATTTTCTGGGGGGCTATTGGAAGGTTGGGCAAATGAGAATCTGATTTCGTGTAAAAATAGGGTTCGTCCGATTCCATGCCAACCACCGAAATATTTCTTCTGTTTTAATTTATGTAGCATTTTTTAAAATTTTAAGATTCAAATAAATTTATTTTTTATCATAAATTTTGTATGTATAATTTAAATCATAATTATTATCACTTATAGTACTTTAAACATAATTTATAAATATATAAATTTTATTTGAAAAACATTTAAAAGTTCATGCATAATTTTTTTATTAAATATAAATTATTTGATTCGTGAAAAATAAAATCACATAAATTAAAATTAAAAAAAAAAACTCAGTATATATCTTCTTAAGTTGAATTAATCAACGGAAGAAACGAGAAAAAAACATGTTGAGAGATTTCACAATTCTAGATATTAGGCGAACCACTTGTTTTGGTGCATACTTCTAGAACATATCTTATTATTGCATTATATTAAAAAGGAGTGAAGTATTAAAAATATATTTAATTTTTTTATGAGTTTTATATTTAAATTATTAGGAGTGTGAGTTTTATATTTAAAATATAATTTACTAGTTTGAAAGATATTTCTTTTTATTATTTTAAAAAATTATTATATAGATAAAATATTTTACCAATAAAAATTAAATAAATTATTGGTATCAGTTAAAAATTAAAAATTATAATATTATTATAAAAAAATAAATTAATTTTTTTAAGAATAGAATCTAAAATATTTCTTATATACTACTCCATCACTTTTAAATCTCTCAAGTATAATTTAGATATTATTTTTATTTTTATTTCTTGAAAGGAATTTTTTTTAAACTCTCTGCTCTCACTTGTTATTTGTGTTAGTGTCATGTCCTGAGTCTACATCTTAAATGTGGTCAGCACAAAAAAATCATTGCTGATCCTAAGCGAACCTTTGGCCTAATTGACTCACTCAATTGAAAATTTTAATATGCATAAAAGAGTTTTATAAGGTGAGCCTTTAAATTTTTTTGGGAAAGGATAGGGTTTCGTGGGAGGAGTTGAAGTAAGAACTTTTTAAAATGAATTTATAATAGAAAATTTTGTATAAAATGAAGGGTGCGGAGGATAGGGTTAGGGAGGTGGTAGTGTGGGGTAAGAAAAAAAATTAAATTTTATTTCTTAAAATATAATTTCTTTTTGGAATAGTGATAGTTTACTCTGTAATTTTGAACTATTAATAATAGTTAATATAGCTTTTGTCAATGTGAGATGTTTTATCCATATGAATTAGCAGATGCGAAATCAACTTCGAAAGAGTTTTAAAATTACGTATGGTTAATGTAAAAGTTTATTTTGATATATGTTTTTGGTGGTGATGTAATTTTTTGTGAATATCCTTGCTGTATTTCCACTCAAAAGTTTAATTTGGAGATAAGTTCACATTTATGTGGTCAACATAATTTTCATTAGGTCAAACAATTTGACAGGTTGAAATCTTCAAGAACTAAAAAGATATTTAAAATTAAACTTTTACAGGTACAATGACTAACTCAACAAACTGTAATATTTGTCTCCAACTTATAAAGGCACAATGGTATATTCGAAATTTCATATGCTCTCTTTTATAATATTTACATTAATAAAATATCTTTTAATTTTAAAATTTTTTATCATATAACATTCCCTTGAATAAAATATTTTAGATAAAAATTAATTAAGCTATTAAATATTAATTTAAAATTAAAAATTGAGATATCACTCTAAAAAAAAATATAAATAATTTTAAGAATAAAATTTAAAATAATTGTCTTACCCTATTCCAGTGACTCCTCCCTCGTAACCCACCCAATTCCCCTGCCCTCAATTTTTTTTAAAAAATAATTCTTTATAATTTTTTCTTAAAAGAATTCTTGTATAATTTTTTTAAGAAAATCTTAAATCAACCCCCAACTCCTGCAGCCCCCCACACCCAAAAAAATAGATATGAGTTTTATTTTGTCAAAAAGAAATTCTGACTCGCCGTTCTCACTTTTTTTAAATATTTTTATTGTGTTACATATATATAATTTTTTTTTAGAAATGTATTTTTTCTACTTGCATATTAATTATAATTGAAATAAAAAATTTATTTATAAAAAAATCTTGCGACAAATAGGAAAGACTTTCCTAAACACATTTATAGACGTTTAATATATAAAAAAAAAACTGAGAGCAGAGAACTAGGTGAGGTGGGATAGATTAGAATTTTTTTTTAAAGTGAAAATGATACCTTATAAAATTTTTAGAAGGGTTTTGGGTGGGTTAGAATTTTTTTTGAAAAAACTTATATAGTTTTTTTTAAAAAAAATTGTTTTTGTGTGTGTGTTGGTTGGGGGGGGGGGGGGGGGGGAAGTGGGTGATGGAGTGGGATAAAAAAGATATTTTTAAAAAATTATTCTAATTATTATTATTTTTAATAGTGATATTTTAATCTTTAACTATTTACAAAGATCAATAATTTTATTTAATTTTTATCTAGATGTAATATTTTGTCCATATGAAATGTCATGTTGTAATTGTTTTGTTAAATAAAAGAAGCGGTGTAGTACACATACCATCAAAAGAGTGTAGAAAAGAGAGAAGCGTGTTTTTCAAACTAATGAGTGATAGTTTATGATGAAACTCATCTCTCAATAGTTTAGGTATAAAACTCAAAAAAAAAAAAAGTGATTGCTTTTACATATATTTACCTCACTCATTTTTTTTAAAAAACTTAACTTTAAATCTCTCAATTTATGACTAATAACTTGATTTTATAGGTAGAGATAAAAGTATGATAATACTTTTAATGTCAATAATTTCAAAAGTCTTTATTCATCAACTTTTGCACCAAATCAGAGATGTTCACATAAAATAAATTTGGAGCATAATGATCATTACATGATCAATAACAATATATTCAATATAATCTCATAAATAAAATTTATAGAAAGTAACACGTATAAAAACCTTATTTTATATTAAAAGATAAAGAAGTTATTTCGACAAACCTGTGAATCTCGACTCAAGAATATCCTAAATTATTTATGATCCATGAGAGACATCTGTATCAAATTCTATTGTTTCAACGTGCAACAATCAATTGACTATCTTGTCAAAGTGGTCCAATTAGCCATTGGAGTCCAAGTGGTGTAGTCTAGTCAAACAATTATTTTCCATTTCAAATCTTTTAGTTCAATAATGGTATTTTATTTATAAAGAAAATTCTATGTAAATATATATAATTCGCATCGGGGTCAATGGGTGCTTTTGACCATCCAACACGCTCTTGTAAATCTGTCTGTAATTGATGTTTCATTTAAAACTTTATCTTACTAATTGTGTATTTTAACTATAATTACTTATCTTTTCTTAAAAAAGAAAAAATTAAATATTGATTTAGAGATTATATCGAGCCTTATTTTTATCAGATGATGCTTTTAACAATCGGATGGTGACCAAAATTTTTATTTGTAATTGATCAATAATGATAAAATTCAGAGATTTAGGTGAATAATGATCAAATTTTTGCTCGTTAATTAGATTTTTTTCCCCTCTTACCACATCCGTTGAAATTTGATTGAAGAAGAATTCGTTGTCCATATATAGACGATTCACACGCAATATATTGTCTTGTCGACCATATCTTTTATCCAATTGGAAATTGTCCTAATTTTTACTATACATTTGCAAATAATTGCAATAATAAATATATATAAATCAACAGCTATTTGCTGGCCTACGTAAATAGATAAATTCCTGTATCAAATAGCCCATTAATTTTTTTAGGTATGGATTATATGGTTACTGGTTAGTAATAAAATGGGAAGTTGGGCAATAAAAGAAAGTATCAAACTAGAATATTACTCCCTCCGTCGACTTTTATTCAACCTATACTAAAAATAAATATTCATTTTTAATGAATATTCAATTTATAAAATTATAACATAAATTATAATTTATCACTTAATACTTAATTTATCACATAACATAATAAATATTCCATTCGAAACTGAAGAAGACGAAGATGAAAAAGAAGATGACGAAGAAGAACAAATAATTACTCTCAATTCTTTTTTCCTCTCCAGATTTTAATTTCTTCACATTTTTGAAATCTTTCTGGGTAGGAAGAAGATGACGAAGAAAAAGAAACAGAGGCGAAACTGAAAAAGAGGAAGAAGAAGAACAAACAGAGGTGGATTTTTTTCGTATACTCTCAAATCTTTTTAAGATTCTGATTTCTTCACATTTTTTAAAATCTTTTGTGAGTCCTTGACTCTATTTTTGTAAAGTTGTAACAAATGGTTCGAGGAAAATGTTTCCTTGAATAATTTCTTTGGAATTTTCTGCCCATTGAAATCAAAAGCAAAATCTTGATCATCATCTTTATCTGGGTTACCATTAATATCTTATTTGTACCATGTATTTGCTACATCGGTAAGTATCGTGTATACCAAATGATCACTGCATTGCTCATACGTTTGTACAACTCATGTATCATTTTCGATGATTCATTTAACTTAATATCTTATTGTATCATGTATTGCTATATCGATAAGTATCGTGTCTACCCAATGAACACCGCATTGCTCATACGTTTGTACAACTCATATATCATTTTCCATGATTTATTTAACTTAATATCTTATTGTATCATGTATCGCTATATCGATAAGTATCGTATATACCCAATAATCACTGCATTGCTCATACGTTTGTACAACTCATATATCATTTCGATGATTCATTTAACTTAATATCTTATTGTATCATGTATCGCTATATCGATAAGTATAGTGTATACCCAATGATCACTGCATTGCTAATACGTTTGTACAACCCATGTATCATTCTCGATGATTCATTTAACTTAGTGTATGACTTATTATATCATGTATGAATATATCCTTTTGTATGAATCATTGTATAACTGTAACATTACTGCAAGCTCTTGCAGTTGTTGAATCAAGAAATAGCGATTATTGAGAATATTACATGAGTTCTACAAAAGTATGAGCAATGCAGTGATCATTGGGTATACACGATACTTATTGATATAGTGATACTTATTGAATTTAATCCTCACTATCATCTTTCTCGATCTCCTTATATCATGCATTTTAAAAAAAATTTAGCTAAATGTCAAGATATATAACCTTATTGAACTTAATCATTTGTGATTAATGCAAACCAAAAGACTATAGCTAACTCATGCTTCTATATTCTTTTTCTTTTTGTCTCTTAATATTCTAATTTTATTATTGTTGAAGAGCATGAATGTTTCTCATGAGATCCACTGAATCTTGATTACAAACATTTTCATACTCATTATGTTGTATTATTCCTTTACCCTTTGATATAATTAAAAAGTTTTTTCTATTACAGGCCACGTTTGATGTTGATAGTAATTTCTTATCACACAATTATGAACCAACAAATTTAATTATGCTTTGCTGATTGTTACCTATCACTATCCATCAACTTTAATTAATTTTGAGTGGACTACATTCTTTGCATTTCACACAATTTTTTATGCTTGCTTAATTGGCTGTGTAGATTGCACCAAAATTCAGATTTATATCACACATTCACACACTATTATATTCATGCACATTTTTAAAAGATTAAAACACAATCTATTCCATATATACATAGTACTCTAAATTTATTCAACTTAAGAATCAAGTAGGAGAAACAAGACTAATTGTTCAAAACCTCTTATACCAAATGATTCTGATCTTTGGCATCTACATATGTTTAATCAAATTAATATACGGAGAAGGAACTAAAATATCCACGAATTATCTTCCATTTACCTATCAAGTAAGAAATGCATCTGAAATTAATGTTACAGGCCTGAGATGTCCTCGACATTGACCTTTTGATCCGAATTTGCCCTTATTTCTAATGATCCCCTTGAAATAAAATGTGGATCAAACTTGGAGTGAATATATATATATATATATATATATATATTCATATTTTATGATTTGTATTATTATTATTATGTGGATTGTGGAGAGTTGGGTGGGTGGGGGTGTATACAGGAGAGACACAACAATTTTCAGTCTTTAATTTGATCGAAAAATAAATACAGTATACGTAATAATGTAATTATATATGCTTCCTTTTTTCTAGACAGCTAGAAAAAATATATCTCCATTTGATGTTCAAAGCTTGTATTAGAGTTCTGATCAAATTTAAATATTATAGGGTTTATTTTTTAAAATGACGCTCCCAACAAAATAGTCCCATTTTCAACATCACAACTTAGGTTGATAAATAAATGTACCGTGTTGTTTAATGGTGCAAAGACCAAAAACTATTTGAAGGTCTTGTAGAGCAGCTAATAATCCGACAAGTGGACCTTCTAATCGAGGAAAATTTGTATCAAAGATATTTATTAGTACACCTTTTACCTTACTTTTAAACCAATGTAATGCATGAATCTAATGTGTACAAACTTGTTTTCTATCAACATCAAAAACTAACCATGTCGAAAACATCATTATTAATAACGACTACTTTTTAAAAAAAAAAAATTACGGCACAATCACTCGTGCATACACGACATTTGATTTTACTCGTAACGCGTAGGAATATGACAATTATCTAATTGTCAGTTCACCACGATTTTCAGATTCGAACAAGACATGATTGACATTTAGTGAATTGTTTCTCACTAAAGGCGCTCGTAATTCATATCATCAATGAATTCTTAGAGTAATTGATAAAGTTATTGTCATGTAATTAAGAGATTATGGGTTCAAGTCTTGGAAACAACTTCTGATAGAAATGTAAGGTAATGTTGTGTACAATAGATCCTTGTAGTCGGGCCCTTCTCTGAACGCTGAGCATAGAGGGAGTTTTTTAGTGCAGTGGGCTTGCCTTTTTTTTATGGAAATTTTTTTATAAATATCATAGGCTTGAAACTTAATATGATCAAGTAACTATATTTTTACATGATTACACGGCATAACCTCGGGTATATGACCTATAGGGAGGAGAGACGCGAGCGAGATCGAGAGAAGGAGGAGAGACAAGAATTGTATATGTATAGTTGTCAAATTAAATGCGTATCTCTGTCAAATAATTACAAATGTGTAACTAATATACATATGTATTTGTATATCTGGCAAGCGAGATTGGAAGAGGAAGGAGAGAGGAGAGCGAGATCGAGAGATTGAGGATAGAGGCGAGCAAGAGAGGGCTGAGAGTGGAGAGAGACAAATTGTATATATGTATATCTATCGAATTGACTGTGTAAATCTGTCAAAATAATTGTATATATACAACTAGTATACATATGTAATTGTATATCTGACAAGAAATTACAGAGAGAGGGGAGAGAGAAAGGAAGAAATGAGAGAGAAAATAATAACAAAACTCTAACTATAACTACTATAAATTGTAATTTTCTTCAAACTATAATTATATAATATAGATATATATATATGAAATTTTTACACAAATAACAACTTTCACCCCCAAAATTACACTTTAAAATTTATTTATCAAAATACCAAAAAAAACACTCTTTTTCATTTTCCAACACTATTATATCATACCACACACCACAATAATCACACTCAAAACACTCTCTCTCCTAAATTTGTAAATAAAGTTGGTATTTTATATGGTATTTTTCAATGATTCGGTAGGGGCATGTAATTTTTATCCAAAAACTTGGTATTTTTGAAAACTCCCCTGTATATATCATATGTTTGCCTAGTTACGTTATTTTTTCTTTTTCTAATGAACGTGAACCAAAATAATATAGGATTCATTAGGAAATTGACTACTTTTATCATTCATAAGACCAGTTTATCATAATTTTTTTTATTCAAGCTTCAATTTGATATTATGAAGAAGATGACATTGAGGGAGAAATAGAAGACAGACGTCAAGAAAAGAAATTCCTTTTAATAATTTCCAGCAGAAACAGAAAATAAGAATGATTTTGTCCATAAAAAGAGTATACATTTCAATCAAATCGTTAAAGAAAAGAAGGAACATTTTTGTTTTTTCATTTCTTCCCAAATTCCTAAAATTGAAACCAAAAAGGTGGTGGGGGTATTATTAGCTCTACTCTTGGTGTCTTTTCTGTTCTATAATAATTCAACACAAATATTTATTACCTTTTTCTTGTTTTCTTCTCGTTTAGTCAATATCAAATTAGGTAATGAAATTGAAAGAAAAGATGTTGAAATACTTCTTATTTTTATATTACCCGTTTTAGAAATTTTATTTTATTTTCTTTAGAAATTATTATCTGATCATGAAATTTTTTAAATATAACTTGGAATTGCATTTATAATTGAGAATTTTACTTTTCTTCTTCACTTTTACTATATTTTTCTTTTTTAAATTCACCTTTTTTTATTTTCATAAAATAACCTTGTTTTTTAGGAAAAGTACATTCAAATAGTAAAATATTATTGCAAAAATCATAATCAAACGTGACCCTACTTTCAACTTCAACTTTAAAAATTTTAAATAGCAAAAAAAAATATTTATAATAATATGAGTAGCTCGTATATGTGTTCTGATTAACAATATTGTGTGTCTATCTATTTTAAAATATTATTCTTTTAGAGTAAACTCGAACTTTAAATAGAAATTGAAATAAAGTGAAACTTTTTATATTTTCATGGCCACTATGTGATAATAATAATTGGGGAGGTGGTGGCGGTGAGGCACTGAGAAAGGTGAATTAAATTGCTTGGGGTTGAAAATTAATTCCATGATAAGGATAATCAAGGGATAATTTTCTTTAATTTTAAAAGGAGGAAATTTATTATGTGATGTCTCAATAAAATGGAATGAAGTTAGTGGTTTGGATGATCACTCAATTTATGATAATTAATGAGCATAATTTATTTTTTCTTTAAATTGCCTATTTAACTTTCATAGCCATTTTATTCAGAAATATAGTTTATGATGCATATTTAATAGCGTGACAATTAAAAAATTTCAGAGAAAAAATATTTTTTTAAAAATTAAAATTAATATTTAAATTTATTTAGAATTCACCCCACCTAAAATTCAAATCAATTCTTGACCTGACCCGCTCAATGAGTTGATTTTACAAGGGGTATTTTTAATAATTTTTACCTAAAAAATAGATAAATTATACCCTTGATGTATTAACTAATTGCAAGTAATTTAGATTCATTTAAATGAAAAAAAATTCATTATAAGTACTTTCCCTTTCAATTCGAAAGCTGTGAGTTTAAGTCAGACAGAAAGCAGAAAAATAAATATTCCAAAAATAAACGTTAAATAGCATTATTTATAAAATTTTCTTCAAACCTCACACAAAACAAAGCAATATATCCAACGGAAAAGATCAATGCGGGTGTCATGTGTGGTTGGGCTGATATTTTTTTTCGATGGTAAAACATAATCTCTGATAGAAATATAAAATACGACCTATGTATAATAGACTTTTATAGTTTGATTTTTCTTTAAATTTTACGCATAATAAGAGTTTGTGTATTGTGTTATTATTTTCTTTTAAGGGTTAATTACGTAATTAGGCAAACATGTGATATGTGTTACATTATATCACTATAGTTTAAAAAAATTACAATTTATAGCTATAGCTAGGATTTTTTGTTACCATTTGCTCTCTTCTCTCTTCTCTTTCTTTGCAATCTTTTGCTAGATATACAAATATATATATATATATACACACACACACACTAGTTGCATATATACAATTATTTGAAAAATATGCACATTCAATTCAACAGATATACATATACAATTTGCCTCTCTCCACTCTTTGCCCTCTTTCCTCTCCTCCCTCTCCCAATCTCGCTTGTCAGATATACAAATATATATGTATACATATATACATATCCAATTTGATAGATATACATATACAATTGCTCCACTCTCTGTCCTCTCTCACTCATCTCCCTCTTCCCTCTCTCAATCTCGTTCACCTCTCTCCTATAATGTGTAGCTATAAATCGTAAATTTAGCAAGCTATAGTTATTTTTTGCCTCATTATATTTCAAATGTTTACTCCTTTTGAAGAAGGGTAATGTTCAAAAATGCCCCTCCATAAGAGGTGGTCTTGATATTTTGCCCCTCATAAGAAATGTCTGACAAAAATACTCTCCATAAGAGATGGTCTTGATATTTTGCCCCTCATAAGAAATGTCTTACAAAAATACTCTCCATAAGAGGTGTAGTTTGATTAAACTTAAAATGAAAAAAGAATTTTTGTAAGACTTTTCTTATGGGAGGAAAAGATCAAGACCACTATAGTTGGTGGACATTCTATTTTTTGATTGATACATTAAGTACCTATTTATATAATATCGATACATGTTTATATATAATTTATACAATATCGATACACATTTACACTCTATTTATATAATATCGATATATGCTAATACACAATTTTATACAATGTTGATATATTACATAACTATTTATGCAATATTAATACAAATTTATACATATTTATATAATATCGATATATATATGTATAATTTCCCTCTGTATAAACGAATACACTAGCCCAAATAAAATTGAAAGTGGCCATTGAGCATGCATAAGCCCAAACCCAAGTATACTTAAGGGTGTGTCTAGTCCTGAGAAAAATATTTTTTACGGAAGAAAAAATTGAGAAAATATTTTATTTAAAATAAGTAATTTTTTAATTTATTTTGATATTAAGTAAGTAAGCAAAAAATATTATTACAAAAATATTCAGGAGAATACTAGGGGAGTTAGGGATGGGGATGGGGTATTTTGAGGGCTGGAGAAGAGATAATTACTTCATTTTAAAAAAACTTCTTTTCCTAGATAAAATATTTTACATCGATTTTTTTTCACCAACCAAAAAAAAACGTGAAACATGTTCTCTATACCAAACACACCAATTAAAGCATCTAATAATTTTCTTAGCAATCAAGTGAAGAACAAACACTTTCTCAAGACATCAAAGATGCTAAAGTAAAAACAAAATAAAAAAAAATCCCAAATTAAATATATATGAATTTTTTCCCCTCTCTCTTTTCATTTATCACACAATTAATCACAAAAAAAAGTCAAACAAATTATGAAAAACATGATCAAAGAACATTTTCTAACGAACTCAAAACAACAAACATTAGATTTCCTTGAATTAGTGAAAACAAAAGCACTTGAAGTCGTAGTTCAACACGATGAACGTGTGTTAATAATAACATTAACGTTGTTGTTTGCTTGTTGTGTGGTGGTGTTTTTTTCAGATTATTTAGGGAAGAAGAGGAAGAATAGAAAAGTGAGAAAAGTATTTTCAAGGTCAATGTCAATTGGAGTTATGCATGGAGGTGACTTGGCTCTAAGAAGGCTAAGTGATTACCATAAAGCTAAGGCTAATTTTCTATCTTTGAATTCTGCTGAGACAGAATTGGATGCTTTGCTCAATGAGGAGAGACCCAATTTCAAGAAACTACAAGTAAGTTATTCGCGAAATAATTGAATTGAAATCACTACATGTATGACATGTGCTTTTATATAGTATAATTTTTTTTTTGTTTGAAAGAAAAACATGATAAGTCGATGTGATTTGGTATAAATTATGGGAGCGTGGGTAAGTTGTTCTCTTTTTTTTTGGGAGGGGGAGAATTAGTTTTAATTTATAGGCTCCTATATATTTTTTTTAAATTTTATTGATATTGTTATGTGATATTTTTAAGTTTTAAATGTAAGAGATCAATAAGTGATTAAAAAATCTTAATTTTTCGAAAAAAGTGTAGGGTTATTTGAAAGTCTAATAACTATTCCTTTTTATCTTTTTCTTTTTTTTTGTTGGGAGTTTTGGGTTGGGTTGGATTGGTTTGGGGGGAGGGGGAGCTTCAATTCGAAGTTGAACTGATTGAATTTTTAGTCAAAAAGATTTGAAACATGAAATTTACCTATCTCATGCTAGAGCTATGTTAACGATAAAGGTAGATGTGAAATAATTTGCTAACAACAAAAGTATGACTCGAGAAAAATATGAAGAGAGACCAAATTACATATATGAGTAAATCTGGACCTTTTTTTCTTTTATATATGTAAATATAAAAAATAATGTTATCATCTCATTCATTTTTTACTGCGATTTCTGTGGTGGAAATAATATTAAAGGAACCTATTTGCAAGGTATTGAATACTCTTAATGATATAATTTTGGGGGAAATTAAAATGGAAAAACTAAGCTTATGTCCCTTTGAAGCAAACTATTTATATCCATATACGACTTTACATTTATGATCCCTACTATTAAAATTTGTGCTGATGTCAGCTCCATCTCGTATGATATACACATATACCGATAGGATATCTTAGAGGATTACGTTCAGTCCTATACGATACCGATATGGTATCAATATACCAACAAAATATCACAAAGAATATATTTTCTACTAATTTAGAATTTAATAAATAAATTTGTGACTTTAATAATTTTCTCTTAATTATTTTATTTATTAAAAAAGGAGCTCAAAATTATATGATACCAACAGGGTATCAATATACCATTGGAGTATCGCAAGAATATATTTTCTACTAATTTAGAGTTTAATAAATAATTTAATTTTGTGACTTTAATAATTTTCCTTTAGTCTTTCTTTTTCTTGCTCAAAACTATATGATACCGATAGAGTATCAATATACCAATGGAATATCACAGATAATTAAACTCCAGTCCTATACGATACCGATATGGTCTCAATATACCGATGGAGTATCACAACGAATATATTTTCTACTAATTTAGAGTTTAATAATTTTCTTAATTTATTTCTTATTTATTTCTTAAAAAGAAAAAATATAATCATACATGATACTAATAGGGTATCAATATACGGCTAGAGTGTCATAGAGGATTCAGCTCATTCTTTATGATACCAGTATGGTATATGTATACTGCCGGAGTATCATAGAGGATTATTTCATAGTATTCGTGCTGACGTCATACTGACATCATCATGATGTCATGGACGAAATAAAAAGGGGAAATTGGGGGTAAGAAGGTAAATAGTTGAGTAAATTAAAGATAAATAATTTCACATAAGGTCTATAATTAAAATCATACGAACTTGGCCCAAAATGAATAATATCACATCTTACTTACAATATTTTTGAACGTTTTAATCGAAAAACTAAAATAGTTTTTACTGTGTTTAATAGCGATGTGTTGCAAAGATGGAAATGAGTGGAAAAGAAAGGCAGGCCTTGATGAAACTAGAGTCTGCAATAAGGGAAGCTCCACCACATCAAGCTTATGAATTTGAGATGCTACTTGTGGAAACACTTATTTATCAGGTTCTTTAACATAACCTTAAGGTTTAAATGTCATTTTATTATACTAATTTTGCTTGTCATTATTTCTCCAGGGAGAATTCAGGAATGCCCTAAGTTGCAAATGTTTGGAGGACAATATTATTACCGATGCAAGGCGTCCACTCTATAAGGTAACTTTATTCTTTATTTCATTGTTCAAACCCAGGCAGTAAAGAGTTCAATTGAATTACCTCGCTAGAAAATTATATATATGTATAGCTTTTGTATATTTATACTTTTTTCTTAAAAAATTCGATTTTATTATCGACATAAACATTACAAGATTGATGTAGTCTTGCCTACAATACGGTGACTAAAGACACATGCAATTAACTATAAATATTTTATAAAACATGTTCGATCATAAAATTTTAGAATTCTACTTGAATCAGAATTTTGAAAAAATAACAAAAAAGTATTTTCACTTTTTCATTCCAAATTACTTACAAGAAGTAAAAAATAACTTTTCACTCATAAAAGGTTAACAAATAAATCCAATTAGTATTCATAGTAAAACACAACTTCAATATTTAAATTTCACTTTGAAAATAAAATCTAATCTTTTTTTTTTTCTTGAAATAAAACATGATTATCACCCTACCTTGTTATATTTCTCTTTCAATCTTACCATAAACAAGAATTTTTTTATCTCGTGTGTGAGAAAATATACATTTTTTTAAAAAAATTACCTTTTTGGAAAATTAGTTAACCTAATATTTTTTTCGTCATGTTTTATGTGACACCTTTTGATTTGATATGGTGATTAAAAAAAAGAAGAAGACTTTTGAAATTTGTGATCTAAAACAATCTTTAAATATTTATGTGCTTATAAATCATTTTATTAAAGGTAAAAGAAGAATTTTAAAGTTAAATTATTTTTAACAATAAAAAGTAACATTCTTTTTAATATAAACTAAAAAGAAAAGGATGTCACATGTATGGAACAGAAGGAGTAACTTTTTGTCCAAGTTTATATGCGTGTATGTATATATATATTAAGAAATTCACTATATTAATATTTCACTGTAAATTGATCAGTTACTATTATACATTAATTTCAGATTCGTTGTAATGGATCATAAACTTCAAATCGTGAATTCTTCTCATTTTTTTTTCAGGCTATAATACACATCTCACTTGGGAAGGATACCGCAGAAGAAGAAGAAGCAGCAATAAAATGCTGGAAAGAATTCAAACAAATTAGAGAAGGGTTGATAAGATCAGGCAAAGTAAAAGATACACAACTTATTAAAATCGCCAATAAGTTCGACAAATTTAAGAGCGTTGTTATATCTCTTAATGAAGATATCCAGAAGGTTAAAAGAAAAGCCAAGAAAAATAAATAAATAAATAAATAATACTTATTCCTAATTAATTATACCTACCTGAATAAACATTTGTCTTCTTCTTTTACCTTTCACTTTAATGTACTGCTTATAATGTTTCTGAATAATTATGTACTAAAGTATATATTTATCGTATCGTTAAATAATTCAGATTTTAAAACCACATTTTTTCTCCCTCATTTGATCATTAACCTTTATTACAACTACCCAATTACATGCAAGAAAAATTGTCTATTAATTTGAATTTTTTTTTAAAACTGACGGGCAAACGTCGATATTAAAATAAAAAAAAAAATACAAATATAAAAATAAAAAAATTAGTAATTGTGTTTAAATGTTACATAAAAAATAAAGTTGAAAGGTTAAAATAGAACAAAGACAAGATAAAGTGTCAAAATAAAAAATAAAGTCAAGTTAGAGGAATTGTGTATGTATTTTTAATTGGCTTTTATGCCATGTCATGATATGTGAAGTACACTCTCCCTCGTTTTGTTGATTCCTTGGATAGAAGTGTCGAAATGAAATATGAAAATTGGAGTTGAAGGGTTAAAATGGAACAAGGTTGAGTTGGAGTGCCAAAATGAAATTTAGGATCAAGTTTAAGGGGTTACATATCCGTTTGGCCTAATAGTAAATTTTGACTTTACTTACATGGATGGTGGTTTGCTGTACAGTACAATATAATATTTGGATAGATTGTATGAGTTGTTATTGTTTAACGATAATTTTGTTGTTTAGTTTGACTGTATGGTACCATATTATAATTGATAAATTTATGAAAAATACTCTTAATTATTATAAATATTAAATTTATCAATATTTTATAATTTTTTTTAATAAATATATAGAATCAAGCAGCAAAACAAGCTTAGTATTTTCAATATATACAAACAGCACAAAAAAAAAAAAAAGCAAGAACTTTTAAAGAACAAAATTCAAAAAATAGATTGAAACATGGGAGTGGGAGAGAATTCTAGAGGAGGAAGAGAAGTTTCAAAATTTGATGCGGAGGAGAATGAGTAACACAATAGCGAAAGTAGTATATATATTAGGATAAAGTTTAATAAAGAATAAATTAGAATTATTTAAAATCAAGTAAGATATAATTGGAGAAAGAATAACTAAACCATGAGATACTACCAAATTAGTCATTTCCAACGGTGAGTGATTTTTTCATGGTTTTGAAACTAAGAAATCAAACCACACCATACCATACTATATGATTAAAAAAACAATCAAAACAAATGTGATTCTCTTACTGATCATATTATATATGATTAACAGCCAGGTAAAGTGAATCAGTGTAAGTGGACATTGTACATGAACATAAGAGAAGAAAATCAACTCTAATCAAAAGATATGACGACTTTGAAGTCTGAATTTTTCATGTCATCCCTCTGCATGTTCCTAATTTTTACAGCAGATTTCATGGCTGAGGGGCAACAAGCACGTGCCTCAATCTTCTGTAGCGAAGGCACGCTCCCAAAGCTCGCGGGGATCTCTTCAAGTTTACTGCAGCAACGCAACACCAACTGCTCGAGACAGGGGAATGAATCATTTGACATGTTCCAATGTTTGATAGAATTATGTTCTATCTTCAATAGCCTAAGGTTAAGGAAACCTCCAACACCAACTGTCCATTTTTTCCCAGTGAAGCCAAAAAGAATATTGAGCACTTCCAAGTTGTGTAATGTGCCAATTGTTGAAATTTCATCCCATGAGAAGCCACAACTAGACAGAGTTAACTCTTTTAGGCTTTGAGGGAACATCATGTTGATTCCAGTCATTGGAAAATCGCCGCGGTGATAGATACTTAGTGTTTTGAGATATATCAAACAGTTGAGAGAGCTGAACAAATTGTCCCATTGCTCCACAATAAGTTCAAGTTGGACTAAGTTTGGTGCTTTGTTGCACATTTCACTTATATCATCTCCATTCACTATGACTACTCTTGAAAAGCTTTCTAATTTCTCTAACTCGAAAATGTCCTCTTTTTCAGCCTCAACACTGTTGAATTGTATCATTGCTTCTCTTGTATCCACGTGCTTTAAGTTTATCATGTACCAGATAGACCCTGGAAGAGTTAAGGTACCACTTTTTGATCTTGCAACTAATGTTTCCAGATTTTTAAGGTTCGATATGGCTGGTGGAATTTCACTAAAATTTCCAAAAACTGACAAGTACTTCAATTGAATCAGGGATGTTATGTCCTCCAGAACTGAAGCATCAATCAACACGTTCCCCAAGTCCAGTACTGTAAGTGATGATTTGAACAAGTCTGAACTGAATGCTCCACTTGGTATGCTGAATTTGTTCATTTCACCGTCAGTTAAATTGTTAAATTCATTAGTATTTTGGGCATGTAACCTCAAAGTATGGACACGTTGAGTCGGATGAAGCCACTTGATGAAGTGCTGCATTTTCGAGCAAACCAGGAACCGTTGAACATGATCACTAGCAGAATCAGAAGTAGCAAGATCAAAATCATGAGATCTGAAAGAAACAGAACAACAATGAGGTACTAGACGCTATAAATACACTACAACTTACTAGAAGGAGAACTACTTGTGATGGTGGACTCTATCAAAATTCCGTGACAAAATTTGAGCATCACAAAAGTTTTACAACTGACGAATAAAACTTTCACAAATTGATGATTTCCATCATAAAAGTGTCACACGATCAGTCACAATTTTGTCTACATAAACATTCTGTCACAAATATGTGTTTTTCTTGAAGTGATATATAACCTGATATAAAAGGCATTTCAAGAAAATGAAAGGGTGTTCTTACCTATCAACTTTCATCAAAAAGTTCTCTTCTTTAGCTTTATTCAGGCAAAACTCAAGTACCAAATCATGAAGACGAACTGTTTTTATGTCACCAAGTGGAAATCTCTCCGCAATGACAACAAGATTGCTTGTAATTAGATCAACCAAATAGTCCATTGCGACAATCCCAGCGCTCCTCACATCATTAGTCTGTATAAAACCTTCAGTGATCCATATTCTCATCAACTTCTTAACGGAAACTTCCTCATCCTCGAGAAACAGACCAAAGTAAAGAAAGCATGGCTTCAAATAACTTGGCAAATGCTTGTAGCTTAACTCTATTATGTCCATGTACCACTTTGCCTCACCAGCAACTTTTGCACCTGCACTCAACCATTGAGCAACTTTAGTCCAATAGCCTTTTTTCTTATCCAATCTTGCAAGAAGACCCCCTATTAAAACAATTGCAAGAGGCAGCCCTGCACAACTTTTCGCTATTTTCTTCCCTATTTCCTCAAGTTCTTGATGGCAACAACTATTCTCTTCCTTAAAAACTGTGTTCCGTAGTAGCAACCAGCTTTTATCTTCCGCGATAAAAGAAAGACGATGAGTATAGGAAAACGAGTAATTTACAGAAGAATTAACCAGTTCATCAAGCCTAGTAGTTACTACAATTCTACTCCTGTTGTTGCCATCTGGGAAAAGACTAACCAAGTCATAACATATAGCAGTGCTCCATACATCATCTATCACTATCAAATATCTCCTTTTCTTAAGACACCTTTGTACTTGTTGGATTAATTCATCTTCACTCCTCTCAATTTCAACGTGGCGTTCAAATTCATAGCCTAACAGTTCAAGCAGTATTTTTCTCTTGTCATATACTTTAGAGACACAAGTACACCATGAACGAACATCAAATCGATTGACTATGTTTTCGTGGTGATATAACTTTTTGGCTAGAGTTGTCTTACCAAGTCCTGGCATGCCTACAATCGCGATAACATTTGGCTGATCTGTTTCTCCAAGAATTTTCTCCATTAGCACTTGTTCATCTTCCTCAAAGACCACCATTGACTTTGATGTCAACTCAATTGTGGTAAGTAACATCTTGGTTCAAATTAATGAATGATCTTGATCAATGCCTCATAATTCCTGGCGCAATGATGAAGCTCAATAGTTGAATACCAGAGTGGAAAGAAAGAACTAGGAATTAAAAATCCTATGCAAAAGAAATACTCCTAGAAAACATCAAGTCAACTATTCACAAAGGTAAAGGAGGAATTGAGATCAAACATGTGGGGGTTGTTGGGGTATGATGGCCTGGATCACTGTACATCCAGGTTCAAGCCCTGAAAATGAAAAGGCTCATGGTAATCTTGTCAACATGAATCTAGACAGTCAATACTAATGCATGCCCAATGTAATTCCAAAGGCGAAGTCAGAGAGTATGCAATCTTGACCCTAACCCAGAGAGAGAAAGTATTTTTGAAAGATCTTCGACTCAAATAAAGCATATCAAAACAGAATAAAAAGCCTATACCAACTACATGTCCAAGGTAATTCCAAAGGCGGAATTAGAAAGTATGCAATCTTGATCCTAACTCATAGAGCCAGAGAAAGTGTTTCTAAAACATCTTCGACTAAAATAAAACATATCAAAGCAGAATAAAAAGTCAATGATGATTTTCAGATTTTAAGTAAGGGAAAGTGAAAAATATTCCTACAAGTTAGAAGCCAATGAATGGCCAGCTCAAGTTGTTCTGAATTGTGCACATGGTTACTGCACTATTACACGATCGTCAACTATATGTTCAGTTTTATACAATTTCTTAGATATTTGAAATGTATTTTATTTAGCAGCAAAAAAAAAAAAGATTAAATTTGTACAATATTATTTAATTTTTGATTGCAAGTACTTGTTGAGCAAGCTGGCAGCGTGGGTGCTACGTCACGTGTTCAGGGAGCAGAATCAGTCAGCTGATTGGCTAAGGAGGAAGCCAAAAAAGGAAAGTTTGGTGATGTAAGAATTTTTGTACGGCCCCCGGAGTTCATACAGAACCTAGTCCTTTCGGACTCCATAGGAACAATTTGATGCTATTTTATATAACTCTAAAAAATTTAAAACTGGCACCACTTGGTTGCGCAGCAGTCTAGCCTCACTTTGGCTTTCTAAACTTTTGTATTAATATAACATATTTGTTTGATAAAACAAAAAAGATAAAAACTGTCTTGGGTTCACAAGATATCTTTAATGACTTTTTGACTAAAAATTAAAAAAGAATTTTTTTTTTGCTTTTAATCAAATATTAATAACGGTTAATGAAATAATTTTTTGCTTTTGGTCATAAGTTATAATGTGGCAAATACTTGTTATCGATTTATTCAAATTTATCTATAAAAGAAAATAATAATAATTTTGTAAGTGGTACCTTTTGTTTTTTAGGTCAAATAAATAACATCATTAAATAAATTTGTACTTGTTTTATTTCATTAAAGGTCAAAAGTGCATTTGAATAATGCAAAATGGAATAACAATGTCTTTAATTCCTTATCTATTCATATCGTTATCAATGATGAAATTAAATTTTTTATTAAAAGTGTTCAAAATTTAATATATATAATAATTTTTTAATAAAAAATATTAATTAATCTATATATATATATATGACGAAATAACTTATCCAAATTAATTATTGTAGCGTAGTATGTTGTAAGTAAAATGCAACAGTGAACCATATGGGAGTTTGGGTCCGTAGTGGAACGACACTAATGAAATGAATAATTTGGCGAAAGGACAAAATTAGCATCCCATTTTCCCCGTGTATTTTGGGGAAGTTTCCTTTTCTGATTTGTTCTTCACACAAGACTTCATCTGTCAACAATCAATCAACTGCTGGTTCATCGTGTATCAAATTCTACGCTACTAGGGTTTTTCTCCCTCTCTCTAGATTGATTTCTTCCAGTTTTTGTTCTCCCATTTATAGGGGCATTCTGGACATAATTGGAGCCAATTTCTCCAAAAATTGCCATGGGATATGGTGCAATGCTGAGCAATTGAGGTAGGTAACTTGTTTGATCGATCATTAGTTTGGTGGGTTTCGGCTCTCAGTATTGCATTTATGATTTGTTGTGTCTACCCATTGAGAGCCTGCTGTTTATGACAATTCGGTCTTAGATTTCAATGTTGTTGTAGTTAGGAGAGATGAAGTGGTGGGAGCTATAGGGGTTATTATCTCTGCTTATTTAGTTTGGTATATATATATATATATATATATATATATATATATATAATGATGAAGAGATTGAAAAATGAGGCTTCCAGTATGAGGAGGTTCAAATTGTCTTATGTTTTACTGGGTTTAGCTGCATTTTACTTGATACTCATCTGTGTGAAGTTTCCGGAGTTTCTTGAGAACGCGACAGTTTTGAGTGGTGATGATGCTGATGTTACTCTAGATGTGGAGGATGATAGTGCAGAATCCACTTCTGGATTTCATAATAGTGTAAGGGAATATGCTCGAGCGAAACTACAAGAAGAGGATAATGAAGATGAAGCTTCTCCCCATAAAAAGCCTCCTAAGCTTCACTATGGTCGAATTACTGCAGCTATTCTGAAACGGCAGAATATGGAGCGGAATCTTTCTATTTTGGATAGAATGGCAGATGAAGCTTGGAATCTAGGCTCGAAAGCTTGGGAAGAATTGGATAAATATGAGGAGGAAGGGATTGAGATGAATTCCATACTTGAGGGAAAGCCTGAATCATGTCCTTCATGGGTTTCTAGCAGTGGAGCACAAATTGCTAAAACAGATCATATGATGTTCCTACCATGTGGACTTGCAGCAGGTTCTTCTATAACAGTTATTGGTACTCCTCATTATGCCCATCAAGAGTATGTACCACAGCTTGCCAAAACAAGGGCTGGTGATGCATTAGTTTTGGTTTCCCAATTTATGATTGAATTACAAGGTTTAAAATCTGTGGTTGGTGAGGATCCACCAAAGATTTTGCATCTGAATCCTAGAATAAGAGGAGATTGGAGCCGTCGACCAGTGATTGAGCACAATACTTGCTATAGAATGCAATGGGGAACAGCTCACAGGTGTGATGGTTTGCCTTCCAAGTATGAAGAGGACATGCTTGGTAAGACATTTTCTGACATTTTCTTGTTTGATTTTTGTCTCTCTGTTTTATCAACTATTCTTTTGTGGGAGATGGGCGCAGGGGTTCTAGGATATATATGTGAAGGTCTTTTACAACCAATGTGCTTAAAGTTAACTTAAAAGATAAGACACAAATATCTGGAAAAGTGAAATTGTCACTTTTCTTTGTCGAATCTGAGAATAAGAAATGATTGAGCCTCAACTGTGTTGGAGCTAATAAAACAGAAACAATAAAAAGACACTACTCCTATCGGCATTAGGGGGATCTCCTGTGTGTTAAATAGCGTGTTTAGTTTGAGGCAATTTCTTGTTCAAACCAGCAGCACAACTGAGCATTAGATCAAGATCAGCTTGCCTCAAACCAACAAGCCTGATAACGTGTGTAGTCTCACGACCAGGCGAAATCTTGATCAAATGGATTTCCTGATTACTTGTGCAGTCACATGCCAGGCTAAATCTTGATCTAATGCGTTTCCAGAATGTGACTTAGGTGCATGTGGTTGGTAATAGCGTGTGTAGTCGCACAACCTTTACAAATTTTTCATTAAATTCATCAAGAAGATGCAAATTAGTTACAAAAGTAGAAGCAAAAACAGTTTAGTCTGCTAACTCTTGTACAATTATGCTGAAACTAAGAAGCCAAATAGAGGATATATTGACCAAACTGTACAGACACATGAGGTATCCTGCTTTGAGAGAATGTCTTGCATTGAAGTCATGTCATGCTATCACACTTCCTCCTGAAATGATGTCACCCTTTAATTCGTAGTGTAGGGCCTTGGTCTTCAGGTAGGATTTCCTGTATCCTCTAATATTCTGTAGATACAATATCTGTTGCGAATCCCCCTCTAAAGAAGATTCGTCCTCAAAACTTTCCCACAAACCAAAATAAAAAATTAAAATTAAAATAAGTAGATAGCAAGAACATGATGAATGTTCCCAATATCAACATAAGATAGTGTCCATGCATTCAACCTATTCGGTTCTCTTGTTTACAAATACTCCTTTGGCATACATGGACGAGATGTCACCATAGAAGAAAATATATCGACCAATGAAGCAAAAACACAAAATTCATTTTCTTAACAAACAAAAACAGTGCTTTGGATATTAGCACTGTACTAACTAATCATTGGTGGCTCTAAGTGATTTTCTTGAGAGAAGATGGGGAAATCAGTGAGAAAATTTTACTAGTTTTGTGGCTGGTTTCATGTAACATCCATGATGGAATCATGGTCGTATGTGGTGGAAGGATGGTGAAGAGAGGAATTTGAAAGGGTGGTTTAAGGAGGACAAGAGTGGTGCAACAGTGGGTCTCTTGTGGATCTGTGTGTGTATTGTTCCAAAAATGGTGAAGGCTCCTTTTTTAATGGCGAATGGAGAATTGATGAAGTTTGGGGAAATGGGTGAAAATGTGGGATAGTGGGATCCACATAATTTTAAAGAATAAAAAGAATTTAGACATAATGTAAAGGTTCACATTGTGGGATTTCACCGGGTATGTTGTTGTTGTAAAGGTTCACACACTCAAGTTCGGGTAAAATACAAACATATGTCAGCATCGGCGTCAACGGTGCACGACACACAACTATGTCAAGTTGGTCATTTGGTGAGTTAAGTGTCAAACAGACTGTTGGACCCAAGTTTAGTGTCTGTCTATGTATTTTGCCTTAAAAATAACCTTACCATTCAAATCATACCACTCAAAATAAGGATCAAAGTCACTTCCTTGAGAGTTCTATGGGTTATATGTCACTTTTTTTTTGAAAGGTAACATATTTGTATATTGATGTATAGACTACACCAAATCTGCATAGTCATCCATATTTACTGAGGAAATTAACAATGTACAAATTCCTATGCCTTCTCACATGGAATCTAAAACATCAAAAATTGATTCATAACTATCTAAGCATACTCCTTTACACCAAAAATACCAAAGGACTAAGCATATCCTTTTTATCTTCTGGATGTGACAAACTTTATCTTCAAAGCATCTTTTCTCTCCCTTCCCAAATTGTCCACCATGTGCAAGCTGAGGCAACCCTCCATCTCTTTTTCTGGATTGAGTTAATATCTTCTCTTTACCAGGATGCTAGAACATCCACCGTGTTCCTTGACATACTCCACATCCCCTAGGTTGATGAATAATTGAATATCCTTCATAGTTTTATAGTCAAATTATGGTGCAAAAAGAGATGACTTATAGAGGTGCCTTTAGGATCATCAAGACTACGAAAGGAGTAATATAGAAGCGATGATGGGATAAGTATAATAATCAGCTACAACACTTGAGTGTCCTAAACAATGGATTATCCTACACTTTGAGCTCTGGCCAATAGATGGATGGTGTTCATTGGAATCAACTCCATTTTCCTCAGGGAATTCATTTTCATCACCTTGTAACAAAGAAGAATAAACACCAAAACAAGAAAGAGTGAGTTGGTTAGTGTATAAACAAGGACTCTTTTCACTCACACGCTCTGTTTTTCATACTTGACTCTCCTTTTGGATTGGTTATTGTCACTCTCATTTTAAAGCCCTTGTAATAATCTTCTCTTTGCTTATCTCTTTCTCTCCTTTTTCCATCCTAGGATTATCACCTAGCTCTTGTCAAATTTGCTTTTCATTTATATCTTAAGTGGATGGGTTTTCACTTTATTATATGTATTTTGCTTGTTGAATGATGATTAACCTCTTTTACTTTGTTTTCCTACTTATGCCTCACAAGTTTTGGTTGTGGAATTTTTTATTAATAGCTTTATATCAATCAAACGCCATAAAATATTGAATTTACTTTCCGGCAGTTGATGGATATTTGAGATGTGAGAAGTGGATGCGGAATGACATTGTTGATACCCGGGAGTCGAAAATATTCTCATGGTTTGATCGATTCATTGGACGTGCTAAGAAGCCAGAGGTGACATGGCCTTTCCCATTTGTGGAGGGTAGGATGTTTGTTCTAACTATTCGTGCTGGTATTGATGGCTACCATATCAATGTAGGCGGCCGGCATGTGACTTCATTTCCATATCGAACTGTAAGCTACTTGCTCTCTTCCAAACAATTTGAAGGTTTTCTCTGTAGACATGTAAGTGTTCTGCTCTTTCCTACGACTGAGCAAGTCACTATTGACGGAGAGCATTTTTAAGATGTACTTCTTGGAGTTGACTTTAGGGTAAGCATTGCTGCGCCAGTCATGATTGCCATTCAAACCACTGGAATACATTTATCTCAAAAATAAAAAAAAAATAAAAAAAAAATAACAATGGATGGATGGAACAAATATTATTGTAGTCTTTGGTCCCTTCTCTAAATCCCTTCACCAGTTTCACGAATTTGTAATTTTTGCAATTAATGAAATCACCAGATTTTCCAGAATTAATGTTTCAGTTTCCTCACGTATGTTATCACTTGTTACCATACTAGTAAGCCATAATCAGATGTTCCCTATTCTCTCAGGGCTTCACACTGGAAGATGCAACAGGGTTGGCAATCAGAGGTGATGTGGATATACATTCGATTTATGCTACATCTCTTCCAACCTCTCATCCAAGTTTTTCTCCCCAACGAGTGTTAGATTTCTCAGAGAAGTGGAAATCTCTTCCTTTACCCCAGGATCGCATTCAACTTTTCATTGGAGTGCTTTCCGCCACGAATCACTTTGCTGAGCGTATGGCAATCAGGAAAACATGGATGCAAGCTTCAGCAATCAAATCCTCAAACATAGCAGTCCGCTTCTTTGTTGCTTTGGTAAGTTGTGCTCCTCACCCAAGTACTCCTTGGGGAGCAAAGATAGATGTGCTCAATTGAATGTTAAGTTTGTGCATCCAAATAAATTTGCATCTCACATGCGGTCATATTCCTCATAATTAGAACATTCCAAACTCCAGTGAGCTTTAATTCCAGCATGATGTGATTAAGGAGATTGTCAAATGATAGTATATCTAATAATCACTTTGTTAATGCGTTTGATTCTTTTTTATTATCAAAAAGTTTGATATTGTCATAGCCAAGATATATAGTAAATACATACACATAGATACACTCTGTATATATACATCACGTGGCTGTTGAATCTGCAGCTTCCATAGTGAAAAGAGAAAAATTAGACAACACACTATTCTTAATGAGACATATGAAGCCGGATGAAAAGGACAAATTCATTAACTGTTAACGAGAAGGATGATAGATGAAAACCATAGCAACACTGGTGTCACTGTTGCCAAACAGCAGGGATAGTTCAACTCATGTTGAGTAATATGTAGGTGGTGGGGATGGGTTTACCATCTGCATGTTGTATCGTCAGGAGGGCCAGTACTTCCAATATCTTTTGTGACTGTTACTTTTCTAACTTCTACATGCTAAATTGGCTATGAGAAACATTTGTCAATCCTGTTCTCATTTATTTTGCTAGCCATTTCTGGATAGTCAAAATAATTTTTCAGTTGGACCAATAAGCTCTCCTCCCAAGTTCCAGATGAAGTTGCAGTTGTGATTTTCATCACTCAAAAGGAAATTAGATAAGGGTTTACCCAAATCCTAAAAGAATTTGCACTATACCTTATTAGAAGAAAATACTAAAAGAATTTGCTATTTCTTTATGGAAACTTTCTGATTACATTTTTTAATTTCACTTTCCTCTCTCCCTCTCTCTCCCCTCAATAAATTTCTTTTGGTATAGGGAGTTTCTCACCGTCATCATGATCGACTAAAAACACTCTTGATGTTCCATACAAGTAGAAGCCTCAAAATTTTGAAACTAACAATAATTAAAATGTCTGCAAACTGAAACCAAAAGGATGATCAATGTATTATGCAGCTTGTGCGAATGAGTCCATTTCTAAAATTACAGTTAGAGAACTACAAATGTGGTGCCGTGTCAAGAAAGAGCCTGCATAATGTGGTTCTTTCTGTGTCTGCTGTATAAGAAGTATATTTTAAAAAATTCCATTAAAAATACTACAAAAGTTTATAATTTTGCAATTGCATGTAGGTGGCTATTACTAGTATATTTCAGTGTGCTTAGATCAATTTTACCCCATTTCAGGTAGGTCGAAGGATAGTTATCTCAAGTTGTTGTACTCATTAGTAACTGGGTAATATAGATGTCAATACGATCACTCCATTTGTATTTACCTACATGGAAGATCCTTCAATCTTTAATGGCTATTCCTGGAGCACACTGCTTGCTTGTTACATCACATAGTTTTTCGTTTTTTGTGAGGTATTAAATTGCCCTACATGGTGCTTACTAGGAAGTAGTATTGCCATTTCTATCCTAGGACTTCCGAGGTGCTTTCATTTGAATATTTCCTAGATATATGATGGTCAAGTGAAAGTAAGTGTTGTTTTCAGGTAAAGGAGAAAATCCACAAACAAGAAAAAGGTTGTGCTATTTTTTTGATGAAGTAATTGATTCCATTCATGGCATCATGAAGATGCAAAGTAGTTACAAAAGAGAGAGCCCTAGTATGTTATCTCTAGTACACTATGATAGAGCAAACAAAATCTAAAAAGCTATCAGGGGAATCGAAAAAGGTTGTGCTATTGTCGTCAGTATTACTTTATGCCGTTTTGCCGACACCTCTCTTTAGGTTTCTTTTCACCAACTTATTTATTTGTAGAACTTACATTATCATCTCTATGAATAGCCAGTTTGGAGTTCAACCTCAAAAAATGTACTTATGTATTAACATGTAACTGTGTAGAATCCACGAAAGGAGTTGAATGCTATATTGAAGAAGGAAGCAGATTACTTTGGAGACATTGTGATTGTCCCCTTTATCGACAGATATGAGCTAGTGGTTCTTAAAACTATTGCCATCTGCGAGTATGGGGTGAGTTCTGCACTTTGCTGCATCTACCTCTTCTTTTCTAGACTGCTTAGCCGCATCCTTATTTCTATTTACATGGCCCACAATATCTGTTGCAGGTTCAGAATGTGACAGCTGCATATATCATGAAATGCGACGATGATAATTTCGTTAGGGTAGATGCAGTCCTGAGAGAAATTCAACGTGTTCCTCCTAAACGATCTCTTTACATGGGCAATCTTAATCTTTTGCATAGACCACTTCGAACAGGAAAATGGGCCGTATCATTTGAGGTACATAGATATATATGTTAAGAGTATATTTATTCAAAATTTATGGCTCCTGGTTGTTGATTTCTTAGAGAAACTAATTTAATTTGGAAATATTGACTTGTGCAACAGGAATGGCCAGAAGATGTATATCCCCCTTATGCTAATGGACCAGGATATATAATTACAAGTGATATTGCCAAACATATCGTTTCTCAATATCGGAATCAAAGCTTACGGGTTTGTAACGGCTGATTTCTTTCGTTTTCTTCTTAATCATAAACATGGTAAAAGAGTAGATTTTGAAATACGCATTCCTCCCATCAAATTGACAGATTTTCAAAATGGAGGATGTGAGCATGGGTATGTGGGTTGAGAATTACAACAGCTCCACTCCTGTACAGTACTCTCACAACTGGAAGTTCTGTCAATATGGATGTATGGAAGACTACTTCACAGCTCATTATCAGTCTCCACGACAGATGTACTGTCTGTGGAACAATTTGCTCAAGGGTAAGGCCCATTGCTGCAATATGTAGATTGATATGACCATTTTTCACTGCTTGATGAATTGAACCTTCTTCTTCCTAACTGGAGATCTTAAGCGAAGAAGGTGAAGTTGTGTTGTTGTATTTGTTCAGATGGCTGTTTTAGTTTAACAAATGATTTAACATCGAACATTGGTCCTCGCCATGGATCTGTACATGTGGTTTTATATACCTGTGTACTAGTCATTGTATAGGATTCCTGACTCTGCTTTGTACCATGAAGAAACATACAGACATTTAATATTCAGCCTAGTCTCCCCACCACCAAATTTTGGCTTGGGGCCTTCGGACTTGAGCTTTTCCTTTGGCAATGCCCTTGAATTTAAAATGTTTCAATGTGAACCCGTTTACTTACTTATACTTATACTTTCCGCTGTTCATTAGAGATTTTTTTTATCGAATGAAGTGATGAGGCTAAGTGGTTCATTTGGAGACTAGCAAAAGTCTCTACGTGTCGGGCATGCCAAAACGACTTCTTAATTATTTAAAACTTTTTCAAAAATAGTAATTTAGATGTGAGTTTTCTTTTTGAAATGCGAGAATTAATCAATTAAATTTAGATTACACTATACCTATGAGAGAATGCGACTGTGATGCTACAAAAAATTATCACTGTGTAAATAATTTTTTTGAGTAATTTAAGAGGTAACTTACGTATTTTTCACATAACATTTCTATTAGAAATCTACAATTAAGTTTGAAAAAATCAACAACGACACAGGAAATTAATTTTATTTTAAAAATATTATGTATCTCATTTTTTTATTTAACTTATTTTTTAAAAAAATAAACTAATTAAATATTCTTAAAATTGATTGAGATTCTTATAATTTAACTTTTTTTATGTAATAATTTTCAACACTTAAATTTTTATAAATGACAATATTAAAGTACACGAGAACTTAATTCGTTATTTAAAGAAGTAATATCATAGACATAATCTTATGCTATAATAATATTTTTTGTTATTATCTTATATATTTTGTTATGATTGAAATTGATCAAGAATAATGTAACGTTCATGAAGGCTAGTAAAAATCTTAAAAAAAGAGCAACTTTTAGGTCCTCCTCAACAAATTATACTCTCGATGTTCATTTTTATTTAGCTATTATATTTAAAATAGATATTTTTTTTATTTGTTCAATTTGAAAAATCAAGAGATAATTATTCTTATTATTAACTACAGTCATTTTTTAATATAATTTTCAAAATGTTAAATTTATTATATCAAATGGTGATATAATAAAATTTATATTTTGTTTAGTATTTTCTCTGTTTCAATTTGTATGATATAGTTTTAGAAAGAAAGCAAGACTCTTGATTTTTTTATGTAAAGTTAATCATAGATATTTATATAGTTAGGATAAGAGTTAAAATATCATATAAATTAAAATGGAGGAATACTATCAAGTTAATATTGGATTTATAAAAATGAACGGGAAAAGTATCATTATCGGTTTGTTTTCCATTTGAGAGGACCTACTAGGGTTGTTCAAAATCGAACCGGAATCGATTATCTGAACCAAAAAAAGTTATTGGTTTATCGATAACGGATTATTGGTTAAAAAGTTTCAGCAATGGTTTAAATTTTTTTATTATTGAGTTATCGATTTTGAACAGTTTTCAATTTTTTCTTAATGAGTTAACTGATGACTTGATAATAAATTAAATAATTATATTTATACTATTTGATATATAAAGTCCTTGATAGTTTCATGATTTTATCTTTTACTGTCTCAAACTCTCAATTATTCTACAATATAATAGTGTTTGATTTTGAGCAAAATGCAATTCAGCAAACCATATGTATGGTTCATTTGATTTGTTATCTATTTCTATGTGATTTTCAATAAAGAAATTTTTTGGTCAAATCTTAATGATTAAACTGATAATTAAATCGATAATGATCAACAACTGATAAACCAACAATGATAAGTCACTATCTTAATAGTTCTATAATAATTTAACATATTTACGAATCGATAATCGATAAGTTAAACCGATAAACTTCAAAATCGAACCGAGCGGCAGCACCTACGCTTAAAGGAGTAGAGACTAGTTTGAACCGGTGGAAATCAAGCGGAAAATGGGACTAGACCGGTCTGGAACCCGGTCCAAATTTGTATGACGGTTCAAGGACAACCCGACCGAATAGAGTCACATTATCCTAAAGCCCCTCCTAAACCCAAGCAAAGAACAAAGGATAAGAGTTATTTATAGCATTTTCGAGTTGCCTATTTCAGTGATGGCTTCTGTATTTTCTGCTTCCTTATATCAAGGTACGAGTTTTTACTCGGTGCAGCTTTGAATTATTTTTCTTTTTTTGATTCCTTCTTGCTTTGTAAAAGTGGGTTTTTTTTTTGTTAATTTGCAGATAGAGGACTGAGAATTGTAGCTTCTACAGATGGATTTGTGCCTAGCATTTGCTGCCCCTATAGAAAGGTGCTTTTAGATTATTATTTTCTCATATTTGTCTTTAGTTGTTCTTTATTATGTTTGTTAATCACCAGTGGAAGTAGAATCTCATACTCTGTGTATTGGTTACCTGTTATTGTTAGATGATAGGTAAAAGGAGCACTTTACAAAATTGTTCCTTTTGGGTTTATATTTGACTTTTTGCATCTTTGAGAGGAATCAATCAGTGGTCAGGGTTGGGGAGTGGGTTGGATGCAGAATATTAAGGATGATAAACCCAGCTTGGATATGAAACATCCCCTTGAGATTGGGAGAAAGATTTGTACTAAGGTCCATGTTTGGTTGGTTTAGTGAAAAATATTTTCCAAAAAATATTTTTTATTGTTTGGTTAATGTATAAAAATAATTTTTCACAAATAAATTTTAATCTTATTTCATTTTTAAAAAATAATATTTTTTTGGGAGGGAGGGGGATCATGGCAGGGATGGAAAAAAAATCAATGAAATTAGACAAGAGTTCTGAAAAATGTTTTCATTAATTTTTGGAAGGAAAAAGGAAAATGAGTGGATTTGAAAAACATTTTCCAAAACATTTAAGTCAACCAAACATGAGAAAATTGAAAAACATTTTCCGGAAAATGTTTCCTCCATATCAAACACACCCTAAATGGTTTATATGTTCAAGAGATAAAGGAATATTCCCACAGGTTTGATGTATCTATCCTACTTTGCAATGGTATTATATGTCTGACCATATAATTAATCTATTCTTGTGTGTTAGAGCTAACGATTAGGGTAAGCTGTTGGAAGGAAATGTTTTACTTCAACGGCGAAGGGAGTTTGGTTAGATTTTAGGAGTTTTTTGTAGTTTCATGGTAGCAATTGTTTCTGTTTTTGATTGCAATACTATGTTATCAAATTTCTTTTATAGATACATACATATGTGTGTGTCAGAGTTGGAGCTTGATTTTTAAGTTTGTGGGTTCTGAATTTATAGTAAGTAGCTTACTGGATTCTAAATAAATTATTTTATGCTTATTAAGTGAATTATTTTAGTGAATGTATTAATGTACAATTAATCTGGATGCTCCTGGTACTGGGATGGTTATTTGTTACCAAATAGCTGATTCTCTTTCTTACCCCTCCATATGAACACCAAGTTTACCTGTTTACATTTACTTCTTCATTGTTGAACTATATATGCATGTGCATTTGAATTGCGCACTAGCACACATTGCTCTCTGTGACGGTAAGACACGCAGTAATTGAGATGGCAGCTGGTTTAAATTTCCGGTGGAATTTATTCACTAATTTGCCATTCCTGTCTTATCTTATGTTTAAGCATCTCGTGTTTAACATTATAAAGTCGAGTTGGGCAATATGTTCGACATGCACTCTCAGGAAGGTGCTCAGTGCTTTATATCGTAGCAAGGTTTCTCATCATTTCAAAAAGTCTTCACTAATAGGAGTATGCACTGTGCTGGGAACCACCCAGACTCTGTTTACAGGTACTATTCCTGTTTCAGTATGGCAGCTCAAATTTGTCTTCAGTAGTCCATCTCAAAAGCCTCCGTTAGCTCCTTGTATAAAGTGTGAGAATAAGGAAAAGAATCAGGGCTCCTTTGAGCAGGTGTCTGTCGAGCGTTACCCTTATCACAGTTATATGGACTCCACTTCTGGGCAACTTGAACCAGCATCTGGAGCTCGTGCTAGTATTCCGGGGCAGGAGTACTGGCCAGAAGGCACAGCTAGTCGAGTTCGGGCCGCCAGGGCTCCTGAACCAGAAGGTGTTTCAACTGGAACTCCATCTTATGGAAAAACTCCTGGAAGTAGAAGAAAGAAGTACAAGGCATCTGCTTCCCCTTCCCAGCCTTCAGACATCAATATAATTTCTGATGATCCTCTGGAGGTTCCAGATAATGTACCAGAAGAGCCAAAGGATCTTTCCTCAGAATATGTCATTTATCAGACTGAACAAGAAGAAGAGGAACTGACAGGCTATGAGCTGGATAAAAAACATGGACGGCCCCACCCATTTATTGACCCAAAGGCAAAGAAGAAAATAGAGAAGCCTCTTACTAGTGAAGAACTATGGTGGAATTGGAGAAAGCCTGAAAAAGAGCAATGGTCTAGGTGGCAGAGGCGGCGCCCTGATGTTGAAACGGTCAGTACCAAAAATAAATACTACTAAGAAGCATAATTGTTTAAGTGTGTAATCGGTGTAATTTAATTGTGCTAAATCAAGATTGGATGTCAATGCTGGTCAAGCTAGTTGCTTGATGACAGATTGTAAAATAGATGAATACAAATCCAAAGTGGATAAAATGATACTTCAGTAGAGACACAGTGAATATGGATAATACATTACTAACCACTTTAAACCTCCCATGGTTCTCGAGCAATGTCAATTTAATAACATCACTAACATTCTGACTTAGAGATTATTATTCTTTCCCTGGAACAGGTGTTTCTTAAAGCTATGGCAGAGACAGGGCAAGTAAAGCTCTATGGTGAGCATCCTACATTGACTGAGACTGCGCTCTATAGAGCAAGGAGACATATATATAAGGAGGAAAGGTAGAAGCAATAACTTCTTGTAATAATGTTGCATCACATCTTCTATATCACAAGTTATAGTCTCTTCCTTTTTCCCTTGTACTGAAATGTTAAAGCATGGACCTCACTCGTTTGGTACTAGACTTATTCATAAGCCCGTCGCCTGTCATGAATGAATATCATAAACTATAGACTACTAGGAACCTTGCAAGGAAAGGATAGGCAAATTGAGAGAGAGTACGAAATTTAGCAAATTCCATTGCTTTAATGTATTATTATGTGCTTGTACACTGTTGGATTAATTCATTCTTCGGAATCTTATTATTGTTATTACAATGAGTCAACCAACAAGTCGTTGTGCATTCTCTTTTGTCATATTGGTTATGTATATTATAAATATCATTAATGTAAATAAATTGTCAAACTTTAGTTAGATTGATGATCAACTCTATGTCCTTTCTCTTTCTTCTTGCGTTCGTCTAGTGCTTTCAAAAGCTATTGGTTCTGCAAGCCCTCTGAAGCTGGTTTTCGGTGGAAAGTCAAGTCTTGACTTACATTTTGTCCTTGTTTTTTTTACCTTTATTATCTTATACGCGTGGTGTGGGGGCCATCTTGTGTGCATCTCAACTACTGCTGGCCTATCTGTCCAGCCTACATGTACATGGTGCCTAGGTAATCTTGTCCACTAAGGTTAGAAAGGATGGGATCACACCAAGTGTGTGGTTAGGATTTGACCTTGTGATCTCTAGGTTGTTACTTCCATGCCTTAACCATTAGGTCATTGTCTTTGAGACCTGTTTTGATTTAATATTTTCTGAAACTTGTCCCTTGTCCACTTGTGGGATTTCATTGGGTATGTTGTTGTTGTTGTTTTTGAAACTTGTCCCTTGTGTTGTTCCCTGATTGACAGATTTTTGAGTTGCTAAATGACTTGGCAATCTAGTTTTCCAGTTCAAGATGAACCAAAATACACTTTCTGTTGGAACTAAGAACTAATAAGTGGGCAATGCAGGCTACAGGCTGAAAAAGAAAAATTGGAAAATACTGGTCCTATTGCATACTACTCAGAGTGGGTCAAAGCTTGGAAGAAAGATACTTCTCGAGATGCCATTCAAAAGCATTTTGAAGAGACTGGTGAAGATGAGAACACTCAACTCATCGAAATGTTCTGCCATCAAACAGATCGTGAATACCGCATAATGATGGGAACTGATATTCGTATTCCTCGTGATCCGTTGGCCATGAGAATGCGAGAAGATCAAATAAAACAAAGTATCTCCCTTCCCTCTGGCTGAACTATACTTTATAACTTTTCCTGCTTTTTCTTGTGACTTGTGAGTATCCGTGTATGCAGCTGGTTTAGATGTGAAGGTGATTAAAAGTTGAGGGACAGTCATTTTTTGGGAATAATAGGGATCTTAGCTTGATTATTTCAGGAAATTGTCATTAAAAGTGTTTTCAAATTATTTTTTTGAACAAAAATATCTAAACATAGCCTGAATTGGTTGAGGGACAAAAAGTACCTCTCTCTTTATCCTGTCTGATCAGAAAAATTGGAATTGTAAGTGTCTTCTTCTGATTTGTTTGGTTTTTCTTTTCCATTTTGACTGGAAATCAACAATTTGCATTTTCCTTTTCTTTTTGTGCAGTTTGGGGTGGAGATCCAGTTTACCCAACCATTAATTACATTCAGGATCCAGATGAAGTGATTGATTTCAGAGGTCCAGACTTCCATGAACCAACACCAAATATGTTAGCCTATCTTAAAGAGGTTTGGTCAAGCAACTTGCTATTCGGTACCCTACATGGTCTTCCTGCCTAGTTAACTTTATTGACCTTATTTCTGCCCTTCGTTTTCACATATGCACTTCAAATAATGCTGAGTGTTGTTACATGCCGCGTTTATTATCAAAAGCTACAGAATTAGTGATAGATTTCATCTTTAAGCAAATGGAAATGGAGAGACTGTGCTAAATTATGTTCATGCTCTTTGCCTCCATATGAGATGTTGCATTATTTACTTTGTAAAGATACTGAGGCTCAATCTTTCAAATAGCTGGATAGATATTAACTAATGTTTCTAGTAAACTTGATGGTTATACTAAACCAATCTGATTCAATGCGGATTTAGTACGGATACAATAGAAGCAAAGGATATGTAGGTGATACTGGCTTGTTGATATTAGGGATTCATTGTTGCTGTGCCGCCTATTTGAGATCCGATGTTTATTCTAATGAGAGATTTACATATCCTTAGAGCTAAGAATGAGAGATATGCTGGTATTTGAGAATCCTTAAAATTGCGTAATAAGATGAGGTAGTGGATGCATATAGAGTGGAATAGATGCCAATGAATTTAGAAATGATGACGGTTTTCAGGCAAGTTTGTGTGTGCATCAATTAATTCACGAGCAGCCTGCTACAATGACCAAGTTTAGGGCAGGTAGGCTAACACTGAATGTTGTAATTAGAATCTCGAAGTTGTTATTTCTATACATCAACTGCTTACCCATCCCCTTGTGGACATATAGAGGATTCATTCAGCTGATTCCAACTAATTTAGTATCAAGGCTTAGTTGATTAATTGAGACTTGAGTAATATGTAATTTGTCAATTTTTTATGAGCAAACAACTAGATGTGCATAGCTAGTGTGGTATATGAATAACATCTCTTCTGAATGTGTCATTTTTACTGTTGGAGCTCAGCATAATATTTAAATTTAGACAAAAGGTCTAGTAGATTATGATGTATGAAGATGAAGGTAAGTCAAACAAACTGAGATAGAAGAGTTGGTTAAGTCTAGCCAAATCTTGCTGATAATTCCACTTTATGTAGATTCAACTTTACTGGGCTCTATGACTGATGAATCTAATTAAAGATAGTTCCACTTTATGAAGATTCGACTTTACTGGGCTCTATGAATGTGATGAATCTGATCAAAAGAATTCTAGTTAAGGTTTGCTGATGGGAGATGATAACCATTTGTACGTTACATAAGTTGTAGCATACTTCTTTAGCTGTCATGTTAACTTAAAAACAAAAAGCTACAAGTTTTAGAATTTAGATGTTATCGGCTGTGTGTAGAGTTGGCATACCTGTTTTAGTGATTATGTCTTATTAGCCTATCATTTACTGATTTATGTTCCGGGTTTTGTTGGAACATTTTGTTATCAGCATGGCAAAGTAATATCAAGAGAGGAGCTAGAGAAAATTCTGGCCAAAGAGAAGACGGAAGAAATTGAGGTAATAACTTTCGTAGGGCTTTATAATACTTTGTTTCTGACTCTGAGTTTTGTGTAAAAGGTAGTATTCCTTGCAGTTGCATTTGTTAAATAAAAGCTTCAATTGAGTAGTTTGTCCATTAGTTGATTCCAGAATTTACTTTTTAAGGAAAGAAAGAAATGGTAGGTGTAAATGATGTTGAAGCAGGGATAGAATTCATAGATTCTCTATAAGAATAGGTGGGATATACGCTCTGGGTTGACTGTAAATACTTTTGATTAAACCTTCTTGGTGTGATATCTTATAAAGCGCCTACCTCTCTCAAAAGAATTTACTTTTTAGGATGAACAAGCAAAACTACTCTAGATTTCACGCATAAATATGTTGCAGTTAGCTTGCACATAAAATCGAAAAATTCTACTCTAACATACTGTTGTCTACTTCACCCTACACCCTTTTCATATGTATCAAATAATCTTACAACCATCGAAAATCAGATTGCTTGCAATTAGTAGTCCCAATCTCCTTTTCTTAGAATCTATGCAGTAAAAGTACTTCCTTCTCTGCAACAGGTGGCAGAAATTGATGAAGCTATGGCAAGAGCTGTTGACATTGGTGAAAATGATGTGAGATCATTCTTATTCTTACTTTGTTTTAAGTTTGATGTTTTATGAACTTTGTTTTGCTACATTGGCCTTGTACGATAATTATTAATTATGTTAAGTAACTTCTCTTGGTTGTTCAGGATGAAGAAGGAGGAAGTGAGGCTGAAGGTGAAGAGGAGGATGAGAAAATTACACGCAATTGGAGTGTTTTGAAAAGTAATCCCGAGCTTAACAAATCAAAGGTAATTTCCTTTCTACTGATCATCGATTTATTTGGTGTTCTGATCTTATGGCTCAATTTGTTGACACCAGTGAAAGGGTGATTGATTTTGTTATATACTGCTATGCTATATATTTAGTTAACAATCTGGTTTTACTTGATGTTTAGACTTATCAAACTACTGTTTTTTCGTGCTCTTTGTCCTTTGCTACATAGTTTGTAGTCGGGGTGGCAAAATCAGCCCAAATAATCATGACCCACTCAACCTGTTTATGTTTGGTGGGTTAATGACCTGCTTATTTTATTAACTAGGCTCATTTTGACCTGCTTAGCTCAGCCCATTTTAAAACACGGCTGGTATGCAACTCAAATTGACCCATGAGAAATGCTGTCTACATATTTTTAAAAAAGACATTTTTATTATTTGTATGTTTTTATAGTGTCATTATATAAGGAAAAAGAATTATTAAGTACTCAGACAAATTTTAAGAAAATGAACTTTGAATTTAAATAAGAAAAATAGTTATTAAATACTCAAACAAATTATAAGAAAACTAACTTCGAACTTAAAACATAGAAATAATTGTGTGGGTTGGGTTATAACCCAATTTTTAGCTCATTTCAGTCCAATCCGTTTCAGTCCAATAACAAGCGTTTCAATGACCCGTCCATTTATTAACTCAACCTATTTTAACATTCTCATATTCAGCTCAACCCACCCACTTGACACCCCCTAGTTTGTAGCAAATTATTCCCCTAAAGGAATTTCCCTGCGTGCTTAGAGATAATGGAATACAAATTTATACAATAGAATGAAACACTCCTTTAGACCTATCTCCCTCTAGGACAAAAGAAAATGATGCTTGCTGTATTAAATGATTAGAAAATTGAGGGGAAATATGGAGCAAATTGCATGGACTGGTACTCCCAAAATTGAACCTTCGCACATTCTCCTCCAGGACTCTAATCAAATTCTTTCTGTAACAAAAGTTGTATATTTTTAAGTTAGTCCACGTTTCACTTATTAGCATATACATAAATTTCCAACTTCTCTTGGGGCTTGTACTCCCAAAATAGAACCTTCGCACATTCTCCTCCAGGACTCTAATCAAATTCTTTCCGTATCAAAAGTTGTATATTTTTAAGTTAGTCCACGTTTCACTTATTAGCATATACACAAATTTCCAACTTCTCTTGTTTCAGAGCCACTCCAATTCATATCCTTCACTCTAACATATGTCTTCCATACTCAATTCGCATTACTGAATCATTTTCAAACATTATTGTCATCTAACAATCAATATATGTGCACCCTTCTAAAGGCCAATACCATATGCTAGATATAGAAATAAACTGACAACAGGGGTGCGGCATTATATCTGCACAATTCAAATTATACTAGGCAATAAAAGGTTGTGGAATCTGAACAGATAGGAGATAACAAATATGCAGCTTCTTTTGTGTAAAGGCACTGTATTTATTATAAAGAAGAGACTGTAGAATCTCTGTTTTTGCAGATTATCTAAGTTACATGCAGGGCATTTCTCAATTCTCAGTGAGAAGGATGTATGAGTTCCCTATCCTGTATCTTTTCATTCTTAGTGTTCATCAAGAATTCATTTTCTAGTTTGCTAATGAAATGGTTTTACTTTGATGAACCATTGCATCAAGCGAACTTAGACCATTCTATCTTTGACAAATTCTCCAACTCATTCTGTGAGAAACATATGAAATAAATCGAACTGACATATTTCTTGTCATCAGTCAATATGCACAAATAAAATGGTTATGAAGATTTTGTTTTCCAACAGCACACTATGGATGTTTAATGTGCATATAAATAACTTATCAAAACAAATAAAATGTGCATGCAAATACTCTCAAATTTATGTTAATTTTCTTACTGAGAATGAGAGATGTTAAGAAACGAGGAGGAGTTGCTCCTTAAAAAAATTAAAAGATGATATAGGAAAGTCAAAGCAAGACAGCTGCGATCTCAGGAATCCCTTCTCCCACTATTTTCTAATTATATGGATATACTTTGTGTAAGTGCTATTCAAAGTAAGAAAGAGGTAGATAACTTTTTTACTTACCAACTAGAGTCTAGAGTACAAATTCACTGATATGGAAACTCACAGCTGAGCTCTAGACTAACAAAAACTTCAGAAGGTGGGTTTATTCCACACTCAGGATTTTACTCAGATTCCAATTCTATAATTGATTGACCATTGATGGTGCCTTTATTTCTTTTGAATGATTATTTTGAATCTAAAAGAATAGTTTAAAATACCAAACAAGCAGATTTCTTTTTCCACAGCAAGAAAGGAATAGATAATTTTTATATTTACCAACTAGAGTCGAGGACAAATTCACTGATATGCAACTTCACTGCTGGTCTCAAGACTCATAAAGATTGATTCATGTTCCGCTTCTAAAATTGCTTGGCAGTTCCTGGTGCCTTCATTTCTCTTGAGTGATTATCTTGATATGAAAAAACAGTTTAGCAACACAAAACAAGTAGGTTTCTTTTAAGGTCACATCTTTGTTTCGGAGCAAGGCATTTCCTCACTAATATGTTAAGAAAAAAGTGTGTAACTATAGATTAACTTGCCTGGTCTACTTGTCTCGTCTAGGTCACAAGTCAATAGCCATTTGTATCTTTCAAGTTGTTCTTTTCATCTTTTTCACTTACTTCTCCATTCCCCAATCCAAACTCCTTTTTTCCTCTTTGAAATTCATGAAGAAATAAATTAAAAATAGTGATGGAAGTTCAACCCAATTGTCTTCTTCTTAATGTTATTTGCATTTGGAGCTTCATAACACCATGCACTTCACAATCTTGCAGGGTAAACCCAAAAAGAAAGATATGTCTCTGGACGAAGCTATAGATGAATCTGAAAATTTAACAGACTTCCTTATGGACTTTGATGAGGCTGATTGATGCCACAAGCTATCAAGGTGAGCTCATTCGTCTCTAAAGTGGAAACAGAGATGCTATTGACATAAACTTCTTTAGGTGAAATGCATCTGTTCTGTCACGTTCTGTATGTATTTTCAAATAACCTTTGTTTCAACTTGATAAGGCACTGCGCAAAAAAAAAAAATTGTAAAATCCCATCACTTGTTTTGCAACAAGAGCACCTTTTGAACGCTGTACTTTCAGACAATCTTATGATTTGACCTGATTATTGGCCATTCATGTCATCTGATTAAAAAAAATAAGTTTGTAAGCCAATTTATTTCCATGTTGATGCATCAAATTCTAGACTACTTGAATGAACTATGATCATATATATACATGAATATGCAAGAAGCCTTCAGTCTTATCTTTAAAAAAAAAAAAAAAAAAAAAGGAACAAGCACCTCAACCTTTGATTTCAGGCACAATTTATTCAGGAGCTTGAACATTCTAGCGGTAATCCAACATTCCAATTTTTATAATGTGATCAGTAAAAATTCTGGCTGAGGAATAAAAGGATTTGCTTTACTTGCTCAATATTGCTAGGAGACCAACTTGCTCAAGGTTGAGGAAATTGTAACAGGTCACAGGTTTGAGCCCTGCAAACTAACCTGGTTTCTAAGTGGGGAGGGGTAGAGGGACCGACCCATTCGCAGTGAGTTTCGAAGAATATGGTTGGTCCTAAGGGTTGGGCGCTGATGGATTTCTGAGATTATAAAATAGTCCTAAGGTTCCTTATATTATTAATCTCATATGTTTGGTTTTTCCTGGTAAAGGGAATAACAAGGGTTCCTTATCAAGCATCTTTTTACTTTTTGTTGTTCCCTATCTCCATCAAGAGACATTTTACTCATCATTTATTTGTTCCTCTTCTCTTATTTCTTTCTGGACTCTGGCTTTGCATTCCCTTCTGTTTGGTTATTCTAGAAGAGCCATAGCACTGGAGCTACTCTGACATTGTTGGATTAGAGTGCAAATATTCCGTTTCAGTGTGATTTCCGTCTAGTTTAAGCAAATTTTTTTCTTTTTGCCCTTGTGTGCCAATCAGGATTATGAGGAGTTTGGTATAGAGTTCAGTTGCAGATTTTAGTTGTTACTTTGTGCAAGATGGTCCAAGTTGTAATATCAATGATAGAGAATTTGTTTCTACCTTGCAGGATAAGCAAATTATTTTCATCCCCATTAAGAAAGATCTGTTGATTCCAGCAGCAGGATCTTTCCTTATGAAGTCGATGAACATATATTGGATGATTGGTAAGATCTGGCGATGCTGCTGTGACCGTTAAGCGGCATTTGCTGAAGATCTTCACCCCAAAAGAGTAGAATTTATATAGAAATCTTTGGGTGTGTTTTTGTGAATGTACTTGGATTATCATGTAAAGCAAATGAAATATGGAGAATGCTACTGTTGTAGCTTGTATCCAGTGCACAGAATGTGAACAACTTTTGGAGCTACGATTGGTATACTAACCAGAAACTAGAAGCAGATATTATCTTCTATTTAATATTAATTCCAATGTCTTATATTTGTTTCAAGTTGAACGATGGAGTACGTTTAATCGAGTATGTAACAGTTCATTTCCTGGGGAAATTGCTTGTTTCATAAAGAAGGGGAATCAAGTTCTACATTGGATGTGGAAAGCTTTTACCAGCATCTTTTGAAGTTGAAATTTGAACCTTTTTTTTAGAGATATTTCTTACTTGGCTCACTTGGATTTAGTTATAGTGTCACATTTTGTAAACTGGATACATTGTCATTTATAAACAATATCTTAATAAAGCAAGAAGGGTATTTCTCTGCTGTTTCCCTACTGGCCTTTATATGTCAACTAGTCAACTACTCACCCCCACCTCCCTCTCCAGACCCACACAAGACAAGAAAAGAAAAAGGTTCACACTGACAAACAGATGTTATAATTATTTAATCTGTCTTAAAGGACAACAGGAACCAAAATACCTCGAAAGAAACATTGAAAACAGAGAAGTTGATAAATAAACTTCCAAAATCAGTGAAGAATTTGAGGAATGTCCTGACATTGGATGTGAGAAACACACTTAAACATTTGCCTGCTGGAATCAATGAGCTGCAACACCTGAGACATCTTTCTCCGGTCGAGTTTCCGTGACAGGGAAAATGGATTTGTGAAGATAGCTGGTGGCGGAAAACACTTTGTGAAGCTGCAAACACTATCTGGAATGGGATCAGATGAAGACTTGGTGAAACAACTAAGAAGTTTAACAAGTTTGAGGAAACTCTACATAGGGAAAATAACACAAGCCAACAGGGAAGATTTTTGCCAATCTTTAGAAAGGATTAACAAGTTGAGGTCCTTAACAGTGTTAAGTGAGAGACCATTTGAGCAAAACATACAAATGGAATCTCTCACAAAGTCCACTAAGCACTTAAAGAAACTCAAACTCCAAGTTCATATGAATAAATTGCCAGGATGGTCCGCTTCGCTTAATTGCCTTCACTCATTGTACCTTTTCAAGAACTTCTTAACAGAAGATCCATTTCCTATTCTTGGAAAGCTTCCAAGCCTAGCTATTCTGACATTAGCATCTTCAGCTTATGTAAACAGTATCGTTAACATCCCTCCAGGAGGATTTCCTAAGCTCAAACTATTGAGGAATCTTGGCATGGAAAATTGGACTACTTGGATGCCTATTGAGAAAGGTTCAATGCCAGAAATTCAGTTTCTTCTAATAGCTGATTGTCCAAGGCTCACAAGCTTACCAGATGGCTTCAATCACCTTTACTAGCCTTGAGATCTCACCCTTATGGGCATGTCACTCTTTTTCGCTTGTAAATTGCAGAACAGAGATAAGTGGAAAATCAGCCATGTCAAGGAAGTTTCAATCATTTCAGAAAGTCAATGGCCAAATTGTCAAAAAAAAAACTCAACACTTCTCCCGTTAACTAGAGAATTCAAATGGATACTGACATTCTTGTTTTGTTTTGCGACGCTCTATTGTGCTATGCAGGCAACAATGTACTATTGTGTTGGAATTGACGTGAGAGTTTACATTGCATATTCCATTTTCTGTTCACTCTTTCATTTAACATGATGTTTATTTCTACGAAGCTGTACCTAATAATGCATGCTTATGTCTACTAAGTGCTGGATTGAGTCTAAATATATCTTACTAAGATTTACGTTGCATTCTCACAATATTCTCACTTAAAGATATATGATAACTTTGAGACAAAAATCTTAATAGCTTTGCTTGAACGGCTATCAAAATAATCACCTTAATAATAAGACTCTTGAAACCTATAGTATGCAATAATCCTTAGATATATATGTTGTTGTACAACATTTCATTAAAAGTAAAAAGATAACTTTAAGGTTAAAATGTTTCTAATTATAATAAAGTGACATTCTTTTTGGAATGGGACTAATAAGAAAAGAATACCACAAAAATGAGCCAAAGGGAGTAGAATTTAAAACGATAATGGAGTTGGAAAACAAATTTAGAGCATTTGAGCAGATAAAGAATCCAACTCCAGGTTGGATTTGGAAATTTTATAACCAAAGACTCTCCTCCAAATAAAGTGAAACTAATCCAGGAAAAGAACGTGAATAATTATCATAGTCAAGGCCATCAAACCCTTAGGCAACAAAATACTAGTATCACATAAAATGTGCAAATGAAAGATCTCAGCCAGTCAAACCTCTTTTTCCGATAAAAAAACAGTTAAGGTAAAACACTACCGAATACAAAAACGTTAAAATCCAACATACAAAATAAGATTGGTATCTCTAAACAAAGAGAAACATGGTTCAACCTAGCCATTTTAAGCAGCTGTTGCTGATTGAGCAGCCAGCCTCTTGCGAGCCTCTTCAATGATAGATAATTTGATACCTTTACCCTTGGGTAGGGACACCCATGGCTTAGTACCTTTACCAAGAGTGAACACATTTCCCAAGCGGGTAGCAAACTCATGCCCCAGGGAATCCTGAATGTGAACAGTCTCAAAGCTACCCTTGTGCTTCTCCCTGTTCTTAAGAATTCCAACACGTCCCCTGTTTCTACCACCAGTCACCATCACCACATTTCCAACATCAAATTTGATGAAGTCAACAATCTTATTGGATTCTAAGTCCAGCTTGATGGTGTCATTGGCCTTGATGAGGGGATCAGGGTAGCGGATTGTTCTTCCATCATAGGTGTTGAGATATGGGATCCCCTTCTGTCCAAACTGCACTGATCGAACCTTACAAAGTTTGAACTGCATAGAGAAAACAATGTGACTACTCTCACAGCAATAGGATCCAAAGGAAACCCAAAAAAAAAAAGCAGGAAACGCATTCAGATGCGCTAAAAGTATACAATTATCTACCCAGATTCGTCAACACAGAGATTCAAAAACATAAAAATCGAACCTTGGCTTCCTCATCTCTGAGTGAGTGGAGACGAAAGCGACCCTTAGTGTCATACAGAAGTCGGAAGCTCTCATTTGTCTTTGGAATTGAAACAACATCTACATGAAAAAAAATATTAGCATTACCAATTTGTATACAACAAACATAGCAACAAGCAAAATTAGAAGGAAAAAAATGGAGAGGCTTTTTAATGAAAATTTTGAAGACAGGGTGATCAATAATTGTATAGGCTTGCTAAAGAGAGAGAAAGGAAAGCTCGCGACTTGGACCAAGTGAAGTGCATCAAGGATGAAGAGGGTGAGGTGTTGGTGGATGAGATTTCCATTAAACTAAAGTGGCAAGCTTACTTTTATAAACTCTTAAACGAAAAAGAAGATAGAGATATTGAGCTGGGTAAGTTGGCACACTCCGAAAGTTATGGAGATTTTGGTTATTGCAGGCGGTTCAGAATTGAGGAGGTTAGAAGGGCTATTAGTAGGATGAAGAGAAGGAGGGCGATCGGATGAGATTCCGGTAGATTTTTGGAAAAACATGGTCAAGGATGGCATATAGTGGCTGACTAGACTGTTCAATGCTATTATGAAGACTGCCAAGATGCCGGATGAATGGAGGAGTACAATGGTTCCACTGTACAAGAACAAGGGTGATATTCAAAACTGTAATAATTACAGGGGTATCAAGTTGTTAAGTCACACTATGAAGGCCTGGGAGAGAGTGGTGGAGATGAGGGTGAGAAAAGTAGTGTCTATTTCAGATAACCAGTTTGGAATTTGCCGAAAGAAGTTGAAATTGTTGATCCTACTGGAAGGGCTTTTGTTCAAGATATTAAGTATGACTGGAAACCCCTATTCTGTAAGAAATGTACAAGATTTGGTCATATATGCAGCTCTGATGGAGCTAGAAACATTCAACTTCCAAAGGAGGGATCAAGAGGAAAGAGCTTCACCAAGACGAGGCAGGATAAATCAGGTGCAAAAATGAACTCCTAGATCAGGGGCAAACAATGATACATGTCACCCCCCACAGGTAGATGGTACAAATGATATGAACAAACATGATAAAGATATGGAGCCTAACAAAACAATGAGCATACAACATCACAAACGAACGGGAGGAGCAACAAGCAAATTTACAAGAAGAGTGGTGTGACACTCCTGAAAGGATAATCACTTCCATTGACGTGGATAACATGGAAAGAGGCTAATCATACGCAGCGCTTGTGCAGTTTGGTGCCTCTCAGAGGAAGCTACAGACAGGATCAACACTGAAGATGGCTAATATGTTCACTCCACTGTCTGAGGGAAATGAGGAGAGAAAACAGACTGAGAAACCTCCTGATGGGAGGGTAAACCTCTCTTTGATAAACTGGTTAATCTGGAATGTAAGGGGTATTAATAGCCCCTTCAAACAAAAGGAGATGGCAAGGTATTTGGTAAAACACAAAATTTCTTTGGTTCGAGTACTAGAAACAAAGGTGAAGGAACATAAGTTTAAATGTATGGATAAGATAGCTAGCAGCTGGAGTTATGCACATAACTATTCACTAGCCAAAAATGGAAGAATTTGGATTTTATGGAAGCCTGCTGAAATGACTATTCTGGTAGAAGTACATGATCAATTTACTCATTTAAAGGTAGCAAATAAGAGTTTCAATTTTTATTGTCTGCTAAAAGTGATCCACATGGAGGAACTTATGGCAGGAATTACTCATAATAGGTCCTACAATAACTGAACCTTGGTGTATTTGTGGAGATTTCAATTCTGCCCTGCTAAATTTGGACAGAATTGGGGGCCAACAGGTCAGTGAATCTGAAACAAAAGACTTCCAACAAGCAAAATTGACAGGGCTCTTTGCAACGATTCTTGGGTGATACAACATGGAACACTGACACCTCAATTTAAGGAGAACAATTTTTCTAATTACTCCGCCTATTTTTATTGAGCACCGCAGTACAAGTAGTGGACGCCACAGACTTTTCAGATTACTAAACATACTGACTAAGCATGAGAGCTTTTCAAACATTGTGGGGGCCATCTGGAAACAAAATTTAAAAGGAGGAGCTGTGTATAGAATATGGCAAAAAGAATATAAATCTAAAGGTTAAATGAAAAACTATCTAATGAAGGTGTTCTTACCCATGAAACCAGCAGGGTAAGTCTTATCTGTCCTAACTTTCCCATCAACCATAACTTGTCGTTGCATCAAGATGGAAATGACCTCACGGTAAGTCAAAGCATATTTCAACCTGTTCCTGAGGATAATAACCAATGGCAAACATTCCCTTGATTTATGTGGACCAGAAGAAGGCTTGGGAGCCTGCAGTAGAGAACAGTGAGAACAGTAAGGTCAACAAGCAGGAAACTAAGTACTATTATTCAAAAAATAATGAGAAAAAGACACCGTAACTTACAAAAGCACCTCCAAGCTTATCAAGCATCCAATGTTTAGGCGCATTGAGCCTCTTCAAATGTTTCTTCAACCCTCTTGCCTGTACATAAGGAAGAGGTGACAAAATTCACTTTAGGATGATGTTTCCAAAGCCTAAAGGCAAAAACCTTACGACATATATGCATGAAAATTGAAAGAACAAAGTGCGTTAGCAAAATAAAAGGAGAGCTATACCCAGATATATATATATATATATTAAAATCTATCCATGTCAAACAACACTAGCAGCACATTCTTTCACATAGGTAAAGAAAATGTTTCAATACATAGAACAAACAACTTGAACCATACTACACAAATTTCATTGTCAAAAGCTAAAGCTTGTTTGGATGGTTGTTACATGTTGTATTATGTAGTTTAAATACAATGATTTGTGATTGTTTCTTAAACTTTATTGTATTGTATCTTTAAATCCCAGTTAGTGGACCTTTGGCCATATTTCATTGTGAAGTTTGAAAGAAATAGTTTTTAACTTTTTATTAGTAATTTGGACTGAATACACAATTCTGTCGTTCTTCAAAATCCTAAAAAATTTGGCATTCAACATCAAGTTGAAATCAGAAATTTTATGATCAAAATTGTTTTACAGAGTACCAACTATCGAAAGGATGAAAATTTCATGGCCAAAAGCCTATTAAGTAAAGAAGACAAGTGTTATTTTGTGTGACACTAACTTGGTCAGATTGATTTATTTTCTCACTTTGTCTTTACTAGTTATTTAACAATCTTATTTGTTATCAGTTCAAACACATTTTTGTAGTAGTGTTATAGGTATAAATACAGAATTTATAGAAATGTTGTATTCATTCAACAATACAGTACAATACCATACAACACAAACAGAGTATAGAGAAACCACATCCGAAGATGTGACATATAAGAGAATTCAACAGCAAAATGCAATTAAAAGAAAAACTGGCCTATAATATCTAATGGCGACAGTAAATAATGCAATCTATCATTTTCACACTAGCCCCTAAAATTAACTAGCACCGTTTGGGATCAACACCATACATTTGAGCGCATAAATCATAAGGAACAACCAGGAATATAATCTTTGACGCATTACGCACTAGCAAAGAATCAGCAACGGGAAAAACTGACACAGTACATTTTAGACCTAGAACAAAAGTGATGAAGACTAAATAACAACTGATCTGTCAGGCAACAAACAACAAGCTAAACAACATTGACGAGATGAATTAACAGAGAAAAAACAAACCATTTTGGTGGTTTTCCGACTTGATTAGCTGCTGCGAGTGTCGGCTGCCGGCGAGGGGTGCGTCTTAAACCCTAAGTAGTCGAAGATACTATCTGTTAAATAGTATAGCACGTACCCTCTTGCTGTTTCCAATTTGTTTTGGGCCCAAGTAAGTTGGGCCATCTAACCAACTAGTTACGGTAAAAACTGACATAGTACCTTATAAAATGTAAACTAAGTGAAATTGTAAATAATTTTCGCATATAGCTACTCAAAAATATCTTAATTATGCTCAATAGTTATAGTTATAATAATTATATTTCATAACTATAGTTATACCAGTGCTTATATAATTTGCGCAGCATTTGTATACATTTGTATAATTCGCTATACAATTTAAAATTTTTGGATAGTGCTTGTATATTTCATTCGTGCACAATATTTGTATAATTTGCTATACAATTCACAGTGTATGTATATTTCACAATACAATTTGATTCGCGCACAGCATTCGTATAATTGCGCACAACATTTGTATACATCGCTCTAATTATACAAAACTTAAATTGTAATTATAGTTAGATGTTTACCGCGAGCCCTAATTAATTTAAAACTATAACTATATTAACTAATTAACGAGTATGTGTTTACTTATCCGCGTAATTTTGCAAAAACTTTCATTTTGTAGTCCTTGTAAATTTGTTTAAAATGTTATATCTTATTTTTAAAAAAAATTATTATTACACATAAAAATAATGCTGAAAAAAACTATTTTTCTTTTATTAAGTTTCGAGTGGTCAAAAAATTAATGATTTCCGCAATTATTCTCTAAGTTGCTCTGGTAAATAATCTCTTCTTCTCTTTCGTTTTCTCAATGTCAGATTTGTATGTTTTCATGCTGGTTCTTTTGCTTTTCATCCTCTTCGTCTTCTCTTATTTACAAGTTTACATGTCATTTTTCTTTTTCGTGTCATGAAACAGTCTCTCTATCTTTATGAAGTAATGGTAAGGTCTGTGTACATTTTATTCTTCCCAGACCCCACTTGTAAAATTTTACTGGATATGTTGTTGTAGATGTCATTTTTCCTTTACTTTTTGGCCATTGAGATTTAGTTGTATTTCTTCCGCTTTCTTCTTGATGTTGGCGCTTTTCCATTTTATTAATTTCTTATATACAGGTCGTATCTAGCAAAGGAAGCATATATGAACAATCTACCATTTTTTTTTTTTGAAAAAAAAAATATATACTGAAGGTACACCAAGTTTAATTTTATGAATTTATCATATATCATGTATTTGAATAAAAGTATATTTATAATGTAATTTTATATTTGAAGCCGTGTTTTTATTTTTGGGGGGATTATTTTTTCAATTATTTTAATTTTCTGATGATTTGTTCTGTTTCATGAAGTAGACTAGCTAGGTATTAAGATTTTTAAAGAGTAAAATTCAACATTATTCTAGATACAGAGAAAATATCAATTCATGTGTTGTTTTATGACAAATGTGATTTTATTTTTTAACTTGTGTTGATTTTTTAGCGCATGTATTTTTTAGTATAATTTGATAATCGAGACAATCCATGATTATGTGTTCATTCCATATTGAATCATACCGAAATAAGGTTATATACATTCATATTATGAGAGGGGGCCATTCAAACCTATCTAAATTGATGTTATATTTACATATGCATCCTTACATTAGTATATTCCATGTAGAATTAGGAATACACGTAATTGGATCTGTTTTTTACATATCTCTATTGAAACGCATAACTTATCCAAAATGTTATTTCCACCCCTACAAGATCTTAATTAAAATAAAGATAAGACGATAACTTATTGACTACGTCTATCTCTACTTCTCGTTTATATACATTTTAAATGATTAGACTATGATGGGGTGGAGTTCCTCTTTAGTAAGGCCTTTTAGGTTACATAATATAATGTAAATGTAACTTTCTCTTGGAGCTACCTTATGAAATCATTGTTTGTCCTTTTTTTACATATACAACATTCCCAAAAAACAAAAACTGAGGATAGGATGAAAAGCAAACTTAAGAATTTATGGGAAATGGGAAAATGAATTTATGGTCTATAGTGTAGTAAATGAAGAACAAATTAAAATATGTGTGATAACACGTAGTACGAATATCTTTTTTAAAATGAATGAGGTTTAGTAGCCAATCAAATTGGTCGGAAGCAACAAATTCTTTAGCTTATATTTTGTATCAACTTCATGTTGCTATCTGTTGTGTCGATAGATAAGAAATATTTTTCTACAATTTTGTCAGGTACAAGATTTCTTATCTTTAATTTATTCATATAGCCGACTAGATGTTTTAGAAAAATAACATGTGTCATCTTTTATTGGAAAGGATTGTTTGAAAGTTTGTCAATTCATTATATTCATTTGATCAATAATATGCGAGAACACAATAAAATCTAAATCTTTGATTATATGTATTGTTGGGTCATGGATTGCATTCATGGTGTAACATGAATTACTCTATTGGTTGAAAGCACTATATCAAATACACGTAATTTAATAATTGAGAAGGGTTCTGATTCTGCAGGTTCGTCCCATTGCTTATGCAATTGAAATAGCTGTTGCTCTTGAATACACACACATTATGGCATTGATTCATTGAGATATTAAGGTACTATTATTTCTTGAACAGTGTTGTCATTATTTGATTCATGATTGTCAAGGATCCTATTACTGGTCACAGATGATCATATTAAAATTGTTGTGAAGCTCATGCAGGATAAAAGAACAATTATTCTTAACTTTCAAATGCAACATCATGTGTACATCTTTCGTGCTATTTAGTTTCATTTTTAACTTTGAAAAAAAAATGTCATTTTAAATTTGTAGTTATTAGGATTATTTTTTGTTCATCTACTTAGTATTGTTTCATTTGTTTTTTACTAGATTGTTTTCCAAAGATGAAGATGCCGTTGGGTGAGTATTTAGATGAATGATATCAAATTGTTATCTACCGTCATACAATTGGCATAGCACTCATTTAAGTAATGGAACTTCTATCAGATTATTACTCCACAACAATACATAGAGGAATTCTATCTTCGTCTAAAATTACGCAAATATACTATTACTATCATATTTTGAGATATTTTTATTGTTTCTGACCCAATATTCAATAGTCATATTAAAATTCAATCAAAATTTAAATTCGTATCGAAAAGTCTCATATAAAAAGGCAAAGTGCTCCCTAACATTAAAGAGGATTTGAAGTCGGTAGCTTGAGAAATTTGTATAGCCAAAATCAGGCCTGATATTTCTACTTATTTTTTAAAATCGACTTTGCAGATTATATTTGCACTTCCACCATCTGTCCATCTCAACTCTGCAAATTATATTTCACACTTTCATTGTTAGAAAATATATTTAATTCTATACTCCTTTTTAGTTAATTACAACAGTAATAAAATACCAGTTATATGTGTTGCGATGCATAATGCAATGCAATGACCCATATTATTGATAACAAATATGTTACATTGAAAGTTAGTATGAGCATGAGCCATACACATTTAGTAATTTCATATTGGTAACATAAGAAATTGGTTTATCATTTTATTTTTATTTTTGCATGTTTGATAACGCAATAGAAGAATATGTATAGCGTAAATAATATTTATACAACTAGAACGTAAGATATATTGATAGCGAAATGCTTCCAATATATGTTTCATTTTATTTCTATCTTATGTGTCTGATGAAATATAAATTATTATTTATGGCAATTGAAATAATATTTGATTATAATATGAATATATCTAACAAAATACATGTAACTTTTGACCGCAGTTGAATGAGTTAGCTTATATTATGAATACCGAGTGACATAAATACACTATATTTTTCTTCCACATGAATACATTATACACTATATATTTCATAATTAGTGATGACTGTGCTAAATGCGAAAAAATGTCTTTTTATAAATGTAAATGAATATGTTATTTATTTAATATGTATTATTGAATTTGGTAATTTTATAATTAAAAAATAATACGTTACATAAAGATGTGCGAAAATCAAACTGACAGATAAATCGAATCAAAAAAATATGTTATTAGTTTATTTGCTAAGGAGCTTTTAATGATTTTACAAAATAAAAAATGCAGATTATCGATTAGTTTTTTATTTTTAGTATTGAGTATTGAATAAACGGATAACCCATTAAGATCATAGTAATTCACTACTTTATCCCTTTATAAATATTAATAATTTAATATCACTTTACACTGTATCGATACAAATCATGTATTTGATTAATTTCCAATTTATAAGTATTTTGTCAAGGAAGTAAATTAGAATATAAAGTCAAATATTGTAAATTGTTAAGCTTGGGTGCTCAATAAATATTTTATTCACTTCCTATTGGTTTAGTGTCATATTAGAATGTTAATTTGGGAGTTGGGGGGGGGGGGGGGGAGGGGGGTGTTATGTATTCATGCAACTTGTTTTTTTAAATTATGTGACTGTTGTAAAACTAAACAAATAGATAAGTTCATCATTTTTACAAGTCATTAATTGTCTCATTTTATTTTTAAAAATCATTTTGTCATTTACAATTGATTTCACTGTATTGCATTGTCCCATTGTACCACATCAAATTATTAGAGAAATCATGTAGGTACTATATGAGATTTTTTTATTTGGTGAACTGAAAATCAAACCGTTTAAGACAAATAATTGATAAAAATTATCCTATTAATTTACCATTTTTAAAAATTAAATTGAAAAATTAAACTAATAACACATAAATTTAAAACGAATCGATCGATGCATGTTACATACTAGCTTTTTTTAATATCCTATGTCTCTTTGATGTGTTATTGTCGTATTTGTATTTAGATAAACTAAGATATGTACTATGAATATAATTTCACAAATTACCTCTGCATGTATGTGTGGAGTTCCGAGACTGTAATTAATAAAATTATACAAATTTATTTCCTGTATATTCTCTTCAATCCCACTTTTTTTCTACAGCTACTTTGTTGGGTCATTTATTTTATTCCTCTGCCTTCTTTTTTATTTAACTCTCTGATTTTTTTTTAATTCCATATATTTCATTTCTTTTTTTTAATATAAATTTTAAATATTAGTTATAGTTTACGTTATAAGAGGACTAAATAAAATATTAAAATAATAAGTAAAACGATAGACTGAGAAGAACGATATCATATCAAAATTTAGAATTATAATTATCAAAATAATGATAAATATTATGTTGATGCTATATAATTTTAAAAAGACAAATATATTAAACTATTCATAATAATATAAACTCGATGTTTATATTAATCTATATTATTAATCGGTCTCAATAATTTTTTTCTATAATCAGTTGAATATAGCTAATTTATATATATATATATTATATTCCTTTAAGATGATAAATTATACGACAGTTTATGTAATCGCCAAGTCAACTTGAATAATTTGAAGAAAACAAAAAATGTGGTATTATTTAATTAGATTTAAGGAAAAAATCTTTTTAGTGTTTTTACTTAATATTTGCTGAAGACTAATACTGAGTAAATCTTTTTATGTTTAAGTAATATAAAAAATAAAATAAAAAAGATTATAAAAGGCCAAATACACCTAAATTTGTCCTCATTTTTCACTTAAACACCTAAACTAAGACAAGTTCCTAATAGACACCTCAATTGTTCAGATTTGTCTTAGTTTAGGTGTCTGAGTGAAAAATGAGGACAAGTTTAAGTGTCTCTTTTATGAGTTAAGCCATTTTAATTTAATTTATTTATAATTAACTTATATAAAACCTATAAATAAGAGGCAGAAATATTATTACACCCGAGGAATTATTTTGATTTGTTCCTTTTCTGCATTCAGTTGCACTGCTAAGAAGCTACTCAGGTAAAAACAAACACAGTCAAACCCTAAGAACCAAAAATGCCGAAACCCAAACCGAAGCCAAAACGGTATGAATGGAGAATCAAGCAGAAATCCCCACAGCAAGCATCATCATCCGCACCGCCACCGCCACCGCCACCGTCGCCACCTTGGGTGGAGCTTCCTCGAGAAATAACGGCGGACATCCTTCGCCGTGTGGGACCGGTAGATACTTTGGCAAATGCACAGAGTGTTTGCCGTACCTGGTGGGAGGTGTGCCATGACCCTTCCATATGGCGAGTCATTGAGATGAGCAATGCAGAATATATGGACTTGGATGTTGTCTTCCACAAGTGGTGCCGCGTCGCTGTTGATCGCAGCAAGGGTCAGTTGTCCAAAATCAACATCGAGTATTTTGGTAATGACAACTTACTCAACTATATAGCTCAGAGGTATGGCTTGACCTGAGTTTTTTTTTCCGGGTATTTAAATTTGTTAAAAACCTTTTGTGATATTTAGGTCTTTTTAAGTGATGATGCGGGTAAGCATTTTGATTTATAGATAGTATTTCCGTTTGAATAGATAACATTTTGGTATTTTACAAACATGAATTACACCAAAAGTGTAATTTGATACAATCACAAAGTGAGTTGTCTTCCAGCAAAACCTTTCACTTAGACTCTTATAAGTAATCTAAGACCCAGGAATGGATGCCGCTTCTCAAGGATGTCCTTATTTACATAAAAAATAGAAAAGGACTAAACAGTTCATGACTAAGAAATATGTTTTCCAGGAAAATAAATTGGTTTTATACTTATTTTCTTGTGTTCCTTAGGTAAGTAAAAATATTATTCTAAAAGTATTTGTATATAATTTAGACAAATCCTGTCGAAAGCGTGGGATGGGGAGGTAGGGGCGTGGAATGGCGGGGATGAGGTTTATGGTGGGTGGGGGTAAAGATGAGGTGTGTTGTGAGGGTGGACAAGACACAATTAATGTGGAATGTCACTAGTGGAACTCTTATCATTATATTTAAGCAGCCTTTTTTCTTAGAGAATGTTCTTCAAAATATATGACCAAACCTAAGATAGGAAATTGAAAAACATTTTCTCCTTACCTAACACGCCCTTCATCTTCATCTTCCGCATGGAGCTTCTACTGTCCTCAAACTATCTCTCATTTCTCTCCTTTCAAATAGTCCACCAAACTCAATCTCTATGTCTCATTACAAGTTTCCATTCCAACAAGCTAAAGGTTCCTGGATCCTCCTTGGCATGGACCACCTGATCTCCTTTAGACAGAGAAAATCTTGTTGCCTTGCAGCATAAAAATAAAGAAAGACATAGATTGATTGTCTCTGCCTCAACCCACATAAATAGCATCTAGAACATAACTGAAGTCCCCTTTTGATGAGATTATCTTGAGTTAGAACTGCCTCTCTTGCCAGAGACATGATGGCGAGAACATGGAAATGTGTAGGAATTGGTAGAGACGTGATTGTGATGTGTTTCCAAAAAAAAAAAAAACTATGAACTTTGTTTTAAAACAGGACTCCCTTTGACACATTTTCTCTTTAAAAGCGTCTGTTTGGTTGGTGCATGGTTCGGCTTCTTGTTCACTGCTAAGTTCGTTGAAATGTGACTTCTGTCTCAGCTTTTGAATATAAAGTACTCAAATCTTTATAGGACCCACAATATGGATTGTCTTTTCAGCATTGATTAAAAAAGGCAGTTCAGCTTTTATGGATGTCACCCTGTCACTGCAGCACCATGCACCATGGAGCACTTGGCACTTTAATTCTCCAAACTTGTCTATGGACTTCTGTAATTCTATCATGACATACCATGATGTTTGTACTGCTAAATGGTCAAGCTTTGGCTAAAATGTATCTTTAGCTCGTCTTTTGGTCATAACCATGCCCAGTCATCTATTTTTATATGACATGCTTCTGGCTGTGGCACCACAAGATACCAGAAAAATCAATTCTTTAAAAAACAAATAAAGCAAGGTTGCGTAAAAGCTGAAACTGTATGTTAGTTGATATATTGATGTTTAATTTACACGAAAAATTCAATGTACTTCAGTTGACCTAACAAAAATCTAACACAAGCCATTCTAGGGAAAAAATAATTTTATTTAGTATGAATTCCTCTTCTTCCCGACACCTATCAAAGGACCTTGTGTGGTACTCTCATATGCTTTTTCTAGATCAATAGACACCATGTGTAGCTTTTTCTTCTTTTCGCTATAGATTTCCATCAATCTTCTTAGTGATTATAGCCTCCGTTGTAGATCTACGAGGCATAGATCAAATTGGTTCTCCTTCACTCTTGCTGTCCTCCTAAGTCTACGCTTTTAAACTCTTTCCTAGAGTTTCATTGTATGACTCATGAGTTTAATGCCATGATAGTTCACACCATTTTTTAAATGAAGAGCAAATATAAGTTGCAAATTGTTGGTAAAAATGAGTTGGTACTGGAGTTGTGTGGATATGCTCTTATTCGCTCATTCTGTTGTAAAGTTCATTGTAACAGTTACTAGTTGATCAAGAAATCAACGTTCTTGAAATATACATCCTTCATAACTATTTTTCCCCCTCAAGAACCCATCTCATTCTACTCTCTTAAATTAGAAATAGATATGCCATGAAAGATGCGTATAAATTAGTGATCACAAGCTAATAACAGTGATTGAGATGCTAGTAAGGATAAATTATGGAGCTTTCTATAATCGTGGGATTTACACCAAGAATATGCCTTGAGCTTGTACCTGTTTTGTCATTGACGAGCTAACCAATTGTATATATGATGAGCTTGCATGATGCATGCTCAAAACTAGTTAAGGGGTCCAATTAAAAATTGTAACTATGGAGATGTTATAAAGACTAAGAAATTTAGTATAGGTAGTGGTAAGGGAAATATATGTACCAGAATCTTAGCCTCCTTGTGAAGAATATATTTGAAATGAGATTAATTATATGATTTTGTTGTCTAAATGTATATAACAACAACAACATACCGAGTATATTCCCACAAGTGGGGTACACGGACCTTACCTCTACCTTTATGGGGTAGAGAAGTTGTTTCTAGTAGACCCTGGTTCAAGAAAATCGTTTTTCAGAAAAAGAATTGAAAGGAATGCAAGAGTTACAAGCAAATGTAGATAATTCTCACATATAATCTGTCTTCTAGGATATCATACTCGATGAAACTGTCTTGCATATAATTAGAATAGGATTGAAATGGATAAGTCCTATGCTATAGGAAGAGGCATAACAAAGCATAAGACAAGCTAAGATTCTGCTATTGCAAGAAGCAATGTATATGGAAGTGAATGTTGGACCTTCTCTTATAAAAAATGCATATGTAAATGAATTTTGGACCTTAAAATCCAAATATTTTTGTAAGAAATTTTTTGTTGAAATGCTGATGCTAACATGGAATCAAACAAGAACCAAGGGTGCATGAATCATGCATTAAAGTAAAAATGTCATTTTAGGTGGTTTGGTCATGTTCTATGTGACCTTCATGTACACCAATAACTATGAATATATGATGATTTAAGGGGATAAACTGTAATGGCGTAAATATATGATGATTTAAGGGGATAAACTGTGATGCATAAACCTAAAATCACATGAAAATGAGTACAAAAAGACCCAAGAATGTCTCATAGTCTATGCAAATTTAGCTAAGAACAAAATGACATGGAAGCCGAGTTTCCATATAAGGAAACCAACTAGTCGGGATTAGGACTATGTTATTATTGTTATATTTACACACTAATTTGGTGTCTCTGAGGAGTGCTTTCATTTTAAGTAGGTATTTGTGAAGTTGGAAGTTGCTTTTTCAGGGGGAAAAAGAGAGAATGTTGGGTATCGGAGAAAAAAATTGAATTTTTATTTTAGTTCTTGCTTCAAGTACATGACTTTATCTTCAGTCCGTGGTGTTTACTTTTTGGTGACGTGTGTCATGTTCAGCCTTTTATATTGTTTTAGATCTCCTGTCTCTTTGTTGTCAATTTGCTGTGTGTGCATATTTTCTAGCTAATTTAGCTCTGAGTTCCATGGGTATTTTTCCTTGCAGACTTCTCAGAAGTAAGTTTGTTGTATTTTCATGTCTTTTTATCTAATCTTATGCCCTGCTGAACAGATCAAATGAGCTAAGGCATCTACGACTTGTCGGGTGTGATAATATTTCAAAGGGAAGTTTGGCTGCAGTTGCGAAGAACTTCCCATTGTTGGAGGAGTTGCACATTTACTTATCTGCTATTGATATAGTGGATATAGAAGCCATCGGTCGTTCGTGCTCTCAGCTAAAGTCATTTACATTGAACGCCTGCGGATTTAGAGGAGGATTGACAGGATTTAGAAGATTACAGATTAATGTCAATGATCAGGCTCATGCTATTGCAGTAAATATGCCTGAATTGCGACACCTTGCGCTTTTTGGGAATACCATGACAAATGAAGGTCTCTGTGCCATTCTTGATGGCTGTCCGCGGCTTGAATCACTTGACTTGCGCCACTGCTATAGTATTGATCTTGAAGGGGATCTAGGAACGAGATGTCGCCAACAGATTATAGATCTGAAGTGCCCTAATGATTGTACTGATGGTTATGAATTTAGTGCTCAAATTTGTGATTGCGACCCTTCCAATGCTGAGTCTGACCATGATCTCGCAGACTATTATGATTATGATGACTATGACTATCATGACTTTGAGTATGATGACTACTTCAATAACCCCTTTGGAATTGAGTATCTGGATCTGGATGAGGATGGCTTATTTTGGTGAGATCGTTTGCTACCTCAAATTTGTAAATGGTAAGAACATAGTTCTGTACGATGATTTTTTGTTAGTACTAGCATTGTTTCCTCTCTCTTTCCTCAATTAAAAAGTATGTCTCCTGCTCATGCTGGTGCAGCTTAAGAATAGGCAATATTTGAGATCCCTGGCATACTGGAGATGGTAGGGCGGAAGGGTGGACTTAGCTATTTGCTAGAAAATCAACGGTTCCATTGTTGTTTTGCTGGTTCATGGTGCTGGGTCAGCTTCTAGTTGTCTCATATTTTGCTGTTTACATTTCAGTTAAAGTGTTTTGATTCGCAAATTGCTGTTGGCAGATTTTAAGCATAGTTACTACTGTGTTCCTCCCCTTCTGCTTTGGTTCATAAACCCGTTATTTTTGTCAAATTTGGTAAGTTTCTTACTGAAGGAGGTTTGAACGTATATAAAAAGGACTTCAAATCAGTTTCTCACTGTGATTTCATTTTTGTTCCTATGGGGGCTTGATTTTTGAGACGAGGACTTTTTCGGAAAATAATCTCTCTATTTCTGTGAGGTAGTGGTAAGGTATACGTAAATCTTACCTTCCTCACACTCAAGACCCCACTTGTGGATTCCATTGGGTATGTCGTTTGTTTGTTCTTATATATTTTTTTATTTCTTTTTATTTGCCCATACTTTTCCACTTTACAACGGAGAAGGATTTGGTCAAGCCATCATTTAAAAGCTAGTTCTAAACGGAAAAGGATTTGGTCAAGCCATCACTTAAAAGCTAGTTCTAAGCTTGATCTGGTCTAAACAACGTAAGTTCTTTTATATGTAAGAATGAATCTCTCTCGTAATGAAACTGCTAGAAAGCAATTTCTCCCTACAAATATAGTTGCCAAATTAAAATGCATTCCAGTTTTGCATTTTAATATACATTTCCACTGTTACTACGGCTTAATGAGTCGTCAACATATTCAGTCACTGCATATCTATTTTCCACTCCGATGTTTATATCTAAATTTGCCGGTTTATGAACAAAATATTCCAGCATTATATCACTTCAGAAGAATCGTATAAACTGACCTTTTATTATATTAATTAATCCGTCGTTAATCACGTAATTTCTTATGATAAAGTTCTCAATCTGTATTTCATGCACCTATTAATGTAAATAAAAATATTTCTGGGCATTACAATCAGAACTACTTGAATTTATTGCACTAAATAAAATGTGTCAAGTTCAAATACGCCTTCAGCCTCGTATTACAAATTTACGTATATGGACCTTTAATAAGAAATAATCTTAATTTTACATAACACGTAATGTTCACATGGCCAAACAATTAGCAGTGGCGGAGCCACATACATTTTAGGAGTGTCAATCGACATCCTCTTCATCGGAAAATTACACTTTTTAGCTAGATAAAAATAGTTCATTATGTGCGGATTTGAACTTTTACACGATTTTACTTATTTGAATTTTGACACTCTTTAGTCAAAATTCTGGGAGTCTACTATGGTTATCTCGATATTATGAGAAATGTGATTAAGATTTGATAGTAATTGAAGGACAAAAATTGCAATTTCAATCTAGCCATCACCTTTTGAGAGTTTGTTATATTTGATTAAGTCAGTTGTTGATGAGTGAACAAGTGCCTCACGTGTAATAATTCATTTGGTATGATCACGTTGTTAAGTACATCTTTTTTTTTTCCTCATTTTTTTTCACTTATTATTTAATAATTCTAGTTTATCTTTTTCCCCATCTTTTATAGTAATTCTACCTCGTATTCTACTTTTCTTATAGATTTATCATCCAAATTATTGATATATGACATCATTTAACGATAGAGAATGATACTATTTATGCAAAATATTAATTAAATATTACTATAATATAGTATGAAACAATACGTATCAACCATCTAAAAAGAGTGCAAAGGGTGTGCAAAGTTCAAAATTGATCAAGCAAAATGAACGAAGTGAGTATTTTGAATGGCATAATGAAACGAAAAAGAGAACATTTTAAAGAGAGCAAATTCACAGTCTAATTATGCTCCATACTACAGTTTGGGTAATGACATTTCATAACTATAGTTATAACAACGTTTGTATAATTCGCGCAATATTTGTATACATTTGTATAATTCACAATTTTTATATAACGTTTATATATCTCGTTATATAATTCGTACACTACATTTGTATAATTCGCTATACATTCAAAGTATTTGTATATTTTTGTATACAATTTGATTCGCGTACGACTTTTGTATAATCGAGCAAATTATATAAAATTTAAACTATAGTTATAACTAGATGTTTGCCACAATTCGTAATTAATTCAAACTATAGTTACTTTAGCTAATTAACTAGCATATATTTGATTATCCGCATAATTTTTCCTTTTAAAGGATACAACCACATTCCATTTTATCTATGGGCCTCAGTTTCAATTAAACATATGGGCCGTCGAAAAAAAGCCAGTTTGGGCTTTCACATTGGAAACCCTAGTTATTGCCCCAACTCGTAGGTATATAATTCTACGAGATTAACAATCTCCTCCTCTAGCAAGGAGCTTGCGGCATAGCAGAAACCCTAGTTCAAGTGAGTGTTCTTTCTTCCTGTTTGTTCTTCTTCACTCATCGTTATCGGTTTTACATTTAATTTATGTCATTTTGCAGAAGGTAAGATAAGGTAGAACAACGAAAATGGCTGTGCCTCTGCTTAACAAGAAGGTGGTGAAGAAGAGAGTGAAGAGGTTTATTAGACCTCAGAGTGACAGAAGAATCACTGTCAAGGTATAATCTTCTCTTACAATTTATTTTCTGTGACGTTGAATCTAAAAAGTTTATTATTTTGCTCTTGCTGGTTCTCAATATTTGTTAAATCTATATTGAATGAGTGTGTAGTGTTTGGTAGTATTTTTCTTTTTTTTGCTTCCTAATTTAATTCGATTCTGTTAATACATTTGATTATTTTCGAAATAATAATTTATGTTGAATCCATCTAAAAGAGAACAATTGACCCTTGAAAGAAAAAAAGGGAAAGAAAGTTACTGTAGTGGTGTCCAAATGGTTCAATTCAGTATGCATTGCTCTAATTCTATCTTAATTCATTTCTTATCATTCTTTCGTTGTTTCTTTACCTCTTGCTTCTTGGAACTCAGCTGTTATCCTAAGGTGAATATGACTACATTTGACAGCTAAATTGCATATAGAGTCAGGTCATTGTATTGTAAGTGTTCTGCAAACACTTTTTATCCAGTTCATTCAGTCAGACTAAGATCATCCGCGCAGGCATTTATTTTTAATCTCTAGTTTGTTTGGCTTTGTCATTCTGTTCCATTCTTCCAAATAACACCATCTTTCTTTTAGTATGCAACTATTTTTTGTTAATAGATGCCCTTTGGTGTTTTGACTGTGAAATGGCAGATGTATAGTGGGTTTTCGTGGCAGTGGTGCTTTGTTTGATTAAATGAATAAGATCATAAAACTGGTGAATTATGGTGGTTGATTCTTGAAAGCCACTGCCATTGGAGAAATATTTCCTACTCTTATCATGAGTGTAGGACATTTGAAATAGTACTCTAATTGTTCCTCAGAATAAGTGCATGTGTTAAAAACAAATTCTTTGGCATAATCCTTAATATTTTCATGAATAATGAGATGAAAAACTGTATCCTTTTTCCTCAATTGATTGGGTTCAATTTGGTTACCTACCTACTTTGTTTCTGTTCTCTAAAGGAAAGAAATGAATAAATTTAATTTTTCTTCCACTGATTTAGTTTCTATATCGTTACGAGTGGTTCCCCTAGGAAGTCTTGTGAATTCATGTGGAGTTTGTCGAAGTCTTGTGGTTTTCCTGTTGTATTTGGACGGAGCAAGGTTACTAATTGGTCCTGAACATTCAATTTTTTTCAACAGGAAAGCTGGCGCAGACCCAAGGGTATTGATTCTAGAGTGAGGAGAAAGTTCAAGGGATGTGTCTTGATGCCCAATATTGGATACGGGTCAGACAAGAAGACTCGCCACTATCTTCCCAATGGTTTCAAGAAGTTTGTTGTGCATAATGCTAGTGAGCTTGAGATCCTAATGATGCACAACAGGTAATTTGATGAGCTCACTTACCTGTCGCCTATTTTGTGCTTTAGCTATGAGTTTGATTTGCCTTTTGACTTACCATCCAACATATTTTTCTTTCCTTGCCAGAACTTACTGTGCAGAAATTGCACATAATGTTTCCACTAGGAAGAGGAAAGAGATCGTCGAGCGAGCCGCCCAACTTGATGTTGTCGTAACTAACAAGCTTGCTAGGTTGCGCAGCCAGGAGGATGAATGAGCATTTTGGCTTTAGATGAGATCTCTATATTGTCTTAGTGTTTGAACTTGTTCCTTTTGTTTGTTTAATTAATACTCTGTTTTCCCCGAAGTGGATTTTGACTCATTCTCTATTGGTATCAAATGCTTAAATTTCAGATTTTAGTACGCCTTTGTGGTGTCCATCTGCTTAATTTACTTTATAAATGACGAGGTTGAATGTTTACCTGTCTCCATATTGCACAATCTTCAGATTAAAATATTTCTTTAGATGCTTAAGAAGCATGTTGTATGAGACTTGCATCTGATATTGAAAATATCACCATTTTACTAGTAAGAGATGTCAATGCAACAGACTTAATATCCGATGATTAAAAACTACTGAAAAAGTATACAGAACTGCTGATTTTGTTTCTTCATGAAACCCTGTTTGGATTTAGGTGCAATCCAGCATATATTTATCTTCCAAATTTATTATCTAAGAAACTATCAACTTCTTAACCTTTTCAATCTGTATTTAGTATACCTATCCAGTCATTCTGGACGGATATTTCAGACCATTGAAGGTAGACGGTATGTATAGTAGCCAGTAAATCATTGGTTTCTAACGCATCAAATTCCAATATAGTCTTATGGTAGTCTGCAGTCGAGTTTATTATCCACGTCTTGTAATCCTCAGTAAACTATTTCATTGTTCGCGATGTTTTATTTAGTAATTACGACCATGTCGAACTACTTCTGAGCCAAGTGCTCGAGGAGATGTTATTCTCAACTCACATGGATGGTTCTAGCAGACTTTTTATGTGAGTTGTGAGACCAAAAGGAAACAAAAGAAACGGTTAATGAAGAAAGTTTAGACATGACAAGGGGCTTTGAGCTTCTTTTACTACATGAAAGCAAAACTAGTATGTGCTAGCATGAGTACTTTACAGAAACAAAAGCAAAATAGGTCATAGGTCATTCTAAGCTACTTCCTAGCTACTGTCTCGGTAACAGAAGAGGCCAAAGTACATACATTAATTGAAAGCACTGGAGGCATACAGAATGGACAATCTCCTATACTTTCAGAGTGGTAGCGAAAATTCGAAAGTTCCTACTTCCCCAGGCATCGCTGTCATCGATATGATAAGACTTTAAGCAACACCTGATCCAGGGTGGATTTCTAAAATGATCATTCACTTCACTACCATCATCACCTTCAGAAGTTCCAAGCAAGAAATTCCTCTTTCTTGTTAATGCATGAACAGAGGGGTAGCCATCAAAAAATTGTTCCTGGCAAGCATAGTAGTATCACATCAAAACCAAGATCGACAAGTTAGTAGTTCACACAATTAAAGCATGCAAAACAAGTTGATTAGAAGATTTCTGCAATAATATAAACCAAAAGAAAATTTTAACATCATCTTGATGTAGCACATCGAGACTTGACATTCATAAATCGTATTCTTCAAGGACCACAATCTCATCATTTCCCCAATCAATTGGTGAATGATTTGAGAAGTCAATAGTTGTTTGTACAATATCAACAACTACCACATGGAATCTTCATTTTGCTTCAAGATAACAAAGTCGAGCAGTTCAGTTATGAGTATAGGTACATCATATACAACCTCCCAAATGCATAAAATCATACCCAAAAAAATACTGATACCCAAATTCAGGAGACGTATTTTAATACGGAGCTAAGTCATGAAACATAGTCCTCAAATGGCTCACGTTGTGCTGCAGTATACACGATAAAGATTGATAGAAGATTGTAAGTGCAGAAACAATTATTACCGCATCCTCTTTATACAGATATGCATGGATTCTGGCAGTTGGATCCTCTAGGGTCAACCTGATCCTGTAAACCCCAGAAGGGGAACGGAAATCTTCAGCTAGCCAAGGAAATGCCGCTACCACTCTAACTACACAGTGGAATTTACCTGCAACCTGCAAGGAAAAGAAAAAGATGTCAGGATGCCTATGTGCGATAAAAATAAGATGTCAGGATGCCTATGTGCGATAAGAAGTCAAGAAGAGATGAAAGGTTTCTTGCAACCTCCAATAATTAATTGTAAAGATAGTGTTAGTACATCTTCAATATTTGGAATTCTAAGAGCACAAAAGAAGGAAATTATGGCTTAAAGTGGTTGAGATACCCTTGAATTCGCTAGAGCTCTCATCAAGGAGACAAAAGGTACATCAGGATAGTCGGTCTCTGAGAATTTAGGAAATAAAAGAAAAGTTAGAATGTGTTATTTAAGCATCAAAAACATTGCTTGAGCACACAAGGCCAACCTGTTATTTCAGATGGCCAAGGAAAGCTTGACAAAGGCATCCATCCCCATTTAGATTTACGACGCTCATCGTACTGCCTATAATGTAATTGCACACACTTGAAGTAAATTCATAGGTGCATGGTATTATACTGCCAGGACAAGATTGTTACAAAACACCTTGCGGCCAAGAGTAGCTATGGAACTGATAATTGTGGTGGGCATGAGCTTCCATGTTATGAAGTCATGGCTATAACATGCTTGTCAAAAAAATGAACATGTTTATCGTGCAACCATGCAATTGAGTTTTTCACGCCATTGTTTTTTTTTCCTTTTAACTTTTCTGATGGGAGTTCCACACCTAACATTCTCTTTCTTTGAGAAAATTCCACACCTAAGATTATACCATGTATGTATTAAAACTTGAAGCAGAAATACCTCATGCGTTGTAAAACAATGTCATCTTCATCAGATAAGTAGCAAACCCTAGTAAAGGGCATAAGAACAGCATGCCACAATGCTGTATGAAGTTCACATCTAATGTTAATCAATCTCACCCATCGATTGCTCTTGAGAAAGTTAATGCCAAGTTTCTCGTTGCAATGATCAACGGTTACCCTCAAGACAGTACCAAGAGGTGGCAAGGTGCAGAGAATATCTCTTTGCAAAGCGAAGTCTACAGGTTGCAACGGAAGTGGCTTTTCCATTTCTTCTTCTAGCCTGTAATTCATAAAACAATTGGCCACAGCATATCAGGATCAGGTACTAAATCATCCACAGCATATGCAAAAGCTTTCTGGAAACAAGCAGGCATGCAGATATTCAGTTGACCTCACTGAATTTACTTAGTTCAACAGAGGTTTGATCATATCCTTTTAAATACTGGAAGAAGGCAGATATTTTAAAGGCCATCTGAGGCTTTAGTTTTCTGTGACTTTTCAAGTAATATGAATCTCAGTTATCCAGGTAATTTGCTGATACTCATTAAGATCAGGAAGCAAACAAGTTTGGCTGTTAGTTTCCATCAAGCCAACTTGTTTGCTTCAAGCCAGTCTTTTGGGTGTCTAAGAGTTAATTGGTAGAAAATAAAATTTACGCTTGAAATAGTATCAAAGAGCTTCAGCTTATTGAATTATGTCCTTAAGCCCAACTTTAAGTTTGTTATTTCAACAAAACTACCATTGTTTTGAGAGATAACGGCATTGAACTATGATATATATATCTGAGTCTTTTACATTACTTAAAAAATAATGTAGTAAAGCACTAAATAGATCGAGTTTACACTATCACATTTTTCAGTTCGGTGGTGGCAGTAGATAAAAGAAATAATCATTCCAACAGAAGTGCCCAATATCACATATCGCAAGCACAAAGTGGCATATTTAACTAATATAGATATCTGGAGGAGTCCATCAGTTAGTCTTCCTGCAAAAGTATCTCATATCAAGGGGGGACCAACTAAACTAAATCACGAGTGTACTCCTTGTTCAAAGCCTGATTACAACAACAACAACATAGTGTAATCCCACAAGTGGGGTTACAGACCTTGCCCCTACCTTGAGAGGTAGAGATGTTGTTTCCGAAACCCCGGGCACAAGTTCAATGCCTGATTAGAAAGTATAAATCACTCACTTTGTTTTGATAGTGACAGGGGGAGTGTCCATGCCATCCCACACAAGAAGCATCCACTTGTCTTTTGCAACTTCACATAAGTGAACAATCTGGCATACACCAGTGTGATTTGCAAGGGAAGTGTTAGTAATTTTGAATGTAGTGTCAATACCCAAGAACATGTAACTCATACTGTGCTTGCCAATATATTCAAAATACATTTAAAAACAGTTATTTTAAAACACAAAACTATCTTGCAGATCACTTATTAAAAAAAAATACCTTGCAGATCAAATTGAAATGTTCTCCTTCTCTGATCTCACTCAATGAATGTAAATCAGCCAAACCTATCAAGAAAATGAAGCATCTCCTGAGTACCAAGAAAATTGTGAGCATATTCTGAAGGAGATGATTGAAAATTCGAAAAACAAAATAAATTCTATTACTAAAGAAAAAGGAAAAACACTACCAGAATACAAATGGCATCTGTTTTGTTCTCCTTTTCGTTTCTTTTTTCTTTTTCGCCCATTATTTTTGTTAGAGGCTAGGGAAAGAGGGAAGGGATTATTTGAGAGGATCCTTTATAGCAAAACTGATGTTCAAAGAAGGATAGAGTTAATATTAGCTAAGATTATCTAAGAAGCTATAGCAACTAGATAAATACAGATAAACGTGCACACACATATCTTAAACACCTTTGCAGGCAGCAAAGTTGGCTGCTCCATCCTATGCTATATCGATCCATTCTTTGTCTTGACATGTCTGTATCAAACAAGTGTGATATTCATTGAGCTATATGTACCCGTACATCCATAATGGACATGTACACCTCAACAGGATCATCAACATAGGATACATTCTTTTATGCAACCTTCATCAGCTAAATAATTAATCATTATGTACTTAGCTCAGAATTCTGTTAAAGGCATCACTCTGAAGTTGGCACTTCTGATGAAAGTACCTGTATCGATCTTGTGATCAACCAACCACTTCATCAAACCCAGTATAAATTTCTTGTCTTGCTCTCTGGCTTGATACTTAGGAGAACATTGGTAAGGGATAAAATTTGAGTTATTTTTTCCGTCAAATATTGCAAATGAAGAAAACTTCTTGTTGAACAAAGCATAAACATCGGGTCCACGAGTTTTCATCTGCGAGCCAAAGAATATCACCGGTAAGGATTGACACCATATTTTTACTTCCAGAAAATAATACTTCAGAACAATAAAAGTTAACTCAATCAGGACAAGATCATGCATTTAGTTTGTTGGTCAATCCAATAAAGTTTTATCTTTTTTTTTTTTTTTGAAACTACAAGAAAGTTTTATCTATTTCCTTGAGAAATTGACTTTTACTTGTTTCCCCTTGCATATGATTTATAATAGTGCATTCATAAACAGTTCAAATATAACAAAGTTGGGGCTGTGGAACAAGAAGTTGTCAATCTACTCTAATATTTTTTTTTAGAAGCAACAAGCACTTTTACCTTTTTCCCTTAACAGGGTAAGGACACACTTCCAAGTGGCTTAAGTATCCATCAAACATAGATTAACTGGAAATGCACGGTAATGGCCTAGCCCACTAGTGATATTGCGCGCTGCGGGCCTTGGCCCGCACGGCTTTAAAACACTTCACTAGCAGGTAAAGCTTGCTTACTTATATGCCCAACATCTCTCCTGTCTCTTGCCCACGTGGGACTTTTCATCTTAAGATGGGTTGTTACTTACATCCCCTCTATGGACTCTGCGTCCTCGCTAAGGTTTGGCCCCACCGCATGGGATTTGCCTAGACTCAGCACTGACATTTGTCCTGCCTTACTAGGATTTGCCTAAACTCAATTGAACTTTGGCCCACAACAACAAGGCTGACACAAGAGTGGCTTAGATACCATTCATAATGGTTGCCTTTTGGGAAGACATCTGGCTCGAACAAGGTCCTCTTAAGGACATTTTTGCTGACATCTACTCTCTAAACCAGCAGAAAAGGGCAACAATAGCTGAGGTATGGTCAGAACAGGGATGGAATTTGAGCTTCGAGAGACCCCACAATGACTCGGAGATTCCGAGGTTAGGAGAATTCCTTAGCAAACTGGAGCAATTCAAAGGCACCTCCATTCACCAAGATAGACTATAATTGCTGGGTCAAGGACAAGGGAGATTCAGTGTACGAGGTGCCTACAGAAAGTTCAACCCTTACAACAACCAGATTGATAACTGGCCTTGAAAGCTTATATTGAAAGCCAAAATTCCTTATAAGGTCTCCTGTTTCACATGGTTATTGGCTAGACAAGCAATGTTAACTCAAGAAAACCTCATGAAGAGAGGTTTCCAGCTAAGTCCGAGGTGCTTTTCGTGCAAAGATGAGGCTGAGACAGTTACACATTTATTTCTACACTGCAAAATTACAAACCAACTTTGGAGAACATTCACAGACATGAAGGGTTAGAACTAGGTGATGCCAAGAAAAATAGAATAGGCCCTGAAGAGCTGGAGCAGCTACGCCGATATATCTATTCACAAGGAAAGGTGGAAAATGATACCAGCCAGTATTTGGTGGTCTGTTTGGACAGAAAGGAACCTCCAATGCTTTCAGAACAAGGAAAACAACCTCCGGAAGATGAAGATGCATTGCTTAACTTATTTCATTTTTTGGTGTAATCAGGAGTATAGGGTAGATCTAGAATCTTTCTTTTGACATTGTAAAGTCCTTGTAAGTTTTTGTCCATAGGATCGTAGATCTTCCAGAATACTTTTATCCAATTGTAATTAGGATCCTGTAACTTCTTGTGGCAGGACTCCGTATCTCTTTGGATTTTAAATACAACCATTACCTTCTCAAAAAAAAAATGGCTCAGCCCATTAGGGATATTGTCCGCTTTGGGCCTAGGCCCACACGACTTTAAAACACATCACTAGTAAGTAAGACATGTTAACTTATAACATTTCTCCTGTGTTTTCGTCGATGTGAAACTTCTATCTAAAGATAGGTTGTTACATACACCTCCTTTGTGGATTTGGCGTCATCGCTAAGGTTTGCTCCACCATATGGGATTCGCCTATACTTTGCATTGAGGTTTGCCCTGACTCACCGGGATTTGCCTAAACTTTGGACATCTTGTAGACTCTCATAGACTATATATATGCTATGTGTTGTACTTGAAGCTTATGTTTTCAATTATTAATTGGAAATAGCCATTATGGATTTATTATGAAATTGTGATATTTATGCATGGTCGATGTGGTAATGTTGAAGGTCCTAAGCCCCGTTTGCCCCATAGAGTGAGTCCTACTTACCCTTCCCTTAGCATTATATGTTCATTGTTTGATTGAGGTTCCTAACAGATGATGTGGATTTGGATACTTCGAGGCTTGTTTGGGGACTCTCGGGTATCCATTCGTTGTGTCACATCTAAACCCCAATCTTGGGTCGTGACAGATGGCCCACATTGACAAGGATAACACAGGACTGGCTCAGATACCAACACTTGTAACAACCCTCTTAGGAGGATACCACTTCTAACAAGCAGACTTATATAATACTTGCAAAGTCTATAGGAAGCATAATGTACAAAATATCAATCATATTCTAGTGGTGAAAGTAGGCCCATTCAACATAGTTAACGAAATAAGAGTTTGGCATTTAAAAATTCATTTGATCTCAATTTAACCAAATAAAAATTTCCCTTTTTATGGCAGAACAACTTTTCAAAATAACTTAAGAAAATACTTTACGAAATTTCCATTTAGCATTCCATGCCACTACAACTCACATTAAAACTAATACGAACTTACGAGTATCAAAGTTAGCTATCTCATGCTTCATGTGAATATGCTAAATCAAGCAGTAATTTAGTACATTATAAGACATGGTTTGGCTCTTCCAAAACAACAAAGTATGTTACCAAATTTAAGTTACAAACCATATTGTCTTGATCCAACTAACCTTCAAATTAATATATAAATGTAATGGATCATATACATGTCCCAAGACTAGTACAAAATATAACGGTCTATATGCCAATGTGATCTTCCTTAAAGCTCCCAAAAACTTTACCTCGAATGGGCAGCTTCAAGTGTCTCCTCGGACATTTCCTACGATAGAAACAACTATCGCCAAGCATAAAATTGAGTGTGTAAAAACTACAAATCGGAGCCTTTAGATTTTTCAAATTCATAGGGAGCATAGTTACAACATAATAAATAAAGTGAACAAATATATCAAGAGTATCAAGTATGGTCTTTAAAGGTCTAAATGTCAAGAGTTCGTATAACCATCTTTGCAAGAGATTTAAATAACATACACAACCTCTATGGAGCATCCTCGCTGAGGTTTGCCCCACCGCATGGGATTTACCTAGACTCAGCACTGAGGTTTGCCCCGTCTTATCGAAATTTACTTAAACTTAGTTGAACTCTAGCCCACAACGACAAGGCTAAAACAGGAGTTGCTCTACCATTTATAATGGCCCAGTCTGCTAGCAATATTGTCCGATTTGACCTCGACCAGCAAGGCTTGAAAATGCGTCACTAGTAGGTAAGGTCTGCTTACTTATATACCCAACCTCTCTCCTGTATTTTGCCGATGTGGGAATTTTCATCTTAAGATGGATTGTTATATGTGCCCCCTCCAAATCCTACTGAATAAAGCCAGATCCCTCATAAAGAATCAACAAAATCTTTGGTTAGTTGCTTCTGTCTAAAGGAGGACGTGACGGATGCTAATATATTAATCAACCGTTGTGGATACCGAATCATCTATTAGTAAAAATATCATGATTTGGTATATAGAAAGTACTCAAGCTATTTGAAGTCCTAACAAAATTTTGGGTTTGGGAAAGGAATGTAGCCTTTTGAAAGCTAAGTACTCTATAGATAATGCTAGTTGTAACTAGTCCATATTATGTCGTGTCTAATATGGTGCATAGTTTTTTTTTTTTTAATAACAAGGGGAACCAACAGCTACTACCCTTTGGGTGTGCACAAGGTAAACCCCCGCTCTTATGTAATAGCTCGCAAACCACATAGGAGAGGTAACCCGCACAAGCAAGCCCGGTGGACAAGCGTGACCCATAAGGCAAACCCCTTGCTTTCGCTGGTAAAGGATTTCGAACCTGAGACCTCCAATATATAACTATCAAGCTCAAACCACTGGGCCACCCTGAAGGGTTAATATGGTGCATAGTTTTCAAAAGAAAAGTCCATTTCAACATTTATTTCAAGATTCGATACTCTATATATAAGTTCAACATTTCTATCACATGTAAAATGTTCAAGAGATGAATCAATACCAAAAAGGAAACAAGCAAATGTTGAAGCAAAATTAGTTACCACAACTTGAGAAAGCTGAATTATGTCACCAACAGTCAGCACTTGAGGAAGCTTGTCCATAGTTTCAGCAAAAAAATTAATTGAAATCCCTGGGTTTGGGTAGGATTCATCAATGACCCTAACAGAGCAAAAGCAATCTACAAAACACAAACAAAAGAAGCCAAAATCAAGCTCAAAAAAGTTCATTCCACACAATGCTGTGAAAAAATAAGGAATACTAACGAATCCATATCCCAAAATGTTACAGTGTATACAGCATAACATTCAACAACTCAATCCATTTGCACAAGTGCAGTGGATATGTATAACAAGTTAAGCAACAGATATTTGTAGTTAATAGTCTGCTTTGATGAACTCGATCCCTTCTGCTCAGTCAACCACTCACACTGGTTTTGTAGATCTCTGTAAAAAAAAAAGGGATCTTGGGCCTAACTTAACTCAAATGCTAGCTGAAGAGGTAAAGATTGTCTAAACCATATTAAAAATGAAAAATATCTCTTAAAGCACCAAAGTGGGACTCTTCACACACCCTTCCCCTCACGCCAATGTTGGATATCTATAGCCCAGGCAATTTAGGGCTCCAAAATTGGGAAACGAGAATTGGAATAGGTCATGCTCTAATACCACATAAAGAAATTGGATCTTAGACCAAAAGCAACCCCAAAAACCGAGCTCAAGAGGTGAGAATTGCCCATATTAAAAAGACCACCCATTCCTCAAAGCACCGATATGGGATTCTTCAAAATCTCTTTCTTTTCGGCTGCTATAGCACTTCCATTTACTTGATTCTTGGTGAGTCTTTATTCACTTGAGCATTCTATTGATATCAGTCTGGTCTAGGGTTTGCAAGTGAGTTATGTATGTTTTCTATTATGTAACTATCTCATCTAATAGCTTAAGTTGTTACAAAGGGTATACATTTATTTACTTATGTAAGGATAACAACCCATTTTCTCAACTAATGTGGAAATTCTAAGAAAATTAATTATATCTTCACTGTGTCCTCTCCGATATGTTGAGACGAGGGTTCCCAGGAAACAACCTCTCTACTTCTATGAGGTAGTGGTAAGGTTTGCGTACATTCTACCCTCCCCAGACCCCACTTGTGGGATTCCAATGGGTATGTTGTTGTTGTTATTGTTGTGTCCTCTCCGATATATTTGGAACTTAGGAGAATTTGACCTCGGTTCAAAGTGGATCTATAAGACAAAAATAGAGTTACTGGGACTATTGAAAGATATAAAGCATGGTTGGAGATTAGAAGAAATAAGCAAAGAGAAGGTATAGACTTCATTTTTTTTATCAAGAGGGCATAGACTATACTAAAACTTTCTATCCAATGATTTATTTGTATACATTATAAAGTGTTATTCAATAGTTAGATAAGGAGTGATTGTGAACAATGTTTTCTTCTACGATGACCTGGAACGGCAAATCTATACAGCGGTGCCTTAGGATTAATAGTGTCTTCTCTTGAATCAATGTATGCATGTCAGGAAATCAACTTTATAGTCTAAAATAGGCATTTAAGCAATGCTATACACCAAGCTTTGAGTGACCTTACATTGTAGAGTATTTCAACATTCTCGGTATGTAACATTCTTTATTTTTCAAGAAGGATGATGTGATGCATACACACCAAGTCCAACTAAGGAGCTTAAGAGCTTTGCATCATATTGCTACTTTGAAGGCTTGGAAAGGATGTGGAACGAAAGCTTGATAGTTTAGAAACTTACTTAAATGGAAGTACAAAGGAGGAGGAGGAAAAAGGCTATGTATGCAAAGAGGCTATTTTAAAAATACAAGCCTAAGAAGACATTATGGCACATTTGGCCGTATGTCATTGTGAAATTTGAAAGAACAAAAAAGTTTTTATTTTCAAAGTGAAAAATGGTATTTGAAAATTAATTAAATTGTGTTTGTCCATAAATACAAATTGAGCTGTTTTTGACTTTTTGTGAGTACTTTGCAGTGAAAAAAGTGAAAATGCCTTCTTGTTATTTTTCAAATACCTGAAAATTCTAGAATTCAACTTCAAGTCAAATTTCAAATTTTATGGGAAAACGTGTTTTTCAGAGTTCAACTCTCCAAAAAGTGAAAAAAAAAAATTCAAGGCCAAACACACCTAAGAAGGCCCTTATTTCATTAAGGGTCTATTTGTAATATCATGCTTAGCTTAACTTACTACAAATACTACGCTAGGTCCTTTTTGTTAGGCAGATTCTTTTGGTTGTCGAATTCTCATGAATTGAATATACTCTTGAGGAAGTTTGAGCCGAAGTCCATTGTTGATGAAATTGCTTGTTTGAGGATCATTCCTCTTAAGGGTGTCTCTATAGTATAGGTGCTTGTATGGTGTTCTTAATAAAGGTTTTTAGCTTTGAGATAGACATTGTTGCCTATTATTCCATTCTTGTGTCTTGCTTTAATGCTTTCTGCAGAATTGGTGCTTTTGGGGGTATTGGGTGTCATATGGCCATTGTTCTCAATTCTTATCGATCTTTTGGCTTTTTTCTATCATTTATCTTTGTTCTTGTTATTAGTGTAAGAGTTTTGATTTCCACATCTCGATATTGTATCATAATGACCTTTGCATTTTCATGCCTATATATAGATGTTGTTCTAGTTACTAGGCCTGATGCTCCGGATCATTAAGGCGATGCTTTTTCTGGATCCCACTTTTAAAATCAATGAATTAGGGCCTCTGAGTACTTCCTGTATCTGGAATTCATAGACATTGGCTAAGGTATTCTGATCAGACATAGAAAATTCACTCGTGGAATATTGAATAAATTTCATATTTCAGCCGATATTCCTATGGACCCGTAATTGAGTGTACTGCTCCTGATGGGAATTTACTATCTGATCCTATAATCAACAGAAAATTTGCGGGCAAACTGAACTTCCTGACTTATCTTAGCAGGTTAGCTGCTAAGTCAGTTCATGCAAACTCCTCAGTCTTCTCATCTTCGAAACAACATTTCCCACCCTCTGACATCTGAAATCATTTGTCTGCCTAGGCTTGTTCATCTCAAATGATCTTTATTTTTCTCTTCACACCTTCCGTAATGGCAATTGGGAAACTTACCCAGATTCAAAGGAGAATGTCAATGGCTGTTCTGGCATGATAGTCAATACTCCAATTTTATGGAAATCAGGGAAAGAAGCTACTACTTCTTATCCTGAGAGAGTACAGATCCCTCCAAAAAGTAGTTGCAGACTTGTCTTGGTCGTTCAATTGTTTGTGGAATTTTCTATTACCTCTCTTACTTTGACTGCTGTCTATTGTGACAATCAAGTTGTATCTACGTTGCTAAAAACAAGTACCTTTCACAAAGGTGGCTAATATATTCAGCTGGATTGTCATTTTTACCCAAGAAAGTTATCGATGGTCTAATTTCTCACTCTACTGTCCCTACTAATTACTAAATACCAATTAGCAGATGTTTTCCTGTGAAGGCCTTTTATGGTTCTAGACAAGTTGACATTGTTCCCAAGTTGGAGATTCTTTCTACATTATGTTCAACATCTCAATGCACCTTCAGCAAGTGTCAATGCCGCGCATAAGCAGCTAAAAACAGATCCTTAGAAGATGGATCAAGGTAGTTGTGAGAAATATGGGAAAAATATATTATATGAATTATATTATTTACATTGTTACATAAAGACTCTATTTATAGACACTACAGTCTAATCTGAATTCAACTAGGATTGTGTAACCCTACTCCTACTCTAACTCTAACACTCCCCCTCAAGCTGGTGCATACAAATCATAAGCACCTAGCTTGTTACAGATATAATTAATACGAGGACTAGTGAGGGACTTGGTGAAGACATCTGCAAGCTGATCACTTGACTTCACAAACTTTGTAACAATATCTTTTGAGAGTATTTTTTCTCTGACAAAGTGACAATCAATCTCAATGTGCTTGGTCCTTTCATGAAACACTGGATTTGACGCAATATGAAGGGCCGCTTGATTATCACACACAAGTTCCATCTGATCAACCTCACCAAACTTTAGCTCCCTCAACAACTGTTTGACCCAGATAAGCTCGCAAGTTGCTGTAGCCATTGCTCGATATTCTGCCTCTGCACTCGACCGAGCAACCACACTCTGTTTCTTGCTCTTCCACGACACCAAATTACCTCCTACTAATACACAATATCCAGATGTAGACCGTCTATCAGAGGGTGATCCTGCCCAATCAGCATCTGTATATCCCGTGATATGCTCATGTCCTCGATCTTCGAAGAGTAGTCCTTTCCCAGGCGCTGACTTTATATATCGCAGAATACGAACAACTGCATCCCAATGACTATCACAAGGGGAAGTCATAAACTGACTTACAACACTCACAGGGAACGAAATATCAGGTCTAGTCATTGTGAGATAATTTAACTTTCCCACTAGTCGTCTATACCTTTCAGGATTACTGAGTGGCTCCCCCTGTCCTGGAAGCAGTTTTACATTCGGATCCATAGGAGTGTCAATGGGTTTACATCCCATCATCCCTGTCTCCTCAAGAATGTCTAAAGCATATTTGCGTTGACAAATAACAATACCTGATCCAGACTGAGCAACCTCAATACCTAGAAAATACTTTAACCTGCCAAGGTCTTTAGTTTGGAAATGCTTAAAAAGATGTTGCTTCAGACTAGTAATACCATCTTCATCATTGCCAGTGATAACAATATCATCGACATAAACAACCAAATAAATACATAAATTTGCTGCAGAATGCCGATAAAATACAGAATGATCAGCTTCACTGCGAGTCATGCCGAACTCCTGAATTACTGTGCTGAACTTTCCAAACCATGCTCGAGGAGACTGTTTCAGACCATAGAGTGACTTGCGCAATCGGCATACCAGTCGACTAGACTCCCCCTGAGCAACAAAACCAGGTGGTTGCTCCATATAGACTTCTTCCGCAAGATCACCATGTAAAAAAGCATTCTTGACGTCCAACTGATGAAGAGGCCAATGACGAATGGCAGCCATAGATAGAAGAATACGGACAGATGCCATTTTAGCCACAGGAGCAAATGTATCACTGAAGTCAAGCCCAAATATCTGAGTGTATCCTTTGGCAACAAGGCGAGCCTTAAGTCGATCAACCTGACCATCCGGACCAACTTTCACTGCATAAACCCAACGGCAACCAACAGTGGATTTACCTGCAGGAAGAGGGACAAGTTCCCAAGTACCACTCGTATGCAAAGCAGACATCTCATCAACCATAGCCTGCCTCCATCCCGAATGAGATAGTGCTTCACGAGTAGTCTTAGGAATGGAAATAGAGGACAAAGACGATACAAAAGCATGATAGGATGATGTGAGACGATGATAACTCAAGAAAGTATAATGTGGGTTAACATTTCGAGTGGACCGTATACCTTTTTTAAGTGCACTCAGTTGGCTAGGAGTAGGCAAGGCCGCAGTAGGTGCAGGGTCTGGCGCATGACATGAATCATTGAGAACCGGTGCTGGGCGTGGACGACGATGATAAGTCAAGAGAGGTGGAGGTGTGGTGGGTTTTGTTAGAGGTGGCACTATCAGTGGAGTTTCCTCAAAAGTCGGTACAGGTAGGACCTGAGGTAGAGGTAAGACCTCAGAGATATCAGGACCATCAGATGATGTATAGTAAGGTTGAGATTCAAAGAATGTGACATCAGCTGACATAAGATATCGATTAAGGTCAGGGGAATAACAACGATACCCTTTTTGAACACGAGAGTAACCAAGAAAGACACATTTGAGAGCACGAGGGGCTAATTTATCTTTCCCTGGAGCTAAGTTATGAACAAAGCATGTGCTCCCGAAGACACGAGGAGGTATAGAATGGAGATGTGACAAAGGGAACAATATGGAATGGGGAACCTGATTCTGAATAGAAGATGAGGGCATTCTATTAATTAAATAACAAGAGGCAAGAACAGCATCGCCCCAAAAACGCAGCGGAACATGGGACTCAATGAGAAGAGTGCGAGCAGTTTCAATAAGATGCCTATTCTTGCGTTCTGCTACACCATTCTGCTGAGGGGTGTATGGACAAGATGTCTGGTGAATAATTCCTTGGTGAGTCACAAACTCCTGAAATTGGGAGGACATGTATTCTAAGGCATTATCACTACGAAGAGTACGAATAGAAACACCAAACTGGTTTTGTATTTCAGCAAAAAAACTTTTAAATATAGAAAATAACTCTGAACGATCTTTCATTAAGAAAACCCAAGTACATCTTGAATAGTCATCAATGAAACTAACAAAATAACGAAATCCTAAGGTTGAACTAACTCGACTAGGACCCCAAATATCAGAATGAACTAAAGAAAAAATAGACTCAGAATGACCCTCAGTACTACGTGAAAAAGTAGCACGAGTGTGTTTCCCAAGTTGACACGACTCACAATCTAATGAGGATAAACTAGACAAACTAGGCACCATCCTTTGCAGTTTAGATAGACTAGGATGTCCCAAACGTTTGTGAATTAGGTCTGGAGTATCTGTGACGGAGCATGCTGTGAAGGATTTGTAAGAGGTAAGATAGTAAAGGCCTTGTGATTCATGTCCTGTGCCAATCGTCTGTCCCGTACTGCGGTCCTGCATAAGGAAAAAATCATCAAAAAAATAAATGCCACAATGTAAGTCCCGTGTCAAACGACTAACCGATGCCAAATTAAAGGGAGAACCAGGAACATAAAGAACAGAATCTAAGGGGACAGAAGGTAAAGGTTGGGCTTTTCCAATCCCTTTAGGTTTGGTCTGGATCCCATTGGCCAAAGTAATAGCAGGAAGGGAGTGTGAGTAAACAAGATCAGACAAAAGTGTTTTGTTACCAGAAACATGATCAGAAGCGCCTGAGTCCATAACCCATGGTCCAAGAGGACTAGACTGTGAAACACAAGCAAAAGGATTACCCGCGACAGGAACAATAGGTTGAGAAGTTGATGCTGCTTGTGGAGACAGTTGCTGACGTGCTCGATACTGAAGGAACTCATCATAATCAGCCTGAGCAATATGAGCATTATTAGATGATCGGTCAGGTGGAGCAACGGAGACAGTAGGATGAGCAACAGTTTGCTTATTCGCTCGATTTCGAAGGGATTCATTATATTCCTTTATAACAATAGGATCATAACTGGGGGGTGGACCATGCAAAGTATAACATATGTCACGAGTGTGTCCAGACTTGTGACAATAACTACATTTAGAGTGAGATCTTCCAGAACGGCCTCCTCCCCGTCGGTTCTCCATGGTAGAACTCTGTTTATCAATAGTTTGAGATGCAAGAATAGATGAGTCAATGATGGGTGATGAAGCTACTTTATGGGTGGGCGGCGCAGCAAGACGAAGTAAACGAGAGAATAATTCATCCATTGTAGGGATGGTAGGACTAGCCAAGATCTGGTCACGCACAGAATCATGATCAGCAGGAAGTCCAGCTAGTGTAAGGACTAAAAACAAGGTTTGTCTGTGCTCTTGTTGTGTTTTGACGTTCGCGGTGACTGGCATCAACGTTTCAAATTCCTCCATGACTGCTTGCACTTGTCCCAAGTATGTCGACATATCAGAATCACGTTTCTTTAAGGTGGTCATTCGAGACACCACATCATAAAATCGAGATATGTCATTAGTATATAAAGCACGAGCCTTTTCCCAAACTGAATAACATGTCTGGAATGGGCGAAATAAGGGCATCAACTTGGAATCAATAGAACGCCATAGGAGACTACACAATTGAGCATCAACCCTCTCCCATTGTGCTTTGGCTGTGGAAGATTCCTCAATAGCCTTTTGCTTTGCATCCACCACAGAAGCATTGGTTGTTAAATGATCGTGAACACCTTGACCTTTGCACCATAATTCAACTGAGGAAGCCCATGCTAAGTAGTTGGAACTACCCATTAAGGGTTCTGAAGTGATTATAGGATGAGAACTACCTGTTCCTGTACTTTTGGAGCCAAACAGATCAACCCCAAAAGACATCCTTTGGAACAAAAGGATAAAAACTGTGTAAACTGTGTAAATAAAGAAAAAAAAGAGATGGGTCTGCCTCAGGATGCTGAGGCGACCTCACTGAGGCAAGAAAAGTGAAAAATAAAGGTCGGAATACTGAAAAAAGTTGCCGGAAAAGGTCGGAGTCGCCGGAACCCTAACTTCAGATGTCGGAATCAAGAAAAAAAATGTATGGGCAGCCTCGGAATGGAGAGGCGACCCATCTGGGAAAAAAAAGTTGCCGGAAAGTGGTCGGGAAGTAGCCTCACGCGCCGGCGCGTGGCCAGATCTCGCCGGAAAACCTGCAGGTTGAGGCGGCGCGTGTGGGCGCGTGCAGGGGTATTTTCCGGTGGGTCTGACCTCGATGTGGTCGCCGGAGGGTGAGGGACAAGGTAGTGATGTTGATTTTCACACAACACTGACAGAAAATACACCGACATAAATCAGCAATTGAACCCGGAAGATTTCTCACCGGTGCTCTGATACCATGTGAGAAATATGGGAAAAATATATTATATGAATTATATTATTTACATTGTTACATAAAGACTCTATTTATAGACACTACAGTCTAATCTGAATTCAACTAGGATTGTGTAACCCTACTCCTACTCTAACTCTAACAGTAGTTATTGTATACATTGGTGTGTTTAAGTTCTTGGCGGTTTTAGGTATTCTTGTTGTTCAAAGATATATACATGCATCAGTTGTAAGTAATTGAAAAATGAGGATTTGATTCTCTTTCACCGCCATTTTTTCTCTTTGTTTTCTTAGCTCAGTAAGAAGAGAAGCTTTTCAAGCAAAGTTTGAACCACAGCTTTCATTTATATGAAAGGAATGATGGGTTCCAGTAGACAAGAGCAAACCGTCTAATTTTCTAGTTAATTTTCAGACGCCATGCAAAATTGTCCTTACGAATTCTACCGTCTAAAAAAGCTTAAATTTTGAAAAGAAAAATACTGATAACTGAATGTATTTTGAACTGAAACTTTAAAAATGTCTGAACTTTCAAGTTGACTTCGTCCTTGATTTTTTTTTCTTTATTTTTTCTCAACAAATGTAGAATCAGAAAGTACATCTACAAAATAATACTCCTAAATTGAAATATTTAAGTAAGTCTCCAGAAAATTATAGTCAAATAAAGATTAATCAGCTATTCAAACAGGTAGAGAGGAAAAAAGGAGGAGAAGTTGCATAAAATGTAAAGAAAAAGAGTATTTGAGAAGAAACAACTACCAGTTCCCTTGGATTGCTTGGGAAGGCCGGTTTCGACGACGACGCCGATGAGATTAACTTTCTGGTTGAGTGCAGCCCTGGCATCTACAATTTGAAGGAACTTGTAGTCATCCCGGCTACTACTGAAATTCATTTTCTGAAAGAACTTCTATAACTGCTCCCCTTTGCGCGTTCGTTTTCTGCAGAAAACAGGGTCGCCGGAGGTAAGTCGGAGAAATAGAAGGTCGCCGAGGAAATTTAGGGCGCCAAAGGAAGAAGTGGTTCTTTCGTTTGATCTGTGCATTGCACGCGCCCTTATTTACTCCACTTTAGAAAAATGACCTATTTTCATTTTTATTCTTTGTTTGGACAGATTTATTTTAGATATTTTAAAGTAAAAATATCTTTCAAGTAATTTTGAAATATTTGAATAGAGTAAAAAATATTTATAAAATAAATAAAAATTAATTAAAAGTTATAAGATAAAAATTCTAAGTATTTTGGGCTTATAAATCATCGGCTAAAAGCTAAATCAAATGAAAGCTTGATCTACTTCATAAATATTAAATCTGTCGTTTATTTTGCTTCATTCAATATTTATATTTTTTTAATTTTGAGTGTCTATAAGTTAATATTCAAATCTATTAAATTAAACAAGTAGATATACACGTCTTAATTGATAATTCGCATCTTATTCGATATTTCATAAAATATCCTTCGCGATATATGTGTTTTATTAAATTTTGTACCAATTTAAAAATCTATTTATCCATATTCAAAATCAATAGACATATATATTACAGAAAACTAAATTAAAATACATAACTATGTATTATATCTTTTAATCAAAAACCACGTCTAATATCATTTGCTATATTACATTACATTATTTAATGATGATAATAATAAAGGAGAAAAACTTGGTAGGAGATAATCAACATACATGTTCGAGTCATTCAACTTCTAATTTTATTTTATACAAATTGATGATATTGTGATGATCATCATACACCTTATTGTAATTAGTATTTCTTTTAATAAAAAATTTCTAACCAAACCTTTAAATAAAATTTCTTCTCACAGAAAAACACTCTTTTTATCTTGTGATATAAATTGAATTGATTATATATATACATATATACTAGGGTATGTTTGCCCATTTTTTTCTTATACTAATTTACTTGTGTATTTAAAAATTCTAGCCATCACTCTCCACTCCTAACTCCACTTATTTATTGTTATTGGAGTTTCATTAGTCGACGTTTTAGATAGTCGCTGAAAAATCAATGTTGCTTCGTCGGAGATCGTATACAACATGCCATTTATAATATATTCTCCTCACACAATTAGTCAATATGATATCATGTTAAAGGTTGAAACACATATATTGAATCTAGTCGAATACACATGCCTCTCGTTTCTACTTTGACAACACCTATGTATATACATATACATAAAGTTAGCTACACATACATTTAATTTCATTTAAAAAGCAAATCCATACTATAGTTGATCACACATATATACAGTTACATTCACATAATATATCTACATGATTTTAATTAGAATTAAGTTTCATATGTACACAAATACAATATACTTTTTTATATTATTTAAAAAGAAAAATATATTTTCAAAATCCTAATTCGTATATACTTCTAACTTCTAATTTCTTTTGCCTCCTCTTTTAAGTATCCCAACTCTCATGGGAGAAGAAGGAAAAGTAAGAAATAAATCGGGGAGAAAAAAACCTAAAAATCATTATATTAAGCAAAATGATACTGAGTTTGATTATACAATCTGCTTCATTTGATGAAGATAAAATCAAAATGTCCAATATTTTGTTGGGTCTTAAAGGCCAAATCGAAGAATCAGAGTCTCGCTTCAGAAGGAGAAGATCTGATGGAAATTTAAGTTTTAATTTTAATTCGCTATTGCGTAATTTTGTTGAAAGGAATTTCCAAATCGATAAAATTGAACGTAAATTTGTTAAATTTAAATCAGAGAAAATGAGTCTGAATACTCCTTTTTCATTTTCTCAGATTGAAAATAATGGTAAGCCTAAGAAATATTCATATGAGGATCAAACAAGCAGTAGTAAAGGAAAGGTATTAATTTATCTTCTTGATTTTGACAAAAAAAAGAAAAAAAAAAGAAACTATTATATACGCCTTTTATATCCATTTTTTTACATGTTAATTTTTTTTTATTTTGTCAAATTATATATCAATTTCTGTAATATTTATGGTAGCCAGAATGTTGCCCAGACAGAGTAAATAGGTCTGCTCAATTTTACACTCTCATTCGTATAATTAAAGGTAATAAATTTTAACTTTTTGCATAATATGGTGCCACAAGATCTAAAAACATTTTTGATACATTTGAGTCAAATAATTTGATATATCTATAATTTAGAATCACAAAACTTATAAATTATCGTAATTTATTTGCCAAATTAAATAGGAACAATTAATTAAAATTGAGACAATATTAAAAGTTGATCACGCAAGAGCCCAACATATGTTATTTTTTATCTTGATTTATGCGACACTAATAGATTCTTTTTACATATTTTTAAAAATTCTTAAGCTATTAATTATTGTGTTTTATACGAAAATATTTTAAGCTATTAATTATTATAATTTATAGTATATTTTGCATAAATTTTAAATAATATATGCTGCTCTTACTGTCAAAATTTATGCAGCACAAATTTACAATTATTGTGACCTGTAATTTATTTTTACATCATTTTAAGTAATATACAATTTTTTTTGATTTATTTATAATATATCTTTTAGTACTATCTCCCTTTTTACCCAAATATAATCATCGAAAGATATTAAAATAGTTATTAATTTTATTTGTCCAGATTGAAGAGAATTTTATTTTATCCTAATTTTTATATTTACCTAACTTAAAATAACTGATCGGGGAATATAATAATATTGTAAATCAGTTAAAGCAACTAAAAAAGTATAATCAAATAAATGAAGCAAACATGTCACTAATCAGCTGCTTTAAAAAATTAAATATAAAAATCCACATAATATTTTTATGGGTCCATATAATAAAGAAGAGGAAACAGACAACTCAAACAGGTACGTCGACGAAGAGTAGCCTGCTTCACCCAACTATCTCTTATACAATAAGAGAATATATTTAAAAATATACTCAAATTTAAAAAAAAAAACAAATTATTTTTTCATATTCTATCTTCTTCTTTTTTATCTCCTTTTTTCATACTCTTTCTTCTTCTTTCTTATTTCTTATCTGTTTTTTGCTATAATAACAACATAACCGGTGAAATCTCATAAGTGAAGCTTGGGGAAGACAAAATGTACATAGATCTTAGCACTATCTCATAGATATATAAAGACTGTTTTTGAAAGACAGCTTCCGAATAAATTATTTTTTCATCATTTTTTATTTAGTATGATTGAGTTTGAAAAGTTACAAATTAGATTTAGTTATTTTGATAGTTTCATCTTCAAAATATTTGTATTTTTTTAAACAATAATTAAAATTTTTTGAACTCATCTTGAATACCTAAATAATAATTGAAAATCTGAAGGCTTTATATATAATAATACATATAATATAATTCTTTCGATGAATTTTAAATTTATTTTATAGCATCATAATCTTTTAAATTTTTTACGTAAAATTAATATCATCAAAATTTGTATATGGTCAAACTTAATTGAGGTCAAACTTATAATACCAAACAAATAAGGAAAGCTTAATAGGGAAGGAAAGGGAAAACTAGGAAATATTAAGGCATCGTTATTGGAAGAAACTAAAAAATAATTTAATAATCTTTTCATTAATAAAAAATAATTGTAGAGAATAGTATAGAGTTTATAACATATAACATATTTTTGGAGAAAACTAAAATGCCAACAATTTACTTTAAATTTGTCATGTTATTCATAAAATACGACACTAATATAATCTTAAAACAATAAAAAAAAACCTTAAAGTTAGATATTTTATCATATGCAATAATCAATAAAGTTATAACCATTCATAAAAAGAATCGATATTATAGTTGTTGAAAAAAAATTATTGCTATTTTTTATTTTATTACTTATTAATTATTCACTAAATTTTAAAATTAGAATAATCGATATCATCATTTGATATGATAATAACCTGATTAAAAAAATTGACATGTGGAGATTTTTAATGCATAAATATTCTTTTTTTATATGATTCATTCTCAATAAAATTTTCAGGTTCATAAAAAAAGTTATTTTCGATTTGTATAGATAATTTATACTACTCAAAGTTTGGAATTATGAGAATAACATTTGCTAGAGAAATTTCTAACACAAAAGAGCATATAAATAGTTTTTTGGTTTATTGATTATATTAGATCAAATGTAATTATTAAAAACATAATTTACACATAATTTGAATCAGATGCGATCAACACTATTGTTCATGTTTAGTAAAATTCTCGAGGAATTTTTTGATAAATAATTTAAAATTGGTTTCTAAATTCATTTTCTTACTCTTTAAGTTATAATTTAAATACATACTAATATGAATACTATTTCAAATATTGGATTCTTAGATTTTCTTTCTAGAAAGGTTATTTTTTTTTATCTTCATTTATTAAATAATATTTAAAATTTATCACATTTATGAAAAATATGATAATCAAATACAATTCAAATTATTTATTTTAAATTCAAAGTTTTCAAATAAAATTTAAAATATTTTAATTCTATGGTCAAACACCTACTAGATAGAGCAAATCAAATGAAGATTAAATTCAATTACCAAAAAAAGAAAAAGGTAGATTAAATTCATAGGATTATATTAAATCCATTTGCCAAACAATTACAAAGTCAAAATGTCATTTCACTAAAAAACCCATGGTCAAAAGAAATTGTCAACAAATGTCAAGTTTTTTTCTCTCCCATTTCCCCCTTACTAAATCCTCGCACCTTCCATTTTGGTCCAAATAGTTACGACTTAGTCAAGAAAAGCCCTCATACTTTCCCTGCGTTTCCATTTCTCTCTCCTCGTCTTCCAACCCAAGTTCCAACTTGTCTTTTCTCTGTCTCCCTTTTCTCCCTCTTTCTCTGTATATAAGAACCATGAATTGTCAGATCTCTTTCTCCTCCTTTCCCATTTCTGCACTGAAAGGCACCTTGAAAAGCCCTATTTCTCGCCTTCCCACTTTGCGTAGTTCAGCTTCGAATTTTGGATGCATTCGAGTCAAAATAGGGAGGCAATGGATGGTGGAGAAGAGATTGAGATTGCGGATGAAAATGAGTTCCCTTCAGTTATTGGACGAAAGTACAGTCCAGTGGTGGCTCACGACAGTGACAGTGCTGTTATTGAGATGACTTATGTTCGTCCCGGGTCTTCCTCTTCTCTTCCCAATCACGATCTCAAGTACACTCTCTCTCTGTCTGTTTTCTCGTGTTGACTAGTACGGACTAATATACTATTTGTGGGATTTGATGCAACTGAATTATGAAATCTTTACTTCGTTTAACCATTTATGAACTTAAGAGCAATTACAGGGGACCATAAGGATTTGATAAAACACAAGCTTAGGAAGAATTGTTAAATTTCGTTCTGGACTTACTTCTACGTGAGGATTGAGTCAACATTTCTTCCATTTATCAAGTCTGATGTTCTCTTTTTTGGTTGCAAAAGTTGTAAAAGCATTTGCATATATATACACACACACAATTGAGACAAATACTATGAGAGTTAGGGATAAGGGGGTGGATGGTGATGGGGATGGGAGCTATGCGGAAGGGGGTGTAGATGAGGTGCGTTGGAAGGTGGAAAGGATACTATCTTGTGGAACTTGTTTTTCCTACTTTCATTGGAAAGGTCATTTTCCTTGTTTAAGGAGTTCGTGTTTCTAAAGGAAATGTTTTCCGAGCCTTGGGGGTTTGCTCCCTTTCAAGGTCTCAAGTTTGAAACCTCCTGGGTGCAAACAATTTCTGAGGGCCATCAGACTGGGTATAACCTGAATTAACCGTGGTGCACTTGCGGAAAACTCCTTGCCGTGGGCTTGTGCACCTCCTGGAATAGTCGGGGCTCAAAGAGACTCGGACACCCGGTGCAAATAAAAAAAATAAAAATTCTAACGAACTGATCTTAAAAATTAGATAACATTTTCTGGAAAACATTTTTCTCCGTACCGGACACACTTTTAATGTACATAGTTTGTTTTTGCCTTGGTTTGGACATAATATTGTAGTCAATTAAGTCAGTGGAAATACTACTGACATCTGCAATTGTGGTTTCATATATAGTCCAATCACTTCGAATGTTGTGGAACTATTTTCTCATCCATCCTCTCATTATGTTTTGAAACTTCATGGGCATAAAAGATCAGGTATTTGACATAAAGTCAATTCTCCTAATAAACTTTGAGCAAGTTGAATTATATTAAGTATCTCTCCTCTCTTTAAATGTTGGGTATGTTAAAGATTTCATTAGTATTACTTATAAAAAATTGCATTAACATGTACAAAAAGTTCTTTTTTTTCTTTTTGAAATCGGCAACATGTTAAATTCATCAGGTATGTCATATCTACAAGTACAACCCCTGACAAAGACATACAAAGAGACCAAATATTATAGTAATGATTCTGCATCATCTACTAACTTTTCTTTACACCAAAATTGAAAAAGAGAAATGCAAGAACTCCTAGTCTTGTGTATTGAACTGCTCTTGCCTTTGAAACATCTTGCATTCCTCTCTCTCCAAATTGTTCACCATATGCAAAGAGTTTGGCTCTATTGAAAATGGTGATATTCATCTATCAAGTTTTTATCAACTAAATATACTAGTTCAGATTTGCTCCATTTGTGCTTTGTTAAGTAAATGGTGGTGCTCTCTAGGAATGTGAAAAAAAAAGCTTCATAGTAAACTAGAGCCATTAGTTTTTTTTTTCTTTTTAAAAAAACTGAGACCCATTAGCTTCCATTTGATAGATCACAATTTAACTCTTTGATACTCTCTTAATGGAAATGCTTACTTTCTTTGATTGCTTAAACATTATCATTTAGGGTTAAGAATATCTCAGAGCTTGCCTATGGATATACTTTTGGATATTTAATAGCTTTCTCTACAAGTATACACGTTTTATGTTTTAGATATTCTCTGCTCCTTGATCCAAACAAAGAAAAAGTGAAACAGCGGCCAACCAAGAATTTAAATTTATGGGTTTGAAATGCTGCTGAACCCCGTTGACCATGGTTCAAAATTTGATATTTGTACATATTTAGTGAATTTCTTAATTCATGTGCAAGGGTTGAGCCAAAGCTACTGGGTCAGCTGAACCAGTAGCTAGTACTATACGCCCACCCATGGTGCTCAACTGCTTGCTCACATGCTCCAGTACTCTGGATAGGTATTATGTCAAAATTGAGTACATCTGCATGTCCACCATTTTTTTTAGTATTAAAGGGTATGCAGATATCTAAACAAGAATTTTGTTTTGTCCCTTTCTTTTCTCTTGAAAACACTTCATCAACCATTATTCTGATTTACCCATTTTTCAGGAAAGTTAAAGCAGGTGTCCATCCAAACATGGCATCTGAAGAAAGAGAAGAGTCATTATCCAATCATAGCATCAATGGTCCTCAAAGAGAATCCAAACTGGAATTATTTGGCTTTGATTCTCTAGTAAATATTCTAGGTCTCAAGAGGTAAGAGGTACAAATTCTATGTCTCTTTTGTTTTATTTTTCCACAAACTTATTTGTTGGTATACTATATTTCAGGAAACTCGTTTTTGCTCTCGTCATTCTTCTTTTACTTAATACCTTTCATGAGATAGTTGATTGGTAGAGTTTGATACAATTGTGCTTTTTTATGGTCGTTTTGGTTCAACATTCTGGGTGTATATGGTTTAGACATTTTCTTTTTGGTTTCCCAAGCTCCTCTTTTGTGTTATAGAGGCTGGACTTTGTACTAGACTTCACCTCTTATGTGCTGTTTGTATGAAATAAAATTGCTTACTTGTCCCAAAGAAAAAAGTTCCGTAGCAACTACTTTCTAACTTTAGTTTTCTCTCAATTTTGTTGGATAAATAATGGAGTTCTTATCAATCTTGTTGTTCCAGTATGACAGGGGATCAAATTCCAGCACCATCTAGTCCAAGAGATGGCGAGGATCTCACGCTTGAGCAACCTAAGGTACTTGAAGTAATTTATTGAGCATCGTTTTGATTTTTCTGAAGCTTTTGTATCATGCACAATTAAGACTATCATGTTCGTAAAAGTCCTGATGTAGCATTCACTTTCAGTTTTGATACCTGTGGCCTTCGTTTTCATTTCCTTTGCTTATACATATGGGTAAAAAGTGTGGACTTTCCTTTTCTGAATGAATAATAATGGACAGTAGACTATACTATGGCTGTAAAATGGAGGTTACGAGAAGACAAGAGTATGGTAGCACTTAGGTTTTCTACTTAGTGTGTCACTGTGGAATTGTCAGCTTTAAATAACATCATTCCACATTCATTCTGTCATAAAAAATAAGTGTTTAACATACAATTATTCCCATTTTTCTTATGAGAAAATCTCCTTCTCATTGATGTGTGAACATGTCGGAGGTAATTTAAACATCCTTATCCAAAAAAAGAAAAAAGAGAATATATTGGAGCTAATTTAAATGTCCTTATAAATAAAAAAGCACATATTAGAGGTAATTTAAACTTTGAAAGCTGGTTCGTTATGATAGCAAGGATCTTTTCCAGTGATGTGGAAAACAAGTGGAGTAAAGAAAGGGATATTTTTAGTTTAGCTATTCCTAGGTTTAGATTATGCTAATTCTTCATTTTTTGCTAAAATTCTGTGGAGAATTTATCTTAGGTAATTTATCTTTTGTTTCCCTGGTTTATCTGTTGTCCTATTTGTCTTAGGAGTTCAGCTATAAATTGTAATCCAAATAATTGGTTGTATCCTTATTGGAAAAGGAATTTTAGCCAGCTCATGAAAAGAATATGCATCTGGTGTTTAATTCTGTATGGGAAATTTTATTTTGATCTCCCAATGGTTTTCGCAGAACCTTTTATTGCTTCTTTGGTGCTTTATGCGACTTAACTGAGGAGGTTATTCCTAGGTAATTCTAGCTTTTTTGTTTACTGCTTTTTTGCATAGGTGTTTGATTGCTGATGCCTGGTGAATCCCCTCTTATCCTCCATCAGCTATTGTTGGCTCACGCTGAACTTCCTAAAAATTATTCTAGATTTAAATCCGCGGCTACTGCTTGGTTTTTTTTTGTCATCCCTCTGTCAATCAGCCATTTTTTTTTCACACTAACTTCCTAAAAACTATTCAAGCTTTAGGTATGTTATTGTGTTATTCTTTATCTTCTAAAGAAGAGGAAGTGTAATTCACATGTTTGTTTCCAACAAGAGAAAGGATAGATGTGGAACTTGTTGATGATCTTTAGATATGCAGCTAATTGCTTAGTTGCACTTTTCATTCTCTTGCAAAGAAAACGGGAGTGACTGTCAAATGTTTGTTTTAACAGAGAAAATATAGCTGTGAATTTATTGATGTATTCATGGTCTCATCAATACTTGATTGTTGTGGTTGGCATGCTTTCTCTGCGGACACCATTTTTCCTTAATAAACAAGCTGCAGTTTCAAATTTTATTGCAAAGATGGAAGTTGTTGGTAATTAGAAGAGAATAATAGAACATTCATAATGGAGATAACATGAAAGAGATGCTCTCATTCTTATTGAAGGGGTTTTTGACTGAGTTATAAGAGAAACTAATCTGTTTTTGTTCATGAAATAAATAGTACCTACCTAATAACTGCCATGTTTTATTCCGAATCAGTGTGGAGTAACAATGTAAGTGTTATTGTATATCACTTTAATGACAAGAAAGCCCCTAAAGTCATGTTCGATTTAGTTAACCATCTGTTATTATTACTCTCATTTGTTTCTAAAAGTAATTTTAGTAATTTTTTTTAGATTCTAAATGATTGAAACATTGTAGGTTTCTTGTCACTAAAAAATAAAAAATTGATTGGTGAGGGTCACGAGCTTCTTCGTCACACTATCAAGAAATATAAAAAAATGGATCTAACTTAGAAACTCGCGGGAAGACGTCTTTCCTGATTCAGATGATGACATTCTTCTTATGTTGTGCTCACACTAGGATTCGAGGCCTTGTTGTGGTATTGCTATATTGGTGTACAAACCCTCACATAAATCAAGAAAGACTAAAACAGGTGTAACGGTCACAAGTAATACACGTCATAATGCTTCTCTTTTCCCGGATGTTATTGATGAATGCATAAGGAGTAGTTTCTTAGCAAAACTTTGATATTATGTGAGAAAGAAGTGAGATAGGAGAAAAATTGAGGGAATGCAAGAAGATTCACATTTTACCCTGTACGTGATATGGGATAATTTACATCAATCATAACTGATATTTACACTTAACTATTTAACAAATTCTAGCTTCTTTTGCTGCTTTCACTTGCTTGCTTTTGGATATACTCTTATGTGACACGAGATACTCCTTAGGTACCTCGCTACGTGATTAACAGTTAAAAACCTTTTTAAATTTTTTTTGAAAAATATTCTTTTGAAGAACTTTTTCGAAGAAAGAAGTTTTTGAAAGATTAATGTGTTTGGATATCTGCAATTTTTTGACGTTTGGTGAATGGAAGGAGATTTTTTTGTGTTAAAAAGTGTCTAAAGGCACTTCTCTAACCTGAAAGTTCTTCAATAATTTCCTAGATTATTTGTGAACAGCTTTTTTTTCCGTTTCCCATCTGGTGTCTAGCGCCATATTGGAGCCGACTAATCCGGGTTCGCATCACGTAGGACCCATTTGGGGGAAGTGCTTCCTACCAAAGATTTGTTCATACCCGGGGCTCGCATCCGAGATCTCTGGTTAAGGGAGGAGCAACCTCATCCATTGCACTACATCCTTTGGTGGTGAACAACTTTAATAATAAGCTGTAGGATATGTTTACATGTCTGAAGAATTCCCACATCCAAGCCCATCCTGGATATTGGTTATGTGTGCATTTATATTCCATAGAAGTTTTTCTTCGGTTTAGAAATGGAAATCTTTACATCCTACTATAGTGAAATACAGAGTTGGAACATTGTTATAGGTTATCTACCCTTTCTCTTGTGTGTTCCCACTCCAATTCTAGCTTGTTTGCTGAGGTTTCCTTGTGGAGTTACTTTTTCCTGCTGAATACCATGTACGATTGAGTTGTATATATCTGCAGTTTTGTGTTCAATATCATTTAATTTTCACCATGTTATCCCCTATGCTGTCAATTTATCTTACATAAACCTTCACATGTTCTTTTTATCTTGTGCGTCAACATTAAAAAGTAACTTTGACAAAGCTTGGACGTGCCTGGCCAGTTAATTTTGTAATGATGGGTTACTTAATGAAGCTCTAAAGGGCATTTCTAACATCTCTTTACGTGAACTATTTTTGAAGCCAACTGCTGATAAATCTGGTACGCTGATGGGAGTGTTCCTGCCATGCTTGCAAAATATTTTGGGGATCATATACTACATAAGATTTTCGTGGTAAGTTTGCTTACTATATAGTGTATCGTGTGATTTCTGTCAAATCTTTTTTGGTTAAAGTTATCATGCCAAGAGGACCAGTTCTGTATTCCTTAAACTGTCACCTCAAGGACTATGGTCAATCTGTTTTTCAGTTTCAATACTACACATCTTGCATGTAATAGTTGCGTCTTGCTGGTTTCTCTAACTATATGGAAGTTTTGTGGGTGATTCAAAGCAAGTTAGTCTACATTACTATAGTACCAATCAGCTCTTCTCATTACTCCAGAAAGCTGTGGTTATATTGGCATCTTGAGATACTCAAACTGATCTGACCCTGTCCCCCCCACCCCCCCCAATGTCCTCATATAGAAATTAATTATTGTGAGTAGAGATAGAAGGAGAGAAATCTTCAGGTAAGATGAGAAAGTGAAAAGGAACCAGAATAGGGAATAAAGAGCAAATGCTCCATTACCTTTGATCTACTAATGTTAGTTTGATGATATTCTTTCTCGCTCTAACTCGATACCACTCTATTTGCATTGGTTTATTTTGTGAATACTGCAGGATTGTTGGTATGGCTGGCATTGGCGAGTCATTGTTGCTGGTTGTGTTGTGTGGATCATGTACATTCCTGACCACAATATCATTAAGTGCTATTGCAAGCAATGGTGCCATGAAGGTGGGAAAAAAATTCATCAGATACAACTCTAATGCAGATTAAAATGATAGATTTTTAATGTTGGTTCCTAGTATAACAAGCTTGCATTGATTTGTATATCTCTGTTGCCCAACATTGACTCGACAATATTATGGATGAGTTCTGACTCTGTCATTCCATCTTCATCTAAAAGCTTAACCTGTCATAGAGAGCATACTTTTAGTTAATTATGTATTCGCCGATCTCCTTGTACCTTATTTGGTTAGTGATTTCCTAGAATTGTTTTCTTCTAATCTAGGGTGGTGGCCCTTACTATCTCATTGGTCGTGCATTGGGTCCAGAAGTTGGTGTCAGCATTGGACTCTGTTTTTTCCTTGGGACTGCAATTGCTGGTGCTATGTGAGTATAGATCTGATGTTATATTTTTGTATGAAGGAACTACTAACTTAGCGAAGGGGGCAGTGTAGGTTAAAGTTGCTTTTATCATTTCAAACTATTTACAAAAAGAATTTGTGTTGATGTCTTCTCTTATATGTGCCTGCCTCTTAGGTATGTACTGGGAGCTGTAGAGACTTTTCTAAATGCTGTACCAAGTGCTGGCATCTTTAGAGGTATTCCTTAAATGAGATTGAACTTTTATGATTTGGAAAAATGCCTTGGTTGTTGTCTGTACTTTTACCATAAAACCATCTGATATCCTACCTGGCTTTAGCATAACATTGATACTGGTAACTTATTGTTGATTTTTGACGGATAGAACTGTGTTATTTTCAAATTCATTTGTATATCTGAACTTCATTTGTCATTGATGCAGAAACTATCACCCGAGTCAATGGTACAGATATTGCAGAGCCCATTACAAGTCCAAGTTTGCATGACCTGCAAATTTATGGGATTGTTGTATCTATTCTTCTCTGCTTTGTCGTTTTTGGTGGAGTAAAAATGATCAATCGCGTTGCACCTGCATTTCTTATCCCTGTTTTATTCTCATTGCTTTGCATATTTGTCGGCATCTTTTCTGCGAGGCATGATCGTCCAGCAGGTTTGTGTTGTCTATGCCTTATTCTTATTCTTTCCTGTATTACTCTCTTTCTGTCTTCCTTGAAAGGTTCTTGAAAACTTTGTGTGTTATTCTTATGTGCTATGCACTTTACTTGCATACTCCCTCTGTTTCATTTATGTGGCACTCTTTCAGTTTTTAATTAGTTCCTGAAAGAATAACAATTTTCTAAAAATGGAAACTCTGTAACTTTGAACTTCCCATTTTACTCTTAAATTTCATGCTCTTATAGTCAAAAATTGTCATGGCATGTCTAAGACCGCAAGTTCTTTACTTTTGTATGTGGCAAAAGTTTTACTTTCTTTCTTAAATTTCATACCTAGTCAAACACCATTATGTAAAATGAAACTGAGGGAGTAAAAATTACTTAAGAGCATGCTTGACATTGACGGTGATGGTAAAGGGTCTTCTTTGCTGCCTGTTTTATAGATCCATCCTGACCACATTCATCAGCTTTCGCTCTGTAACTGGAGTCTATGTTTACTGGTATTATTGAAATGGTCTTTAATTTTTGATCCCAATTTGATATCTCAACCTCGGATATTGTCACTATTTTATGTTGCTTTAGTGATGACCCTTCAGTAGTGTGTACGTCGATCTAGTTAATGTTATTATCTTGAGGCCGTCATGGAGTATAGTAAAGTCGAACATTGTGTTTCTTTCCTTTGAATAAATTGCATCTTTTAAGCCATATATGGAAGTCAAGGGCTACATACTGTTGATACTAAAAAGCTGTAGAATACCATAATTACTGGGTTTGATAATAAGAATAATGACTCTCAAGAACTATAACTCGAAGCAAAATAAAGCTAACTTGGGAAGGCATTTAAATAACGTCAAAATCGTAAAACTAGTAGGAAAAAACTAGATAACGTTACCCCCAAAAGGTCTCAACTGTAGACAGAAATGCCTTGGCTACAACAACAGCTTTGCTACACGAATGTGAATTGTAAACTTTGTGCGGTGCTTTTGTGAATGATACTTTATTAGCTTCCTCTATTTGTACATCATTTGCATTTTATGAGAAAGCATTTCTGTGCTCCTTTACGTAGGATTCATTTGTTAAATTACAACATGAAAAGGCAAGATAGGAATGAGTTTTTAGAAATTGAAGCGCGTGATGTTGATTCACTTATTTCTTCTTCTCGCTACTGAGATGGATTCCTGTGTCATGATATTTTGAGGACTGGTGTAAAGTAAAGATGATTTAATTTTACTTAATCATCACTTTATTGATTTTAGTCAATCCCAAAGGTATTAGCAAAAGCATTACGTATTTCCATTCTCCCTGAAGCTTTAGTACTCATGTGTTTCATTTCTCTATACATGTATATGTGACACCACCTTTTTACTCTGTTGCTATGCATGGTACAGTCGGGATGACAGGATTGAATTTGGAATCTTTCAAAAATAACTGGGGATCTGCTTATCAGATGACTAATAATGCTGGAATTCCAGATCCCAATGGCAAAATATACTGGAATTTTGAGTAAGACATGCCATTGTTTTTATTGGTTCCTTCAGTTTACACTATCTTTTTACTAGGATTAGTTATTTGTTCATCTTTATGCTGTTTACTTCTATGTGCATACTGAAAGCATTTCGAACCAAGTCTAACATTTGTTTTCTTCTCGATGTTAGTGCATTGGTAGGTCTCTTCTTCCCTGCTGTGACAGGGATCATGGCAGGTTCAAACCGTTCGGCATCTCTGAAGGACACTCAACGTGCAATTCCTGTTGGGACCTTAGCTGCAACTTTGACAACTACTGGTTTATATCTGGTTTCTGTTCTTCTATTTGGAGCTGTTGCAACTAGAGATAAGCTTTTGACTGACAGGTAATATGAACTTATGGAGTATTTTATGATATATTATCATACTTTTGGTGCTGTCCTTGTTCGTATCTGCACATTGCAGTTTTGAGTTGTCTGCTTTTTTTAAACTGAGTGTTGAGTATATTTGGTGGAGAAAGATATAGTAACAACATTGTGAGAAATATTGGGGGAGAATATTATTGAATTGTTGTCTACATTATTACATTGAGACCCTATTTATAGATACACTATTAGACTCCTTTTCCAACTAGGATACTATAATACAATCCTTTTCCAAATAGGATTCTATATACTATTGTAATTCCTATTCCTATTCTAAGTAGGATTGTATTTACCTATTTCTATTCTAACACTCCCCCTCAAGCTAGTACATACATGTCATATGTACCTAGCTTGTTACAAATGTAATTAATACGAGGATCGATGACGGGCTTGTTGAGATATCAGCAAGTTGATCTTCCGGCTTCACAAAATTAACCTCAATGTTTTAGTCTTCTCATGCAATTCCGTGATTGTATCGTTAAACTTCCTAAACCAAGCTTGAGAAGATTGTTTTAGACCATAGAATGATTTATACAATCGACATACAAAGTTATCAGACTCCCCCTGAGCAACAAAATCAGGTGGATACTCCATATATATTTCTTCCTCGAGATCATTATAAAGAAAAGCATTCTTAATGTTCCACTGATTAAAAGGTCAATGGAGAATGACATCTCAAAATTACTCGAAGAAAGTCACTTTAAAACTTCTCGAGACCTGCTTATGCACCAAATTATTATATTTGATGGCTGAAAATGGTCACAAATTAAGAAATAAAATCATATGAGAAGGGTTGGAATGATGACACGACCCTATAGAGAAAAGAATTATATGGGTAGGGTCGGAATGATGGCACAACCCTACTGGAAAATAGAAATTATATAGGTAGGATCATATTGACGACATGACCCTACTGCAAAAGAAAAATTGTATGGATAGGGTCGGAATGATGGCACGACCCTACACAAACTAGATTTGATGAGTCACCGAAAAGACGAATGGAACTACGCAAATCAAATCTGAGTCACCAAAAAGACAGGGTTATGCAACTCAAATATGAGAAAGTAGTTCGAAAAATTCACGATACTACACAAATTGAATATGAGTAGTCCGGAGAGATGCACGGTGCTACACAAATCGAATATGAGAAAGTAGTCACCAGAAAAATGGTACGGTGCTACACATGATAAATATGAAAAAGCAGTCATCGAAAAGATGATACGGTGCTACACAAATTAGATATAAAAAAAAGTAGTCATCGGAATGATGACAGTGCTACACAAAACACTGAAAGATGTGGGGTTGACACAAAACAACCCTAGAAAGTCACCAAAAATTGAAGACCTATTTGATTGAATTTTCTTCCCTTGAATATGAGAATCATATATATATCACTGACCCTACTATAGTTAATATAACTACTGGCCAGACGGGCAGCATATGTAGGTCATAGCCGCCTGCTGGCAGCGAAAGCTCTTTGATTTTCTACCAGGACTGTAGAAGCTCTGATACCATGTGAGAAATATTGGGGGAGAATATTATTGAATTGTTGTCTACATTATTACATTGAGACCCTATTTATAGATACACTATTAGACTCCTTTTCCAACTAGGATACTATAATACAATCCTTTTCCAAATAGGATTCTATATACTATTGTAATTCCTATTCCTATTCTAAGTAGGATTGTATTTACCTATTCCTATTCTAACACAACATCAACAGCAACACTACCTCAATTCCAAGCAAGTTGAGATTGGTCATATGGATCCTGGGTCCTCTCTGGCCATGTCACTCCATTTAGTGCAATTTCTAACTTTACTTTTCTAAAATCTAGCTTATTCTGCTTATGGGTTTTTGAGACGAGGGTTCCCAGGAAACAACCTCTCTACTTCTATGAGGTAGCAGTAAGGTCTGCGTACATTCTACCCTCCCCAGATCCCACTTGTGGGATTCCACTGGGTACGTAGTTGTTGTTGTACTTTTCTAAAATGAGTAGGGGCGGGGAGTGGGTCAAGGGTCCTAAGACATCTCTTCTTCTCAAGTGGAATCATCAAATTATTAAGACACTTCATTTCTTTTAAAAGTCTAAAACTCAGTTTAGAGCTTGATATGAGATAGTTTTTGTGAGAAATATGGGAAAAATATATTATTGAATTGTGTATCTACATTGTTACATAAAGACCCTATTTATAGACACTACAATCTAATCCGAATTCAACTAGGATTGTGTAATCCTACTCCTACTCTAACTCTAACACTCCCCCTCAAGCTGGTGCATACAAATCATCAGCACCTAGCTTGTTACAGATATAATTAATACGAGGACTAGTGAGGGACTTGGTGAAGACATCTGCAAGCTGATCACTTGACTTCACAAACTTTGTAACAATATCTTTTGAGAGTATTTTTTCTCTGACAAAGTAACAATCAATCTCAATGTGCTTGGTCCTTTCATGAAACACTGGATTTGACGCAATATGAAGGGCCGCTTGATTATCACACACAAGTTCCATTTGATCAACCTCACCAAACTTTAGCTCCCTCAACAACTGTTTGACCCAGATAAGCTCGCAAGTTGCTGTAGCCATTGCTCGATATTCTGCCTCTGCACTCGACCGAGCAACCACACTCTGTTTCTTGCTCTTCCACGTCACCAAATTACCTCCTACTAATACACAATATCCAGATGTAGACCTTCTATCAGAGGGTGATCCTGCCCAATCAGCATCTGTATATCCCGTGATATGCTCATGTCCTCGATCTTCGAAGAGTAGTCCTTTCCCAGGCGCTGACTTTATATATCGCAGAATACGAACAACTGCATCCCAATGACTATCACAAGGGGAAGTCATAAACTGACTTACAACACTCACAGGGAACGAAATGTCAGGTCTAGTCATTGTGAGATAATTTAACTTTCCCACTAGTCGTCTATACCTTTCAGGATTACTGAGTGGCTCCCCCTGTCCTGGAAGCAGTTTTACATTCGGATCCATAGGAGTGTCAATGGGTCTACATCCCATCATCCCTATCTCCTCAAGAATGTCTAAAGCATATTTGCGTTGACAAATAACAATACCTGATCCAGACTGAGCAACCTCAATACCTAGAAAATACTTTAACCTGCCAAGGTCTTTAGTTTGGAAATGCTTAAAGAGATGTTGCTTCAAACTAGTAATACCATCTTCATCATTGCCAGTGATAACAATATCATCGACATTAACAGCCAAATAAATACATAAATTTGCTGCAGAATGCCGATAAAATACAGAATGATCAGCTTCACTGCGAGTCATGCCGAACCCCTGAATTACTGTGCTGAACTTTCCAAACCATGCTCGAGGAGACTGTTTCAGACCATAGAGTGACTTGCGCAATCGGCATACAAGTCTACTAGACTCCCCCTGAGCAACAAAACCAGGTGGTTGCTCCATATAGACTTCTTCCGCAAGATCACCATGTAAAAAAGCATTCTTGACGTCCAACTGATGAAGAGGCCAACGACGAATGGCAGCCATAGATAGAAGAATACGGACAGATGCCATTTTAGCCACAGGAGCAAATGTATCACTGAAATCAAGCCCAAATATCTGAGTGTATCCTTTGGCAACAAGGCGAGCCTTAAGTCAATCAACCTGACCATCCGGACCAACTTTCACTGCATAAACCCAACGGCAACCAACAGTGGATTTACTTGCAGGAAGGGGAACAAGTTCCCAAGTACCACTCGTATGCAAAGTAGACATCTCATCAACCATAGCCTGCCTCCATCCCGAATGAGATAGTGCTTCACGGGTAGTCTTAGGAATGGAAATAGAGGACAAAGACGATACAAAAGCATGATAGGATGATGTGAGACGATGATAACTCAAGAAAGTCTAATGTGGGTTAGCATTTCGAGTGGACCGTATACCTTTTTTTAAGTGCACTCAGTTGGCTAAGAGTAGGCAAGGCCGCAGTAGGTGCAGGGTCTGGCGCATGACATGAATCATTGAGAACCGGTGCTGGGCGTGGACGACGATGATAAGTCAAGAGAGGTGGAGGTGTGGTGGGTTTTGTTAGAGGTGGCACTATCAGTGGAGTTTCCTCAAAAGTCGGTATAGGTAGGACTTGAGGTAGAGGTAAGACCTCAGAGATATCAGGACCATCAGATGATGTATAGTAAGGTTGAGATTCAAAGAATGTGACATCAGCTGACATAAGATATCGATTAAGGTCAGGGGAATAACAACGATACCCTTTTTGAACACGAGAGTAACCAAGAAAGACACATTTGAGAGCACGAGGGGCTAATTTATCTTTCCCTGGAGCTAAGTTATGAGCAAAGCATGTGCTCCCGAAGACACGAGGAGGTATAAAATGGAGATGTGACAAAGGGAACAATATGGAATGGGGAACCTGATTCTGAATAGAAGATGAGGACATTCTATTAATTAAATAACAAGAGGCAAGAACAGCATCGCCCCAAAAACGCAGCGGGACATGGGACTCAATGAGAAGAGTGCGAGCAGTTTCAATAAGATGCCTATTCTTTCGTTCTGCTACACCATTCTGCTGAGGGGTGTATGGACAAGATGTCTGGTGAATAATTCCTTGGTGAGTCACAAACTCCTGAAATTGGGAGGACATGTATTCTAATGCATTATCACTACGAAGAGTACGAATAGAAACACCAAACTGGTGCTGTATTTCAGCAAAAAAACTTTTAAATATAGAAAATAACTCTGAACGATCTTTCATTAAGAAAACCCAAGTACATCTTGAATAGTCATCAATGAAACTAACAAAATAACGAAATCCTAAGGTTGAACTAACTCGACTAGGACCCCAAATATCAGAATGAACTAAAGAAAAAATAGACTCAGAATGACCCTCAGTACTACGTGAAAATGTAGCACGAGTGTGTTTCCCAAGTTGACACGACTCACAATCTAATGAGGATAAACTAGACAAACCAGGCACCATCCTTTGCAGTTTAGATAGACTAGGATGTCCCAAACGTTTGTGAATTAGGTCTGGAGTATCTGTGACGGAGCATGCTGTGAAGGATTTGTAAGAGGTAAGATAGTAAAGGCCTTGTGATTCATGTCCTGTGCCAATCGTCTGTCCCGTACTGCGGTCCTGCATAAGGAAAAAATCATCAAAAAAATAAATGCCACAATGTAAGTCCCGTGTCAAACGACTAACCGATGCCAAATTAAAAGGAGAACCAGGAACATAAAGAACAGAATCTAAGGGGACAGAAGGTAAAGGTTGGGCTTTTCCAATCCCTTTAGGTTTGGTCTGGATCCCATTGGCCAAAGTAATAGCAGGAAGGGATTGTGAGTAAACAAGATCAGACAAAAGTGTTTTGTTACCAGAAACATGATCAGAAGCGCCTGAGTCCATAACCCATGGTTCAAGAGGACTAGACTGTGAAACACAAGCAAAAGGATTACCCGCGACAGGAACAATAGGTTGAGAAGTTGATGCTGCTTGTGGAGACAGTTGCTGACGTGCTCGATACTGAAGGAACTCATCATAGTCAGCCTGAGCAATATGAGCATTATTAGATGATCGGTCAGGTGGAGCAACGGAAACAGTAGGATGAGCAATAGTTTGCTTATTTGCTCGATTTCGAAGGGATTCATTATATTCCTTTATAACAATAGGATCATAACTGGGGGGTGGACCATGCAAAATATAACATATGTCACGAGTGTGTCCTGACTTGTGACAATAACTACATTTAGAACGAGATCTTCCAGAACGGCCTCCTCCCCGTCGGTTCTCCATGGTAGAACTCTGTTTATCAGTAGTTTGAGATGCAAGAATAGATGAGTCAATGGTGGGTGATGAAGCTACTTTATAGTTGGGCGGCGCAGCAAGACGAAGTAAACGAGAGAATAATTCATCCATTGTAGGGATGGTAGGACTAGCCAAGATCTGGTCACGCACAGAATCATGATCAGCAGGAAGTCCAGCAAGTGTAAGGACTAAAAACAATGTTTGTCTGTGCTCTTGTTGTGTTGTGACGTTCGCTGTGACTGGCATCAACATTTCAAATTCCTCCATGACTGCTTGCACTTGTCCCAAGTATGTAGACATATCAGAATCACGTTTCTTTAAGGTGGTCATTCGAGACACCACATCATAAAATCGAGATATGTCATTAGTATATAAAGCACGAGCCTTTTCCCAAACTGAATAACATGTCTGGAATGGGCGAAATAAGGGCATCAACTTGGAATCAATAGAACGCCATAGGAGACTACACAATTGAGCATCAACCCTCTCTCATTGTGCTTTGGCTGTGGAAGATTCCTCAGTAGCCTTTTGCTTTGCATCCACCACAGAAGCATTGGTTGTTAAATGATCGTGAACACCTTGACCTTTGCACCATAATTCAACTGAGGAAGCCCATGCTAAGTAGTTGGAACTACCCATTAAGGGTTCTGAAATGATTATAGGATGAGAACTTCCTGTTCCTGTACTTTTGGAGCCAAACAGATCAACCCCAAAAGACATCCTTTGGAACAAAAAGATAAAAACTATGTAAATAAAGAAAAAAAGAGATGGGTCTGCCTCAGGATGCTGAGGCGACCTCACTGAGGCAAAGAAAAGTGAAAAATAAAGGTCGGAACACTGAAAAAAGTTGCCGGAAAAGGTCGGAGTTGCCGGAACCCTAATTTCAGATGTCGGAATCAGAAAAAAAATGCATGGGCAGCCTCGGAATGGAGAGGCGACCCATCTGAAAAAAAAGTTGCCGGAAAGTGGTCGGAAGTAGCCTCACGCGCCGGCGCGTGGCCAGATCTCGCCGGAAAATCTGCAGGTTGAGGCGGCGCGTGTGGGCGCGTGCAGGGGTATTTTCCGGTGGGTCTGACCTCGATGTGGTTGCCGGAGGGTGAGGGACAAGGTGGTGATGTTGATTTTCACACAACACTGACAGAAAATACACCGACACAAATCAGCAATCGAAACCGGAAGGTTTCTCACCGATGCTCTGATACCATGTGAGAAATATGGGAAAAATATATTATTGAATTGTGTATTTACATTGTTACATAAAGACCCTGTTTATAGACACTACAATCTAATCCGAATTCAACTAGGATTGTATAATCCTACTCCTACTCTAACTCTAACAGTTTTTAAGAGGAACACCTCTCTATAGCCTCTTCATATTTACTTCACTGATCAATAAAATTTTAATCGGTATTCACTGCATTACTAAAACTATTTGTGCAGGTTGTTAAGTGCTACAGTTGCCTGGCCATTTCCGGCTATTGTTTATGTTGGTATAATTCTCTCAACCTTGGGGGCAGCCCTTCAAAGCCTGACTGGTGCTCCCCGTCTCCTTGCAGCAATTGCAAATGATGACATTCTACCTGTTCTTCATTATTTCAAAGTGGCAGATGGACATGAGCCTCATGTGGCTACTCTCTTCACTGCCATTATCTGCATTGGTTGTGTTGTAATTGGGAATCTAGATCTTGTCTCACCTACTTCAACAATGTTTTACCTCGTATGCTATGCTGGCGTGAACTTATCCTGCTTCCTTCTAGATCTGTTAGATGCTCCCAGCTGGCGACCTCGGTGGAAATTTCACCACTGGAGCCTCTCTCTTATTGGGGCATTACTTTGTATAGGTATCTTCTTAGCTGCATCTTTTTGACAGTAGTTATATTTTCTTAATTATGGATAATGTAGATGGAAACAACTGAATCATTAATCCTAATGAGGATTTCATGGACTGTGTAAGGGCCTCTAAAGGATTTATATGAGGGTCTTGGCTTGCTTTCTCCATTTCTTAAGGTTTTGAGGTGAATGCTCAGATTCTTTTACATTTTACCAGAGTTAAATCTATTTTAGCACTTGTGACTCTCTGGTGAATTTCACATGTGAAGCCAAAATCAGGTTATACATGTGGGCTGGTGTTGAGTGATATGTTTCTCCTGCATAGGTTGTGTAAGGGGTTCACAAGATACTCTGAAGGGGCTATACATGTCCATATATTTTTTATTTGACTTAGGTTGTGTAAGGGGTTATAAAGAAAGTTTAAATCTAAGCTATTTACTGGTAGAAAAAAGTTTTGAACAATTTTTTTCTTTCAACCACGTAAAAAGTTGCTCTTATAAAAAAAGAATTTTCAATCTTAGCATTTCATGATGATGTGAAATGTTCATGATGGCTTTCCCCCCTTTTTTTCTGGATACTTATCCTAAATCAAGTGTCCCTATGGTCACTGTCACTTTCCATACTTTTTTCTCCTACAAGTTGGTCATTTTGATGGGAGCTTATATATATCGTTGTAGCTCATCCTTCCTTTACTACTTTTATCAGTGTTGTTTCTATTCTTTTCTCTTCTATTTGGCGTGTGTGTTGTCACTTCTAGAGTCCTGCTCATCCTTTTTGGTTGAGAACCTTGTGAAATGACCTTGTTGCTCTCCCTTTCTGCTTCATATACTGTAGCATGTGGGTTGGCTTCAACTCGCAGAATTTATTATGTATGGATATGTCATTCTTGCTTGGGTAATCTTTGCCAGGAGAAGATACTCCATTTCACTAAGTGGCACTTCCTAGATCATCATATCTTCTTCATGTTTGTGACCTTCATCTGCTAAACTTAACTTTGCACCATTGCTACCCAATCCAGAGATTGATTCAATTAGTAAAGATGCTATAGTTGTTTCTCCTATAATTTATCCTATATTTGTGCTTTTTGTTATGATGTTGGCTAGAGTAGGATATGGGATACACTATAGAGGTAGTCACCACACCTTGAAATTAATGTTTTCACTCGTCTAATTTTTTTTTTTCTATTGTTCATTTACAGTGATCATGTTCTTGATTTCCTGGGCATTCACTATTGTATCACTAGCCCTAGCAAGCCTCATATATTATTATGTTAGCATCAAGGGGAAAGCAGGAGACTGGGGTGACGGTTTTAAGAGTGCGTATTTTCAGCTTGCTCTTCGCAGTTTGCGATCTTTGGGAGGTATGTATGAATATCTTTGTATACTTTATACATCTCGGATTCTTTTGTTCTGCTAGTTTCTTTTTCTCAGAACTCACTGTTCCTCCTCTCAGTTGTGTCTTTTATTTTGGGTAAGATTGAGTGAGGGAAATACAAAAGTTTAGATTGTTAGTGATGGAGCCATAATGTACTCATTGTGATAGTTTTTTTTTTTCCGAATATATTGTATATGAGGAACTGCATTTTATTTTGTTTCCAGATTGTTATGTTGTATTTTGGTTTCATTTGATTTAAAAAAAATTCCTCTTTTTTTTTTCCAAAAAACTTGGTGACTGGACTCCCCCCCCCCCCCCCCCCCAAAAAAAAAAACCGGAATGTAGGGAATAATTATTTGAAGGGTCATTTTGTTACATCTGTCCTTGTTAGTGATCTTGTAAGGAACTTATTGCTTCCTGCGTTTAGGTTAACCATAGAAGTAGACCTTCCTCGAAGGCTCCAACCTGAAAAATTACATAAATGCACCTTTTTGTCTTAAGATGCACTAGTGAAACTGTGAAATCATCTCACTTACTTTTTAGTGGTTATTCCTCTCTAACAATAATTCAAAAATGAAATTACAATCCCAATTTCCCTTGTTCATATTATAATTAACTTGCATTACCTTATGTGGAGGTCCCCAGATCCCACTTAGTTGTGATTTCACTGGATATGTTTTTGTTGTTGTTGTACCTATTATATGGAGGTACATAAGCTTAGAAATTATATGGAGGTACATAAGCTTAGAAAAAGAAACTAACATAAAATATACCTTTTGTCACCACCGCAAAAGAATAGAATTTTAATTGTATTTTTCAATTAAGTGGACTCTGCATTTAACATCTCTTTATGTGGTTACAATAACCTTTCGCCCAAAAAACATGCTAAGAAAACTGTACTTTCAGATAAGAAAAACTTAAAGAGGTTTCAGGTATAATTTAGGTCATAATTTGAACAAGAAAACGAATGATACCACAATAACAGGAAAAAACAGGAAAAATTAGTGATTAGACAAGAGCATCAATGTCTTCTTTTGGTATAGTTTTTGCTGTAAAGTAAGGAAAGGAGCTCCATGTATGCATATTAGAGCACGAAGGGTATTGTTGTATGCAATGTTGCTAAAGTAAATAGTTAGTATCTGTAGTTTGAGATACAAAAGAGTTGGAGGTCAAAGTTTTTGAATCATAATTCTGGCTCTGGGACCATTTATATACTTTAATACAGCAAGAATATCTGTCTTGGAGATGGTGAGCATTTTGTTACTTATCTGTTCTAGTTCTTGTTCATTGGGCGATCATATAAATTCTAGTTAGCTAATTAGCAGAGTGCAGATTAGATGACTTTTGTGTTTTATGTACAGACATGGTTAATGTAATGGTTGCTCCCAGTAGAATTCTGAATCATGGTTTTTGGCATCATACAGTTTCTGCCCTAAGAAATTAATGAATTAGCACCTTTTAAAAAGATTTAAGTTGATCAGTTTGAGTTATTCTTTAGCCATTTCTGTTCTCCATGTAAACATCCATTACGTATATAAGTCAATCACATAAAATATGCATACTCCTTTAATTATACACATCAACATTGATTGGGACATGCATGAGGAGTTTGTATGAATATATTACTTGATTAGAAATGGAAAGGGATGTGTGTGAATATATTGGCTATTACTTGGTTAAAAAATAAAAGAGTGTAATGCATACAAATAAACTTTTTATTAAAAACCTTATTTTTTACTTCACTTTTTGTATGGTTAGTGGAATAGATTGCATCCCTAGAAAGCACATACTTTCCCCGAGTATTTGTCTGCACAAGTTATTAATCGTACAAAACAGAAAATGAAGATTTTGCAACTCTACCATTGAGGAATTTCTTTTCTTGGTTCACTATGTTTAAATATGTAAGATTTTGTATTTGTATGATCTTATTTAAATATTCAATTGTATATGCAGCAAATCAGGTACATCCAAAAAACTGGTACCCTATTCCGCTTGTATTTTGTCGTCCGTGGGGCAAGCTGCCAGAAAACGTGCCGTGCCATCCAAAGCTTGCCGACTTTGCCAACTGCATGAAGAAAAAAGGTAGGGGAATGTCCATATTTGTCTCTATTATTGATGGAGACTACCATGAACGTGCTGAGGATGCCAAGGATGCTTGCAAAGAACTAAGTGCCTATATTGACTACAAGCAATGTGAAGGTGTAGCTGAGATTGTTGTTGCCCCCAACATGTCTGAAGGCTTTAGAGGCATTGTTCAGACTATGGGTCTTGGAAATCTCAAGCCAAATATAATTGTTATGCGGTACCCTGAGATTTGGCGACGTGAAAATTTGACTGATATTCCTGCTACCTTTGTTGGAATAATTAATGACTGCATTGTTGCAAACAAGGCTGTTGTCATTGTCAAAGGTCTTGATGAATGGCCAAATGATTATCAAAGACAGTATGGTACCATCGATTTATACTGGATAGTGAGAGATGGCGGTCTTATGCTTCTACTATCTCAGCTCCTTCTTACAAAAGATAGCTTCGAGGGCTGTAAGATACAGGTATTCTGCATTGCAGAGGAAGATTCTGATGCTGAGGGATTGAAGGCTGATGTAAAGAAATTTCTTTATGATCTTCGGATGCAAGCTGAAGTCATTGTCATTTCAATGAAGTCATGGGAAGCCGAAGGAGAGCAGCAAGAATCTGTTGAAGCATTCAGTAATGCACGACGAAGAGTTGCAAGTTACTTAGAAGAAATGAAAGAGCAAGCACAGAGAGACGGGACTCCTTTGATGGCTGATGGAAAGCCTGTGTTTGTTGAAGAGCAGCAAGTAGAGAAATTCCTTTACACCACTCTAAAGCTAAACTTAATGGTACAGAAATACTCGAGATTGGCTGCAGTTGTGCTCGTAAGTCTTCCTCCTCCACCTCTCAATCACCCTGCAACCTTCTACATGGAATACATGGATCTGCTGGTTGAAAATATACCGAGACTCTTGATTGTTCGTGGATATCATAAAGATGTTGTCACTTTATTCACGTAGTTCTTGTTCATATACTGGAATATTTTTGTTCCTTTAGCTAAGAACTCCCAATTTATTTGGTTTTACATCTTTTTCTTACTGCCCCTTCACAACCAAAAGGGGATATACCATTGTATAATTCATTCTATTAAGAGGAATTCTGGACTAACTTCTGTTGTCGATGAGAACTTTAGTTGGTTATCAGCCTTCGAACGTCAGATTAATCATTATAAAACAATTGATAACACCTAATTAACTCTAGAGAAGAGTGAAAGAAATCTCGAGACGGGAGGGAGAAGGTGGTTCTTATTGCTGTGGAAAGCTCAAGTGAAAACCTATTAGAACAGTGGGCCTTACCTATCTACTACTCGACCTTAAGTAACTACAGTTAGGAGGATCTATCCAATAGCATGAAAGTGACAATAGATGACTTATATTACTAAATGGAAGAACTTTTCAAACTAGTTGATAGTTGTTTCCTAGTTGCGCCCCACCTTTCCTGAAGAAGCCTAAAGGCTTTCCTGTCTTGTTTAGGATTGGACAACTTTTAGGTTATTACGCCTTTTGGGACACCAACAACGAAAGCATTCTACTGGGCTGACTGTACTAATCCGAGAAGTGATAGCACCAGGTTGGAAGATGCTGGTTCGAGAGGACCTGGAAAAAGGCTAGTAAGAAGGAGGCTAGTAGACCTTGTTGTTGTAAGAATTCTTAATTCAATTCATGAGTTGTAGAAAGGAATTAATGTCACCACAAACATAGACTAGAGCAAGTCTTGTGCAAGGCAACGATAATTGGCCCTATATCATCTTCAATCTTGTAGACTTGGTAAAAGGGCCCCGACTTATTTCCAAAATTTGAGTTCGACCACAGCTTCCCCCCTTGGGGGGGGGGGGGGATCAAGTTCCTTGCCAACTGCCATTTATCGATTTTTATCTCCTTTCATTTGTTTTGAATATTACCAAATCTAACCGATCTTTAGTAAGTCAAGATACGGGAAGCAAGAGATCGATTCGCTCTTTCCATCTCTCTTGCCGGCTTAGCCCGCTTAGACATAGTACTATTTAGTATTATTTCTCATCTCCATCTCACTTTAATTGTCACAGTTTCTTTTTTTAGAGTCAAATTATGTAGACTTTGACTAATATTTTAAGATATATTTTTTCATCATATTAATATGAAAAAAATTATAATCAATAATACATTTTTTATAGTTTTTCTAATATATAAATTTTTATTTCAAATAGCAAATAAATTTAATTTAATTTAATTAACTATAAAAATTTAAATTGACTTTTGAAAAATATAACATGACAACTAAAATATAACCAGAGCAGTATTTTACATCCTACACCTAATTGTGTGATAATTGTAAAATGTCAATCTTTTGATGATATAATACTCATTCTTCTGTCCTCTAATAATTTTATCAACAAGCTGACGTCCAAATTTGCGTTGAAATGTCAAATGCTATTGCTGGTATGCTACAAGGATGGATGTGTTCCTTTGTCAAAGAAAACAGAATAAAATAAATATTTATTAGTAATAATAATTATGATTATGAAAGCATTTGAAGTCAATGGTACGTGGTATGAGTCCAACTCATTTAGACCACCTCCGTCCCATATTATACAGACACTTTCTATTTTATATCGTGATTAAGAAATCATCAATATACTAATGAATTTTACTATTCTATTCTTTATTTATATAATGTACAATAAATTAGGTTAGAAAAAATATACATAAAATATAGGAATAGTTTACTCTTTGAATGTGAAAGTAATTAATCAACCTCTTGAAATTTTTAAATATTATATTAATGGTGGTGTAAAATAAAAAAAAATTAATTCTATCATAATTTAGTAAGTGTTTACATAATAGGGGACACATAGTTATAAAAAAATGCTCGTATAATATGAGACAGAAGGAGTAACTAACTATTTTTTTTAATAATAATCCTTCCACATAATACAAATAATCTTTACCCATTGAGAATGAGTGATTATTTTTTTTTACAAATTTAAAAAAAAAATTGAAATCATAATTTAAAATTTGAAAATTCTATTCCTTGAAGAATTAAGGATATATTTATGGAAATTTCATAAACACACACTGATTTCATACTAAAATCTGTAATTAGGGTACCGAATCTTACACTAATCACCTACTAATATTTTTCCATACAAACTAAAGATGGATTGCTATTTAATATCTTTCTATATAAGGCAGATCAAGAAGATTTGGTTCACACACACACTCTTTGCCTCTTTATATATAGTCTAAGTACATTGCATATTACCAGTGTGGCTCTTCAAGATTTGAACTTCATCCATTGCTAATCAACTGGTATATATTTCATTTTCTTTTGGTATTTTTGTTTTGCTTTTCATATTTTGGGATCTCGATCAGGTTTCATCTCTTCCCGTGTTTTCTTTTGTTATGGAGTTATGAAGTAAGTCAAAATTCTCTACTTTCTGTTTTCTTAGTTGTATTAGATGTCTCGGGATCAAGTCCTAGCTACTAGTAGCCTTTGTTAAGGATCTGAGCGCGAATCTGAATTTAGTCTGCCTAATGAGAGTACCGAATACGTCTAGTTTTATTGATTCTAGCTACGAATTTGGCAGAATTCTGTTATAAATCTACCTAACATGGATAAATAATTTATCGTGATATATATATATATATATATATTGAATCTAGAATTCATAAATTCAAAATATGCAGAAAGTGAAACAACATGGGGATGGAAAGTGAAGTAACAGAATCAGGAGGAGGAATCAGGCGAAGAAAATGTGTGTGCACCAAAGAGGATTTTCTGCCGGAGGAATCGTTCAAAAGCTGGGGAAATTACTTGAATGCACTGCGTCAAACTCCGACGAGGTTAATCGAGCGGGCTCTGACGCGATCGAATGACGAGGCGGAGCTGGAGGCGAAGTCACGGAGTCACCATGAAATGAAGAAGACACTGACATGGTGGGACCTTATATGGTTCGGAATGGGAGCGGTGATCGGAGCAGGAATATTCGTACTGACGGGGCTTGAAGCGAGCCAAGAGGCTGGCCCTGCTGTTGTTCTGTCGTATGCTGTTTCCGGCGTCTCCGCGTTGCTTTCCGTCTTCTGCTACACTGAATTTGCCGTTGAGATCCCTGTTGCAGGTAATCCTTCTTAGTTTTGAAATCTTCATTAATTTGAATTTGCCGGAAATCCTTGCTATTGGTACAGTGTTGGACTAGTTTAGTGTACCTGTGTCACGTTAATATTATCAAATTAAATATTATAAATATTTAAAAAATTTTAATATTGTCATAAAAATATACATTTTTAATTATTTATCTGGTGTTTAGAATCTGCATTCAAATTCAACTCATTCAAATTCAGACTTGACAAACTCCATTTGAAAATTGGCCTCTCTACCAAATTTTTTTTCATACCTAGTCTACACAATTCTAATTAAATGGAACAATAATGTATGACCCTAAACATACTTTTAATTTAAATAAAATGTAAAGGGTATATTTTATTAATAATTTGTATAGTTTTATTTGTTTTATTAGGGATCATAATGATCACATTTTGTTAAAAAAGTTAAATTTGAAAAACTATATTTCATTAAATATTTTTTAAAGTACACTTTTTTCACAATTCTTTAAAAATTATATGTGTATTATGTGTGTATTACATTAATTAATATTAAATGCATAAAAATATTTTCAAGCTTTTTTTTTGCTTTTGGCGATAAAGTTGACTTTAATTATTCGTATAGTTAACCTTTTTTTATTCACATGTTTTCTATATGGCATAAAAATAATATAACTATTTAGATAACAGTTTCTTATTGACAAACATAACATAAGGTTTTAATGATTATTGATCTATAGCTTTTTTCTTAATATAAGCAAATTATAGACTATTTTATATATTCTTAGCATATTTTAAGTCTAACAACACAAATTTGTAATGAATAGTGCAAAAGTTAAAAAAGAAGAAGATATAACTAAATATATTTAAGTATTATTATTTCTAGAAGTCTAATATTAGGAATAAATTTTTTTCAAAGAATTAGAAGTAGAAGTCTATCAAATAAAGAAGATTTAGGAGTCTTTCCATGGTTAGAAATCCTTATTTTTATAACTTATTTTCATATATTTTAGAAGTCAATATTATAAATATAATTAAATAATAATTTAAAGAAAATAGGTGAAAAAACGATTTTATCTAAAACATAGTCTTTTAATGAAGAGCAAAAAATTCGATTAACATTTCAAAGGGTCTTCACGCTTTTAATATAGTATAAATTAGAAAATATTTTTTAAATTTTCAAAATCGAAACTTTTAATTAATAGTACTCCCTCCATTCCATTTTTTGTGGCACCCTTTGACTTGGCGTTGTTTGAGAAAAAAAAAAGAACACTTTTAAAATTTGTGATCTAAAATCATTCTAATGGATGAGAATCATTTCATTAAGATTAAAAAGAGAATTTTAAAGATAAATTGTTTTCAATTAGAGTAAGTGACATTTTTTTTAGGAGGGACAGACCAAAAAGGAAAAGAATGACATGAGACAGAGGTATAATATTTATGAAAAAATTCATATAAAAAAATAATTAATTAATTTACAACAAATATATCCATGTTTTATTTGCATAAAAAATAGTCCCAAAATCCACGAAACTATTCATGACTATGCAATATAGTTTGTTAAAAGTTACAGAAAGTATACACTACTATATAATATATATTATTTATACATGAGTGATACACTAAAGATACATTATGATACACAAATATACACTGACTATACATGCCTATCCAATGAAGATTATTTTTTTTTATAATTATTTTAAGTGAAGCGTTCCTCAGTTTAATTATTCCTAATATATATTTATCCCATTATAATTATTGATGACGTTGGTTTTGCTTATCATAATTACCTTTAGATAAGAATTTTCCATAGATGTAGTTAGAGAATAAGGCACGGTTAGAGTGACCTGATATAGTAAATTTTTTTATATGTAGTAGATTAATCTCTTTCCTTAAAATCACTTTTCTATTTTAAACTAAACACACTTAAAATTGTTTTCAAGATAAAGTTAATTTTTCTATAAACATATTGTACAAGGATTTTTTATTTTAAGTTCATACGACGAAAAAGTTGACTTTTGAGTTTATGCAAAATATTCCATTGGACTAACTTAAAAGATAGTGACAACTATTTGAAAATTATAACATGATTTTTCTTAATTTTTTTAATTTATATAATAGAGATAAATGAAAATAATACTGGTAATTAATTAACAGCTAGCTAGCATACACATGCATTAGTCAATAATTTGCACAATATATTTAAAAAAATGTTTGAAGTTTATCATAGTCGATGGAGTTGAAAAGTGGATCCAAAAAGTAGGAGTAATCAATTAATAAAAAGTCTACAGCTCTTAATTACTCCCATGTTGGTGATACTTGTTGACTCGTATATAAGGCATTAACTTAATATTAGGAGTATGTTGTCACGAGGCAATAAAATTCCGATATTTATTGCTTTCAAAATGACGAGAACATGGTGTCATGGATAAAAGGAATAATCATAAAATAAAATTTTAAATATTTTATTTTACCATAACTTATTTTCAAATCAACCAATCCTTACGAGTCGTCCCAATACATAATGAGCCAAAAGTTGTGGGCTTGTGGTTGTCCTTTTCTAAAGTCAGCTTTAGCCAACAGGAAATTTGAATCTCCCTGCACTCCTCACTAGGCTTATGGCAGTTTACTGGGGCTGGTGTTGAAGAGTCAACATTCCAGGTTGGAAACGCAAGGCTAAAACTACTGCTTACGTTCTTTTCACATTTTCGTTGGTTTCTTGAGGTTAACTTGTGTTCTAATAGTGTCAATAATTAGTGTTAAAATCAACGTCCCTTATCACATTTTTTTTCTTTTGTTTTGGGGTCAACATATGCTTTAGTTAGTGTCAAATTTGACGCTCATTTTTGGCTGCATTATTTGACCTTTAGAATCTTCTTCGTTAGAAAAATAGTCATTAATAATAATAATAATAATAATAATAATAATAATAATAATATTTACTTATGGAAGTGTGATATTGAATTTTTGGAGTAGGCCTCTATGGATAATGTCATGCGTGTGATACCTCCTGCGACTTTAATTTCCTTTTATTTTTAAGTCACATAACATTTTTTTTTCTTTTTTCCTTTTAAAATATTTTTTTTTATCGTATTGATACGAGAAGAATAGTAAATTCTCACTCAATTTGTAAACAGAAATAAGGGGTTTATTTGAACTTGAATATCTTTGCTGGAAAATTACTTTGTATTTGCGACGTCTTAGGTATGATTAGATGTTAAATTCTCTTGATTTTGCTGCATGTACTTTATTTTTTGAATTTTCCTAGTGAAAATCATTTCTTTGCGAATGAAAATTAACCTAAGTTTTGGAATGGTTGTTAGGTGGTTCATTTGCCTACTTGAGGGTGGAGCTTGGTGATTTCGTGGCCTTCATTGCAGCTGGCAACATTCTCCTTGAATATGTGATAGGTGGTGCTGCAGTGGCTCGGTCATGGACCTCATACTTTGCAACTCTACTTAACTTCGAGTCTGACAAATTCCTCATCACGGCTCATGGTTTAGCCAAGGGCTACAACCAACTTGACCCAATCGCTGTTGGGGTCTGCATCATCATCTGCCTCCTTGCAATTTGCAGCACAAAGGGCTCTTCTCGTCTCAACTACATTGCCTCCATCATTCATATTGTGGTGATCGTTTTCATCATCATCTGTGGCCTAATCAAGTCGGATACCAAGAATTACACCCCCTTTACGCCATTTGGTGCTCGTGGCATTTTCAAAGCTTCTGCAGTGTTGTTCTTTGCTTATGTTGGTTTTGATGCTGTTTCGACTATGGCTGAAGAAACTAAGAATCCTGCTCGAGATATCCCCATTGGCCTAGTTGGTTCAATGGTGATTACCACCACTATATACTGTTTATTGGCTATAACACTCTGTCTTATGCAGCCTTATCAGAAAATTGATCCCAATGCTCCATTTTCCGTGGCGTTCAAAAATGTTGGTTGGAATTGGGCGGAATATATCGTGGCTGCAGGTATGGGTGCTGTTGGATCAAATATTACTTCATATATAGATATACAAAATTTGAACACTTTTAGCAAAATTTCTGATTTCAGGTGCATTGAAAGGAATGACATCTGTGTTACTAGTAAGCGCCGTTGGTCAGGCTCGTTATCTCACTCACATTGCACGAACTCACATGATGCCTCCGTGGTTTTCCTATGTTGATGAAAAAACAGGGACGCCTATCAATGCCACGGCCGTTATGATGGCTGCTACCGCAATCATTGCCTTCTTCACAAAGCTCGAAATTCTCTCCAATCTCTTGTCAATCTCCACTCTTTTCATCTTCATGCTGGTGGCCCTCGCTCTCCTCGTCCGTCGTTACTATGTGAGCGGTGTGACCACTAATGCAAACCGCAACAAGCTAATTATATGCCTATTGCTCATCCTCGGGTCCTCAATCGCTACTGCTGCTTACTGGGGACTTAGCGAAAAAGGATGGATTGCATACTGCTTTACTCTGCCTATTTGGTTTTCAGCAACTGCGGGAATTTGTATTTTCATTCCAAAGGCTCGTGATCCGAAGCTTTGGGGTGTGCCTCTTGTGCCTTGGTTGCCATCAGCCTCAATAGCAATCAACATTTTCCTGCTAGGCTCCATAGATAAAGATTCATTCATAAGATTTGCTGGCTGGACAGTGTTTCTTTTAGCGTATTACTTCTTTTTCGGGCTACATGCTTCTTATGACACAGCAAAGGAATTCGAAAAGAGCAAAGGATGGAAGGACAATGTTGAAGAAGGAAATGGTGCGTCTAAGGGACTAGATCGCATAGATGTTCCTATTGCTCCTGGTAACTGAATTATTTGTGTCTAAATTATAGTACAACGTTATGTTCCTAGCTAGTGCTCCTATTTTATTTGTGTTGGTACATGCATATGATGTTAGTCCGTTTGTACAGACTATATTTCTAAAGTGAACAAGTAAAAGTTGCTGCATTGTACTATCAAACTTTTGGCAGGATACCTTACGATGGTTTTATACCCTTCCGGCATAGGCTGCTTTGGATTATAAAAGAGACAGAAAGGTTGCTTAGATATGGCGATAGCTCGATTCTGATATCAATATGTATTTTCTTATCAGGCTAAAATCAGTAGTTATAGAATTAAATTTGGGTATAAGGTTTGGCAGTTGGCGTAGTGAAGACTATGTAAGGTCAATAATGCACAAGTACAGAGGGGAGTCTCCATTTTTAGAAGTAAATTTCAATTACTGTTCAGGAAGTCATAACTAACTGTCGTAACATGGATATTTTAACCTGTGTGCCGGATCTGCTGCCTCCCACCAGCACATAATGGGCAACTCTGTCTGATCAAAACTTGGGTAGATGGTAAAAACACACATAACGGGTTAACTCTACCCAAAACTTGGATAAATGGAAAAAAGCGTGGTTTTATTCTTTTTTTTTTTTTTATCTTTGTTGAAATTTGAACTTGAGAACTCAAAAGTTTTCCAATCGCCTCATTAACCACTTCAAAATCACAGAATTTTCGGGGAATTTAAAGTATCTTGGACATTTCATATCATGGTAACCTTAAACCAAAGAGAGCTGATTATCAATACTCCTTGTCCTAGATTGATAAAGTTAACAATAAAACTAAAAGGTTAAGACAACTAACTTTCCAGTCAAAATCATATATACTTGGCTGCCTAGTCATAAGCTACTCCAATGCATTTGTCCTTGCTATGGCTTCAATATCAGTAGTATTTGTACCTTTGTTCTCAATAACCTTGGCTGCATCATAGGTAGCGTGCAATGCTACTAGCAAGTAGTACACGAGCAAAATCGCGGTCCAAATTGAAAATCTCACGAATGATGCACCATCGATTGAGCTCATGATGAACACATTAATAGCTATACTAGCAGATGGAAGCCATGGCATCAATGGTAATCCCCATACCTTAGGCTTTCGTGCTTCTTTGAGTGTTAAATTTAGCCCCAACGTGGAGAAAAACCAAAGTCCAAAACATATTATGCACCCTAACCAAGTGTCATCGCTGATTGCCCAGAAAACACCTGACCCAATCGAGGTCAATGTGATCAAAACCAAGAACATGATGAGTTTGTTCCGTTCCTTGTCCGGTGTTTCCCCTGAAACATAGTAACGTCTCACTAGAAGTGCTAGGGGGACCAGCGAAAACACGAACAACGTGGCAATTGAAACGAGGTTTGCCAATATGTCAAGACTTGTGAAGAAGGCCATTATGCAATTTGCGATGGTCATTACAACTGTAGCAGTGATGGGGGTCCCTGTCTTTTCACTGATTGCAGCAAGAAATGGAGGAGCCATATGAGTTCTTGCAATGTGTGTAAAATACCTAGCTTGAGCAATAATATTGGCCAGCAAAACTGTTGTCATCCCTTTCAATGCCCCAAATGCAACTATGTACTTTGCCCAATTCATCCGTACAGCTTGGAAGGCAATGGTAAAAGGGGCATCAACATCCACTTGGTTAAAAGGTTGCATAAGGCACAAAGTCGCGGCTAGGAGGCAATATGTTATGATAATTACCACCATAGAACCTATTAGTCCCACAGGAATATCCCTACCTGCAATAGCGAGCAAGGAGTTTAATTAAGGGTGTTCAAGATATATAAATGTAAAGAACTTTCAGTAGTTCCTCTCCTGCCTACCTGGATTCTTGACCTCTTCCCCCAGAGTTGTGATGCCATCAAATCCTACATAAGCAAAGAAGAGCATAGCTGATGCTTTCAGGACGCCCCGGGCACCATAAGGTGCAAAGGTTGAAAAGTTGGCCAAATTAGCCTGAGTTAGGCCAACAACAAGTACAAAAACCATGACAGCGATGTGTAGTATGGTCAAAACGGAGTTGAATCGCGAGGACCCTTTCATGCTCAAGCAAGCACCTGCACAAATGAGCAGTGAGACAACAATTGCTATGGGATCTAAGTGGTTGTAACCCTCAGCGAGACTCGACACATTGATCCGGAAATCATCTGGCTTGTGATTGCATAGAGTTGCGAAATAGGAAGTCCAGGACCGTGCCACGCTAGCACCAGCCACAACGTACTCAAACAGAATGTTCCCTGCAGCAATGAAAGATATGAAATCGCCAAGTTCCACTCTCAGATATGCAAATGATCCACCAGCAACAGGGAGTTCAACTGAGAATTCAGCATAACACAAGACTGAAAGCAAAGCAGCGGTGCCTGATATAGCATAAGACAGTAAAACAGCAGGGCCAGCTAAGTTTTTAGTAGCTTCACCAGTTAGGACAAAAACTCCAGCACCCATTACTGCACCAATACCGAACCAAATCAAATCAAACCAGTTCAATGACTTCTTCATCTGATGCTGACTGCGATCGCGTATTTCATGGAGCTCTAGTTGGTCTGAAGAACGAGAAAATACACGATCTTTCAGCCTTGTTTTTGTCTCACGCAACGCCTGAGCATAACTTCCCCAGCTCGTGAACGATTCTTCTGGCAAAAAATCATTTTTACTGCATCCACAGCCCCTCTTCTTCAGTGTACTATGCGTTTGATCAACATTTTCATTATTGCTATTAGTCATTTTGTCCTGAAAATTATGAATAAAATCAATGTGTTAAACCAAAATTAATTTGCTATCTGATTCAAGTATCAATATTTCCCGTGAATATCATATCAAACTTAATTATACACAGGTCGTACTTCCCCTTAAATGAGTCTTAAGCTCTAAGTTTTGTTAAAAGGAAAAACTTATTGAGTGATCATCCCGTGGGACATCTATAACTCTGTCCACCAAGACTAGAACAGATAGGAGGTTTCGGAGCTTACCACCTTAAAAGTATGTAACATAAAAATTAATCATGGGTTACCAATGTTGATGATACTTAAGACCTATTTATCAATATATTTCAGCATTCACCAATAAATTAAACTGATTTATAACACTACGTTCAAACAAGATGAATTTATGGAGAAGAGATGTCGATAAAACCTGATTGAATCTTTAAAGTCAATATGGTGTTCGACTGATCTTCCGTATCAGATTTGTTAGTCACTTGATCAAAATAGATTAGTGTTAATTCAAAGTTAATTGGTTTGGTATATTATTGCGGAATCTGTTATGGTTTTATCTATTTATTGCACTAACATTCTGTAAAATAAAAGTTTGTTCCTCAACAAAAAAAGAGATTATTAATGAATAGGTTTTGAGTTTAACTCTGTTACGTTAATTACGTATCATTTCAGTGAGAAATTGTCAAATTTGTTCCTTTACTGACCCAAAATGAAAATTTGCCCTCTATTACACTTCCTATCTAATACTACCTTCCGTGCATATTATATGAGATCTTATTATAAATATTTGTTTCATATTATATGCGCACTTACAATATTAGGATAGAATTGATTATTTTTTTTCCATTTTACCCCAACATTAATGATTTTTTCTAACTTAATTTAATGTACATGATTTAAATAAAGGGTAAAATGATAAAATTTATTGTTGCATTAATAATTTCTTAATAACGGTGTAACATAGAAAGTGTCCTTATAATATGAGACAGAGGGCGTACGAAAAAAAAATCTCTTTCAAGGATTCGTATGTATTTTGTTAATTAATTGAAAAATCGTATTGGCCCAACCAAATAGGAGAATTATCAGGATTTTACTTTTAATAATTACTTGGATATAACTTGCTTGGAGCGCAAACCTTTCAAACTATATCCTAAAATGTTACTGAAATTTAACATTATATACTTTATAGTAATACGAAGAATAATAGAGGATTTTCAAAAATAGTTTAGACTTGAAATTTAATATGATTAAATAGATATATTTTATATAATTACACGATATAACTTCCACTATGTGACCTAAAGGGGAGGAGAGAGGCGAACAAGATCGAAAGAGGAAGGAAAGAGGTGAATTGTATACGTATATTTGTCAAGTTGTACGTATATATCTGTTAAATAATTGTATATGTGTAAGTAATACACGTATATATTTGTATATATGGCAAGCGAGATTGGGAGAGATAGAAGAGGGGGAGCGAGATTGGAAGAGGGGGGAGAGAGACGAATTGTATATGGATATCTATCGAATTGACTATGCGTATCAGTTAAAATAATTATATATATGCAGTTAATAAACATATGTAATTGTATATCTAATGAAAAATTGCAAAGAGGGAGGAGAGAGACGAAAGAGAGGAAGAGAAGATTGAGAAAATAGCAATAAGACCCTAACTATAGCTATAAATTGTAATTTTTTTCAAACTATAAAGGGTCGTTTGGTGTGTTGGAGGGTGTTTTTGTAGACAAACAACTTATTCTTAGAAATCGTACCATGAATAGTATTTTGAATATGTTAAACCAAACAAACAATAAAAACTACTCTTAACATAACTAATCCCAACATAAATAATCTCATCATAACTTATTCCAGCATAACCAATCTTAGCATAACTTATATCCAAACCAAATGACCCGTAATGGTATAATGTAAATACATATCATATGTTTGCCTAATTTTTCCAAGAATAAACCTACAATATTCGAAAGCTAAAATCTCAATTAACCGTGTAGTACGTTGAAGTGTGAACTGACCTATTTTCTAATTGAACTGACCTATTTTCAGTTTAATCATTGAATTATAACTTCACAATCACATTATGTATTGTACAGTGCACACAAACACATCTTGCTAGTAATGCTCGAGTTGAACGTTCGATATAAATAAATTACACTATGAAATATCATACATACATAAATCGACGTTGCACAATGATGGTATGTCGTATTTGTGTAGATAATACCTAGCTAACTTACGTAAGCACAATGAGAAACAAATGGAAGGAGCACAATGCAGAGTCAAATAAAACTCAATATCTCACCAAAAAAAGTAGAAAATAGAAACAAGACAACTAAGACCAACACCAAACTAATGGAGCTAGAGACATAAAAGACCAACTAATGTACAAAAAAGAAAGAACATGAGATATGATGCTAGGTCTCTATCTTGAGAAGGGAATTGAGTGATGTACTGTTGAACCTCTGTGCAAGACCTCGAATGACAAGGACAACGATATCACGGAGGTGCCGAGTCTGTACCAGCAAATCCACTTCACTCTCAGTGTCCACCACAATCCTCAGCCGGTGTTGATCATTTCGGAACAGCTCCACCTGTACAATCGCATGGATGAAGAGTTAATCTTAAACACCTACCATTATGCCTTAGTTTCCTAGAACATCCTATTTGATGAGCACATTCAAGATTGGAAACAAACTTTACTGTCATTTATTGAACTAGCAAATGGACCTTTACTTCCTTTTTTGGTACTGGTGTTCTTACGACTGCCTTTTGCGCATCCTAAATTATTCCACCAGGTACTAATAAAAGGATATCCTGTTTCATATACTCTAACAATTGATCCCTCTGTTGGAATAGATGAGACTCGTTCAACTTATTGTGTTGTATGAAACATTTACTTCCTAACTGGGGACAGAGAGTTTGAGCTAAGTCATCGAGCCGGCCAGGTAAAAGCTTGCGGGAATTCTTTAGACGTAATAGCAATTTATTACCGCTGCAACCTTCAACTAGTCTCCAGCATAGGTACCAAATAACTTCATACACTCTTCAAGACTCGGGCCGATGTGAAGAAATAACATAGTGTTTTTTCATCTCTACTGGAATTTGAACTTTTAGTCTGTAAGGTTTGCACCCACTACAGTGGCCTAACTACGTCATACTCTTGAGTGCTATCTGAACTTTTACTTCTGAATCACTTCTAGAACGTACTTTCTAATGAGAAAAACATATCTGAGGTCTTCTGAGTGCAGGATGTGAGCCTCTTCAACAGTTATGTTAGTGTCCAATTAGATAAATCCAGGCTATGCTATTCAGTTCTCTGGTTTTTTCTACAAGTGCATTTGTTCTCAATCCACAAGGGTTCCAAATCTTGCTACCAGAGATGTTCAGGAAAACCCAGAGGCACCTTGAACATTCTAAATCTGCCCAAGCCTGTAAAACTCCACTGCCCGCAGACTGAATTTGCCACTCTAGAATGGACATTTAGGACACCATAAATAGGGTACTATGCCATGCTCATGAACCAAGTAACCAGAAGTATGAGTGAGCAATAGTGAAGTCATACTGTCCAAGGGAGTATCTTAGTGTGGTCTAGTTAGTTTGTAATGTCTTGCCACTCCAACATTTCGTGGGAACGTATATCAACACAATTATTTTCCTACACTACAAAATCTTCTCTACTAGCTTCATTACCTTCTCCACATCATCATAGTATGCGTATGATCAAGCCATATTTGAGTTAAGTCTATAAAGAGAATAGTACAGCCAGGTAACATATGTGGTGCTCGAATGATTCTAACATCATGACAAAGTGGTAGAGAAAAGGGTTGAGGAGGCTGTTGATATAAATATTAAGAGGCTAAAGTGTAGCTAGTTCAATAGAAGCTTCTAGTAAACAGTTTGCTACAAAAGTTAGTTACAAGTCAAGGGCCTGTAATTATTTAGCTTGTTGAGATCAAGAGAAGTTGGTTAATGAAAATGTGATTAGTATATATATACTAGGCTCATCTCTCATTGTAAATACAAGTTGTTACTCAAAAATTAATGAAGTCATCTTCTTCCTCTATTTTCTTTTTCTACATTTTCTTTACTGTTTCATCAATTTACTTATTTCAGTAAATACCTTCAGAGGCATATGTCCAGACATATATCTCGAACAGAAATCAAGAGTCAGATATAGATTTGCTTACATGGAATGGAGGAGCGTATGTTCCCCGAACCTCAGTCGTGGGAAAAGAAGTCTTAGAACCAGGCTTCACCACCTTTACCCTCTTTTTGTTGACTTCCAGAATTCTTCTTTCAAGATTCCCCATACCTGGAACCTGCAAAGTTGCAACCATAATTAGTTTATCCCTCATCTTTCTAACAATATGATTTGGAAACTGAAAATAGAATAATGAATTAAAAGAAACTTACTTTCTTTGTAGATTGATCCTTGTCACACAAGGCCTGCATTAATAACATCAAGTAAATTATGTTAACACGCTGAAAATAACAGCACACTTTAATACACTGAAAATAACAGCACATGCCACACAGGGAAATTATATCATGCTAGGGCTGGGAGAAGATGTAAACAGGAAAGAATTAATAAATAAATAAGTGTATAAGGCAGAAAAATGGCTAGGGATCCTATTATGCAAGCAACCTGAAAAAATATAAACTGGATGAATAATTTGCTGGGAGCTATATAGGAAACAGGATGAAATCTGACACCAAACTAATTTAAATTCCAGAGATGCAGCCGAATGCAAGTTGTGCACCAATCTTATTTGAACTCAAAAGGTGCTAAAACAAACAGACAGCGAGATTGTATTTCTCCAGAGCCTCTCCACTTCCATGCCTAACTGACAAGCTAGATATGCTCATGCAATTACAAATTTTTCATCAGAAAAAATCATTGCTTTTGACAATCTGCAGCATATTTTATTAGGGAACTTGAAGCCCTTTGCTGGCAAGCAGACCTTAGATGATTACATTCATCTTTAGCAACTCTAACATCCTTTAATGGCATTATACAGGCTCTATCAGAACTCCCACCCGTCTTTTATCGTTTCCCTTGACACACACTGTTGAATATCTAAATACCCTAACTAAAGGCTGAAGTCACTCCCAAGGAGACATTCATTTATTTTTGTAGAATGATTTATACCTATTGTAAGACTTAAGCTATAGTGTGATAACTAGTGAACCAGAAACAATTTTCATTCATTTAAATCCCAAACTTTCAAACGGTTCGTATGAATTTATGTTAAAACAAGGTGTTGTAGGGAAGTTCAAAAGGTGAAAAGGAGTCATCACACACAAGAAGGTCGGGGAAATAATTTCAAGAGATGTATCACCTCAAACTTCACAGATCCAGTCTCAAGCTTCTGCTTTACTTCTTTAAGAACATCAGGCTCTGCAATGAGGAAAAGAAAAGGAGAATAAAGCAAACATGAACAGCTGAATAATAAGAAACAAAGACACTAATGTGAAGGAAAAGACATCTCAGTATCAAACTTTACTCGCACAATAACCAACTGCTAGCAATCTACCATATGTATGCAGAGGAAGCCCAAAATCATTAAAATAATGACGAAAAGAGCAAACAAATGAATTCATTTTCTATTGAAATATTTTTCTTCCCTCCATTGTTCTATAGGTTTTGATTTTCCCAATGTCCACTCAGACACTGGAGTCCAACTTAAGAATGATCAGGGTTATATAGGTAATTCAGCCAATTTAGAAACTTAAACTACAAGAATGAATGGTGGACTGCTTAATATCAAGATGACTTCTATGGACCAAAAAGTGAACAGAAGAGTCAGTATAGTGATTTACATGCTAATACATCAAAGCGTCTGAAGATTCGCTTATCCAGAAGAACTGGAGCACAATACCAAATAAACATTTAGATGATTTTTTTCACCACTAAGAAAACTAAGTGAATTCTTATAGAGTTAAAGTTGCCTGTATACCATGTAATCCTACCTTTTTACCAATAATATTTCTTACATCTAAAGTATGTGTTCAATATAATACTAAACTACATGTCCCAACAGAACAAAGAGAATCTGCCAGATCGCATGTACTTCAATGGGAGCAGAGCATTTGATTAACAAGCTTGCACAGGTTCAGCAAGAAAAATTTTACTCATGTGATTGAAAAAGTCAAGTATTTACAGTTATTACCCATCATCATAAACTTATGCTAATTAGAATTGTATTCAAGAAACAGAGATAGAAGGAAAGATACAGAAATGATAACTACACTTGTAAAAGCCAAAGAAACTGAAGTCAGCTAATAAAAGAATCCTTGTAAAATTAACCATCAATCAAAAGAAGTCATCATTAAATTACTGTATGAATGATCTTCTGATGATTTACCAATTGCAATTGGATCAGTAGAAGCAGAAACAGGATGCCCCTCAACTCCGTCTTCTCTTACTGGTGTATATATCACAACCAGCCTATAGCCCACGTCATCAACGTTAGCTTCATACATTCTTCCTGTCTCCCCTGCAACAAAACCATCTTCTTTCAGAAAGTTTCTATCAATTTTTCATGGTGCTATGTATAGATTAGATTTACAAATGTAAAGGACCAAATATATACATGTTCGAAAACTGGTTCACACATTATTTGGTTTTGGAACAATGGCTTCCTATACCAAAGGTTTAATAGCTAGAAAGGCGACAAGGCAATGGTCTAATAGATTGATAGTTTGTATCTTTGAATCTTCTCTAATAGATATGAGCTATTTTCTTTCCCTCTTCTGATGCGTACTTTCTCAGTAAACTCTGCCGCAAGTAAAAGAGATGCAGTTGGACCTCGTAAATAGTACAGCAAATTACTAAAATTATATATAATCTGTTACCAAACCCTTTCTTTATGCTTTTATTGTTCTTATTGGGTGATCGATGGGGATTATACTTGAAAACAAATAGATATAAAAGATGAATCTCCATAGAATACCTTAAACAGTTATAAAAAGCCCAAATTTATAGAGCTCGAGCAAGATATATAACATTGGGAAGATGTAAACTTATAATTCCCTCGACACCTCAGACATAGTAAGGATCAGAGGAACCTTGCTGTTGAAGCGTTAAATATTTGCATCTGAACAACTTGCTTCTTCTTTTACTCTTAAGACAATAAAACTTTTTTCTACTTGCTTCTTCCTTTACTCTTAAGACAATAAAACTTTTTTATTTTTATTTTTTCTGTTTGGACACAACCGAGTGGAAGGAACACATGACGTAAACATTCTGCACCAAGAAAAGCTCCTTGTTCACACACTACCTAGCATGAGAATATAGTAACAATATAATCAGAAAATGGAAGACAAAGATACAAGAGGAAATCACTGCTGAGAGAAAAAATTGTCAAATAGGTTGTTGAGGAAAATAGAAGAAACTTGATCAGACTCAGACAGTTTCAGTGACTCTAATCATTTTTTTTTATGAAGGTTTTGTATAGCTGGCATCAACCAAATGCAAAGTTAAAAAGATATGTTAGCTCCAACAATAGAATTGGAAATGAGCCAAGTAACAAAAATCAGATGGAACAATTTTTTAGCATACCAGGAATAGAAATGAGGTCAGGACTTCCAACCATAGATCTAAGCCACTGAATTTTACTTTTTCCCTCCTTTCCACCACTATAAACACCACGAACAGCATACAGATTTGTGTGAAAACCTCTACCTTCAATGTCCAGCTTATCCATCCTAGGGATACCTGAGAAGAAGCAGATTCATAAATAAACTACTCTAAATGGAATTATATTGAACTTGTAAAATTACCCAACAGAACACATGATTGAGATGCCAGAGAACAAATTAGGTTATTCAATTTGTCAAAAGAAAATATAAGAATTATTTCATGATATATTAAAGCTAAGATGCCTACAACAAGGAACAATATCCTTAGCACGCAGAGGGGAGGGTGACACATACAAGGTTGAGCTGGTCACGAGGGAGGAGGGTCAAGCAAAGGACAACAGAAAATTTAGTGTTGGCCCAATTAGGCTAAATTTTACTTATGCAGAAATATACGAGTAGAACGAACAAAGAAACTCAATATGCTAAAACTAAGTTGAAGCATCTGTCTGGCAATAATCAAAAAGACTCCAGTAGCTGTCAGCAGGATTGCTAGAGTTTATAATGGTATACAAGAAATCTGCAGAAGAATTAAAATGGCATATCAAATTTAGGCTCTGCCATAGGCATTAGCAAATTTCCTCTAACACAGTGAAACAAATCAGAAATCAGTCACAAGTTGCTGATCTTTTAGAAGGATTTTCCCAAGCATTTTGGACTAGCTGTGAGAAGCACCCGAACCTTGTAGAAAATGGAATGCTGGCAAGAAATGTAACCAATCTGAAATCAAACACTATGCTTTGCTTACACAAAAGGGAGGAGAAGGGTAAAAGGTAGAGCAACTCATGGCTTTCCTTACATCCGTTGGATAAATCATAGATCATTTATTTTTGGTTGTTTGGAATCGGAAGGAAGTTAAAGAAAAGGATATACTTCCTCCTTTTTGTCTAAATCACTGGGGGACTGAAAAGCGTGATTTTTACTTGCCCACTTTTCCTCTTTGCAAACTAACAAAAAAGAATACATGGTGACAGTCAGTGACTGCACTTTCTTGAGCATACACATGATACAAACACCGACCACAACCAAATTTGAAAATAAAAGAAAGAAATGAAGGAATTCCAAACATAGAGAACCCAAAATACAATCTGCTACAAAGTCATGTCAAGAGAGGAAAGTCAGTAGAGGACCACTCCACACAGCAACAATCAGGTACGTTTTACCCTTTCAACATTTATGGTTAGCTTTAAGTATATACAAGTGGAAACAAAATTAGAATTCAGAGCTATTCTAACCTGGTGAAACTGAAGGAGTTTCAGCATACACTGGATCACTTGACCTTCCAAAAACATCAGACACGATGCATTCACATCTAAGAGAACGACCTATGTCCTCAAATCGTAACCTGTATGAGCAAGAACGTTGTGATGGTAATGGCTCAAAGGACTTATTATTTCCTGTTTCAGTCGAAATGAACCTGCAGCAGCCAATAAAGTATCAGAAGCTTCTCAATATACTCTACAATAGAACCTTCAGAAGCAATGCAATCTTTGGATTATGCTAGATGACTCAATTGCAGTTTACAATCTTGGATGCAGTAATTTATACATAACAGTTGTTCCTTAAAAAAATATATACATAAGAATCAAGAAGTAAAGCATATCAAGATAACACCAACTATATGGGCATCCATATACGTCAGTTTAAAGCAAGATATTTAACCAACCCAAAATTATTTCCAGAGATACAGATATAGAACCAATATCAGTCACGAAATACAAGCAGCTTTTGGTTAATTTTGCTCCGACTATAGGAAAATTAGCAAGTGTGGTAACAGAAATCATCTCCATATTATCACTGTCTAACTTGACATGAAATAATGTCTAGTAAAGAATAATCAGCCCTTACGGAAAAACAGTTGATTCCCAACATATCAGATGATGAAAACAGAAAAATACCAAGTATATTTGATGTCCTTCTTATACTTCGCCCATATACGCTCTTGAATTTCACAATTTGGAATGACTTCAACAGCAGTTAGTATGTCTCCTTCAACAGCCTTCCCAGTAAGAGTCAGCGTCTCAATTCTTGGAATATCTGTGGACACAGTTTTACAGTCAGGAGATGACCTTGGTAAACTTTTCACAAGCATTGAAAAGACAGTATTCTAGATAGTGAATGGAAACATTCTAAATGAAGAATGCTCTACAGAGAAGCAAAACCACTAAGGAATATTTGCTGAAAACAACATTTGACTAGTAATTAAAAAACTTGACAGTTGGAATTGTAGTAGAAGATTGAGAAACTCTTCTTTTCTTTTAGATTGTCCCACGTTGATTGAGGGAACTGTTGTGTCTCCTTATATGGTATTGGTGATTCTCACCTCATTGTATTCACAGTTGTCTGCAGCAAGTTTTTAATATTTAATTTCAAAATAACAATAATTTTGACTTACATTTGTAGAGCTAGACTTCGCAAGTAAATAGATTGTTCGCTTTACTGCTCTAGCCTTTAGACATTCTCACTTGGTGGCTAGTGTCTTTGTGTTTATAAAAGGGAAAAAGAAAAAGGAAAGGATAAACCAGGTTTCATCACTCTGTGGTGAAAGAGGGGAAATAAAAGGAAAAGCAAAAAAGGTACACAAGGAAGGAAAAAAAGAATCAGTCATGAATGAAGAAAAGGACAAAAAGGAGATCTAACCGTAAAAAAGTTTATTCAAATAAGAGTCGTACCGTGAATGCAGAGGTAGTTGCACCTCAAATTTCTGTCTGTTAACCACTGCACCATTTGTCGATTGAAGATCTAGGGTGCCCATTAATTTACATATCCATCTTTTCACTAATTACTTAGTTACCTATAATAAAGTCTAAAGTTTAAGTTGGACAATGTGAGTGCTTGAGCACCCAATGTTAACCATGTGGGTTCACCACCACTAAGAAGAGACTTGTTTAACCAACAATGTACAAGACAGATTCTCAGAGGAGTTTTAGTCTACATATAATATGAGAGGTAAATTTCCAGGTTGTATAATAACATAGCTAATATGCTATGATCAAATAGAGAATATCCAAAACATATCCTATAGACTAAAATAATACTTGACTTGCTCAAGTTCAGTGAATCAAGATATGCGTGTAGCTAGAATGGAATTCTCTTCATAATTAACAACACCTATAAAAAGGTCTGTCGTGCATTTATCAACTCACCAGTCAACAGTACATCGATCTCTTATTCATTTCTCAATTACTGCTAGACTTTGTTGTAATGTAACAATGGCGCCAAACCAATTAATCATGCGAAGGTAAAGAGTGGAAGTGTCTTTTTCAAACCGGTACAACACCAACTCATTCACAAGGACCTCCACATGATGGCATACAATAGACGACTACCTTATTTCAGATGCAATGATCAGAAAAATACCTGGGAGAATCACATGAGTTGGCTCGGATAACCGACGTTCTCCAATGATTGAATCTGAACGAACTGGCGTATATCTGCAAATTTTGGGCAACATGTTTTAGAAAGAAAAAGATACTACACGTGCACCTCTGCTTTGAAGTTCTTCCATACGTCATTTGTTTATTTTTATTTTTTCTTTAACAAGATTGTTCCAAAAAAAAAAAAAAAAAAACAGAAGAAACACTCCGGCAGAGGATGAGAAATTCATCTGCAGATATAAGCATCAACTGCTATGCCCCTGTATCTCACAATAAAACACCTCAAAATCCAGTCAAAAAGTTAAGAGAAGCTGTTACCCGAAAAGTAAACGACAATTGTAATCTTCATCTACAACTTCATAAGTTTTAGAACATGCTCCATTGATGAGAGTGATAGTTCCTTTATCAGTTTCTCTGTACCAACTAAACAAGCTTGTTCCTTCATGACCACCAAAATACTCTCCTTCCCCAAGGTAAATACTGGAAGAGAGCTCTTTCACACGAACATTAGAAACTACTGGAGAAGCTGCCACATATTTCACAAGACATCTTCAGTACAACACTTCAAAATAAGCAAAGACTCCCTATGTTTCGTTTTAGATGGCATTATGTTACGTTCTATATGGCATTCTTTCCATATAAATCTAGCACCCTTAAATTGAAATCTCTGAAATAGAATATACTATCTCATACTAAAAAGTTAATAATGGAAAGTTGAGGGGGTGGAACTTGATTTTGTAAAAATGAAGAATAGTGTTTTATCCCTAGTTTACTTTTGGTGTACTTGTGAGGTCCCAATTTGTATCTAGAATGGGAACTCTTTTGTTGAGAAACATATTTTGTGTAGGTTCTGCTCTTTTGGTATATGGATTATATTCAGGTTTTCCGCTGCACATGTTGATAAAACTAATTTACCTTATCAAAAAAAGAAAAATTCCACTGCAAGATATTACGTTGTTATCAGTGATGGGAAAGGGAGAGATATATATTCTCAGGAGCAGGAATCAAGGTCTACCTGGGGAGACTGGAGACTCGCAAACTGATGCTAATGGGTTCCCAGATTTGCCATCGATGCGAATTGGCAGCCAATATAATGACAAATATGCTCCCACATCTTCAAGCGATGGCTTATATGTTCTGGTAAATACATATTCAACAAGGATACTCACAGAATAAACAAACATGAGGTGTGTTCTTTTGAGTTTTTTTTAAAGTAGTAGTCAAATTTAGTAATTATTACTCTTAAGAAGACTTACAAAGTCCTTGCACAAATATGTATATCCTCTGTAACGCTAGGCAAGTTCAGCAGAGCAGATTCATGAAGCTTATTCTTACTCCTATACCAAACATATTCACTATCACCTTCTTGTCCTCCAAAGTATCTCTGCTTGGGAACTAGTGTCTCGCCCTCGCAGCATCCAGGAATTGACAGTTCAACACCAATTGGGTCTCCTATCTCAATGCAAGGTCAATATAAGGTAGAAGCACCTCATATGGATGAATTTAACAGCAGAATAAAAAGTGCAAAGGCAAACAGAATTATGGAGGTTGACAGCATTGAGCAACTCAAGAAAATAGGGTACCGTAAACCGTTCAAAGTTCATGAAAATAAAAGGCTGTTAAAAATTGGAACATTTGAGGAAGTTCATATTCTAACTTATCTGCTAATGTCATTCAGGGATTATGAATAATCAAAGATATGTTAGTTGGACTGCAATATCCGCCTCAGGCTTCAGCAGAAGAGAATCAATTCATTGATTGATTGCAGAGAACAGAAAGAAGCAAATCCAAATGTCTGAAGAACTTAACAAAAATTATGGTTAAGTCCTTAGTAGCAGAACAGACATGGAAGTAGAGGCTTATGATCCAAAAAGTAGAACAGAGGCATACATCAAAACCTGAACGTTCAAAGTACGCTTCTCAATTTTTTTGGGAAACCTATAACAGCGCCAAAACTGATGCTTTCGCTTTATTTATCACGCATTTGCATACCCAAGTGTTGCAAAGAAAAATGTGACTCGCTACTACATACAAAATAATCAACTTCTGATTATGCTACAAACGTGGTTGGCACCGAAAGTGCCTTTTGTAACAAAAGATGATGTAAGAACAAATGGCATACCAGGAGCTACTGGGCAAGATATTATGCTCCTACAACTTCCTTTTAATGCATCTTTGCGGATGGGAGTATAAATAAGCTCTATGCACTTGCTGACATCCTCAAGAGTCAAATCCAGAAACTCTGCCAACAAAATTGATTTACGCGACAAGTTTTTGCAGCCTCATAATAAACTATGAAAATATATGCCCCTACCATCACAGCTAATTCTGTCTTTGCCACCATCATAATTCACTCTAAACCATTCATGCATGCATTCTCCCTTCTCCCTGCGCATGAACACTTTCAACTTCAGATCAAACCAAAACGAATTCAGAAACTCAAGTTCAAGATCGATGATTTTAATATGTAACTGTACCCTCCACTATAAGAAGCAACAAAGCTCACACGTTCTCCTTCAACCAATGATCCTTGAAATTCAAGTGAATGGCAAGTAGGTGGTCCTGTAGTAAAGGGATTTAGATATAACTCATATCTATGTATCATTTTCAACTTAAAAATAAGCCAATCAGCATGGCTGCATGGTGCCCTAAATAACTAGCAAATTGAGTAATCTAGTTATATGAAAAAAGAAAGTAAACTTATTAACTTCTGATCAACCAATTCATAAGTTGAGAAACTAATAATAATTCATGTTGACCTATTCATATGCAGAGAGAGATTCATTCGGTAATACCTGGAACAACAGGTCCAACTTGTTCCGAGATGACAATAGGACCACGAGCCCAATCATTTCGAACAGGTTCACAGGATACAGATATAAAAAATCCAATATCATCAATAGAGAGCTTGTATGAGGAAGTCATCTCATCATTGACTTCTATGTTTGTTCCACTTGAACTAGTCTGCACAGTAACATTCGTACTAGTCAGTTTATTTGCTTGTTAAGAGGACTAAGCATTTAAAGACATATTTAAATACCCGGAACCAGCGGTAAATTGAATCTCCCTCTTCACCACCCCAGTATTTCTTCTCAACGCTTAGTGTGGTGCCTTCAACTGCAGTTCCAGCTATTCGTAGAGAAAGCAATCTTGGAGTTCCTAGACCATGCAATATCAAAATAAGTAACTTTCTATGAGTAACACACAACGAAAATATTAGGTGACAACTAATTAATGAAATCCAAGTCCATCAAGAAGCAGCACAAGATTTCGGCAACCATATTCCTCTTGTGAACCTTGAACACTGTCAGGGTATTTAAATATGTGTTGTGCTCATTGGAAAAAAAAAATGTAATAAGGCTTTGAAAAGAGGATACAAACTTTCTAAGAATTGGCAATAGAAGCTTTCTAGCCCTCTTCCTAAAACCAGGTGACAACAGCGGAACCTGAATTTCATCAGATACCAGTTAAGTAATAAATAATTTGTAATGCCCCGGAAGTTGGAAGGTCGGAATAAGGAGCAAAAAAGTTGCAGAAACTGATCTGGTACAGGGACTACGGGACCCATTTACGGGTCATAGACGCTTCCATGATCCGTAGATGAGGGTCGAGGGACCTGGAGGTGGGAAAATTTTTGAAAAATTTATCATGATCCACCAGTCAATCCCATGGACCATAGTACACAAGTCGTGGATGGGCTCCCATAGTTGAGATTCAGACAGTATGGAGCTTGAGATTAGACAGGATGAAAAGGGGGGTTCTAAGGGCTGTGGTTTCGTGGTTCAGACTCAAAGATTCGGACTTTCAGTACTTGGTTCACATACATGCAGGATGGGACGTACAATTTTCTACGGTTCATGGAATGTGTTCGTGGTTGAGATTCAAAAGCCTAGGAATTTTTACAAACTTCTACGAGCAAAGGTCAATGGTCCGTAAATGGAACTATGGACAGTCCATGGGGGCCATGGTCACTGAAGGACAATTTTTCTCAGAACTATTTTAGACATTTTCCAACAACAAAATACCCAGTGGAATTCCACAAGTGGGGTCTTAGGAGGGTAAAATGTACGCATACCTTACCACTACCTCATAGAGATAGAGAGGTTATTTCCGGAAGACCCTCATCTCAAAAATATCAAGCCCTAAAAGCAGAAGATACTAGATATGAAGAAGAAAATCGACTAAAGTAAAAGGCCAATGAATAATATATAGATACAATAAAAGTAACAGATATAAACGAGACAATATAACCTACTAACCTACTATATCACAAGGCTAGACAACATCCTACCCCTACAAGCCTATTAACCGTCTACCCTGATACACGACCTCCACTCCTTTCTATCTAAGGTCATGTCCTCGGTGAGATGAAATTTCACTATATCTTGTCTAATCACCTCCCCTCAATACTTTTTCGGTCTACCTCTACCCCTCCACGTAACCCCTATATCCAACCTCTTGCACCTTCTAATCGGAGCGTCGGCACTTCTTCTCTGCACATGCCCAAACCATCGAATCTCACTTCTCTCATCTTGTCTGCCTCGGAGGCCACCCCTAACTTTTCTCGAATGGTCTTATTCCTAATCTTATCAACCCTGGTATGCTCATACATCCATCTCAACATCCTCATCTCCGCAACCTACATCTTCTGGATATGTGAGCTTTTGACTGACCAGCACTCCACCCCATATAGCAACGACGGTCTAACCACCATTCTGTAAGACTTACCTAAGTTTAGGTGGTATCTTCTTATCACACTATACTCCAAAGGCAAGCCTCCACTACATCCATGCTGCCCTAATACAATATATGACATCATCATCGATGTCACCACTACTCTGGATGATAGACCCAAGATATTTAAAGCTTTCTCTGTTGGGAATAGGTTGAGTGTCAAGCATTACTTCAATGCCCGCTTCATCCATTGCCACACTGAATTTGCACTCCAAGTATTATGTTTTGTTCCTACTCAATTTGAACCCTTTGGATTCCAAAGTATATCTCCAAACCTCGAACCTATCGTTAACTTTATCCCTAATCTCATCAATCAGTAGTATGTCATCCGCAAATAGCATACACCATGGAACCTCCTCCTGAATAGACCATGTCAACTCATCCATCACTAAGGCAAAAAGAAAAGGGCTTTGCACAGATCCTTGATAAAGTCTCATCTCAACAGGAAAATACTCTAAGCCTGCACCATCCTTACTCAAGTTTTGGCTCCATCGTACATGTCCTTTTATCGCCCTAATATACACCATTAAAAATTTTCCATGTTTTTAATATTAAAGGTACTTTGTTTCTAAGTTATTCTTAAGGCCTACAACTCATTTTGTACTTCTAATTTCACTCATTCACTCACATTCAACAAATTCTCAAAATACTCTCAAGGGTTTATTCTCCCATGATCATCTTCTTCAACAAGCTTAGAGTTTCAAGGATCCAATTCGTCTTCTTAAATTTTTAGGCTAGATTTCACCTCAGGAATGTGGATATTTATTCATAGATTTCTTTCATTCATGGAGACCGCAAGAATTATCTACTTTGCGTGAATTTTTCAATGTAAAAACCTAGGGATTTGATGATCTAGCATTGGATTTCATAAATTATGGTTTTACTTATTATTATTGATTGAATTTTGCATGAATTACATGAATTCTATGATTTCAAGATTCTTCACTCAAATTCTTCTCAATGTTGCCTAGGGTTCATGAAATTATTATGGGTTCTTTCGATTATGACTCAATTGATATTGTTCTACATAATTTATGCATGAATTCATTAAAATTACATGATTTAAAGTTGATTACTTATGAATAGTTTTCACTATGAATCCTGATCATGAATTAACAAGGATTTCATGCAAGCTTAATGAAAATGATGCATTATGACTCAATGAAATCTCTCAAGGAAGAATAAAAGAATTAATGATAGTGAAAGGATTTCTCTCACCTACTCACAAATTCGAGATGTTGAAAAGACAATGCTCACATTGATCAAATCAAAGATTTAATGAGCTACTCTATAATGACTTAATGAAATCGAATTGGTAATTAGAAATTGCATTTCCCCATGATGACTTAATGATTTATTATTTCTATTCCGTTGGAATTTGAATTATCACCGAGAGGACTTTTAGGTGGGGCTCAGTCTGAAAGTTCCAAGAGTGACACAAGGGAGCCTTAGTAGCAACCTCTAACCCCACACTACGTGCTCCTATAGGTTGCCTAGATTGGCTTTGCTAGTCGATCCACATATAGCTCATGATGATTATGATGTTCTCACAAAGTCTACCTTGGCAAATAACCTCGCTCTTTTCGATATGGGAGCAACTCTGAATTCCATGTTATAACTCACATGGTCTGATTGTCGATTATGCTCGATATCCCATAAATGAGTATGTTATCGCTTTTGCTCTTCCAAAGTTTTTATTTATGATACTGACCTTATTCATGTTCTATTTCCATGTTTTCAATTAAATATTTATCATGTTTTCTGACTTGGTCAATAGCACATCATGACATCTTGCACATTGCATTGCTCACATACTTGGTACTTTGCATTACTATTTCCCTACATTATATCATAATGCAAGGTCCGACGATCACCCTACACACCTCACTTGTTGCTAGATTGGCATTGAAGTTCACTTGATTGGTGAGTCCTCATGCTTCGAGGGCAATCCAATTAGAGTTTAATGTGTTTGTTTGACTTTTATTTCCTATGTTAGGGTGAGCTAGGGCTTATCCTATGCCCCCATCTAGACTCGTAGAGACATGATTAGACGTTCCTGAGATGTATCTCCGTTTATTCGGATATTGACTCTTATCTTCCTTTTTACCTAGACTTCTATTGTTTGGGACTTTATTCCTCATTATGATTATCTTTGATGTGTTTATGTCCCTTATGTATGCAATGAATATTAAGAGGTTCAGTTGGAGTCCCTCGGGATTCTAATCATCGTGTCATATCTAGGGCCTACCTTGGGTCATGACATGATTACTAAACCTCAGTCCCCAAGAGCACAATAATGGTCATGTTCATAGCATCTTTTAAGAGGAATCTGGTCCCACTTTTCCAAGAAGGTTACTAGTACCCTTCATCACAATCTGAGATTGTTTTACATAAACCCTATAATACTATGTTTGTTTTTTTATGAGAAACACAGCAAATTAAATTTTGTGGCACCCAAGAAGTGATGTGTACACATATCATAGCTAGGCCTAAGCTTCACTCATGGAATTCTGTGACAAGAAAATATATTAGAACTTGGACTGCAGCAAGCTCTGAGACCATCAGTAAGTGTTAAGAAAATGTATGCTCTAGAATATCCCAAGAATAAAATCATAACAATCTTAAAATTCGTCCCAACATGTGTAAATGAATCATTACCTGGGCGGACACGCTCCTGTCCCATATAAGTTTTTGGCTCGCCTACTGTTCCATCATCACGAACTGGAGTACATTTGAAAGATATGAATTTGCCAATTGCATCTTTGGCAATACGATATTGAAGAAGACCCGAAAATGCAGGTACCAAAGCACCCAAGCCATTTTCAACCTGCGGTAAGAAGAGTTGATCACTGATAGCTAAATACAGCAACAAAAGAATGTTATATTAAGTTTAAGAAAAGTTAAAATAAGAGTATCATGCAATCTAAGAACTATTAGCAAGCCAGTTATGGTATTATCCCCATAAGACCATAACTACCTTAAACGTTCAGAAACTACTATAAGCATGGATGAGCTCACGGTGTTCACAAGACAATCTCTTTGCTCTGGCTTTTAATTTGTATAAAACCAACGAAGTAGTCCATGACACATGTATTGTTTCAGTAATTAAGACGTAATGATAACCCATGCAACCAAATTATGTATCAAGGGGTCTTCAAATACAGAAAACAAAAATGGACTTTTCTTCATTAACAGATATGTTTTCATTACAGCAACATAAATTATGAAGTACATGCTTTCATAAAAATTGACACAAATAGACTTTCCATCAGTTGTGTACGAAACAACAATAGAATCCATTTGCTTTTACTTTACATTCTCAGTGTTCCGCATCACTCATATTATAAGTCAGAGTTAATGTTTCTTCCCTTTTGTTTCTTGTTTTATCTTTTCATTTTGTTTCTTGTTTTATCTTTTCATTTTGTTTCTTTATAGAAGTTGAGAATCTCCCATGTTTAGACAAAGTTCATCACTAACTCTCATAGATAAACAATCATCCAAGATTTACTTCTTCATTTGTTACTGAATTTGATGAAATCCTTAAGTATTTAATTCAAAGTTCATTTGAACTGAGTAAAGGATACTCTGCTTCAGAGAATATTCTCATTTATTCTCAGTTCAGCACCATCCATCATTTGGTGTCTAATACATATCAATCCAAGAGAGCAGGTATAAACATGATCAGCTATTTTTCTCTCTACAGTCCGGCTATTATTCTGAAAATAATCTAGAGAATACAGAGCCTACAATCATATGCAGACAAGAAAACGGCATTCTACCTCGTGAAGATACCAATTGTAAATACTTTTTCCCTCATGACCCCCAATATAACCATAAGATGCGGTTATTATTCCACCTTCGGCGTAATCACCAGTTAGAGATAAAAAGTTAAGGTTGGGTGGAAGAGCTGCAAAAAAAACATCCATGTTAATTGATTATTCAAAGTTAAGAACAAATGCACAAAGTAACAGATAAAATTTAAATATATTATACTTACTCTCTGCAGCTCTTTCAGAAATGACAAAGACTGGTTCACCAGCTTCGCCATCTGGAGTCATTGGCGTAAATTTTGCAACAATATAGTAACCAACAGCTCCTAAAGGTATGCGGAATGCCTGTAGAAAACAGACATTTACTGATTTCATGCATCATTTTATGACTAAGTAATGGTTATTGATTTGATGCATCACACATAGAACTGAGATCTAAAAGCTTAACTTAATATCTATTACCTTTGCAATTTTGGATGTACTTAATGCATCAAGATAGCTCTCACCCCCGAATGTAGATGAACTTGTTTTAAACCACTGAACTCTGCTGGCTCCTTCAGTTCCCCCCGTAACAATACCAGTTACCGTTATTTTACTGCCCTCTTTTAGTTCACCGATTATCTTTACATTTGTCACTTTAGGCGGAGCTGGAGCAGTGATTTAGATATAAAAAGAAAAAAAAGAAAACAATAAGATCTATTGTTTCACTATGCAGAATAATGATAACTTATAGTAAAAATTTTAAATCAAATTTGGAAGAAGTTACATATGCATTTTGGTCTATTAAGTATGGCTTGTAAGTTGGCTTCAGAAAACCTAACCAGCATGTGACACTGTAGGAGGTGGTAGAAGCTGAAAAGACCAGAACAAGACAACGGAAGGAGCACGGGCCATGGGATGTGGAGAGTAGAACGAAAGTGAAAGTATTCTTGTGAGGTTGACCATAGACCCACAAAGGGTCAGTGGTCAACCAAAAAAAAAAAAAAGATGAGCGCCTGGCACAACTTATGTTAGTTGTATAAGATATAATCTAATATTTCTCCATATTATGTTGCATGCTCTTATTTTTGGTATATTCCTCTTATGTAGGAAAAATATCCATTACTAATACAATTATTGACCTTAAACAAAAAACTATGACCGACGCACCTAAACATCCCATCTTAGATTGACCAATTAGACAAAGTATCATATCTCAATGTCTACTACTACCCTCACAAAAGATTCACTACATGAAACAATCTTAGGATGATAAGTTACGAGACAATAGAATAGCAAACCTTGCTTAACTTTCGGTGACACAATCGATACAGATTTCCCTTCCTGTCCTGCAAAGCACAGTCAGATGTTACGATGCTCGTGGACTTTAAAAAAAGATGAATATAAATTACAAAATATCAGAATTTAAAAAAAGATGAATATAAATTACAAAATATCAGACCTTCAAAATTCACGGGTACATAAACAAAAGCCAAGCAGCAGCCAACATCCTCTTTTGTCAAAGTATATTCATTCATACCAGATGATACCAGCACAAATTCCCTGTCTCCACATCCCAAGCCAAAGAAAAGAATACCAGGCAAGTCAAAATACTCATCAAACAAGATCAACCAGGTAACAAAGCGAACATTAAACCACATGGACTAGCAGTATCTCGAGAAGTGCATGATCACTTCATCTAAAAGCTTAAACTACTACATAGAACATATTGCTGTTTCCTAATTAATGTCTTCAATACACTGCATCAAGAGCAGACTTGTTTCTTAGTCATGGGCCAAACACGTAGAAAAGCTTTTTTTTAAAAAGAATTCAGTTCAAGGTTGGTAATCAGAATGAACCCTGAATCTCTGTTTTCTTTGATACCATGTTAAGAAAATGAGCATAAGCACCCCAAAAGGTTGCTCAAACGGTAAGATGTCCAAAAGAGATATGGTTGACTATAATGCGTTCACTTAAATCAAGTGAGATTCTGACAAATAGTTCATCACACAAAAGTGTATTACATCAGAAAACAAGCCAGAAAGTTTTTAAAGGTTGAGCCCAAATTGGAGAAGTGTACATTGTAGTTGTAGCCACACCTGAAACTATTCAAACCAGCTAGGTTAATGCCTACTTAGCATTAAAAAATAATGATTTTTGCAACAGCTTTTTAAAGGTGAGTCGCCAAGAAGTTGTGATCACTTCCATTATTGGGAGGCTAGGGGAATTTAAAAGCATGCTCCATGCAAGTGCATCGCAGTTGAATGGACGTGGTTTTATTATATTGCAAGCTTTGCTAGAAGATTATGTGGTAGGTGTACTAATAAATACTATTATCAGTCTGTGTGAAATATTTCGAGTATCTGAATCAAAACAATATGGAGATGGTTGGGGTAACACGACCTTTATGAACCCCTTTAGAATCCTCCATTAACACTTATGTGGAATTGGACAAATATAATTCAACCACCCTGCACATCTAACCTGATGTGTGGTTTAATTATGCATACTTCCTAGAGTGAGAGTAGGATATCAAGGTTGGTTTGACACCATGTGAGAAGAACATGAACATCCTACCCAAAACTTTAAGATAATGGTGCCCAAAACCTTCATATACTCTTCCAGAACCCTTCTAAAACCAATGTGAAACAGGAACATATATAACTCAACATTGGAAAGCCTTACAAAATGATGTACCCCAAGCAAGAGAATTATTTGCACCTGTTTGAATAGACAAACATGACCAATCCAAAGAAAACCCAAAATAACAGTAATCTTTCTGATAGACCCTCACCTCAAGGAAAAGCATATCAAAGCAGATCAAAAAAGAAATAACAGAAGTGTAGAAATCATGGCAAAATACTATAGAAGCATGAGAAAGCATTCTGAAAAAAAGATGATTGACTACAAGAGAATTGTGCGATAATCGAAGTACAAGAAACAATAGATAGTAACATACATAGAAGGACAAGACAACTTACCCTGTATCCTTATCTTCACGCAACCACTCAAACTTGCTGGGTCCTTCTTTTCCTCCAAAATATTTCCCAACTCCTCTTATGGTATTTCCTTCAACAACATCCCCAGAAATTTGTACATCACCCACTGATGGGGGAGCTGCAGCAGAAACCCCATCATGCCATCAGGCAGTTACCAATGAAACTAGTTCAAGAAATACTGCTTTGGAAGATAGACCGAACTGAGCTCAATAAAATAGGTGATATCAATCCCTGAAGCCAGTACTTCTGTTTTGCATAACTTAGAAGCGCAGTAATGATATATCTACAATTAAGAAGTTATTTCTCCCATCAAGCTATCAGCTTAACATGCAAACAAAGCTATGTAGAATGTCATTGAGAAGCTCTAATGTAAATGACATAGAAGAAAACCACATTCAACATTTTTTGTTTAAACTTCAATTTTTCCTGATTGAGGAATGAACAGCTCTTCCATATTAAATAATTGCGAGTCATATTGCAGCCTTCTTGGAATATAATGACACAATAACAAATAACTCCTAACTCCATACCTGCTTTCACATAATCTGTTACAGCACATTGAGCTTCTCCTTTGACACCTTCCTCGGTCATAGGAGTATGCATAAACATCAAGCACCAACCAACATCATCAAGCGTCAACTGATATTCCTCTTCTTCAGCACCAACAATGACCACTGGACTGCTGCTCCACGTTTTCCTAAACCAACTGCAAGGTTAAGCCAGAAGGTTACTCCTCCAAACCAAAAGGGGACAATAACACCAGATTTTTCCAAAGAATGGCATCCGCTCATAAAAGATACAACACCACTGATAGACTGGTCCAAGGGGAGGAGCTCAAGATCCAAATAGTATAAAGGTGGCTATGATAGGGTTCTATAGCAGACTCTACTCAGAATAAGAAACATGGAGACCATCTTTTGAGATGCGGGAATGTCCTAGAATTACACAAGAGGAACAGGAATGGTTACAGAAACCTTTTACTGAAACCAAGGTGCTTAATATCATTAAGCAATGTAATGGTGACAAAGCACCTGGACCTGATGGTTTTACAATGCAATTCTTCAAGAAATGCTGGAGCATTTTGAAAGATGACTTAACGCAAACAATTTAGAACTTCCAGAAATTTTTGAGAAATCTTTTGATGCTACTCTTATAGCACTTATACCAGAGAAGCCAGGAGTAGAAAAGGTAAAGGATTTCAGACCTATCAATCTGATAGGCAAAGTGTATAATATTATCTCTAAACTGATTACGAAGAAAATGAGAAGTTATGGGGAAGCTTGTTGATGAGCACCAGATGGCCTTCTTGAAGGGTAGGCAGATTAAGGATGCAGCCCTTTTGGCTAATGAGTTGGTAGACTCTAGGAGAGACAGAAGACACCCGGATTAATGTGCAAGCTGGATACTGAAAAGGCCTATGACCATGTCAACAGGTCTTTTTTACTAAAAGTCATAGAAGATGGGTTTGGCACCAAATGGATTAGTTGGATAAAATTTTGCATCTCCAATGTCAAATTCTCCCTCGTACAATCCTTTTCAAAGCAAAATTCAATATACTATTCCTCTCCATATTTAGGTAGGATTGTACGTATTATTCTTGTTCGGATTATATATACCTATTTCTATTCTAACAATTATTAATAGTGGCACTGAAGGAATTTTTCTATCAAATGGGGGCTTAGACAAGGTGATCTCATATTCTTATATATTCTAGCTATGAAAGGTTTAGATCACATGATCAGAATAGCCAAAGGAAACATGTGGATCAGAGGTTTCTGTTCTCAGGCAAATAAGGGAAGTGCTATGGAAATTATTCACCTTTTTTAAGCATATGAGTCACTCGTATTTTATGATGCAAAATTAGACCAAATCAGACATGTAAAAGCCATCTTACAAATTTTCGAAAGCATTTATAGGTTACATGTCAATTGGCACAAGAATTTTATCTTTCATGTTAACCTGGGCTAAGACTCTGGGATGTCATATAGCATCACTTCCTACCAAATACCTTGGGATGCAATTGGGTGCAAAGAATAAAGAACTTGAAATATGGAGTAAGTAATGGAAAAGTGTGATAAGAAACTAGCAAGGTGGAAGAGCTAATACCCAGCACTAGGTTAGGTTGACCCTTATCAAATCTATGATGGATGCTCTTTTTTTATAAAGTGATATTAATAACCGCATCAAGAAGATACAAAAATTACAAGATATGGCATTTGACTTAAAAATAATCTCTGGCTAACTATACAAACTATCTAAGCCAGATTTAGTGAGTTAATAAAATCCTGAATTTGTTCTGCATTAACAGCAGGATACAAGTTGGAGTGTTGGACCAACTAAACAGATCTGCAATACATTTGGCCTTCAAAATGCCTAAAGCAGTTGACTCTCCATCAAACCACCTCCTATTTCTCTCTAACCAAATATTCCAAAACATACAAGCAGATATCATGATCCAGATCTTCTTAATGGCTTTGCCAACTTTCCATAGGCTCCAGCTCTCGTAAGCAACCTTAACTGTGAGTGGTGTGGTCCACCTGAGACCAGACAGATTAACAAACATGCTCCATGATTCCGAGGCCACCTCACAATGAAGAAGAAGGTGTCTAGGGGTTTCAACCTCTTTTTTGCACATATGGCATCTGTTTGGGACCTGGATTTTTCTTTTCTGTATGTTGTCTTGGGTGAGACATGCCTCATATAGAGTTGTCCAAGTGAAACAAGCAACCCTAGGAGGTTACTTGGTCCTCCAAATGAGTTTCCAAGGCCAGTAGTCTATCATGGATGCTCTTGTTACATACATAATGAGCTTGTTTCCAATACTCAAAAGCATTGAGAAGAAAATTAACAGATTACGAGGTCTTTACGGCAAAGAAATAAGGAGAAAGGAGGTTATAATTTGGTCAAGTGGAGTCACTGAAACTAAATAGAAACCAAAGGAGCTTGGCCATTAAAAACCTCAGTATACAAAATGAATGTTTACTTCAAAAGTGGCTTTGGAGGTTTTGCACAGACGATATGGCATTGTGGAGAAGGTTTATTGAAGATAAATATGGAGCCAGTGGGCGACTGAGGAGGTCATGGGCACCTTTTGGATGCAGTGTCTAAAAGACCATCAGGAAATTGTGGCATCAATTTTACAATGATTCCTTTTAAGTGGGTAATGGAGTGAAAGATGATTTCTGGAGTGAGCCAGGGGCGGAGCTACCCCCTAGTTAGGGGGTTCATCCGAACCGCCTTCAGTGACAAATTATACCAGTTATACATAGTTAAAATAATTTTTTAATGTATACATAGTAGTTGTCGAATCCCCTTCAACTAGTTCATGTGTCTACTTTTTCAGATTTTGAACCCCCTTAGTAAAAATCCTGGCTCCGCCACGGGAGTGAGCATTGGGTGGGGAAAGATAAATTCAGAAGTCTTTTCCCCCATCCTTACATTTTGAGCTCACAAAGGAATGCCTTAGTCTCACAAGTGTGGAGTCCTAGGTTTGAATTTAATCTTTATTTAGAAGAGCACTAAATGATTGGGAAGCAACAAAGATGGCCAGATTTTCTCCAGGTTTTGAGCAGTTTCCCAGGTATTGCCACTAATGCAAACAAGCCTATCTAGTCACTGCACAACAAAGGGGCCTTCAAAGTGGTCTTGCTACTGGCGGAGGAACAATAGTCAAGTCAACACAAAAGTATGGCCTGCAAGCTAATTTGAAATGTTAAAAGCCCATTAAAAGTAGCTTGTTTTAATTGGTTAGTGATAAGACAAGCATGCCTAACACGTTAAGTGTTACAAGGAAGAGGTTTCCAAATTTGCTCAAGGTGTTATATGTGCAATCAAGATGTTCCTTTGTATCCTACGAGTCAGTTGGGTAATCCCCCAAGTCTACTATGGATTTACTCAACTGCTAGAAAGGTAGCGGCAGAAGAGGAACCAATGAAGATTGGTGGAGATCCATCCCAGCTTGTGTCTAGTGGACACTGCGGAATGAGAGAAATTCAAGATGTTATTAAGGCAAAGGGACCAAAAGTCGGAAGATTAGAATCCAATGCCTTAGTTTACTTTATTCTTGGTGTAACCAAGATATGGTAGGGAATACAGTAGACATAGTTGACTTCATTGGTAACTTGTGAAGTATTGTTTGTTGAGTAATCCTCACTGAGGAAAGTGCACACACCATTGTGGATTGTAAAATGCTCCTCATCATCTTTTGTTGATGAGTTTCTTGTGAATACAAAGTTACCTTTACACAGAAAAAAAGGTTCTCGCGAAAAATTAAGATTTTTAAATTTTGAGGAGTGTTATGGCTGCAAGTTAAGATGATCATCTCACCTAGAAATGCTTTTCCCTGGGGTCCCACCACACCATGCGATTTCTGCAAGGCCTCTAATTATATTTCCTTCTATTAAGTCTCCACATACTTCAATCTTCAACACTTTCGGACGTCCAGTTCCTTACCAAAAAAAAAATAGAAAATGGAACAAGAAACAGAACAAAAAATGATATAACTGACAGCCAATAGAAAATCAAGAGACAGTTACCTAACAGTACGACATGCAAATAAAAGAATTCAGCAGAAACACCAGCCACAGAAGGTGATAAAGGCAACAGATAATGCATATTTCTTAATATATCAGTACAGGATTGGATATACCTTCTTCAGCTAGTTTATGTTTCAGTATTTTTTAACTGTTAGTTATACTGATAAAAAAGAATTCAGAACATCATCTCTTTGCATTGAGAGACTTAATTGGTTCTTAATAATATGAAATACGATCACTTTCTTCGGACAAGCAGTTGCAGTTAACAGGTGCTTTAAAATCTGACAAATGGGATTTTTTTTCTTCTTTTTTTCCTTTCTGATAAGACACGTGCAAAATGTAGCATCTTAGCAGCCCCTAGTCGTGTTAGTTGGACCAGAGTAGATAAAATGCATAAGGCCTAGCAGGATTCTCAATAATCCCTGTTTGAATCTCATTAACATTGCCCAAGCACTTAACATTCTTCCGATGTCATATTGGACATAGCATAAATTAGCAAGAAAATAAGTTTACAAATTCAGAAATTGACATAAAATTTCTCAAACATATGTTTGCAATTCAACTATTCCCACTGTCTCAAAAATAATAACAGAGTATAGATCTGGTGAAGGGTCAAAGGATCCAATACTCAATGTGAATGCAACAACCTATATCAATTTCTTTTTTTTTAATTAAATATCACTTCTACATATTTATCTAGTGAAACTACATAAGAGTAACATAAATCTAAATCTTCTATAGTTTAGAAACCAAAACAGAAAATGTTGTACCCAAAGATAAAACTGTTTCCCTTCCCAAATAATCCTAGCATTCTTTTTGAGACAGGAAAGTTCTATGTCAAGCACAAACTCATTTTTCAATCTTTCATATATTTCAAATATCTCAAATAAAGAGGGAGTAGTCATTTCAACATTAACTCTTTTTTACTGATAAGTCACTTCATTATTTTGTTATTTCCTATGTACAAAAAAGAAATAGCATACCGGGTGAAACTGGAGAAGATATTGCAAAAATAGTGGGATATTCCGTCTCTCCCAGCTTCGGGGTACACTCAACTTTCAAGATTCTACCAATGTCGTCATGCTTTGGCCAATAGAACTGATCATAAGACACTAAAATCATATAATGATGTCTCATGGATATAGAAACACAGAACCTCAAATACAATAGCTAAACACTATTACCTCTCCCGTTGCACCATGTATTTCTAAGAAGTTAGATGGAGTTCTCTCTCCTATAAACCATTGGTATTTCAAGTTTATATCTGAATCAGTACTCTCAGATTCATCCTTAACAAAATTGAAGTGGCAATAGCAAGCATCTTCCTCAAATGGATGGTCAATAAAGGCTTCTTCGAGCAGGAATCCTTCAGGAAGTTGTTCCTTCCATTGCTCAAGTAGAAAGCGAAAAGTTGAATCTGTGGAAGAGAAAAGTATTAGAGAATGAATTGGTCAAGGTGTGTGCAAGCGGGCTCAAACACTATGGTTATCCAAAAACAAAAAAGTATAACAGAGATGAAAAACATTAGAACTGAAAATGGCATACGCATTGTCATATCTGAGAGAAGACAACAAGTAAAGCTCTATTATACAAAATTATAAGATGATAACCTAATACGGTTTAGTGCACTCTTAACTGTACACAGATAAAATGCACTAAGCAAGTATGTTTGAAACCAAGCATACATCAAGAATACTTCACCTTTTTTGTTTCTACTTGTACTTTATGTATAAAGAAGAATTACCCCAAATAGTCGTCCATTCAACCATTTAAACCAAAAATAGTTGGCTGATGAACAATATATGTATAAATCCATGTATAATATGCCATATGTGTATAACCATGTATGATTACTGTATAATCTTTGTATACCGGCTGAAAAAATAAACAGTGAATCCAACCAATTATCAGTGTGAGATCCCTTTCTTCAGTAAACAAAAAGTGGAATATCCGCTGTGCACAAGTACTAGATCATAAGAGCACTAAACAGAAAAGTTGCATCCGAAGAATCTCATCCAATCATCTATGCAACAAGTAATAGGCATTATGCTCCACGAGTATGCAAAATCAACACTGTATTCTTCATATGTGTCATTGAATTCCTTCAAGCGCTCTTCTATTCTGTTATACATGAAAAAAATTGTTGAGAACACAATCATGTGACATTTCTCTCCAGCTCTAGTTTTTTTTGCCTTATTCCCACACATTATCCTGTTTCCAAACATCAAACACTATAGTCGTGTCACTGAACCAATGTCCATCAAGCTAAGTTCAGCACCACCAGCATATATTCTCTTCAAGCTCCAAGCCGCAATCCACAAAGATAGAACAAACAAACACACACGCAAGCACACGCACACACTCACAAACAAAAACTCTTTCCGGAGAATGTAGATTGGTAGGAAATTCCATTCCATCACAGATTAGATGGCGAAAAAACTGTTCATGCCATTAACAGTTGTAAGAAAATTCCAGCTAAACAAAATAACTCAGCATCTAGCTTTCAGGGTTTGAGTTGGAGTTGATATTCTATCAAAACAGCTGTGGTTTCCTCCATTCCACAAAACCCAAAAGATGACTGCAGGATAGACCTTCTTGATGGTTTTGTCAACTCTCCAAGAAAATCCAGCTAGCGTAAGCTTCTTTGATGGTCCGAGGGAGGTTCCAGGATAGTCCACAAATAAATAGGACGAAATTCTAGTAAGAGGGCAGTGAAGAAGTAAGTGATTGACAGTCTCAAGGATTTGGATTCTCCAAATTATTGTTGAAGAGAAAAGTTGATTCTCTCTCCTATAGCCTCTAACTTTTGTTTATATCTCCGCTCGAGACTGTTCTACACCTTTATCTTGCTTGTTACCAGAAAAACTATGAAATGATGTAAACAAAGAAGAAAGCGAAAACAAAATAATTCCACGGCCACTTGATTAAATGTTGTGCTTCTTCACATGAATTAGATTGGATCCCATAAGAAAACTAGCTCCTAACAGTAACAGAGGTTAATCCGATCTCAATATACTAGTCAAAGTTTAACTTTTAGATTAATCGAAGTTTAACTTTAAGCATGGACATGTGCCAAACTGATCTTGGTGTATACAACACAGCACATCACCCAGTTCAACAAATAAATCTTACACATCTGGTATCCATTCAACTAACACTACTTAAGGATGTTAGGAAACCTTTTATATGTGAAAAATATGCATAGAGAGATTATCACTGCATTGGACAATAAAAAAGCAGCAATTCCTCAGAAACTCACCAACTGCTTGTTCTGGACGACAAAATTCCCAACCATCTCTGATGCACACGGGAGTGTGAGAAGGATAACGTTTAGCTAGAGCTATCTCCTCGCGGGAGAGATCTGACAGCATATAATTTCAATTAGAAAGAAACAACACGCAATACTACGAAATAAGAATTTATATTCAACAGAAATCATAGGATGCAGCTACCAAAAGAAAAACAAGGATTGACCAAACCATTGTACCTCTGTCATTGAACTTCTTTAAAGTAGGACCCACAAGCAAAATGGAAGCTGCCTCTAGGTGAGGCATCCTAAGGATAGGATTCTCCTCCACACGCAAATGCTGTAGATTGTCGTAAAAGAAAAAGAAAAGTCAGGCAAACTCAACAAAAACCCTTGGCATATTTTATAATACAGCATTTAACATTAAAAAGGATCTAGAGACGGAATAGTACATGCACATTAATAAAGAACAGTTACAATTCACATGTGAGAGAGCTTTCAGTGTCCTCTATCATTTTATGAGTTATCAGGAATTTACTGAATTTACAAAAAAAAGTTTTCATATAAAGAAGATGACAAGTAAAAAGCTTCCTATTCAGCTATTCTATGTAATAAATAAGTGATGCTACTGTAACCTTTCCCTTTTATGAGAATGTTACTGTAAGCTTAGTGGAAGATTTAACCTAGCTGTGGTGCATATTATAGCTATCTATTTTATCGTATGACCAGTCACCAATCTAACACAAATTAATGAAGTTTGCACACTTATAATGTTATTAAATCCAGAGCCCATCAACACTACATAGCTTTTTTCAGACATATTTTGAGGCATCTGAGAGACTCACACCACTTAAGTAAAATTAATTGAGGACGGAGAGGGAAACACTAATTTTATTGATAGTTCACCCTCAATGGCTCTATCTTCCCCTCTTCCATAGCCAAATGGAGAAAGAACGAGCGAGAAAAATACAGATAAACAGGTAACTACATGATTTTGGAATATGCCTATCAGCCTATATCTTTCGCCTTATCGTCATTGACTTCAGTACATACTGAAATTCATATAAGAAATAAAAAATCTAGTAATTCAAACTACAATACATGAGAGTAATTTTGATTAATCAGAACAAATAAGAGTAGCAAATAAATGGAATTGGATGCTATGATGATATTGGGCAATGCAGCTGTTTTATGTGGATCGTTATTACCAGTAACACTTGTACCAATTATGCTGTTCACGTTTGCAGTTTCATGATTCTATGAGAAAAGAGCAACAATAAAAAAAATTAAACTTGCTGACTAAGTTCCTTCATGATCATTTTAGAAGAATGGAGACAGTGTATCAGGTTGCCATCTGTTTATTTTCATAAATGTGCTACTCAATTTACCTGTTAAACTCAGTGACTATTGGATTACCCAGTGCAGACCCCTTAAAAATTTCTAATGTTGTAACTCCTTTGAATAGTCTGTCTAATCAGGAACGTACATTGTGCACATACCCACTTTCCACCAGTACGAACAACAATAAATATCACTCCTCTACCAAATAGAAACATGATGTCATCATTTACAAACACATTTAACAATAATCGTAAATTGAGTAGATGTTCATTACTAACCTCAAGAGAAGGTAAACAAGGGAATCCTTTCAATGTAGACATTTTGTTCTTGCTAGCAGCTAAGACCTGCAAAGGAAAAATATATGTGATGTAGGTTCTAACCATACAAGCAGCAAGAAGTAAAGAAAAGATAAAAATCAGAGATTAACCTGTAACCGAGGCTGACTGGCCATTGAAAGAGATTTTAACTTATTCTGAGCAACAGATAGGAACTGAAATTTAAGAGTCATAAAAAAAATAAGCTGGTATCTTTTTCTCTTTGATAATTAAGTAAACAACAATAACCTAGAGCAGGCATTGAATGTGTATACTGAAAACTGCTTTTAGTATGAGCAAGGAGTGAGGCAGACATTTAAAGACTTACTTCTAAGTTCGGAAGCTCTGGAAGGCTTATGAGTGATGTAATTTGATTTCCAGCAAGATAGAGTTGCTAAAAGGTCAAAAGGTTGAAAAAGAATGACAAATTACTTCAGATATCAATGAAAGAGAAACCCTTTAAGTCTTTGAAATAAAAAATGACATCAAGAAAAGTGCCGACCTGAAGGGCTTTGCAATTCTCGAGTGGTTCAAATCCAGGACCTTTAAAATCATTGAAGCTCAAATCAAGAACCTAACAGACAAATATCAATATATCAAATTTCTAGGAGTGGAAATAAATAGACAATTGCATTATCTTCACAAGTAATGGCAAAACTCAAAAATTGAAGAAATATACTTTTTATCTGTACAGAAATATACAAAGAAAACTGACCTTCACCCTAGTCAGTATCTCAATACCATCCAACACTGATAAAAGATTATCCCTGAGGTAAACAAACTGCAAAACAGAATGTCGTTTATATTTTTCTTTTATGATCCACTATTATGTACGAAATCTCAATTTTGTCGTCAAACCTTGACACAGAAAGCACTCTTGGAGCCCCAGATGGGATTTCATTGTTCATTCTAGTCTATGTTGCCTGGACTCTTCAAAAAAAATAAACCGGTACGTGTTGGATTCTCTAGAAGTAGTACTTTTTGGAGAATCCAACATCGGTGCAACATCGAAAGTGAAGAGTCCGCAACTTAGATTCTAGTTACCTCATAAAAGTAAAATAAAATGGACTTGCTGTTAATTACCTCCAAAGTTGGCGACAAGTTCAGCCCACCATTGTTGAGACTGCGTATTCTGTGGCCCCTCATATCCAAGCGCTTGATGAAATTAAAAGAATGAAGTTTCAATGGTTAGTAAAATTACTAAAGAACCTTTTTTTGAATAACATAGGGAACATATCATATGTCTTAACCAAAAGAGCTTCAACTGAAGCAAAATGGAGAACAAAGATTTTATAAACAAAATGTTGAACCTTTAAGGCAATCATGTGGAATAAATCACAAAACAGATGTAAAAGATTAGCAATGAACTATAGAAGTTAGTATATCTGCAAAATATGCTCGTAAATTATGAAGAATACTCACCAACATAAAAAAATCTCACGAGGATAGCTAGTTCAACTAAAACATTAAATATTAACCAGAGACCCAAATGATCTCTCTTTGCACATACTAAGGATTCATACAAATATGTTATTTTCCGAAATCATAGTTTACATACTTGCATGAATATATTGTTTACTTAATCTACACTGTGACGGTGATGCTGACTTTGTATTGCTAGATATCTTGATAGGCAGAGAAATGCCATCATTAGATAGACTGAGCAGCATTTTTTTACCAACAAGAAGACAAACATCACATCTGAGAGCATCAAACTTAAAATATAGTCTAAGTTTACAGATGCTAAACAAATAGATCAAGTACTACTTGCCACAAGAGGAGAGACCCACAATCATAAAAATCAATAGAAGACAAGCAAGAGAACCTTCTCTCCTCTGAAAAAAATGGTATCAGATAAATTTATTGTATGTTTAGAAGTTTTTAGGTGAAGTGGTATAGTTCAATTACTACTTGCCACAAGAGAAGAGACCCGCAATCATAAAAGTCAATAGAAGACAATCAAGAAAAAATGGTATCAGATGAATTTATTGTATGTTTAGAAGCTTTTAGGTGAAATGGTGTAGTTTAAAGCAAAAAAAATTCAATATATACTCCATCAAAAGCAATTGAAAATAGAGAGCACTTGAGTATGTACTTTAAAGCTTTTCTGTTAAAATGTATAATCCAAAAGCATATTTAGTGTGAAAAATCATGTTCTATTTATTTTGATAAGTAGAACCAATCAATATAGAAAAGTGGAATTTGTGCGCCAAAGTTTTGTAATAGTTAAAATTAGATGGGGGTTAGGAATTCTTTATATAGAGCATGTGATATGACGATTAGTAAATGCATGGAAATCCACTGCACAAGGATCTATTTTTTAATAAGGTCAACCCACAGCACAAGGTTCTAAAATGGAATATGGACGTATGCCTCACCATGAGCACTAAAACCAATAAATTGATGGTTGAGAACGGAGTAGCTCTCAATTTAAGCATTTTCAATTAAATTGCTTTGTGCTTGTCATAACCCGTACCTAAATGCTTTGTTTTAATCCTAGGAGGTTTTTTCTTAAAGAACACACTTGAAAGAAAAGGTACTAGTGGAGCAGCTTACATGAGAAGGTAATTCATCCACACTCAGGAGACTTAAAACGAACTACTGTTTTTCACTCATCTTCAATTTAACGTCAACTAAAATTATTTTTTGCAACATTAAGAATAGAGACACAAGTTATTACCACATCATCGCCAGCTTTGATTTCCACTTGAGGAAGCATAATAAGGCGTGAATCACGACCTTCAGGAGTACCCCCTTTCTTCCTGCTTGATGAACTAGAACTTCTGTCCAGCGATTTCGGCAATGAACCAACCTTTGATCCAGTGGAAACAGAAGGTGACCGAGCAGCTGGAGAAGACAACTTTGTGGAGTACTTCCTAGTTGAGACACTACTAGCAGTACTCTCTAATGATGTAGAGGCACTTCTTCTTGCAGACGAAAGTGACGACGATGATAATTTAGCTGAGGTCTTCTTAACTGATTCTTGTTTGCTTGCATCGGAACTAACCGATGCTCTTGGAGTCTTTGCAAGGGGCGAAATGGGAACTGATCTTCTGGTCTCTGAAATACTTGATCGAGTAGTAGTTCTAGTACTGGTTGATGGCAATGTGCTTTTTCGCATTTCGGGAAGAGATCGCCGCATAGGATCTGGTACCAAAGAGTTAGTCTTTTTAGCTGTACCTGAACCAACACTCCCACTAGGTCGTTTAGTTACTGTTATTAGCTGCTTGTCTGGCAAACCACCAGTGCTACTCCTCCTTGTGACTGGAGTTGTTCCTGAAATTCGTGAAGCGCTGCTAACAGTTGATTTTGTCAGAGACGCTCTGACACCTCTGGGACTAAAATCAGTGCCATCTGTTACTCCAGTTCGCCTCTTCACAGTCCCAGCATTTGTTGGCCCATTTTGAGTTGTTAAACTTGGTCTCACTGTCCTTGATTTCTTCAAACTCTCTGCTGTTGATTGCTTTGGTGACTCTGAACTTTGTGGATGTTCAACGAAATCCTGCAGCAGAGGTGGCCTCTCTACTATCTCTGGACTTTGGATCTCTTCCACTGAGTCTTGATTGGACTTTAAAACTGAGTCGTCCATTTGCAACCAGTTCTATAAGAACAATTATCTGTCCAATTAAAATTGTCAAAATCAAAACAAAGCAAGCTAAATTAGCACAACAGACATCATCTTTGTAGAAAAGTGGTACCGACAAAGCACTATACAGAGCATCATCAACATCAAAGAAAGCACAGTGAAAAAATATAGTACTAAAAAGCCTCAGCCTCACAATCTAACACAAAAAAGTGCTACTTATTTAGCCGAAATTCAAGCCCTTTCTGTCATATTACCTCGGAATCACCACTTAGAATAAAGAGAGAGAAGACAAAGAATGCATCTTTTCTGCCTAAAATCCAAGCACTTCTTTTCCAATTCCCTGAACAATAGAATAAAACCCCACCATCAAAATGAACAAAACAGCAGTAACACAGCTTCTTTGCAGCTAAAATTCAAAAGGAAGGCAAAAATGCAGCTCCATTAAACCAAAACTGTAGCATCTTTTCCCACATTCCAAAACAACCCCACTAAAAATCACTGAAAGAAAGGCAAGAATGCAGCTTCTTTAGAGCAAAAAAACAGGAACTTTTTCCAACATTCCAACACCACCCCACAGTAAAGATCAAGATAAAAAACCAAGAAAGCAGTTGGGTTTTCGTGTGTACCTAGTTAGAGTCTAGATCTGGTGAATGAAGGAAGAAAAAAGCAGTTCAACCACTACCTAGACCATATTTGGTCCTTTTTCTTTAGGGTTTTGGTTCAGTGTTAAGAGTATAGTAGTAGAGAATCCATATGGGAGTTTTCGAAGCGTGGGAAAAAGCGAGGTAAAGTGGGAGAGAGAGTAAACGTAACTGAAGCTGATAAGGATGGAGAGAGAGAGACATTACATTACAATACATTATTAGTGGAGTAATGTTTTCTTCCTGAAATCCGCAACCGTTGTCTGCACGCGGGTGACTGAGCATGTAATGCCGGGGAAACATTCAAAATTTTCATTATCCATTTTCTAGAAGATAGTTTTAAATTAATTTATTTTTAAGTATTTTTAAATTAAAATAATTTTTAAGTGTTTAAATAAAGTGGAGTTAATTTGGATTGACCTGGAGAAGACTTGAAAAGGATTTCCCGAGCATGGTTGAGATCAATGTGAAAATAAGAATGCCTTGTTCATTTTTCTATTTTGAGAGGGGGCACATTGGGATCTGACTCTCATTATGGGCAGTTGGGAGCCATTCTTTTGCAGCTAGGAGACATTGTTGTTATGTTTTCCAGTTATGAGCCATTGTTGTGTGGTCGCACTCTATGAATAGGTCAATTCTCTGTGACCTCCCACCGTTCACGACATCCCTTGCTTCTCGCAAGAACGGCTCCTCGGTGGAGGAGTAGAAGCGCTGGTCCCCTTGCTGAGTTCTCTCTGGTCTTTTACTAACGGGCTTCCCTCTTTCCTTGGCTTTGCTCGCTCGTCTACGCTCCGCCCCAGCAAGTAATAATTGAAAAACGATGTTTCCTTTCCAACGACTTTTGTCTTGTATAAGTTAAGATTTCGAATTTATGATGTGTGGCTTAGTTTTATTATTTTGCCTTAAAAATAAGTGTTTATAATCATTTTTTAATTTTACTCAAATACTTTAAAACTACTTAAAACTACGAAATATAAGTCAATTCAAACAGCTACTAAATAAAAAAAATATTTATACAATTATACTAAATTACTATTATTATTATTATTTACATGGATAATAACTAAAAAGTATCGGCGTAAAATCTGATAAATCTTGGGGGGGGGGGGGGGGGGTGTTTGGTCATTTTGAGACTAGAAAAGTAGGTTTGGGTATACTATTGGATATTATATTATAATTGTATTGTATTTAGTTGGTATTTCATTTTCAGTAAAACAGAATAACATTAGTATAAATTTTATAATATAATTTTGATCTTAATGTTATTCTAAATTCAGTACGGGATGGCACAACAATAAAAATAATATATTCTTGGAATTCTACAAATAGCTTTTTAAGAAAAAAAATTGTATATTCTCTACTTTTATGGTACAGACAGATTATTTATGATAGATTCTTGCTTTGTCATTTTTCATAATATTTTTGAAAAAATAAATATCAAAGTAGAAAATTATGATAAAATTATGAAGAGGGAAATTTACTAGATGCCAGCAAAATGACCAATGTAAATAAATGATGATAATAATATAGTTGAAGAATATGATACTACTAGCACAAAATCAAAATAATAATACGAAAACAAAAAGGTGTTTCAAACTAAAATTATGTTTTATCACACTAAAAGAAAAAAATATTTAATTATCTATTAATTGTCTATTTTAATCATCAACCTTCATACTGTCTTAATTAGAGTCATATCCTCAATGAGCTAAAGAAGTGTAATATTATGTCTAATCATTCTCCCAAATTCTCCATGGGTCTAGTTTTCACCTGTCTTTGTAACTTTTTAATAGGATATATATATATGCTTTTACTCGCATATCTAAATCATATTAATCTCTTGATTTTTGCATCTCGTATAGAAATTAACTTCACAAAAAAAATTGAGAGTTGTTTGATTAGTGAATAGCATTATACATATATTATAACATGTAAATTAATAATTCTTGTATTATTTAGTATACATCCAATTTTTGTTAGAAGTTCGTTACATCCCCCAGAATAGAATATATGGTGTGTAAAAATATCTCTATACCTAAAGGTATAAGGATAATCTTATCATTTGACTATTTGTCTATGTATGGCTAATCATATTCTTATTCTACAACGAATGTGAAGAGAATAGTAACATTTACCATAATTCTTGTATTAAATACTTTTTTGTGAAAAATAATATAATATTTACGGCATTTTTTGTGTTGACAGTAATAAGGATTTTCATCACGGCTTATACCTTTTAAAGGCTCAAGCCAGGGGTGAAAGCCCGGTCTTCCCCTCCAACATCTGCTTTCTAATTAATTTCATATCTAGGGCTCGAATCTAAAACATCTAGTTAGGGAAGAAGTAGTTCTACAGTTGTCATTAATTCTCACACAATTTTATGTCTTCAATAAGCTAAAGAACTTTCTCCATTAATATTTTATAGCAAATTCAAAAGATTGAACCAATTTAAAACACCATCATATCATTCATATGTTGATTTAAAACGCATACGCATGGTCAAAACGAAGTGAAGAAAAATAGGAATGTACCTTGGATCACAGTTGCTCAGGTGTTTTAGAGAATGATCTTCGCCTTGCACGAATTTGTATCAAAAAATTGATAAGAAAGATTTTAGAATCTTCTAGTGTGTGTCTACCACAATATGTACCATACGAATGGAGTCATAAGACATATTTGTAGGTAGGCTAGAGACTCTTAGGTTAAAATTCTAACCCTAGGGACTTCACCAAAAAATACAATTGCCTTAGGGACTTAAAATTAATAATTTATTTTTGTCAAGAGTACTTTGGCTCGATATTATATATAGATTATCCTCCATTGGGCTGGAAGATAAGATTTAATTATATGTATATTATTTGAAAGATAAGGTTAATAATTACCTAGTATTTGAATCAGGGCAAAATGTCGCGCCTCAAACCTACACACTGGATTTGACCGGCACTTAAAATTATTTATGGTGTCAGACGAATCACTTGGCCTAGCTACTTACTCAGCACAAGATTCAATTCAAATATCATAATAAGTTAGAATGGACTTAATAATACTAGAACTCAATTTTTAAGGCAAATCAATGACAAATGTGTAATAGTATATAATCTCAAATCCAAACAAAGAATTGAATAATACCGATCTAGTTTATGAAGCCTCTATAATACTATTTCTGGAATAAGTACCGTGACAGGTCATGGTTATCCCAAACTAAAGAAAACAAAGAAAACTGAAGCAATGATATAAAGATGCCTTTGACAGTAAAGCGGCCTTACGAATGCCTAAGTAGGAAAGTTGAATCTTCAACGGTGCGCTTGTTGAGGATCTCTATCACTTGTGTCTACATTACAAACAAATGTGGGTTGAAACGACAACAGTACATATAATATACGAACATGTAAAATGGTTAAAAGAATTTTATGACAAAAAAAAAAAAAACTCAACTTTAGAACTTAACTCTGGTATAACTCAGTTAATAAGAATATGCTACGTTAGAAAAATATAAACTTTAACACATTTAAATAATGCAACTCGGAGTATAGAAATAAAGATAATACTTGAAACTTGGAGAGTTTCTTTGGCCGACAACCATACTATGAGTTTCGTGATGATACAACATCTTACCCATATTTTCAGAGTCATCTAATACTTTGTCAGGGTAAAGGATGAACGTAACTTATTGATCTGTATCATAGGCCTTCTCGGAGGCAAGTGAGGAGTCGTATTAAGTTGGTACAATCATATCCTACACTGGCTACATAGTTTATGAGTTTGAGTTGTTATGACTCTTATCTATATTGGTACTCAATACTACTCTCAAATACACTTTATTATGCTCATACTTAAATATGTAAACTTACACGATTTTCTCACTTAATTTCTTTGATACTCAGTTCATCTTAATATTTTTCATCTTATTATATCTCTTTAAAGGTTACAATCTCTAAATCATAGATGCATAAAATATAAGTAATGTTTCTCAACTAAATCTCAGAAATAGGTGTGAGAAGTGCGTACCCACACACCAAAGTATGATTATTCGTCCCCTTACTCACCACATGTTCAAGACATAGTTTAAAATGCTTTTCTATTTCAACCTAAATGTAAGAACTAAATAGGCTTCACAATTTCTTGAAAGTTCATGTAAGTGTATAAATAAATTTCATGATTTTTTTACTCAACTCCAAAAAATATAATAATCAAACCAAATACATAATACTTCCATACCAAGCGACACATGTAAGAAAATTTTAGACTTTATACTCAAAATTGGAAAGTTAACTTGTACTCTAATTCTTGACCTAACTGGCTGAACATACATGAAAATCAATTATTAGGACGGTCTTATTTTGAAGTTTTAAATCCTTACATACTTGTAGCACGAAGATTCTCATAAAAGATCTCAAGAAATTACTTAATCCTAGCTCTTTCTTTTTCTCCCTAATTATCATTTTTAGAATAAAGTATGTGATATGAGAGAGAGAGAGAGAGAGAGCAGGTTACTAATATTGGAGCGAAATTGGCCTCAAAATGATGGATTTTAATCTAGGATGGGTGGGAAGAGAGTGGAATGCCCCTGCTTAAAAATTAAAAATCGAACACAGTAGTGGAATAAGTCCGTGATGTGGACTGGTTCCATTCCTTTTTTTCCCGCTAATTTTAGACGGAAGAAATTTAAATCAAAACTCACCAAATCTGCAATGTGGACTTGGCGCACACTCTTTTGGATAAGAATGTTTTGCCACACAAATAAATACCTAGGTCCACAACGCATATCTGATCCATCATAGTTCATTCTTGATATTTGTGAAGCCTCGGCTCTAGTCTATGAAGCCTCTATCACTATCAATTGGTGCCAATTATAGACTCATGACTCCCTCATCTCAAAAGTAAAGTTAATCTAAAGTCTGACTCTAATAGCTAGATGAAATAAACTAAGGATCCTTCGAAGTAAGGGAGGCTAACCAACTTAGCTAACTGCAATAGGTTCTCAATGATGCGCATGTTGACGATCTCTAGTACCTGCCTCTGCATCATTAAACAATGTAGTCCAAATGGACGTCAGTACGTGGAATGTACGAGTATGTAAAATGGCTGAAGGAGACAAGTATAGGCAGAATAATATAGAACAACATCAACTCAGAGGATACTCAATCAGAATGTCAAATGTCTATCTAAAGCAGGAATAAAGAGTAGACAAATGACTCATCAATACCAATCCAAACTCATTCAATCAACTCAACTCAGAATACTATCAGTGTGAGACCTATTTGAGAGTTTTTCTTATTCGACAATAATCACTTATGAGGCAGTGATTGTACAACAATTCCGCTGATGTGGCCACAACCGTTTCGTACTTGCCAGGTAAAGAATAACTTGAATCCATAATAGATCTGACCTCTGAAGTCCTCTATTGCTTTCAAAGACTTCAACTCACCACGAGGAAACATCTGCCTTAACGGTTTAATCCTCTCTTACACTTGGCGATGTAGTTAATCAGTGCGAGTTGGACTTACTCTTACTCATTTTGGTGCTCGATACTCCTTCCAATACTCAATGCTCATAAGACTCCTCATCTCAATTAGTCTCGTAGAAACTCTTATCATCTCATTAACTCAACTCAATTGGGCCTTTCGGCCTATCATCTCATCAACTCAATTCTCAGTGGGTAGCTCAAGACTTAGATTAATCATTAGAAGGAAGTCAGTTAGACAATCTCTAGAGTTTAATTACGAATACTCATGGGACCATCAAGCTCTATTAACTCGTCATCATGCTCACATCACAATCAAAATTAACATATTCAAGTCAAGGCTCTAGACTCAATCCCTAAGTTCATTCATGCATTCTTTTACAAAGTAACATATAGGGTTTGTGAAAATAACTCGTGTAAAAACATCTATTCAGTAAATCAAGTTTGTGATGATTATCAACACATGAAAATACATGTAATATACATATAATTTACAAGAAAATAATCAAGAAACATGTATGTAGACTCATTTTACTCTCAACTCCTCTATTACCATCAATGGGGGCACATGGAAGAACAATTCCATGTTTTAGCTTAGGCTTACATACCTAGTTTGAAGCTTTGACGCTCAGTCTCGTAAGAACCCTCCCCGATTTCCTAAAATTCTCGCTCATTTTCTTTTCTTTTTAGCCATACTCTTTGTTAGAAACTTGGAAAAGACTTAGGATGGGGATTAAAATCATTAATACTCAAAACGACTTATTTTGATCGTGTTTTAAGTTTAGGAGGGGTTGGGAAAAGTCGGGAATACCCCTCACAAAAAATTGAAAAAAAATTCGGCCCAGTACATCTAGTCCGCGACTCCGCGTAGCGGACTAGGGGTCTTTTCGCTAAAAAAAATTCAATCGAGTTTTCTAATCCCGTATAAAACATTGGGATCACATCTAAGTATGAATCCGCGACAAGTCCGCGACGCAGACCTGTCGTGAACTCTTACTAGAATGTGTTTTCGCATCGAAAAAATATCTTTTGATCCAGTTGCTCTAAAAATCAACCAAGACCATTTTCCCACACAATTTTTCATACCGATCGCATTTCCGGCCTCGGATTCGCCATTGGAGTTTGGGAAGACACGTTATGCACACATTTCTCATCTATGGATATTTTGATAATTTTACCGGGTGTTACAGACTATCGGTTGGATTTTGATTTTTTAATATTGGGCTATCCAGTACCGATGATTCATTAAGATTATGGCTATTTATTACCTCATCATTAAATAAATATTAAATATTAACGCCACTATCTTACTAGTTATTATTGTTGCTTTTTACCATTCAACTCACACATCACAATGACTTGAGTCCACAAAAATAAACTCTTTTAATTTGTATTGTACTTGTATAGTTCTTTTCATTTTAGTTACAACTATTTCTATTTTATGAACATTCTATAAAGTTATATTAGTATCTCGGTTGTGCCAAAAAATAGGAGAAGTCATATATTTATTTTATGAATATTTAATAAATCGAGAATCGAACTGTGAAGGGCTAAAAATCGATAAATCAAAAGTCGATAAAAATATATCTTGTCAATTAATTATTAATTTAACATATTTAAATATAAAAAATTGATAAATTAAATTAATAATACATAAAATCGGATCAAACCAATCAATACACACCCGCAGTAGATGTCAACAGGTGCCAATTTTTTTATGCTATTACTTATTTGGCCAACTTATCATACGGAATCAAATTTCTAATATGACATGATACTACTCATAATGGCCAACTTCAAATAAATTTTTTTAAGTTGTCTTAAGTACAATCAGAATATTTGTTCTTTCCAAAAGAGTGTGATAAATGTTATTGGAAGACTGGTAAGCATTAAACATGCCCACTTTATTTTTGTCCTTTTGGCAAGGACATTTTGTTAATTTTCCTACTATAATTTTTTAAAATATTTTTTTTATTAAATATTTACTAGATTGAGTCATTTTTAGTCTTAAAGATAAAAATGCAAAAATATATATTAATCTTATATTTAGCTTTAAAATGATAAATAATTTAAAATAATTATTTTTAAAAATTACGATTAATAATTTGAATAAAAAAAATAGCGTAACTCAAAAACAACTTTTTAATTTGGACAATGAGACAAGGAATAGTAATGCATGTTTTTGTTTATTTATTCGATATGAAAGCTTCATGTCCCATACTCATAATTTCTCTGATATGCTCACCTAATTTTTATTCGTTATTAATTCTTGGTAGAGAGTTCATATTATAATTTATTGTTAGAGAATTTTGTACTTATTACTTGGTATACATTTTGTTTAATTATTGGCGATATTCAAATTATTGTGGGACGTTAGCATATTTCCATTTGATTATTGAGAATGAATGGGCGGTAAGAAAACGACAAGTCAAATCACTTTGGCCATCCAAATTGGTTTGTTAATTACTTCTTCTCGTTCCTTTTAAATTGTCATATTGTATTTTTTTAAAATTGATTAATGTGATATTTTAAAATAAAGATTTAAATGTTATACGACAATTCAAAAAATTCTATAAGCTATAATTTTTGTTTGTATCAATATAATAAAGAAATATATCTTAAAATGATAATCAAAGTTAATATCATTTGACTCTTAAAAAGAAAAAACTATGACAACTAAAAAAAATAGAGAAAATAATACTTAATTACTCATTGTGCGTGTAAATAGAATATTTTAAAGTAGATACCTTGTAAAAAATTCTCTCTATAGGAAACAACTTTTATGAAAATAACAGAACGGTAAAAACACCCCAGGCAAACCGCCATATCCACCGTCGGAGCCACCGGACACAGTGCCACTATTATTTAAAGACGCGCTCAGCAATAAATAACTAGATCTCAATAATGACTACACTATGCAAATGGAAATTGATAGGAGGAGGTGTTAGGATATACTATTAACCATGCATTTAGATATATTATTATTTATTGAACAATTGTTTATTTATTTATTCAATTCAATAAAGTGTTACTTTAAATAGATCAATTTGTCATATATGTGTCATCAACTTATATAGTAGATGATTTGATATATAGAGTTTGAGCTTATACACAGAAGATCAAATTGTCAGTTCTTATAAGTTGAAATTATAGTTTGCAATCTAGATGGAAATTTGGACAAACCATCGGGTAGATTGTAGCACGAGATTATATGTAATTTATCTTGATTACGAGAATGGTATAATTCTAACTTCTCGTGTCAGTATATTTTATATGTATTGAACGGGACCAAGTAGAGATAGATGTTTTGGACTGACTAATAAAAATATGTTCTCTAAACTATTAAATATACTTATATTCTTAATCCCGATATAACGATTATGAGTTGTATATATTACTTATCATTTTGATTTACTAAAAGGTGAGATTCTGAGATGGGTCAATATGCATGGTAAGTTGGATGATAATAATATATATTTGGTGAAATAATTAGTTAGTTGATGGAATCCATGTCTCAATATAGAGATTGATGATACACCTTTTTATGAGAAGCTTATAAGTTTTCATGTGCAAACTCAGCTGGTAGATTTATGAATCTGGTGCATGAAATAAGTTAAGTATTGCTCTAAAGAAAACTAATTAGTAAATTAAATTCGTCAGTAATTTAATTTATTGATTAGTATCTGAATTTTTAACATGAGGAATTACATAAGTGTTTAATGGAGAATTTTGAAATATAAATGGAGGAGTGCAATTACGAATTTTTAGTGGAATAATTTGTAATTTATTATGGTAAGAATAATTCAGATTAAAAAGGAATTATTTCCATAATAGAATGGCTCAGTAATAACTTTTGTGGTCCCTATAGTGCCCATATTTAACTAGAACTCAGAATCTTATTTCTAATAAAAGAGGGTTTCTTGTATTTCAAGAAAAGGGGTTTTCCTTCTTTTTTTGGATTTAGAAAGGTCCTCTATAAATAGGGGTTCTCCTAAACCTAGAAAATCCACTAGAGAGAAAAAAAGGAATTAGGATTCTTTACAATATTTGGCCACCAAGTATTGAGAGGGTTCGATTGTTAATTTGGGATCACTGTAGAAGACCGTAAATCTCAAGTTTGGTTTGCTTCAAGACATCTGCACACGCTTCAAGAGGTATTTCTTGAATTAATTTTCTTCATACTTTGTGTGTGATACGTATTTGTAATTGTTATCCATTATTCATGTAAGCTATAAGATCTTGAGAATGCTTCTGTTGTGTAATATTTTCCAATAGGAGGTTGAAGGAGACCCAAACCACAGTCCAATTACCCTAATGGAAGTGGATAAGAAAAAGATCTATCAACCATGGGAATTATTCGTAATTATCCAGCTCTTTGGGAAAAGACTCCCCCGCACCTACCTGAGACAAAATTGATAGACACTTAGAAGCCTGTAGAGCCCCTCACACTCATTGACCTAGGGAAGGACTTTTACATAGCAAAATTTAGCTAGATGGAAAACCTGCAAAAAGCCTCCATGAAGGTCCTTGGTTCATAGCGGGCCACTTCCTTTCTGTCAAAAAATAGCACCAAACTTCATCCTCGACAACACAACCTTGGCCCACACTGCCATTTGGGCCTGACTCCCCCAACTCCCCACTAAATTTTATGACAAACAAATCCTCGAGAAAGTAGGAAAAATATTAAGGGCACTGTTGATAATCGATACGTATATCTCTGCTACCTTGAGGGGATGATATGTTCAGATTATTCAGGTACCCTTTAAAGGTCATATGCTAATATAGGTGACCATAGGATCCCACAGACAAAAAATCATTTACGAAGGGGAAGGCATCCTTTTCACGAGCTACGAACGTTTGGAATATATTCGGTCTCATTGCAAACTGTCCACACCATCAGAAACGGGGCATAACACAGAGGGGTCGCCACCTAGTGAGTCGATAAGGCAAGGAGATGGCTGGCAAACAGTATCCTTCCCCAAAAGGAAAAAAGGCCAACCCGCCGAATCCTACCACTCAGATCTAATGAATTTCATCATATGGAACACGAGAGAAGCTAATAGTGCCAGCTTCAAGAGACACTGTGACCTTATGATCAAGACCCACAAACCATCAATGCTGGTTCTATTGGAAACTAAGATGCTGAGCACAAGAGCTTGACGGAGGAGCTCCACTTTGACTTGCAAATTTAGTCGGTTGCTGATGGAGCCTCCAGATGGATAGTTATCATGTGGAAGGATAATGAGCTTAAGTTGGATAATTTCTCCATCACCCCCCAAGGAATTCATGTTCTAGTTAAGGTTTTCTTTTTTCAGCAATTTAAGCCAGCCCTGACTTCTCAATTCGGTGCCAACTCTGGGAGGACCTTATTCAAATAAATGAAAGATTAAACAGGGAATGGGTTATAGAAGGGGATTTCAATAAAATTTTGCATGCCTTTGAAAATATTGGGGGGAAATCCATGAATCACCATGGATCTAGTCTGTTATGGAATTCTCAATAGTTGTAGGATGATAGATCTTGGATTCAAAGGCAGCAAGTTCACTTGAACCAATAGGAAATAAAGAAATAAAAGACAGCTCATTCTTAAAAGGTTGGATAGATGTGTAGTTAACGACTCTTAGATAAAGTCCTACCCCAAAGCTATTGTTACCCATCTCCTTATAACCAAATCGGACCATTCCCCTCCACTAGTCAGCCTTAGGAAAAAAGAGAACAACAGATACCTCAGACCCTTCAGAATGGAACTCATGTGGTGTGGGCACCCTTCCTTCCCTGACATTGTCAGTAAAGCTTTCACCCTGGCTCCCACCCTCTTCCATGCCATTCCTAATCTCTAAAGGGAAGCCACCATCTCGAACAAAACCACCTTCAACAATATCTATCATAAAATTAAAAAGACCACTACCAGACTGAAAGACATCCAAAGGTCTCCTCACCACCCCCACTCCAGCTCCCTCCAGAATCTGGAGGTTGACTTAATGAAAGAGTTAGACAATCTGCTAAGCTTTGAAAAGGACCTCTAGAGAACTAAATCTAGGATCTAGTGGCTCAATGAGGGGGATGCTAACACCAAATTTTTCCATACTTCAACCCCTCAACAGAAGGAGGATAAACAAGATTAAGTTTCTAAGAGATGAATATAGTGCTACCTATGAGGACCATAACAACATTTACAAATACATTATGAATTTCTTCACCTCCCTCTACATCAGTAACCATATCGCTGCCCCTAGAACCAAACCTACTACTGCCACCCCTTCCAACTCTATTGCCCATGTGAGGGAAATCCTGGACTCCCTCCTTGGAGACTTTGAGGTGGTAGTGGCTTTAAATCTTTCAAGCTCCTTAAAGCTCTGGGTCCTAATGGCATACATCCTCTATTCCACCAGAAATACTGGGACATTGTGGGAGAGGAAATCAACTCCTTCTCCAAAGAAGCTTTACTAAGCATAAAATGCCTCAAGAGGCCAATAAAACTGTAACACTCGATAAAATTACCAAAATACCCTTAGAGAAGAGATGTGCGCGTAACGCGTCTTTCCATGCTCCGATGATAAACTCAAGGCTGGATATGCAATCAACATGAAAAATTGAGTGAAAAAATAGTTTTGGTTGATTTTTAGAGCAATCAGATCAAAAAATAATTTTTCGATGCGAAAACGCAAACTAGTGAGAGTGCGCGACGCGCACCTGCCGTGGACCAACACTTAAGTTTGTTCCAAAAATTTTCTATGGGATTGGAAAACTCGTTTGGAAAATTTTCAGCGAAAATCCCCAAATGCACAGGGTCCTCGTCACGGACCCCATGTCCCGAGACAGATTTTTTTTTTCAATTTTTCATGAGGGGCACCTCCAGACCTTTCCCAACCCTTCCTAAACTCAAAACACGATCAAAATAGGTCATTTTGAGTATAAAAAGTGTTTTCATACCCATTGAAAGAGGCTAAGACTATGGAGAAGAGAAGAGGAGCGTAAGTTGAGGAGTTCGAGGAGATTTCTTGAAGGTTGATTGTTGAAAGCTTCACACCAGGTATTTAAGGCTAAATGAGAGCATGAGATTGTTCTTTTATGTGCCCCATAGATGGTAATAGAAGAGTTGAAAGTCCATGAGTCCCCATACATATTTCTTGAAGTATTAACTTGATGAATTTCTTGAAAATTATATTAATTACATGTATTTTTATATGTTGATGATCATCATAAACTTATTTTCTTAAATTGAATACTTTTTTTAAGATATTGTATAAACCTTATATGTTAACTTTTGAAAGCATGCATGAATGAACTTAGAGATTGAGTCTAGAGCATTGACTTGAGAATGTGGATTGTGATTGTGATTGTGATGTAAGCATGATGATTGATTGATAGAACTTGATGGTCCATGAGTATTCGTAAATAAACTCTAATGATTTGTCTACTCGATTGGTCCCTAATTATTGATCTAAGCCTTGAGCTATTGATTAAGAGTTGAATTGACGAGATGATGGGAGTCTCTATGAGATTGGTTGAATGATGAGTGCCTCCACGAGGTTGATTGAGATGAGCGAGTCTTGGGAGGAGTATAAAGCACCGAAATTGGGTAAGAGTAAAATTAACTCGCACTCATTAATTACGTTGCCAAGCGTAGGTGAGGATTAAAACCATTATATTACATTGAGGTTCCCTCTTGATACAGTCCCCAAAACAATATAAGACTTATTGATAGCTGGATCCCTAGTGGATTCGATTCGTTCTCTACCTGGCAAGTATAGAACGAACGTGGCAACATCGGCGGGATGTCGTACAATCACTGGCTCATAAGTGATTGCTGTCGGATAAGAGAAACTCCTAGAAAGTTTCCACATTGAGTACTCTGAGTGAAGATGAGATGAGTTGAGTTGAGTTCCTTTGAGATGAGTTTAATGTGATTGATGAGGTTGATGGGTCACTGGTCTATTCTTTATTCTTGCTTTAGATAGACATTTTACATTCTGATTTGGTTATTATTCTGAGTTGATGTTATTTCCATATTATTCTACCTGTTTCTGTTACATTCAACTATTTTACATCTCGTACATTCCACGTACTGATGCCACTCGGCGATGCATCATTTCATGATGCAGATACAAGTTTTAGAGATCATTAACAGATGCATTGTTGAAGATCTATCACAATCAACAGAGTTGGTGAGTCATCTTTACTTCAGAGGACCATTATTTACTTTCATCTAGCTATTAAAGTCGGACTCTTAGAGTAGCTTTACTATTTCTTGAGTTGAGGTAGTCATGGGTCTGTCATTGACACCACTTGACAGTGATAGAGGTTTCATAGACTAGAGTCGAATGTTGATGTTGAGACTTTTTGAGCTAGTATCTTTCTAACTAGCGCTCTTTATTTATTATGCTATTTGAGATTAGATGTGCCCATTAAACTCTTTAGTTTTTCGCTGATTTGTAGAGTCATTGAATGAATGGATGTGATGAGGCCAAGTGGTTCACTTGGAGACCAGCAATAGTCTCTGATTGCCGGCCACATATAGGGTACCCTCTCGGGGCATGACAAAAAACCTTCCTCGGCCTCATCCCAAAATGCCCAAATGCCACAATGATAAAGAATTTCAGACCTATTGGACTGTGCAATATTACTTACAAGTTGGTTACTAAAATCATTGTCAATCGCATCAAAGTCTTCCTCCCAAGTCTGATAAGCCAGACCCAAAGCAACTTCATCCCTTAGAGAAGGGCCTCAGATAATGCCATCATAGTCCAGGAATATATCTCCCACTTCAAGAAAATGAAGGACAAACAAGTCAACATGATTCTAAAGGTAGATCTGGAAAAGGCTTTTGATAGGCTTGAGTGGTCTTTCATTAAAGATACCTTTAAATTCTTCCATTTCCCTCCTAAAATCACTAAGCTCATCATATCTTGTGTCTATGGTAGCCAAATGTCCATCTTATCAATGGTGTTATGGTCAAAACCTTCTACTCTTCAAGAGGCATCAAATAAGGGGATAACTGAACCAAATAAAATCAAAATCGATAACAACCCAATCGATAAATATATAATATAATTGATTTGGTTTGATTTTTAAAATTTTAAAATTGATTAAGTTAATTTGATTTTCATTTTGATCAATAAGGCAATAAGCGACTCAAATTGATGTAACTATTTTTTTGTCATTTTAAGTGTTTGCTCTTTTTGAAATTTTTTGTTCCTTCCAAGACAAGAATATATAATCCTTATAACGTGTCAAAAAGAAAGAAAAAGATCATTTTTAGTTATATCCAAAAAATCAAAATCAGTGCGCATTTGACGAGAGGGAGATTCTGAGAATAACTTCCAACCCCCAATTAGATTTGTTTTCACGGTGGTGACGCAAAACATCTTGTGGCCGGATCGACATTATCACAAAAAGTTTCCGGTGACATCACGGTGCTGATTCAATGGCGAACCAGGAAAAGCCCCTTAGAAAAATGGCGGAAGCCTTCAAAGACCTAGCCAACAATTTAAATTCTCAAACCCTAGATGAGGCTGTTCAGATGGAAGTAGCCCCTTTCTCTCACGCTTGCACTTTGGTTTCTCCTCTATTCCGCTGCCTGGGTATCGCCTTCAAGTTTGCGGAGCTCGATTACGTTGCTAAGGTTATCATCACCCCTTCCCAGCGATTGTCAATGCTATAATTTACAATCCATTTCGCTCTACGACTGCGGATTTTTTTAAATTCTAATGAATTAATTTGAGCTATGAACAGATTGACTCTGCAATACTTCTACAGAAGCTGGTAACCATGATGTTTGTCATTTTCCACTTTTCGAAGATTAAAGTGGAAAACTATTGATTGAACATTTTGTGTTATCTTTCATTGTTCATTTTTTATTTTTTGGTATTAAGTTATCTGCAAGTTCAATGAGAAATTGATCAAATTGATTATTTAAAGTGTAGAGGGACAGATATTGTGGGGAGGAGTAAAGAATTGTCGTGATCATATAAAATTTATTGATTTGATCACTTGCCTCATATGCCTTGTGTGGGAAATCTAGGCTATATTTGTGGGTATGCATACAGTGGTATATTGTTTCTCTTATATACAATGCTTTTCCAACTGTAGTAGGTTTTCCTTTGGTCATGCATGCTCTTGGTAGCATTTATTGCATATGACTTTGTTTTTAGGATTTTAGAATTATGCAAATTTACAAAAAAAAATTATGGTTGATTGAGTGACTAGACAATTGTTAATGGTGACCTTAGGTGGATGATCTAGCAGAAGCATCAAAGTCTATTTCAACGTTGCACAAGATGATGGATCAAGATATTCAAGCAAATTGTGTGAGAACGGCAGGTAGTCATTCAAGGAACTTGTTAAGAGTTAAGCGTGGGCTGGATATGGTGAAGGTTTTGTTCGAGCAGATTCTAGCCGCAGAGTATGCTTGTTATCTGTTCCCTCTATTATTAACATTTCTGTTTTACTGTTTGTATATGTAGACTTTGAAATCATTTAGATGCACGACTTTATCTCTACCAGAATTTAAAAGCAAAAACATAAAAAACTCCATGGGGCATGAGGCAAAGACTGAGAAGTGAACTATACATTTCTGTGAAGTTTGAAGTGAAGTGTACAAGTTATAGTAAATTTAAAATGATAAACATATGAATTAGAGTTATACTAATCAAATTACGATTAAGACAACTAACTTTTGCATCCAATTTACAATAATGCTATTATAGATCAAACTCCTCGAAAGAGAGATCACATAATCCACCGCTCCTCCTTAGGATCAAGTTGCACGTTATTGTTTGAAGAGTACATTTGTGTGAAGTTCAATAATCCTTCTTGCGTTGCTTCAAGTTATTGGTTTTACTAACACTGATTCTTGCGCTCGTGTAATGGATTTGATCATTCAGTAGCAAGTTCCTCAACTTCAGTCTTTCTATCCTTTAGTCCACATTACTGCTTGATGTTGTAAGCTTTATTCTCTACTTCAGGCGTGCAGTCTCATGGAAGTCTAAGTTAACCAGCATTGCATCAAAGAGTACCACTAGCATGATACCTCTGGTCTCTGATTAGTTGTAATAGAGTGAAGAAAAAGTTATAACTTTTAATGTTTTTCTTTATCTTGTTGATAAGGAGCTATAACTTTTGATGTTTATGTCATGAAAAGAAAGAAGGACCCAAAAATGAGTAGATTGGAAATAACATTTCATTGGGAGTCACTCCAGAACTCCAATGTTAACTAATCCAAAAAGGAATTAACATTTTTGGTCGTTTCATTTATTTCCAAGTAGTATAGACCTATAAACACAAGCTTTTGAAATAAGGAGTACAAAAAAGTAAGAGAACAAGAGATTGTCGTGTCATATATAAGAATTGTTTCTTTTTCTCCGTAGCCTAAAGAACAACAAAAAAAGGAAAATAAAATTTTAGTAGCTAAAGAAAAAGACATGCCATAAAAACTGTGGTTTTCCAACATCACTACCATATTCCTTGACAGAGTTGTTGGGTAAAGAGGGGGGAGTGAAGGGTTTGACAAGCTTCTCACTGGCAAGCTGTCGGAGTTGACCCAAAGGTAATCTTAGAATCCCACATTAGAAAGGTAAGCAGAAGGTCCTGAACCACGAGGGTAAGAATTGAAACCAACATGTGCAATTGCCTTTTTGAGCTTAGCAATGAGCGTATGTGTTACCCGGCTGTTACAGCATGGCTTCATGGACTTTGGCTTTCTTTTCTGTAACTTCAAAAAAGTAAGCTTTGAACATTGGATGATGATTTGGCAGGAGTGAATCAGAAGATATTTTGTCCTATGGTGTCCATACAAGGAAACATTATATGTTTGGCCCCTAAGATATTGATTTAAAAAGAAAAGTTTGGATATTACAAAGTACAAAACTATATTGTCTTGTTTATGTACAGATGATTGGTACCTCTATCATATATTGAGGGTGAAAATTGGAAAGTCGTCACATCTGGTTATGTGTTCCACAAGAGTTCTAGGCATTCTACAACTCATGATCATGTACATTTCCTTATTGACCTTTTTAGGTATCCAAGACCAAAATATGATTAAGATTCCGTGTCCTATGATGTACAAAATATCTTAATTCTCCAATTAATGCTTGTGCTTAAAGTATGATGTATCTCATTACTTGAAATACTTTGGTCATGTAATGTTGTGTTCAACAGACATAATGGGCAAAGTCATTTTAGTTATTAATAGGTTTTGATTGGATTGTGGAAGCTGTAAGGTGTATTACATTTGACAGCTTGTATGAATTAGGGTGCCAGAGGGCTATGGGTCAGGTGCTTCTGTGTACCTGAAAAATTGGTTGTTTGACCAGTTTGCTAGCTTGGTGATGTGATGGTTCTGGAAGCATGTAGGCCTTTGAAGATCACAGCAGAAATAGTACACCAGAGGAACTTATTAATACCTAGTTTTCCTGCCAAAGAAGCTGTAATAGGTCCTTTTCTTCTTTGAAGAGGGGAATGAGTGGAGTAGGAGTGAAATTCATGCTAGCACTTTGAAACATGACTGCTCCCCAAAATAAGCCCATCAGCAGATTTTATGATCTATGAAGGACGGTGCCAGAGCAGTTCATGCGTCTGTCTTTGTGTGAGAAATGTCAGTTTTTTGCTTAAGATGATTGATCTTCACATGCATTTACCATGTACGCTATCATTCATTGATGTTAGAATTTATCAGATGCTAAATTTTAAATTTTATTTCGCTCGTTAGCTTTAAGGTGCGTGAAAGTCGCAAAATATCATTGAGTTCTATTATAATCTGCAAGTTAGTTATTGTTTGACACAGTGATGATATTCACATGAAACTGCCCTTCTGGTGGCTGAATTGGCAATAAATGGATGAATCTCAAACTCTTATCTTGCCTGTCCATTCTTTTTAAGTGCACATAAGTAGAAAAATCTCGTGAGGTGTTATTGTAGTACTATGAGATTTGTAGAATTTTTATGTTATCAGTTTCTTTTTGTTTTATAAGTGTATTTTATAGTTACTACTTTTATCAGACCTCTTCTTGTGAGTATCTTTGTTTTGTAGCTTTGATATCTATATTTGATGTTCAAATTTGGTGGCTGTCTTTTGCAGGGGAAATTCCTTGAGGGATCCAGCATCAAAAGCATATACACAAGTGTTTGCTCCATACCATGGATGGGCCATCAGGAAAGCTGTGTCTGCAGGAATGTATGCCCTTCCCACCCGGCAACAGCTGATGATCAAGCTTAATGAAGATGGTGAGTGTGCAGTTTAGCTTATTTCCTATACCTCCGACTCAACTAACAACTCACCTACTCTTAAATATAACTTTTTAAGTTAATGTATCGTTCTGATCAATTTTTTTTTTTAATTCTGAAGTGAACTTGGTTTGGCTTTACCTAATCCATTGAGTAGTTTGTTTAGATTCTTAATGACACAATTTGTTTTGGGCTAAAAATGAATTATGGACTGAAATTCTAGGACATTGTAATCCTGATTGTAGCAGCTTCCTCCTATATACTGGCATGAAGCTCAATATCAGTTTTTTTGGTCTGCCTCTCTTATCACACTTGGGAAGAACTTCATTACACAAGTCTGAATTTTTATATTCTGCTCGTTCTTTTACTTCCTTATTTGGTTTTAGCTTCCTAATTGTTGGGTAAAGGGGGTCAGAGCTGAATTTGCACTTTGTTTTGTCCACGGAATAAATTGTGTTTTATAGTGATTTTACTTGTATGCTTACAAGCTCTTCTTAATAATTGTTCATCTCATTCTGATAGTTGCCTTTTTATTGGCCTGAATCTTTCGACACGCTAATATCCAATGCCTGAGACATTTTCATAGTTCATGACCCATACTTGTCTGAGCTTTGCATCCTATCTAATGCCTGGTCGTCCATGTGCAGAGGTCTGGGATATTAGGTCAGCCGACCTGTTCTAGTGATTGTTTCTCTTCATTTGTGTCTAATGAGTTTGTTGTTTCTGTCTGTTAATTTCAGAGGACTCCGCAAGAACACAGATGCAAAATTATGTCGCCTCATGTGATACTGTCATTACGTACATTGACAAACTCTTCATCTCAAGGAATTTGGGTATTGACTGGTGACCATGAATTGGATGACAGAACGCCCATTCATTTATGTGATTTCACCCCAAATCACTATTTATACTTATATGTATAATCATTTGAAGCAGTAGTCCCGAATATTTGATTGTAACTAACTTGTCTTTTATAGCAGGAAAATGAAAAAATGCCCTAGAACAGAAAGTATCTACCTGCACTTGGGGCGAGGTTGAGCTTATCATTTACAAAAAGAAAAAGAAAATGTGTCAGTTTGACTTAATGTACTGAGTATAGAAAGTGACAAAATTACTTACTAATATTCTTTGGCATGTTAATAAGACCAGGTTGTCAAGTTCATCTCCATCTGAGCATGAGATTATGTTTAACTTAAATGTTGTTTTTTTCCCTACTAAGTTGTTCTGGCAGGTGTTTATTTCATGAGATGGTGATGTTGGATAAATATTCAAACATCCTGGAGTTTGCCAGAAAATAAGCTCGAGTTGATGACTGGAAAAAAAAAGAGTAGTTTCTAAAAAGTAGTTCAAAAAAAAGTGCTGAAACATATTTTAAAAATGGAAAAGGGCCTAAAATGCTTCTGAATTATTGAAAATGGTACAAAAATATTTTTCATCCACGTATTGGGCTTAAAATGACTCTATCATCTACTGTTGGGTCCAAAAATACCCTTCATTAACTTTTTGGCTCACTTATATTCTTGAATTTTTTTTAAAAAAAAATATTTATTATATTATGGAATAAAGTATATTTCCACCCTTATTAGAATTTTTACCATAATTTATTCAAATTGAAATAATGTATCTCTTTAAGGATAAAAGTGATTCTTTTAACAAAGTGATTTGTTAAAATAATTAACTGATTTAGCTTTAAGAAAGATTTTTTTTAAAGAAATATATAAAGTTAATGAAAAAGTAAAATTTTAATTTATTCAAAGAGTAAGTTTTTATTTTTTTCTAATGTTATATTAAAAATAATGAAAAATTATTCAAATTTAATTAAATGATTTTTTTTTAAAAAAAAAACTAATCGATTTTAATAAATCGCTTTGTTCCTTGAAAAATTAATTTTTTCGTTACATAAAATACAAATATGTGCAGATTTTTTAAAAAATATCAAAAGAAGTATTGTTGTAACTTTAGATTTTTTAAGAGAGTTTTTTTTAAAGATTTTTTTCCTATAATTTGTCAAATACAAAAAAATATACTTTCTTTATGGCTCTAATTTTTTTTAAAAAAAATACAGTAAAACTACTAGTTTTCTTAATCACATTTTTCACTTATTTTGTCCAAATCAAAATATATCTTTCTTTATAACTCCAAAATAAACTTTACAAAATAAAAAAATTATAACATTTTTTTTTGTAAAAAAGGAATCGAGGACGATGGTTTACTTTATTCCATAAGAAAATAAAACATAATAAATATTTTTTTTTAAAAAAAAAGAGAGGGTAGTCAGTTTCAAGCGTATAGGTGAGCAAAAAAAGTGAACGAGAGGCATTTTTGGATCCAAAGATAGATGACAGGGACATTTTAGGCCAAATAGGTGGACGGAGGACATTTTTGTACCATTTCCAATAGTTCAAGGACATTTTAGGCCTTTCTCCTTTTTAAAAATAAATAGTTGCGTGTTTGGATAAATATGTTTTGAAAAACTATTTATTTTTTTTGGTACATAAGTGTTGTTAAGCACTTTTTTTGGTCAGCATGTCTGAAATAATCTTGAACTGTTAGTATTATAAAATGCTAATTATTAGTCTAAATATGTATTTCCAAATTAAATTAAATTAGAATTTATGAAATAATCTTGAGCTTTTTGTATTATTACCCCCCCCAAAAAACCCTCCTTCTTGGATATTACTAATTTTATGAAAGAAGAAGCCTCACACACTATACATCTTGTATTATTTAGTTTATATTTTGTGCTTAGTAGGTGGTGTACGCTAATGCAGTGATACTTGTACCTTTCTAAGGAAAGGTAACAATTTTCCATCTCTACCAAACAACCAAAAGCCCTGGGGTTTAAAACTTGAAAAACCCTGATGCCTCCACAAACCCCAACTTCAAGGAGAAATCTAAATTGATCGACACAGAGAAGAATCTACCGGAATTACTCAATGGATGATGGAGAAGGAGGATTAAGCTTTGATTTTGAAGGTGGTCTAGACACAGGGCCAACACACCCAACTGCATCTGTACCAGTAATACAATCCGCAGATCACAACACCGCCGGTCCCGCCCCAAATGCTTCTGTGGCTGTAGCTCCTACTGGCGGCGGCGTGGGGCAAGGAGGAGATGGTTCGTTTGTTGGGAATCGTAGAAGTTTCAGGCAGACTGTTTGTAGACATTGGCTGCGGTCGTTGTGTATGAAGGGTGATGCTTGTGGTTTCTTACACCAGTATGATAAGTCCCGTATGCCCGTTTGTAGGTTCTTTCGCCTCTATGGAGAGTGTCGTGAGCAAGATTGTGTTTATAAGCACACCAATGAGGATATCAAAGAGTGTAACATGTGAGATTATATCTGATTTTTTGTTTTTCTTCTTTGCAATGTTTTGTGTGTGGGATTGGGGGAGGGGGAGGTAAGGCTTATTGCTTTTCTAGTAGGGAAACCAGAGACATGTTTAGGTGGGAGTCAAACTCTTACCTAGATACTTTAATGAGATAATTTGTGACGTGTGTCTGGTCTCAGTAGATTTGATGCATGTTGAGTTGATTGGTGTGCAATGAATTGGATGTACTATCAGTTTGATTTATCTTGACATGTATTTTACCTGTACCAATTCGTTTGAACTTTTAGTTGTACGCTGCATAAGTTTGTTACTCACTGAAAATTGAACAGAAGAAAAGTGCAAGAACATTGTAAAATTGGATGTTAGGTGTTTTTCTTTTGCAATCGTCTCCTGATATATAGTTATGCTCATTTGCTTTTGTTGGGTCTTGTTCACTCTATGACTGTATCATCATTAATTACAGTGTAGGGCTTTTGATCTTAATGATAGTGACTGTTTAGATTTGCATGATACTTGGTTGGAGGCTTGCCCATACACCGTCGTTTAAAAAAGATAATGAGTGTTGATTTGCTTTCTCTAAAGTAAAGTGATTGAAAAGAGAGAAAAATGACCATACATGTTTTTTTCTTTTTCTTGTAGCACATTATCACCTGCTTTTTGATGTGATTTCTATAATGACAGGTATAAATTAGGATTTTGTCCAAATGGTCCTGATTGCCGATATAGACATGCAAAGCTACCTGGACCTCCACCTCCAGTGGAAGAAGTTCTTCAGAGAATTCAGAATTTGACATCCTATGGTTACTCAAACAGGTTTTTTCAAAATCGGAACACCAATAATTCTACTCAGGCAGACAAATCTCAAATTCCGCAAGCACATAATGCTATGAATCAAGCAGTGAAATCTACAGCAGAGCCACCCATTGGCCAACCGCACCAGCCGCATCAACAGCAAGTTCAACAGCCTCAACATCAGGGTGCCCCAACTCAAGCACAAACCCTTCCCAACAGCCAGCAAAATCAGGCTGATAGAGCTGCAATCCCCCTGCCTCAAGGACCATCTAGGTGTGTTCAGAGTTTCAAGGTCTTTAATTAGGTCATGTAGTTCAGTCAGTCTACTTAAATAGGTGAATAATTTGGAGTCTTCCATGTCAGCTGTAAATTGTTTATCCAGAGCCTTGTTAGAATCATAAATGGTTCCACATATTCTGTATTGGTGTTTGTCAATACGTTTGTTCTATTCTTCATTCTGCTGCATGCCCGAGGAACTGATACAAACTATTGTGAACTCATTATATGAGAGTTCTGCTATAAATGATGTTTATTGTTGGCTGGTAATTTACATCCCTGATGCACCCTATTACGTTGGTGAAATTTTAGAAACCACCCTCCCTCAAAAGAACAACAGGAGAAACGGACTACAGGTTATGTGTTCTTGTACATATTTCCTTTTCTGCTAAAGTTGGTCCATTGGTTTGTGTATCTACAGGAATTTTAGGACCTAATTGTGATAGCAAGAGTTTCTTTTTCTTCTTTCTATTGCTTGTTAAGCCAATTTATGGTCACAGTACCATTGGCGTTGATTCTTCTTCGCAAACATTTCATCCCCGCTGTCTAGTCTCATAGTCCGAAGCTAATTCAAAGTCATTATTTAGCTGCTGTACCTTTATCAGAGTGATCCAAGAGATCGCTCTGAACAAAAAAATCTTATCAAAAGCTTTGGTATAGAGTAAAGGACATTGGATCATTCTTCTGGGTGGGTCATGTGATGCACCTATTATACTTCCCTCCGAACTTGTGATGAGACTTAGAGAAGAAGTATATACTTTTGTTTTAACTTTAAGAGCATGTGCACTGAAATATTTGTCTCTTTTAGTTATTACTAGTATTAATTAGTGAAAACTGGCTACAGGGTCCGTTAGACACTCTTGAGAGTTGAGACCATCTTTAGACCCAGTGAACTCCTAGATCTGTCACTACAATGATATACTCGTACATAATAATTTGTCAAGGATGTGTTGCACAATATTTTAAAGATTCACTTGTCCTTTGACAGATTATCAACAATTGCTGTGTTATTCAATTTTAGAAACATGGAAGTTCAGTCTTAATCAGGAAGTAAAAGGAGCAGTTTATCTGGTTACATATGTTGAATGCCTCAATATCTTTACAGGTTTCTGTGTTTCTCACCCCCCACCAAAAAGAAAAGAACGAAAAATTAAATGAAGTGAGAAATAATATTTGAAAAGCTTATAGAAAAGAGTCATTACTAACATGGTATCTCCTACTTCTTTCGGTGGCATAAATTATAAAATCATTGTTAGTATTGTTATTCCTGGATACTCCGGCATCTTTGTGATACGCAGGATAAAATTCCTCTCGTCTTTTTGTAACTTTTATGTTTCCAATGTGCCAATGTCTTTTCTGTGTCATATTTTGTTTTCTGAGCAAATGAGAACACATGAAATTGCTGTGAAATTTTTTAAATTTTGCCCCCAGGGCTTAGTTCAAGTGGCAAAGGTTGAGGAACTTGTGACTTAGGTCATAGGTTTGGGCCCTTCACCATGTGAACTTAACATGGTATTTACCTTACCTTACCCAAGAATTGTGTTCATATAGTATCACCTTCCTTCTTGACATTTATATGTGAAGAAGGAACAGTTACAATCCATATCTCTATCTTTCTCTTTCTGCTTATCTGATGTCCTTGCATGGTATTAGGTACTTTATAGTTAAAAGCTGCAACCGTGAGAATCTTGAATTGTCAGTACAACAAGGAGTTTGGGCAACTCAACGAAGCAATGAAGCTAAACTAAATGAAGCTTTCGACTCTGTGGAAAATGTCATTCTAATTTTTTCAATCAATCGGACTAGGCATTTTCAGGTAGTCTGTTTTCACCTATCCCATGAAAAGCTTAGGTTGAAAGTCTTGCGGATGATTTAACAATGCATAGTTTGATTTTAACTTGTGTTGTGATGAAAGCAATGCATCATATTCATTAGAAATGAATGGAATGTGTCATTAATTTAGGATTAGCTTATAGATTCAACATGTATACTGTTTGTCAGGGTCTTGCAAAAATGACATCTAGAATTGGTGGTGCTGCTAAAGGAGGAAATTGGAAGCATGAACATGGAACTGCACATTATGGACGGAATTTTTCAGTGAAATGGTTAAAGGTATTTTTGATTTTATAAAATAGAGGTCCTTTTGATTTCTTTACCTGCCCCGCCTGTTTTAGTATTTCTTTCTTTCTAGTCTTACCTTTGCTCAGGAGCCTAGCATGGTTGTCAGCGAAATATTTTCCTTGTAACTTTTTAGATTCTGGTCCATGTAGAGGTGTGGTGGCAAGAAAAGATATTTGGCCTCTCTTTTCTGATTTATGCAAATGTTAAATCGAAGCTATTTCAAGAATGGATGATATGTATTTCGTGAGGATTAACGAGTCCACTTATATCCTCAATGTTTCTGGTTATCACATAAGCTGTTCACATGACATTTGAGCTCAACAAAACTATTTACCTCATTAGCATTTTTCCCATTGCATGCTTTACAATTACACTGGCTTTTCTATTTATCCTGGAAGTGGGCAAAGTAAATGATGAACAGAATTTTCTTATATAAATAATCAATCAACTTCATTATCAGAAAAATAATCAGTCAACTTAATGAAAAAAACAACCGGTGCATATTGGTCATTTTGCACTATTTTAGGTCTATTATGATAGCCGGTGTTGCTTGCAAACTTTTTCCGCAAGACAAAGGGGGTGAATGTTATTATCAAGAAACCTAAAATGATAGAATGAAATAATCTCTCCTTTGAGATTTACACTTTCAACTTGGGTGCTGGACGACACACCCCATTTTTTGATTTTTTATTTTTTTTATACTTTGTTTCGGTAGAAGCCTACATTTTTTTGACTGTCTCAATAGATGTGTTTTCAGAGTCAATCGTCTATTCCGGTTGCTCGTTTTTTTTAGCCTAGTGTGCTTACTTCTATGTTTTGATTTCTATCAAGGACATTTGTGTTTATTAGTTTCTCTTTTGGTGGCAAATTGACATTAGTAGGAGGTTGTCTGATTTTATGATATTTAGTTTTTCCCGCTTAGTTAAAAGAAGTTTTTGTCTCAAATTTCTGAAATGTTTTCAGCGGACTAATATTTAGCTCTTTCTCTTGCTTTGTCCTCCTCTCTTTTAAATTCATAGGACTTGTTGAGAGTTGCTTATTGTGGTTATAGTTTATTGACTAGATAGGTGACAATTGAACTTGCTACACGAGTCAAAAGTCAGTGCAACCAATAATTTAACTCCAAATTTTCTGTTAGATGATTAGCTGGTTTGGCTGATTGAAGAGAACAAATTGTATTTCAGAATCTCTGCCTTACTTAAATTATTAAGCTTGAACTATTTCATGCATCTTTAGTTAGAATCATAACTTATGCAATTTACAGGTTCTAGATATGGAGGCCATCAATTAGATGAATTGCTATTTTAATCTCTGTCAATACTGTAGGATAATCTGATAAGTACATTGGTACCTTGATCAATGATTTGTTTTACTTACTGCGGTTGTTGGTGGAGGTCATGCCTCTTACCTTGTTGCAATTTAAACTGATGAACTCTGCATTTAAGTATCATAGGAGAGAAATCCTTTTTCTTTTTGTTGCCTTCTTTGTTTCACTTGAGGACTTTTAATTATTTTTCCAACTAACACTTCCCTAATATTAATCAGTGGCACAGGCTTTTTACTTCTCTTCTTTTTTCTTCCCCTTTTTCTAAGATTCATCACGAAAGTGCTTGCATACATGAACACGGGGATGGAATGACGGATCCACCATTACGGTATTGGGTTCATCTAAACTCATAGTATCTAAATCTTGGATCTGCTTCTGCATGAACTGAATCTATGGCTTAAAGTTCGCTGATTAGTTGATTTTCTCCCCCCTTTTCCCTCCTCACACCCAGAGCCTACACCCTACACGTGGCCGGCATTCAGAAACCATTTTTGGTTCCAAGCGAACCACTTGGCTTGGCTAACTTGCACAACGGAAGACTCAAACAATAAGGGCAAACCAATGGAATTAAAAGATCATATATCGCTTAAGTCTTAATAGGGAATCAAAATAACTCAGAGCTGTCCAACATGAAATTGAGGAAGTAATGAAGTACTGTCTGCCTAGTTTGTGAAGCCTCTAAAAGTCTGACTCCAAATAAGTTACAAGACAGGCCCACGGCTACCCAAACTGAATAATAATGCTGAAAAGAAAGACATATTCCCCTCTGGTCGCAAGGAGGGCTCACCACAATTGAGCAGGAAAGCTAGATCTTCAGCGGTGTGCCTGTTGAGGATCTCTATCATCCATGTCTGCATCATAAAAGGATGCAAGTGAAAACGACATCAGTACGTGGAATGTTCGAGCATGTAAAATAGCCAAAAGGAACTTAGAATGGAATACTCAACTTTAGAACTAAACTTTGAGACAACTGAATTAATGAAAGCATGCTATGCAAGTAAAAAAATATGCTTTAAACACGTTTTAAAAGGGAAACTCAATATATAAAAGTAATTATAATACTTAAAGTTTCGGGAGTTTCTTTAACCGACAATCACCGCTATGAGCTTCGTGATGATACGTCTTACCCACGTTGCCAGAGCCACCCAATGCCTTGCTAAGGTAAGATATGAACTTAACTTATGGATTTATCTTATGGTCCTTCTCAGAGGCAACTGAGGAGTCGTGCAAGTTTGGTACGATTCTAACCTATCTTGACTGTATTTTATGAGGTCGATTTGTTATTAATCTTATCATATTGGTGCTCAATACTACTTCCAAACATATCATTTATGTGCTCATAATTTAAGAGTGAAATTACTCCATTAACTCACCTAGTCACTTTGAAACTCCGTTCAACTTTAACTTCCTCAACTTGTCGTGTCTTTTTAAAGGCCATAATCTCAATTCAGTGAAATGCACAAAACATGATTATACATCTCAACTCACTTTTTTTTATGACAAGGGAACCTGCCGCCACTACCCTTTGGATGTGCATAGGGTAAACTCCTGCTCCGATGCAATAGCTCGCAAACCACACAAGAGAGATGACCCGTACTAGGTAAGCCCGGTGCGACAAGCTCGATCCAGAAGGCAAACCCCGGGCTTTCGTTGGCAAGGGGTTTTGAACTTGAGACATCTAACATGGAATTCCCAAGCCCAAACTACTAGGCCACCTCGATTCCTCAACTCACTTTTCAATATAGCTCTTTAAAGTCTACAACATGTGTACAAATCAGGATGCATAGACTTCTTACATAACTCAGACTTGGGACTTGATAATTTCATGAGTTCTTTAGGGTTGTAAATATGATCAAAGTTTCTTAGCTTCACAACTCAACTCAGTAATTGACAGTAAAATTCACAATTTACTTCAAGGAAAATAACTTTGGCATACAATTTGAGAGAATTTACCCAAAACAAAGGAAGGGAATTTACACTCAACTCGCAGTTCAATTGGGTGGAAAACAAGAATTAGTAGATATTAGAATGGACTTAATTTAGCTTTTGGGGAGCCTTATATACCTGGGCACGAAGTTCTCGGGAGAATTTGCAGCAAGATGCTCAATCCCTAGCTTTTCTCCTCTCCTCTAATCACCATTTCTAATTTTTTCTAAGTGATTTTGAAAGAAATTGACATTAGGCACTAATATAGGGCGGGAATTTTGTCCCAAAACGATGGGGTTTTAGTCTAAGAAGGTTGAAAAAAGACTGGAATGTCCCTGCTTAAAAACTGAAAATTGGGCACAGTGATGGAACTATGGTTCCATCCCAGTTAATTTTTCCCAATAATTTTTGACGGGAAAAATTTGAACTAACATTGGCGCGTACTCTTCTGGATAAGAAAGTTTTGCGCACAAAAATAGATACCTAGGGTCGCTTCGCGGACCTCGTCCATCCCGCTTCATTTTTGAAAAATTTCTCAGTTCTTGGTTCGGTCTTAACTAGGAAAACTTAGGATGTTACAATATCTCCCTCTTGGGATTATTTGTCCTCGAATAATAACGATACTACGAGTTTATTCAAGGCACAATTCACTCAAGAACTCAATCATGCAAAATTATCCAAACTAAAATAGTATCAATCTCAAAGATAGGAATGCAAAATTACCTTCAAGATCATCATTAGAGGGTGCGAACAAATGCAGGTACTTAGCTTTCATGACTTCCTTAGCTTCCCATGTGGCTTCCTCAACAAATTTATTTCTCCACAAAACTTAAACTGAAGCAATCTCCTTGGTCCTTAATTTGAGAACTTGGCGATCAAGAATTTGGATAGGAATTTCCTTATAAGACATGTTATCTTTAATTCCAACACTCTCTACATGATCAACTAGCAAAGAATCTCCCAGACACTTAAGCATTGAAATGTGGAATATCGAATGGATAACAGTTAACTCTGTGGTAACTTCAACTCATAGCCTACATTATCAATCCTCCTTGTAATTTGATGAAGGTTGATATATTGACGATTGCACTTTCTCTTCTTCCCGAATCTCATAACACCTTTCATGGGCGACACCTTTACGTACACCCAGTCATTTACCTCAAACCCCAAGTCTCCCCTCCTAACATCTATATATGATTTCTGACTGTTTTGGGCGGTTTTCAACCTCCTTATATGACTTTCACCTTCTTCATAGCCTGATGAACCAAGCTAGGTCCTATCAGCGCAACTTTGCCAACTTCAAACCAACCAATCGGTGACCTATATTTCTTCCCATAGCTTCATATGGAGCCATCTGTATGCTAGCATGGAAACTGTTAGTGTAGGCAAACTCAATAAGCGGCAAATAGTCGTCCCAATTACCTTTCAAGTCTATAACACATGTCCTTAACATGTCCTCAAGAGTTTGGATGGTGCGTTTTGCCTATCTGTCCGCCTGAGAGTGAAAAGCTGTGCTAAGATTCACCTTTGTACCAAGCCCTTTCTGGAATGACTTCCAAAATTGTGCGGTGAACTGGCTCCTCTGTCTGAAATGATGGATAGGGGAACTCTATGTAATCTAACAATTTTTCGAATATACAACCTAGCATAGCCTTCTGCAGAATCAATTGTCTTAACTGGCGAGAAGTGAGCTGATTTGGTCATCTTATCCGCAATCACCCATATGGAGTCATGCTGTCTGCGAGATCGCGATAATCCGGTTATGAAATCCATGTTGATCATCTTCGACTTCCACTTTGGAATGTCTATATTTTGAGCTGCACCACTAGGCCTTTGATGTTCTATTTTGACTTGCTGACAATTCGGGCACTTGGTCACAAACTCTGCAATGTCCCTCTTCATACCATTCCACTAATAGACCTCTTGCAAGTCTTGATACATCTTTGTCAAACCCGGATGAATGGAATATTTGGTGTTATGGTTCTTGGCCAAAATCCTGTCCCGAAGGCCTTGATACTTCAACACCCTATCACCCCCTTTTGCAAAAAACTAATATTTTCTGTTTATGAACATCTTCCTTCAATTGGAGAAGAATGTGATTTTGTCCTGCTTTCCTTCACCTCTGCCACTGATGAAGACAACCCCATTTTGAACAACTACACCTCTCTCGTCTGTCTCAACAAGCTGAACTCCCAAACGGGTAAGCTTGTGCATCTTTTTGGCTAACTTTTTCTTCCCCTCCTCAATATGGGCGGTGCTTCCCATGGATAACCTGCTAAGAGCATCAGCAACTACGTTAGCTTTACTTGGATGATAGATGATGCTCATGTCATAGTCTATGAGTAATTCCAGCCATCTCCTCGGCCTCACTGCAACTCTTTCTGACTGAATAGATACTGTAAGCTCTTGTGATCAGTGAATACATCCACATGCTCGCCATAGAGATAGTGCCTCCGAATCTGGAGAGCAAACACTACAACAACCAACTTAAGATCGTAAGTTGGGTAATTCCTTTCATGGGTCTTAAGTTGTCTGGAAGCATATGCTATCACTTTGCCCCTCTACATCAACAGCCAAGCCCAACTCTGGACGCATCACAGTAAACAACCATGTCATCTGTTCCCTCGGGTAGAGATAACATTAGAGCTGTGGTTAGCCTAGTTTTCAACTCCTGAAAACTTTTCTCACAAGCTTCAGACTATTGGAACTTGGTCTTCTTCGGGGTCAACGTGAGATAGATGAGAACCCTTCTATAAACCGCTTATAATATTCTGCCAAACCTAAGAAACTTTTTATCTTTGTTAGGGAGGTGGGTCTTGGCTAGTTCTTAACTCCCTCTATCTTTTGGGAGTCAACTCGAATACCTTCTCCAAATATAATGTGGCCTTGGAATGCCACAAATGCTAAACAGAACTCATATTTTGAAAATTTGGCGTATAACTTTTGGTCCTTAAGGGTTTGGAGGACAATTCTGAGATGGTTGGCATGCTCCTCATTTCTGGAGTAGATCAGAATGCCATCTATGAACACAATGACAACATATCTAGATATTGCTTTAGCACTCTGTTCATAAGGTCCATGAATGCTGTAGAAGTGTTAGTCAATCCAAAAGACATAACTAGGACTTCATAATGACCATAGCGGTTCCTGAAAGCTGTCTTTGGGATGTCGCTTTGTCTAACTTTCAATTGATAGTACCCGGTTCTGAGATCTATCTTAGAGAAACAAGTAGCACCTTGAAGTTGGTCAAATAGATCATCATCTTGGAAAGGATACTTATTCTTTACGATGATCTTGTTTAGCTGATGGTAATCGATGCACATTCTAAGTGAATCATCCCTTTTTCGCACGAGTAACACTGGAGCGCCCCAAGGTGAGACACTCGGCCTAATAAAGCCCTTATCTAGGAGGTCTTTCAACTACTCTTTCAACTCTTCTAGCTCGGTGGGTTCTATACTGCGGAGTCGATATGGGTTGGGTATTTGGAAGGACATCTATCCCAAAGTCTATCTCCTTATCGGGAGGGACTTCAGGTAAATCGTCAGGAAAAACTTTAAGAAACTCATTTACGACTGAAACAAATTGAAGGGATGGTGTCTCAACACCAAAATCTTTAACTCTGACTATATTATAAATACACCTCTTGGAAATTAGCTTTCGGGCCTTACGATAAGAAATGAATAGATCCTCAGGCACGGCTGAACTACCCCTCCACTCTAAGACCGTTTCATTTGGAAATTGAAACTTGACAACTCTGGTTATATAGTCAAGAGAGGCATAACAAGCATTAAGCCAGACCATGCCTAGAATGATGTCAAAGTCTATCATATCTAACTCAACTAGATCAACTAAAGTGTCTTTATGGTAGATTGACATTGGACAATCCCTATAAACTCTTTGGGCTATTATGGACTCACCAACTGGGGTAGACACTGAAGGGCTCAAGAAGACTCTCAAGACTGGTTCCAAACTTCATAGCTATATAAGGAGTTACAAAAGGATAGGGTAGCGCCCTGATCAAGCAATGCATAAACATCATGAGTAAAGACTTTGATCGATGACAACATCTGGTTAGTTCTCTTGATCTTGACGGCTGGCCATGGCATACAAACGATTCATACCCCCGCTGTCCTTGAAACAACACCCTTGTGAGCCCCCTTACCCTATGGAGAAGATGATTGGGCCTTGTTGCCCCTGAAGTCCTGTCTCCCTATTGGGCATTTCTTTAATTACCCATCTGCCCACACCCTGAAGCAGCCATTAGTATCAATAAGATACACACCAGGATGGGACCTACCACACTTGCCACATGATGGGTGGCGGGAGGGCCCTTGAGCTACACTTCCTTGTGACTGCGTACACTATAGTCTGAAATTTTGGGACCTCTGGTCATTTCTGTTCCTTGGTGCTGGCGTACTGGCAGATGATGGTGCTGGCCCAGATGGCCCTGGCTCAAAGGATAGGCGGGTCCCATTCCCAGCCCCTCTCTTGCCTGTCTCATGGCGGGATGTCTTAGCCCTCTTGTTGTGAAGTCCTCCTTGTCCTTCAACTTTTCCTTCTCAACTTGCTGCACATAAGTTATCAACCTAGCTATATCCATGTTTCCAATCAACATAGCTGCCCTGCCCTCCTTGTTCGTCAAAAGGGAGAGTCGAAACACAAACAAGCTCATCCTGCTCCTCAGATCAGCTACCATGTCGGGAGCATAACGGGACAACTGAGTGAACTTAGGGCTGTATTCCTGCACACTCATAGAATCTTATCTCAGATTAAGGAACTCTCTTACCCTTGCTTCCCTCAGCTCTTCTGGAAAGAAGTGGCCCAAGAAGGCATCATCAAACACAACCCAGCTTAAGAGTGGTGCACCTTCTCTCTTATCCCTTCTTCCACTGATCGAACCATAACCTTGCCACACCCTTAAGCTGGTAAGTAGTTAACTCCACACACTTAACATCAGCAACATGCATAACCCGAAACACCTTTTGCAACTCATACACAAAATATTCTGGATCCTCACTTAATGTTGACCCCGTAAACTTTGGCGAGTTCATCCTTAGTAACTCACAAATCCTAGAAGTGTCTGGGGCATCTTCTCTTTTTGCTCCTTGCCGAACTCCCTATGCTGTCACTGCCTGACCCAACATCTGAATGGCATTGCGAAGTTCTGCATTTAAAACTTCAGCCTGAGGTGGCTGCATAACAGGCATAGCTGGATCCGTTGGTCCCTTGGGAACTTGCGGTTCAGCCTGATTCACACTTCGTCTGGCTAGGCGTCCTTCACCCCTGGCTTGTGCTGGACGTCTGACAGCTCTTTTGGGAGGCATGATCTGGAAAACAATGCGCGAACACATGAGTTAGAAAAGATTACACAGAGTTAAACTCCGAAATAGAGTACCAAAAGAAGGTCGACACTTCCTAATGTCATGTAGCCTCCCTATATGTATGTGGCGCGCTTTTCACCAATAATAAGGACTTTACTAGACACGACTTCATAGACATCCTAGGACACTTGAATCTTGTGCTCTAATACCGAGTTTGCCATGTATTGAGCCTACACCCTGGATGTGGTCGGCACTCAAAAACCATTTTTGGTTCCAAGTGCTACTAGCATGGTTAACTTGCTTAGAGGAAAACTCAAACAATAAGGGTAGACCAATGCATACATTAAAAGATCGTATCGCTGAAGTCTTAATAGGGAATCAAAATAACTCAAAAGTTGTCCAACATGAAACTGAAGGAAGTAACTGAAATACTGTCTGCCTATTTTAGAAGCTCTGAGTCCAAACAGGTAGCCGGACAGGCCCACGGCTAACCCCCCCCCTCCCCCCCCCTCTTTTTTTTTTTAAATATTAATTGCTTGTATACATAAACTAACTCTGAGCCTTAAAATGCAGCTCTGTGAACTGTCCTTCCAGAAAACTCGCCACTTGAGGAATCCATACAATGAGAACTTACCCGTGAAGGTATGTTTAAGCCCTTACTCATTGATTATTTCACATATTTCAAACAACTAGTTTTTCTTGGATTTTGTTAGCTCAATAGTTTATGAAGAAGCTGCAAATCCTTATTTTTGTGAGCTTATCTGATCTATCCTTGTGAAGCTTGCAACTTCTTGATCCCTTTGAATGAATCTACTTCATCAAAAAAAAAGTTAGTTTCATTTATGGCTTCTCTGAGCATGCCGTTGGCGTAGATTGATTTATGATGGATATTTACAGATCAAGGCAGGTATTTGAATGTTGTTCTCTGTTATAATTTGCAAAATTCTTCATTCATAGATGCATTGTGGACTTCATTAGTGAAGTTAGCTTCCCACAAGTTGCTTTTGTCAAGTGACATCCTTACTCTTTGCATGTCAGCAAGACTATCCACCTCCACCAGAATTTCTTCGACTTACAAACAGTCTTTTTGACAATGAGGAAGACCTTAGTACCTAGAGGTTTGGGTTTCCGGTGAAAAACAATTTTTATTCTTTTGATCAAAATTGATGCTCCTCAATTCGAAGCCTCATACAGTTTTGAGGGGGAAAAAAGGAAAATAGTAGCCAGTCTTACCATAATGCTTTTAGAATAATTGGAAGATCAATCAGGAAAATAGTAGCCAGTCTTACCATAGTGCTTTTAGTAGAATAATTGAAAGATCAATCTGTGTATTGCCAGTTGAATTATGTGAGTCGGCATGAAGTTGAAAGAGAAAAAGTAAAATAACATGGTTATATAGATAACTGAAAATTATTCTCATTGGATAGATTTTTTAAATTGCAATTGTATTACATTCTGCATAATCATGGAGGCGAGATGCAGTTTAAATTATACTCTAGTGCTATATGAGGAGTCTCTTTTCCCTTGCACTTCCTTTAAGCCCAGGTTTAGTTGGAAAAAAAGCCAATTGCTTTGTTTTTCTCCATGAATTCTTGCACCAAATGGTCCATTGGAATTAAAACGACCTCACAAATTCGTAACTGCCAGTTGGTGCATTTGTGGCAAAAGAGAAATGAGACCCATTCTCACTTACATCGGCTTTGCTCTTTTGCAAGAGGAATCTGGATGAAATTATTAGGATTCTGATGAAATTTTGTGTTTTTATAATACCTCAGCTAGTTTTTTAACAGTTGAACATGGGGCTTTGGAGATGTTATATTCTCAGAAGAGAGGTTTTACATGCTGTTCAATCTGTTTGAAGGTCATTTTCTCGTAATATATCAATCGACCCATCTCTTCTCTATGTGGGCTAAAGCTAGGCCTTCATGACAACCATGCTTTGAACACTTTAGGGATGGCCTGAGGGCATTTCAATTGAAGTAGATTCTTTTCCTTTGCCCTTACCAGTCTTTATAAAGATATGAGGGGGTACTTTTTTTGTCTATGCAGCTCTGTCTTAGGGCTGAGGACACGTAGTGCCTTTTTATATTACCCTTCTCAATGGTACTTTTCTTTTCTTATCGAAAAGAGAAAAAAAGGAATATGTATCTCAAGTAAGATACTTGTACCTTTTACCCGCAACATCTTTTAATGCATGGGTATAGAACACAAAATTTGTTGTTATTAAAACTAATTATTGACTAATTGCCCTTCTGAAGAACATGAACCAACAAATAGCCTTTCTTCGAATATTAGTTCCATTTCTGTTTGCCCTGCTAAGTTTGTTTCACATGATTCTCAGCTTATATGTGAGCATTCTCTTTTTCTGTTGCAATCAAAGTTGCTTATGATTCTAGAGATGAACTTTTACTTCTCAAATTAAAAATCTCCTATCATGTTTTGTTTGGTAATACTTTATTGGGTGCTATCATTACTTTCAGTCACCTTCTACTGCTGTTGTTTCAGATAAGCCGAGATTGTCAAGAATTAGAGATCTCTGTTGGCGAGCAGTTGGCTTCTTTGCTCTATCTAGAACCAGACAGTGAACTTATGGTATTTATTTTTCTCCTGTCAAACCAGCTTTCATTCAATAAATGGTAATTCATTCATTTCTGGAGCTTTCAGGGGTTGTATCCGCCATGTGTTGGAATTGTATAGTGTATTCAATTTCAAATGTCCCTTTCTGATATGATTTTAGTAATGCCAGTTGAAATTGAGCAACTTACATCAACTCAGCTTTCGATTTAGGAAAAGGAAAATACAACTCTGTAGTTTGTCGTGGATTGACATCAATCTTGTATCCTAGATGCTTTATTACTGTTGATCTTGTTATCTGTTGATGAGCTAGTTTTTGTAGGCATGGTGGTATCTGGTGGTAGTGTCTGAATTTGGTTGGGCAGTGTGCTTCTAGTCCCATATCCATGCAAGTTATTTGTGGTGTATTGAATTAGTCCACTTTAGTTGTCATTATTTAGCTTTGTGATAGTTCAATAGGGTTTTTAATAGCCTTTTGAGTTTCTAAGTAAGCTTCTTTGTCTTAAGAATGGGTAATCAGTCCTTTATACATCTGCTGACTTTGTTGTCGTGAGAAGTTTCATATTGTCTCTTGTAGTAATTTTTGACTGGGAGGTCCAATTGGATAGTTTCATAATAATTATTATTCTTGTAGTAATTATTATTCTTATTTTTTAAATGAAAACTGAGGTCTTCCAGAAGAAATTTGTGGTAATTGTCGACGTGGTATATTAATAGATCTTTTTGGGATTGTTCTGATGTTGTAAATTTGATCTTTTATGTCAGAAGCTTTCTTCAGGTCTTACTAAATTCATGGTTAAAGAAAAATAAAAGAACTTTTATGTTTTTGAGTTTGGCTATAAGGAGTTCCTCTGACTGTAAATATTGTTCCTGCAAATGTGGGTTCGCAAAAATAATGTCTAAACTAGAGCTATTAACTATACTTACATTGGTAGATTGTTGTATGACGCGTATTTCTATATTTAAGAATCTTCTCTGGCTTGTAATGTCTATTACAATAGTTGAAATAGATCCTTATGAGGAGGGGCACTCATTTACTTTTTTCTTTTTCATGATAGGTTTCCGTACTTGTTTTTTGAGAAGGAAAAAATGCATATAGTCTAGTGCTTTTTTAGATTGATTTGATAGTGAGTGAATCCAACTGCTTTGTTGCTTGCATTCAAATATGTTGTGTTGAAATTCCAAGATTTGGCTGCAATTGGTCCATTCGGCTTAATTATGTTCTTTGGTAGTTTGTGGAGCATCTATTAGTTGAAATGCTGATTGAGGAAAGCACATGGTGGACACAAACACACACATACTGTGTATATATACATTATATATGTATGTACATTCACTTGACATAGTAGCTATCATTCTAATGGGACGATATATTATTGCATTTCAGGCAATCTCACTTGCTGCAGAATCCAAGCGAGAGGAAGAAAGAGCAAAGGGAGTAAATCCTGACAATGGGAATGAGAACCCAGATATTGTACCTTTTGAAGACAATGAAGAAGAGGAAGAAGAAGAAAGTGAAGAGGAGGAGGAGGATGAGGGGTTTGGTCAAGCTTTTGGACCAGCTGCTTTGGGCAGAGGAAGGGGTAGGGGAATTGTATGGCCTCCTATGGTTCCTTTTGGACGTGGAGCCAGGCCTTTCCCTGGGATGCGGGGTTTCCCTCCAGGCATGATGAGTGATGGATTTTCTTATGGATCAATGACACCCGATGGTTTTCCTATGCCCGATCCATTTGGAATGGGCGGCCGACCTTTTGGACCATTTGGTGGTCCTCGATTCCCTGGTGATATGATGTTTCACAGCCGTCCTCCAGCTGCTGGTGGATTTGGGATGATGATGGGTCCAGGAAGGCCCCCTTTCTTGGGTGGACTGGGTCCTGGAGCAACTGGCCCACCCAGAGGTGGTCGACCAATGGGAATGCATCCATCATTTATTCCACCCCCGTCACAGCCCTCTCAAAATCCTAGGCTCAAAAAGGATCAGAGAGCTGTGGGTAATGAAAGGAGCGATACCTTCAGTTCAGGTCCAGACCAAGGTAGGGGTCAAGAGATTCCAGGCTCAGTTGGTGGACCAGATGAAGGAGTATGTTATCCTCAAACTGAAAACAGCTTTAGAAATGATGAAAGCGAGAGCGAGGATGAAGCACCTAGGAGGTCCAGACATGGTGACGGAAAGAAGAAGAAGCAGGGCATGGATGCAGATGCTACAACTGGCACGGAAAAGTAAATCTTATGAAACTCCGAAGAAGCCATCTTGCCTCTGCAAATGCCAATTCCCGACATATCTCCATTCTAGAAAAACACATTATGACTAGTTTTGGAAGTGGAAACCTAGCAAGTACTGTCCTCTGATTGTATACTACATATAGTCTTCACTAGTTCTTTGCTTGCTTACATTTTTCCCAGCTGATAAATTATCAAACTTGAGTTTATGCGAGTAGAGTACAAGAAATATGGTCTTTATTTTGCTAACATATTTGCTTTCATCTAATTGTAAAAGCTGATTTACAGTACTGCCGGACTTCATTATTTTGGCAAGGCCTTCTGTTAGTGAAGTTGAAGCATGAAATGTTGATGACAAGAAGTGTAACATGATTAGAAGTTGATGGATTTGATCACTTTCTAACTAACTATGACCTATTTTGGTTGCTGACCAATGTAAGACGAGAGTAACAAAGCATGTTTTCAAATAATCCAGCACCGTTGGATCTTGTACGGTCAAACCTCACTGCCATAAGAACATCACAGAAACAACACCGAATATTGCCCCCAAGGCCTAGCTCAAGTGGCAAAGGGCGGAGGATTTGTGGTCGCGGATACAGGTTCAAGCCCCCATACTATACAAAGCGAAGCTTGGTAGTTAAGTGGAGAAGGATACATGGGTGAGCTCATTATCCATCGAGTTTAGAAAGCTGTGGTTGGTCCTAAGAGTGGGGCAAGATGACTTTCTCGGTTATCAAAAAAAAAAAGAATCTTGAATATTATAATGACATATTGTCATCGTTGATTCTTGCTTCCATAACAATCTCTCTCGCACGAAAAAGTCTCATTTTATGCGACTATTGTTTATAGTAACCATATCTCATATCTCCTCTATAACTATACTATATTAAAAGCGTGAAAACCCTTAAAAATGTTGTTTGAACTTTTTGCCCTCCATTAAAAGATTTTGTTTTAGGTAAAATCGTTTTTATTTCGTTAAATTATTACAATAGTATTTATTTATATTTATAATATTAACTTATAATATATATGGAAAAAAGTGATAAAGATTCTACTTTTCCTTATTTGAATCAAGAAGACACCGAATTCACTAAAGAAAATTCTAATTTACCATGAGTTCTAATCAGTGATAAAATCTCTATACATAAAATCTTTACAAATAAATAATTTATCAAAATTATTTTTACAATAAATTATTTATCTTTTATAAATTTATAATTAAAATTAATTTCTCATATTTATCACATTTGCGAGTACAACAAAACTAGTTAGTTAATCCTTGTGCGTAAAAAACATAGCAAAGGGTAGGTTGGTCATGAAAATTAGAGGTGAGAGTGGTTTGGGATAAGTTTAAAGAGGCGATAATGGCGTAGCAGATTTCTCTAAAACTGTTGAAATGCTTATGTGCTCGCGCTTCTTCTTGGCGCCAACTCTGTTTAGAGCTCCTCATGTTACCCTCTGCAATTTCCTCTCCAGATTTTCTTCAAACACTCGTGCCTCTTTTCTTTCTACTGCTCCTACTAGGCTCTTCACACCTGCAGGTTCGCTTCAATTTTCCTTTTTTTTTTCTTGACTAATACGTATCTGCAGAATTCTCAGGCAAAACGATGAGTTAAATTTTGATACAAAAATTAACACTACCTGATTCTTTTCTATGCCGGGTGGGAGGTATCAAGTGCAATTAGTTGAAAATTTGCCAAAGTTGGCTTGAAATCACGGTCATAAAAAATGAAATTTGATATAAAAATTGGGTATATTTGGGGAGCAAGAGCAAAAACATAAGCATTTTTCATGAAGACATTTTTCAATTTTTTTTTAAACTGTGATTTAGCTCTTTACACTTGCAACTGTAAATAAATTTCTAAGTGTTTTTTTTAAACAGTTGTTGGATCCTCGATAAATTTCCTTTAGCAATAAAAAGATTTAGATCTTGTGGTATTCCATAGAGTTCCTAATCAAATGCTTGAATATCTATTTTGTTACTTAAGTTTTTTTTTTTTAAACTTTTCCTAGCTAGTTTGGGGAGAGATGAAAATAGGGAGGTGGATGATTATGCTGAACTGAAGGAAAAAGTGGAAAATTTGGGTATATGTTGCAATTCTGTTACCCCTGAAGAATACACAAGATTAATGTGTCCCAAGGTATGTGACATTTTATTAGGTGTTTCTTTTGGTTTCATTAAGTTTTTCTTTTTCTCTTTATGAGCGTCATCAAGTGGTAGGTATCCATTAACCATATATAGTGACATCAACTAGTTGGATTTGTAACTGCAAGCACACACTAGCAAAGAAAATACTGAGAGTTGGGTAATTGTTCTCTTTTCATGGTCATGCATCTGTACTGCTAATTTGGTGAGTATTGAGGAACTACAAGATGAAAATTAAATAATGAAGTGAAATGCTGATTTTAACCTTGATATAGCTATGTGTAAACTTTTTGGCTCTTTGTAACAGAGACTGCGGAAAACGAATATATAGGCTACAATTATAACATAATCTTTTAACTGTTTGTTTATTCATATATAACAAGGAGTAGACGAGTAGATACATTTAAGATGTTCTTCTTTGTTTTCCAGTCATACAAAGGAACCTCGATTTTCTGCTAATTATTGCTTGTCACAGAAAAATAAGTTGAGGTTTGCCGTGGACACTTGGGTATATTTATTTGTTTTGTTAAGATAGATATGAGACCCATTTATTTTCTTTTACCTCTCTCTGTCTTTGTATTCATTAGTCTTGTCTGAAACAGTGCAAAGGTGGTAGGCTAATGGAAAAGAGTTTATCATTTCATATGTCCGCAAAAAGGTATGATAGTTCTCATGTTCACTGATGATCTCCTTTTACAAGCAACTAGAGTTCTTCAAACTTGATTTTGTGATCATCAAGGAATCATGCATTATGGAGGTGTTTCAATTTTGAATGTGGATGGGCAGGGCAGGTAGTTTAATTTATGGTTTTAAATTTGATTACATTAATTTCTGAGAGCTATAATATCACCTCATTGGATATTAATTATGAAACACAGATCCCACACAACAGCACGGCATCTGATGGGGTCCATCAACTTGGCAGAACGAATTTTCCTCGGATACTTACAGAAGAAAGCTTGAAGTTAGAACCATTAGGTGATATAGTAAGCAAACTTTCTTTTGCCATGTGTGCAATAATACTGGTGGCTAGCATTTTATAATCTAATATTTAGCACTGGGCAACAGATTTTCAACAATGCATTCCTAATCTCTAAACTTGATTTACAGTTCTTATGTTATGATTTCACAAATTCATCATTATGGGCATAGTTATATTTTAGGGCTAATTACTTTACCGTTTTTATAGAAAAAATATTTAGGGTTAATTAGACAATCAAATCTATGATGATTTTTACAAAAAGAAACCAAGGCTTTAGTATAAAAAGATACAAGATGCCTTTTTTTGTTTATTGCCTATGTCTTTTGGGTGTATTACAGCTGGCTGCGTACTTTTCTAAGAGGATGATATCAAAGGATACTCTGAAGAGAAATCATGTCATGCAAATGGCTGGTGATCAGGTCAGACAATGCTATTGCATTTGGTTTGGTAGAGCTTTTGATTGTGAATAACAAGTAAAATTAAGTCAGTGCATTAAATGCTCAGGCAATTCCTGATATCAATGGACAATGTTATTTTGTCAATATTTGGTAGAGCGGTTGATTATTAGTAAGATTTTTTTTTGATCAGGTAAGATAACTTGATTATTAACAAGAAGTAAAAGTAATTCTGTTTGTCCAAATTCTTTCGATTAATAATACTAAGTAAAATAATTCTGTGCGTCCAACTGTTCTTGGCATTGCTGATATCAATGCGTATTTTTAATTCTTTAAGTCGCTTAACATGTATAGTAGTAGGACAAAACTCAATTGTGGGTTAAGAATGAAACTTCTGAAGTAGTTCTCTGAAGACATTAGCTTTACAACTTTGAGAATCTTCAGTTTCTCTTTTATAGCACTCTTCTTTCGACTAAGAGTTCAAGGTAAACACATGCATTTGTAGGAGAGGATTGACATGAAAACAGCAAGGTAACGGATTGATAGATAATCTGATTATTAACCTCTTTTTGAAACTGCAAAGTAATAACTTTATGGCTACATCATGTGTAGAGATATGAATTATGTTCTATATTTGGGTGATTGCAGATCGTCATTGCCTTCACTTATAGGCAGAGTAGTATGCTCATTGGCTGCAAGTATCGGACTCTTGAGAAAAGGTTTTGGCAGGTAAATTCATTCATTAGGTTATAACCTTAACTCCCTGCATGGAATAATGGGGAAGTACGTGAAAACACAATGTGCCATTACTGCTTAACTATATGCAATGCATGCTTCCATCTATTTAAGGTAAAGCTAGTCTTGCAAAAGTTTCTCGATGAGCAAATTCTTTTGCTTCAAGTACCTTTTAATAAAAAAATTATTTGTAGCCTCTAACGGAAATTAACAGTCTAGTATCTTACAACAACAAGGGGGGCTGTTTGCCGTGCTAATATATATGACACTTTGCAATTGTTTTGCGTTAACCACAATTCCAAAAAACTGGTCTCTTCTTTGTTTGGAACTCTTTTGTATAACTTTAGCTTTTCCTCTGGACAAACATTTCTGAACAGTTTGTTTTGTGATGTCAATTTGATAGTTCTTTCAAGCTTTCAGTCAAGAGTCTGCTGTTCTCATTACTATTGATTTATCTGAAGGAAGATTGGATATAGTCTGAACAGAGAAGCTGGTACTTTGCATATTTCGTTGTGCCTTTATTAATCAACTTCCACTTTCAATGGCCAGGAGAAGGGTACAGATAAGGTACTTTATGGACTGGATGATGTAAGAGAAGCAGATGAGATCATCATTGTAAGTTCCTAAACTTCTTCTTTCTCAGATATGTATTTCTGGCTATTGACTAGATGTGATACTCTATTGTTGACCAAAGGTAGAAGGTGAAATAGATAAGCTTTCAGTGGAAGAAGCTGGATATCCTAACTGTGTCAGTGTTCCTAATGGTGCACCACAGAGCATTGCATCCAAAGAACTGCTACCCCCGGAAGAGGTTTGTGCGATAAATGTTTTCACATAATGTTGCCACTGTGGTTTACCACTTAATTTTAGATTATTTGAGATCTAGGATTATATTTCCAGCTTAATATTTCTTCTCACACCTGAAGACAGGATACCAGATTTTCATACCTGTGGAACTGCAAAGAGTGCTTGGAGAAGGTAGGCAGTCTTGATGCTTGTATTGAACTGAGAATTCTGAGCGAAAAACATGTTTGTAATGTCCTTGTTCTTTCTTTTTTAATTTTTTAATTTTTATTCTGTTCAGGCGTCCCGCATTGTGCTGGCAACTGATGGTGATTTACCAGGTCAAGTACTGGCTGAAGAGCTTGCCCGCCGTCTGGGAAAAGAAAGGTTTGTTCCCTCTCATTCATATGTTCATTTTGTGTTGCTTTATTCTATGTCCCAAAATGTTGTCTACTTTCTTAAGTGGATGATTTGTCCATGCACTTTTTTCAATTTACTGTACATTGTACCAGCCGAGAAGTGGAAACTACAATAATCGTTATAATTTCAAATTTATTGTAAATAAGTTCCACATAGATTGGACTAACTTATCTCCATTTCTGCAATGCCTAGAAGCATTCTTCATTGTCATACTTAGAAAAAGACTTACAAAGTCTAATGGAGTTATAAGAAGGTCGTAGTCTTGCTATTCTTGTTTGAACTTACCTTTTACTTGGAGTTCAACTAAGCTTTGCTCTTCTACTGCGGGAAGTTCTTTTAGTGGTTTGCCATTGCATGTATCTTCCTGTCAATGCAGCTAAATTATGCAAGGCATTGCTGTTTGGTAATAATCATTGTCATCAATAAAGTTCATGGATTACAAATTTTAGATGAGAGCTAAATAAAAATAAACCACTTGCTTGATGTAGCCGCTAAGTTGCTCTTCAAATTAGTCAAATGACAAAACATAAGTCCATCATGAGAAGTTTGGGTCATTTGACTTTTCATAACCCCAAACTTTTATCGTTTGTGTATTCTCTTAATCTTGGCTCGAAGAAAGTTCCCAAGAGATATAGAGTATATTGATGTAGCAAGTGGAATACTAAACAAGAAAGGGTGGCATCCTTCGGGAGGTGGAGTCAAATGTCATCGGGTGAGAATGCAGAATAATGTACATCCAAATGAATATACTGGTTTGTTATACCTTTTTACTAGTTAAGTATATTTTGCGTTTTTTTCAGTTATGAGAAGACGTGCCTTCTTTTCTTTTTTCGTTCTGTGCATGAGAATCACAGCCTTTCAGCATTCTCAGACCTAATATAATTTTCTTTGTCTATCAGTGGTATTTAACTTAGTTGGCTGCAATAATACTCACATGCTTCTACTTGTAGCTTTCGCTTATTCAATCCATAATGCATCCCAAAGCCCTTAAACTTCACTAACAGGTCAGAAAGTATTTATAATTAGTTGACTGCGCTTGATTTGCAGGTGTTGGCAAGTATGCTGGCCTAAAAAGGATGAGTTAAGCAGTTATAAAGATGCGAATGAGGTGATGGTCTTGTTATTTTCTTCTTTTCTTTTAGGTTGTTGACGTCACATTTCTTTCTTTCTCCCTCTGTTATGATGATGCATTTCTTCTGTGCAATTTCCTTCCTTTATTTATTTCATTGTTTATAGAGGTGCTGCTGTAAATTTCAACTAGGATCAAGAACACTGCCCCCATTAGACAACTATATGAAAGACTTGAATGTTTATCTTATAATTATGACCTGCGGGTTGTGAGGGCTAGATTTGTTAGAGATTATGGGATTGTGACTCATTTAATGTCAATCTGGCCCACGTGTTTTTCAACGAGTAAATAATTTATTAGAATATCATCCTGGGGAGCCAACCAGTATACATAAATAATATACTGATGCGTGGTGTACCTTTGCTGCTTAACCAACCACTGCTCAGGTCAAACATTGGCCAATTTATCCCTCACCATTACCATGTCTGTACTTGTGACAAAGGAAAGGTTTCTCATAAAGGTAAAGCTCAGAATTGAATGGGAAAGTAACATGCTTGGTTATCAACTCAGGGCATTATCAGAGATTTAATTCTTTAGGCGATAGCTCCGGTATATAGGTTCTCTAACCTTAACCATATAGAAGCAGATTGATCAACTGCATTTCAATTCCCATTACCAGTGGGCTAGTTATCTGGGTAGCCCTTTTTTGGTTTTAATCAAGAAGTTATCTGGCAGTTCTTTGAATATTTGAGCATCAGAGTTAACTTTGACAATGAAAAGGAATTGAAAAGGATATTGGAGGCACTGATCATGTACTAACAACATGCTTGCAGATCTTACTCATTTGGAGATATATCAATGTACAGATAGAGATCAATTTTTTCTAAAAAGAAGTTTAAAAAATAAGCAGCAGGAAATGCAGTTGACATCCCGCTAAAATTTTGAAGCCCTTTATTGTTCACTTTGTGGGTGGCCTGCATTTGCTCCAATAATGTTGTGAGACTGGTATATGGCAACTCACAAGCAACATATAGACTAAGGCTGCCCATCACTCTCTCCCTCTTTTTTTGAAGGCCCTTTCAGTTCTCTTTCCATAATGGTTTCTTCGTTAGAAGTTAGAACTCTGAATGCCAGCTTTGCGGAGCGGCCTTCTCCCCAGCCTACATCATAATACGGGATCTGGATCTCCTTTCATTAAGCACAATTTCCTTTAGATAGAAAGGTGTTCTGTCTTGTTGGTCCTTTTATTGTTCACTTTGTGGTTGGGCTGCATTTTCTAAGTCCAGTGTTTAGTTTAGGGATTTCATGTGCACCTTGGATATTCAAGCACTGCTTCAGTTGTTCAATCTGGTGCACATCACTGTAGTTAGAATATTGGAGAAGTTCCCTGAAGTTTAATGGTTAAGCATCATTGTATTTATTACTATTATTTCATGGGGTTTTCTTTTTTGTCCTGAATTAGTCTCTAAGTTTAGATATTATTAAGGAACATGTTGTCAAATTTCTGTTATGGTGTTGGTAATCCACTGAAATCAAGACCTGTGCTATTCATTTGCTAATGCATCTGCTTCTATTGGACAAACTACATTGAAAGCTTTTGTAAACTGTTGTAGGTACTTGTAAATCTGGGAACAGAAGCTCTGAAAGAAGTGATTGAATGTGCCGTGCCATATGAAATGCAGAATTTGAACTAACCCACAAAGTTCTCAGTCTAAGGTATGTGTTCCCAAGTTCCACAATGTGAAGTCTTTCCATTCTTTTTGCTGCCCTTTTGTTTCTTTACTCTCGTTCTTCAAAAATATTCAAGATAACAACCAACTAAAGTTTTTTGGTATGCAGATATCTTTTCAACATACTTGAGTCTCCTCAAGACTTTATGCATCTACTACACCTGTAAGTAACATTACTCAAGATGAGAACTCGAAGCAATTTTTGACAACACCTAGATTTCTCTTTTCAAAAGTTTCGTTTTCTCCTTTAGATCCTGGACTTGGATTTTCTCAAAGAAGTGTGCTTAAATAGGTGACAGGTTGGCAGATGAAAGGTTTTCTTTCTTTACTTGGAATGAAGGTTCTTGGGACATATTAAGCATACCAAGTACCTTGTTACAAAAATATTTGGAGGAATGGAATCGGCTTGGCCACAGGTTCAGGAGATTTGAGTTTCTGATAATCTATGTTTGATATTTTCGTTTATTAGTGTATATCTTTTAACTCCTAAAGAAGTATAACCTAGAGGTATAATCTCCATAATGATCTTTTATGACTACTTACAGTTTGGACAGAAGAAAATAGTCTTTTCAGATCTCTCGTAAAAAGAAAGTTGAATGCTTGAATGGTCACTTTAACTTGAATTGTTGGCTATCAAAGTCACTCATCTTTATTCGTCTTTCAAAAGTCATTTGACTTTGAAAAAATAAAATCAGTATTTGAATTTATTTAGGATCCAACCCGTCCTGAATCCGACCCAATTCACTCATCTTTTTTTAGCTGTGCCCTCTTCATTACCCTTGTTTTTGGTGTTCATCTGGTTCCATATTTCCTTTCTGTTTCTTCTTTCCTATCCTTTTCTCACCAGATTGACTGTTTAGGGTGAGTTGGGTCCTAAATAAATTCAAATTTTGATTTTAATTTTTAAAGATGTTTTTACTAATATTTTAACAGAAGTACTCAAACAAATATTAGAAGTGTTGTCAAACGGATACGTTACCAGTTTTGATACAAAAAAGACAAGACCATTAACTGTCATAATACTATAATAAGTAGCGTAATTTACGTAGTTGTCTTAATTATGTTAAAAGGACATTTATAATGAATAATAAAATTTAAACAATATTAATAAAGTTCTGATAAAGTTGAATCTTTGCTAGAATATTCGAACAAGTTCATTATTTAAGGCCAATCAAAAGATTTAAATGTTTTTAAAATGGGGGAGAAAGAAACAGAAGTGAAATTTTATAAAAATCTAGTTCTTTAACCATGGGATCACCGTGAACTTGAGATTTTCATATTGGTCGTTTCAAATTTAAAATTTCTGATCAACGAAAACAAGTAGATTGTTTTTGGAGTTGAGCTCATTGCAATAAATGTCAAGTGTGAATTAGCTCTCTGATTTGCGAGCTATGACATAGAAACAGAAATTTTATCCCGTGCGTACTTTAAAAAATAGCACATAGGCTTTTCTTCTCATTAAAAAAAAAGGTTGTTTTGACTATGGGCTAATTGTTTAAAAGAAAGCGCCGTGTAGCACCATGTGAATATAAGTTGTTCATCAATGTCAATTGAGGGAAAAGACAACAAAAGAGAGATTAATTAACCTTTAAACCAAATTAACACAACAACACAGAGACAAATATATGTTTTATAGTCAAATTGCCAACTCAATGACCAAGTGTTTTAGATTGAAAATGTGAATTTAGTAGGTGCAAGATGCTATGTTTTCTAAAGTTGTCTTTTGTACTGTAAATTACTGTGGAAACAAGTAAAACTATGAAAGTGACCAAGAGTTAAACATGTGACTGGCTCTTATAGGGAATTAATGGATAGCATGGACTGTCCTCATAAAACTAGACCACATTGGACTAGCAACAAACATATTTAGTGTATAGTCCTATAAAGTAGTATGATTCGAAGAATATGCGATCTTTATCAAAATCTCAAAGATAGATCAATTGTTCCAATAGATTCCAAGCTTAAAAAAGTAGTCTAAGAGAAAAAGAAATAACAAAAATACAAGTTAATAAACAACATACAATAATAAAAGCAATCGTTAGCAACAATAACAAAACAATACAATAATCATAGTACAAGAAACAACAGGCAGTAACAAAAATCGAAGGTCACGAAACCATAAGAGGAAATACTACGACTACTAATACAAATGGACAACAAGACAATACACTACTACTTACTAACTGTTTACCCTAATATGTGTACTTACAACTTACTCTTTACTTTTAAAATTGTATTAAAGGACATTTAAGCATCAACATTATTTCGAATAGTTTTTGCGAAAACAATAATCAAAATACAATTTTATTCTCAACTCCATAAACTTCAAATAAAGTAAAAAATACACCCTCTCTTTCATTTTACTCGGTCACTTGGTCTCTATGCTAAAATAATTTTTCTTTTTTTTTTACTTATCCATATTAACAAATCACTAGCGTTTTATTATCTTTTTTCACCCCTATATTATCCTTTTACTTTTAGTATTAAATAAATAAATACACCCTTTATCTCATTCTATACGACACTCTTTCCCTTTTGATCTGTTCCCAAAAAAATGTCACCTCACTCTAATTAAAAATAATTTAACCTTAAAATTTTCCTTCTACCCTCAATAAAATAATTCTCGATCATATAAATATCTAAGAATGATTTAAAACAACAAATTTCGAAAGTTTTCTTTTTTTTTCTCCTTAAATACCATGCCAAGTCTAAAGAAAGCCCTTAAATGAGACAGAGGGAGTACATCAATAAAATATACCTCCATTATTTTTTTTATGAACAAAATCAATCTGAGTCAAGTAATATAAAATGATAGCGTATTTGGAATCCATGGGCTACTTAAAAAGAAAATAGTGTACTACATTAAAAAGTGGGATTTTGAGGGAATCAAATAAGTGTTCACGAATAAAATGCTTGTTTGTGGGACCTAATTGATTAAAAAGACAAGACAAGCTAGCTGGAATCCAGCCTTCTCCCCAACGGCTCTAACATGTTACATGCCATGCGGTGCTAAATTAAATTTGACCGTTTTGGGACCCACAAAAACCCCTTTACACAAAATATATAACCGTTACAAAATCCTTCTTTCATTTCATATTCTCATTCTAACAATTGCTACAGCAGCAAAGCAAAGCTCAGTCAAGTGCAAAAGGTGATTTTCTCACTTTTCAATTCTTTTTGTTTTTCTTTTTTCTTTGATTGAGTCTGTAGAGAACAATTTGTTTTGTGCTAGGAAGATTTGTGACATTTTTTTTATAATGTAGAGGCCAGGGTATGTCGAAAATAGTCTCTCACATCACACACCCCATATTAAACTTCTTGTTATTTGTGGAGGTTTTAGTTAATGAGGGGTTTAGTGGAAATAATTTCTCTACCTTCTCAGAGGCAAGGTAAGGTTGCGTACAAACCACACTCTTGGAACCCATTTTGTGGGATTACACGGGCTATGTTTTGTTTTTTTTACAGAGGTTTTACTTGGGGATTGATGAGATTATAATCATGAACAAAATGTTGATATTTAGGGTCTTTAAGAGGAGTGATTTTCACATTTTTTAACTAAGCCTTAAGCTCAAATTAGTTTCACTTTTGTTGTAAATTGAAAAAAATCATTTTTTTATATGTATGACATTGAATTGGGGTTTCAAATTTTGTTGTTCTTGATTTTTCAGCTGTTTAGGGAGGTGATTTGCAAGATCTGATACTTGTGTAGTTGTGTTATTTATCAATCAACATGACTGTTGAGGTGCAAGCTGAGGCAACTCAAGTGGCTGAAGTAGTTGTTCCACAAGAGGAATTAGAGGTTGCTAAGAAGGTTGAGGTGAATGAGAAAGTAAAAGAAGATGAAGCAGAGGAGGTTAAGCCAAACACAATTGAGAAGAGCTCTTCTTATAGAGAAGAGAGCAACTTCCTCTCTGATCTCAAAGAGAATGAGAAGAAGGCATTGAATGAGCTGAAATCTAAAGTTGAGGAGGCCATTCTTGGAAACACTCTCTTCAAAAAAGAAGAGACCAAGAAGTCTCCAGAGAAATCAGGTGAAGAGGGAGAGGGAAAGAATGAGGAAAATCCCGATACGAATGGTGGGAATGTAGAGGGGAAAGAAGTGGAGAAGAAGAATGAAGAGGGTGATTTGGATGTTGATGAAGTGGATAAAGAGATTTCTATTTGGGGTGTACCCCTTTTGCCTAGCAAAGGGGATGAGAAAACCAATGTGGTTCTCTTGAAATTCTTGAGAGCAAGGGATTACAAAGTGAATGAATCTTTCGAAATGCTCAAGAAAACACTTCAGTGGAGGAAGGATTTTAAGATTCAATCTATCTTGGAGGAAGATTTGGGCTCAGATCTTGCTCCAGCTGCTTACATGAGTGGGATTGATAACCAAGGACATCCTATTTGTTACAACATTTTTGGAGTTTTGGATGATGAAAAGTTGTATAACAAGACGTTCGGGACTGAGGAGAAACGGAACCAGTTCTTGAGGTGGAGAGTTCAGTTGATGGAGAAGGGCATTCAGCAACTTGATTTCAAGGCTGGAGGTGTTAGTTCACTGCTTCAGATAAATGATCTGAAGAACTCCCCTGGACCATCCAAGAAAGAAGTCAGGGTTGCTACAAAACAAGCTGTTGATCTTCTTCAGGATAACTATCCTGAATTTGTTGCCAAAAGTGTGAGTACTAAAAGTTAGCATAGCTATGAAGTATATATTACTTTTAGCTTGATAAATTGATATGAAAATGTTATCTGACCATTTCACCTGTTTGTTTTTCAGATATTCATCAATGTTCCATTTTGGTATTACGCTGTCCACTCGCTTCTCTCTCCTTTCCTAACGCAAAGAACCAAAAGCAAATTCGTTTTTGCTCGCCCTGCTAAGGTCACTGAGACCTTGCTTAAGTAAGTTTTAAAATTGTAACAAGCGTCCTTGAACTTTAATGCCTATTGAGGGCTAATGTTTAACTGTTTGGCTTGTGTAGGTACATTCCAATCCATGAAATCCCCATTCAATATGGTGGACTAAAGAGGGAGAATGACTTTGAGTTTTCAGTTTCTGACTGTGAAGCTTCAGAAATTCTCCTTAAAGCTGGATCAACTGAAACCATTGACATACCTGCAGTAGATGTAGGTGAACTTGGATGTATTGAGAGATTTGATCTTGCCATTTTATTATTACGCGGTGATTCTGAATATTTGTGTTAAAATTGTGTCAGGTGGAAAGTACATTTATCTGGGATGTTACGATTGTGGGCGGAGAGGTGAGCTACAAGGAGGAATTTGTGCCAGAGGATGAGACTTCTTACACCATCATCATTCAGAAGGACAGGAAGGTGAGCTCGACAATTCGCAACACATTCAAGAACACTGAAGCAGGAAAGGTTGTGCTGACAATCAAGAACTCTTCTAGCAAGAAGAAGAAGGCGTTTTACCGACACAAGATCAAGAAATCAGCAATTTGAGATGAAAAAATTGCTATTTTGAATGTGATGGAACCTTTTCTATAATGTAACTTTTTTATGGTTCATATACATATTGTTTTTTTGTCCTATAATCATATTGTATATGTTGATTTATTATTCTTTTTGCTCCCTATAAGGAAGAACATGATCTCTGTCTGAATTTTTTGACCTTTTTGTTTGCTTTGCTAAAACTTGAACATGAGATCTCACGATTTCTCCATAAATAATTGATCACTAAGCCACTCTTAGACGTTCATCATTCTTCCACCATTTGCTTATCGAATTCGAGCAATTCTCTCACGGATCACATTTTTGTGCTCATCAACCCTTTGAATTGGTCAACTAATTAGACTCAAGCACTGTGAGAATAAGAATCTTGGGTTCGCTCGGTTGGTGACTAGAATTCACAACCTTAAAATGGTGAAAAATGCTTACTACATCAACCTCCATTGTTAATTGTTTTTTCCTAGTTTATATGCAGCATCTTGGCTCTTCAAATACCTAGTAACTTTTGTTTAAAATAATTCACTAAATACTAAAATACTGTTGATGAATCAACTCGTGAGCTCGCAGAAACATCTTAAAAGCCCTTCTCTTCATTTTATTATTTCATTGATGGATTTTCATGACGTAAGTCAATGGAAGCAAATGGGCGATCGACTGTCTAATGGGACTCCCTTTGTAGTTGAAGGCTAATTCTTCCATAACTCACTCTGATGTGCTAGAAGACTGAGCAACTTCAATTTATTACTAATCTCGGGTTAAACAACTATTGAGTAAAGCCTAAACCTTACATAATTAAAAAAACTATTGAGTAAAGCTTAAACAACTATTGAGTAAAGCCTAAACCTTACATAATTAAAAAAATCATAAACTTTAAATTTTGGTTCGACTGCTAATATTATTTAGGCCGAAGATAATATAGCAACTTGCCAGTAAGCTAAAGTTCTCAAAAGTGCACAAATGCAGTAACTCAATGTAAATAACATGTAAATTAAATTGCAGATTTTTGATCTTAATTAAACTCACAAGTCTAATAAATCAAAATATCAAATTAAATTCTCGTAAAATCAAATATTCCCAAAAATGATGCAACAGATTTAACGCAAATATTTCAGCAAAATTATTATTTTATTAATTATTGCTTGATGAAAATTTCATAATGGAGCAAACATTACTACAAAATTATATAAATTAACTACAATTTTATAAAATTACATAAAGTAATCAACGTTTGAAAAAAAAAGGCTATGAGATTTTGTAGGACCCAGGTACTTTTTGTATAAAACCCTTCATCTCCCACCTTCACCTTCTCTCTCCATTCTATACAAAATATTAAGATTTCTTTCCATAGTTATCTCCTTCAATCTCTCAACAAATCATCATTTACGCAGGTAAGGATTCCAATTCTTTTTCCTAATATTCATCCAGATCTCGTAGCTTCAATTTCATACCAATTTTTGGTGGTTTTTAATTTTATTTTGAAATTTTCAGTTTTCCCATTTCCTATACACTGTTAGCCCTATTTTTTTTCCACAATCGAAAATATCACCAATGCACAACTACACATTATGGCCGAAGAATCATCATCTAAGAGGATAACTAGAGGTATAAACTTGCATGATAAGTTTATGGATGATTTGACATCTTTTTCGTTGGGTATAACTCAAGAGGTTGAGCCCATTGCAAATCCATTGCAAGAGATTAAGCTAGTGGAGAAATTAGATTTAAGTATCGGAATGACAATGTTCATTGGCCAACCAGTTCAAAAAAGAAGAGGAAAACAGAGGAGCTTGCTTCCAGTAGTGGTAAAAAAAATGGTGATGGGTCTGATTTTGACAACCCAGATGAAATTGCAGAAGTAAATCAGGTAATTTTTTTTAAAAAAAATTATTTCTAACATAGTTAAGCATAAGTTATACACACATATCTCATTGCTTATGTAAATGTTATTATTATATACATTTTTTATATGTATCATTACTTATGTATAAGTTGTTAATATACTATTGGATAATTATACAACACACAAATATACAATGTTAGTTCAATGAGTGATAAAAGTTTTTAGTCATTGCCAGCACATTATACAGTTTAAACCATTATACACTGCAAATATATATATATGCATACATGTCTGAGTAATTATACAATTACAATACAGTTATTGTATATCTGTGAAATTTTGGTATATATTATGGTTTTTGATACAGTTATTGCATATACATTTTATGTGTATATTGTGTATATGTATTGGAATACACTTCATATCAATAACTTATACACAAATAAATTTATGTGCAAATGTATTGAAATGCATATAAAAAATTTAACAAAAGTATATTGCAGCACTGAGTTTTTAAATTCTTATATACATATTCGACTAGCAAATTTATACAACAAAATACAATATACAAAACATATTTTACATACTCATACATATACATATAAATAAAGTATTTAATTCACAAACCAACACACACGAATATTATGCTAACATTCAAAAAATCGTTCTTATACATGACAATTGGATGTGTACGTATACATTCAAAAGTTTGCATGCGATTTCATTCAACTCGTTCAACAATCTATATACTTACACATCGTGACTGTTGTATAAATTAATCAACATTTATCTATCGTAACTGTTGTATAAATTAATCAACAATCTATATATATCTATGCGCATACGCGAACAATTCAATCAAGCCAACATCAAGTCGTAACTGTTTAAACATACAAAATTAAGGTTTTTATATACACGTCCGTGCAACAAAATCATCAACTCTTCATATTCCTACCATACAAATCAACAAAGATACATAAAATAATAAGTTTTTTCAGATCAATGGAAACAAACATTAACAAAAGGGCAACCGTTTCAAAAAAACTATGGAATTGTTCTACAGGTTTGAATAAGATAAGTAATTCGTATAATATCGTTAACTCACACGATCAAACGTATCGAAAATGAAATTAAAGCTCCCTACCATCTCAGCAGATTTCGTATAATTGATGCCGAATTTTTTTTTTGCAATGTTACTCGTTGCTATTGGCGCAAATCCAGACAGCTATGTCGTTTGTTCATGATTTACAGATTCATATTAGGTAATAAATATTGATTATATTGACCTTTCATTATTTAAGGGAACGGTTCCTTTTATTATATTTAATCAGTAACCAATTAACATTAAATGTCAGTTCAACTTTTTGTATAAAATAACACTGCATACACACTTTATACAAATTAGAATTCATGACCAAAAGCTATAAAATATAATTTAAAAACTATATCTATTTTAACCTATTATATTTCATTAAGCAGTTGTTTATGAAAATTTCACTAAATTATATTGTGCACCTATTGCTCACAAATAAGGCTTTTGAATTTTAAAAAGGACAATTTAATCATCATATCTGAATATAACTTTTTTCCTACTATCAGTTTCTAACTTCTATACTTGGTAACTTAAACATCAGTCTAATAAAATAATGTCAATATTAAATAGTAACTTAAACATCAGTCTAATAAAATAATGTCAATATTATTTATTAACATATTTTAATTTTATTTTTTGCATAGATTTTTGCTAAAGCATATTTTGGACTTTAAGTAGTCTTTTTGAAGCATAAGTGCCGTGTTTCTTAATATTATTAGGTCTTTTCATATTTTATTATTTTTGGAATTCATGTCTACGTAACATAAAAAATTAATTTATTTTGCTAAGTTGATAAATTCTGTAGATCAGTGATTTTGTAAAAGAAGTGTCATTAAATGAGTAACTTTATTTATATAAAATTAATAAAAAATATAACTATATATTTTCATATACAAAATTATATGATCTTATCGACTTTTTTCTATTTACACAAATATATCAATCATTTATTATAAAATAGGTAAAAGATAGTTGTTGTGACTAATTAATGGGGATGACAAGGCAATCAAATTAATTAAATTGATTTGATTGATCTTGGTAAAGCATAAAATGGATCAAAGAAAGGAAATTCTTATCAAATGCATTAATAGGTGTGGGTGATTTCTAACACCAAAAATAAAACCTTTGCTAACTTAATTATTTGAAGACAAGTAAATTATTAATAATGTATTTAACAACTTTATTATAAACAGATGTTTTATCGGGCGTTAATTATGACGCATCTAAGCTAAAATGTACATCGTTTTAATTTCTTTATATATATACATATACACACACACACACACACACACACACATATATATATATATATATATATATATATAATTGAAAACATTTTTTTCTTTATCAATAGCAATCAAATCAATTTATTTGATTCAATAATGGTGCGGTTAAGTTGGTGTATATAATGGTAGCATTAACAAATGATTTCAGTGTGGTATTTTTTATGATGTTATAATTGTGTGACACATTAGTGTGTTGATGCGCAAAATTTAATGTTTATTTTGGTATATTCTTGGTGTGTTACACTGGTAAATATGTAGATTATAAGATGGAAGGAGTGTTATATGATACGTTATCAAATTATGATGGTTTGGTTAGAATCATTGTTTCTCAAATAGGGTTGGACACGACATACGTCGAGTTGGTAATACAATTGTTGACACCCAATTTTGACCCTCCACAGTATAAATTAATCATCGAGCTTTTAATTTTAACAAATTGAAATAATTAGCTTTTAAAAATGCAAAAAATATTTTTTGAGTGATTTTTAGGTTTAAATCTTTTAATTTTAATTATGTTTATATATCGCATATTACATATATATATTTCAAGTATTAATAGTTAAGTTTCGTTAATTTTTTCAAAAAATTCTCAAATAGATTTTATCTTTAATCACTTTACTTTAATTATTTTTTGAATTAATTACCCCATAGTTAATTTAATTATTTTAAGTCGTTACTATTAAAAGCTTTTTAATTAATTTATACTAATTCATCTCGTGGTCAAATTAACTAAATTGATCATACTTTAATTGGTCATCGTTATAATTAAAGTGGCTAGTTTTTAAATTATCCCCTTTTACCCATTCCTTAATTTTAATTCCTCTTCCTATTCCCAAAACCCAATACCCAATTTAACCCAATTTTCCTCCAACTCCCCTAGCCCAATTGGCCTAAGCCCAGTCCCTATCCCTTAACCCGACTCGGCCCACAACCCATTTCATTAATTAACTCCCTTTCCCCTTTGCTTCCCCTTTCCCGACCCAGTCTTCCCTTTGGCCCAATTTTTTCAGGCCCAATTACTCTCCTAACCCAATTAATGCCCCTCTCTTTCCTTCTCCTCCACCCCGACCCTTTTCTCCTCCCCCTTTCTGGAAAACAACAGAAAACCAGAACCAAAACCAGAAACACCAGGCGCCTATTCAGGCAAAACGACACCCCTCTCACACCACGTACCTCCCTAACCCTTTCCTCCTCACCAAAATGCCAAAACCAAAATCGAAAAGCAACCAAAACAACAGTACCGAAATCAGAAAACCAGTCGGCCAACAGTGGCCTTTTCCGAGCAAAAACCAGTCAAAACTCGTACCACGTACTCCCTTCCCCCTTTTCCCTGTCCTTACGCGTCAGGAACCTTCAACGTGTCTCACATCTAAGCCGTCAATTCAAATCAACGGCTGAGATGTGAGACTTGTAAAAGGGATTCCACTTGAAGATTCAAATTCGGGGCAAAATGTCGAATTGCCCTGGATTTCTACCCATTTTGTTGCCCTAATTTTTGGGTATTTATACCCCATTTTGGTTCACTGTTTGGGGGGATTTTCTTTTCTCTTTTGGAAAATAGACTACAATTCCCATCTTTGGAAAACAACTCTTAGAAAGAGCTTAGGAATTTGAAAAGTGTATAAACTTGAGCTTTCCAGTTCCGACATCCAGCAGCTCGTATACATAGCTCGGGTGGGATCGAAGTTGATTCTAGCTCGTCGTCTCAGTCCGCTGCCCTTGAAAAGGTAACACTTCGACCTTTTTACGATCCTTTATGCTTGCGTATCGTACGTTTGACGCGTTTATGCCAGATTTTGGAATTAATTTATGGTATTGGTTAATGTTTGGATGCTAGTATGTCATCGAACTTTGTGAATAAACGTAGATTTTATCATTCGCTTATGCATCGAGTCTAGTGTGCATCTTGTTCGGATACTTTCCTGGTTGTTCTTGTTGTCAAGTGGTGTTCCGTTGGTTTAATTCCTTGACTCTCTTCTAGCTGTGATTTTCTTTCAATGAATAATCGATTTAGCTTAGTGTTGGTTTTAACTACGAAAACATAACTTGTCGGCATGCTACTCAGTCACTGCTTCTTTCCAGTGTTTGGGTATTCTTTTGGATCTGTTATGCTTCCGTTCACGTTGCTATCGTCTAAGAATGTTGATTGTGGTTCATTTCTTCATAGAGATAAATACGTCTCTTAATTCATTTTGGTATGTCTTGCACTTGCTTTTTTTCGGGTCAAAAGTAATTTTGTGTCAATATAGAGTTCCTAGCTAGTGGATTTGGAATGATCAAATATTTTCACTCCTTTTATTAGAATTTAAATGAGATCCAGTTCTTCATTGCATGAAATGTTGGTCTAATTAATGTCTTCTATGGTTTTGAAACATGCTTTCATGTAACCATGTCTCGTAGCTCATAGCTGTGTATATTAGGAAATATATATCGGCATGTATACTCCTTCCCATTCTACATGCCGTTGTATCATTCTTAAATATAAGCATTGACTCCTTCCCCTGTTCAAATACTGTGTAATGGCATATACATGCATCTATGCATTAATATATTCTCTTATTAAGCGCCTAGGATTATTATTTACATAATTTATTTGTTCTGTTGCATGTGACGATCGTTGGAGTCCATTTTGGACTCCCCCTTGCACATCTTTGAGTCGTGACTCGTCGGGACAATGTACGCGTTCGAGAGTATGCTAATTATATAGGTTCCGGTGGCCGAAAGTTGAAGTTGATGTATATACATCCGTATACATATTATATACACTAGTATACTACCAGTGTATATGGCTGAACTAACTCAAACGGAAATGGGCCAAAAGCCCTACCAGCAGCAGCAGAGGCCCAAGGGAATGGCAGGCCCAAAATGTAGAAATTAGGACAGGTTAATGAAATTGGGTCTGCCAAGCTCAATCGTTATTTCTTTTATTATTTGTTATTTTTTTTACTTGTTTGTGATATTTATTGTTTTATCTCTAACTCTAGTATTATATTTTGTGTGTTTTAACCTAATTAAATTTCCCGATTTATGTTATCCTAATGTCTTTGAACATTTTGACGATAAAGTCACCCTCTTTTAGAAAATTAGACTCTATGGATTTTTTTAAAGGACTTCAAGTATTTTCCGTAAAACAACTTATGAATATTTTTCCTCTTCTAGTCACCTAGTCTAATTCATTAATTCCATTAATTAAATAAAATTTGGTTAGATTTTAATATTATGCTTTCTTGATTATTTTTTAAGTAGTTCACTTAAATTAATATTAATTGAATAAAACGTGATTAAGATTTTAAATGTTCTATCTTCCTAATCTTTAAATATTTACTTAAACACTTTTTTCTAGTTAATACTATAAATTAACATTTTTAAAGTTAATCAAAATTACCCAATCGACGGATAACCGCGTGTTAGCGGCCATTTCGAGTGCGTAAAACCTTCTCGAAATGGAAATATGAACCCAAACCGGATCTTTGGATTTTAAAATTTTTTTTTCTGTTTAAGTCTTCTTAAAATAATTTAATCGGTTTTCTTGATTTTTACTTAAAATTAAGTGGCGACTCTAAATTTTGAAGATTCGGTTTTACTTAAATCAATTAAGTCTTAAATCGAATTTTCGAACACGAAGTTATTTTTCGATATAACAACAATATGTTAAGAATATTCATTCACCGCCATTGAAAATCCACAATGACATAGGGGTAAAAGTCTATTTGGATCAGAGAAGATTCAACCTAGATTTCTTTTCAAAATATCTATTATGTGTGACATATATCGTTAGAGATGTGGAGACAATATCGTATGAGACAAATGATCAAATAATATTGTCACAGACAATAACATCACTGGAGATGGGATTAGTCGTGAGTGATGCAGTATTGGTGTGGATTTTGATGAGAAGGATCAATAACCGGATGTAATCAGCAACACTTTGATTGATCCAGTAGCGGAAGGTCAAATTTACATAAATAAGCGTACATTAGTTAACACCAAATCAGATATCCCCTAAAAATTCCAAAAGAAAAAGAAAAAAAAATACTACATACACACCAAATCATAAAACAAATTCCACCTAAGTAGTGTGGAAAACATGTTAGAACAAAAAAACAGTGGTAACACCAAATAGTAAACCAATTCTAATATCAAAAAATATAGTTCTAATAAAGATTGAATTATGTACCATTATGTACCAAGTTGTCAAGGAATGCATAATAACAATATAAAGACAGAAAATTCACCATCCAGAAAACCATCCTGAATACCATTATGTACTATGATTAACAACCACATAAAAATAAAACCAACCCAGACACCAACATTTTTTACCAAAAATCTAACCCCTCAATACCAAACTAATTGTGCACCAATAAGAAAACTAACCAACACATCAATATTTTAAGCAAAGATCTAACCATGAAGAACAAACTATTGCTGCACCAGAAATAAAAATAAAAAAGGAACATCTACCATGCTGAATACCAATGTGCATTGTAAAAAGTAATCTGAATACCCAAAAAGGGGCATAACATTCACCATGCTGAATACCGTCAAAACTACCATTGTGCAGTATAATTAACAACCATAGATTGATCCACACTACTCCCATGCATATGCTCATTACCCTTCCTTTTCGAACTTACATTAACCTTGCTCTTGCTAGAATTAATATTGATGTGTTGTTCCTTCTCCTTGTTAACACCATTCCCGTTGTCATTTTTTTTGTGGTGATGGGTGTAAGCATTCAACTCAAAGCTTCTAGAGCAACAACGTGGAGTGCTCTCAACAGAAATAACATTACTTTGGAGCCTTGGCTTTTCTTAATAGGTGTGCCCTCCATACTTATTCTTTACCCCTGTGAAATCTACACTACATAGAAACGTTTTTTTTTTTTTAAAAATGAAACTTATTATGGGTATAAACGCCTAATAATAACATATACAATCATTCAAACAAACAATCTTTTGTTTGAATACAAGAAAAAAATTTAAAAAAATAAAGGTTCCGTTGGTTTTACCTTGAATATAGATGGACTTCTTTGAATGTTGGAAGGAAAATTGGTGCTTTTGCACCATGAAGAAACAACAGGGAAAGAAGTTTTCCTTCAAACAAAGTAAAAGATGAAAGGAAAAGATTGAGAGACGTGCAAAAGGCTGTGGTGTCAGCAAAAGTGGATGGAAAATGAATCAAATGTAGTCACATTGGGAAAGGACCAATGTGATTTTACATTATTTAAGAAAATTAGAAAAAAATAAGTACAATTTGTCAGCATATTTATGATATACTTTGGTAATTATTTGTTATTTTGATAAATAAAAAAAAATCTTATAATTAATAATTTTAAAGTGTCTATTCTTGTAAATTTTTCTACAATTATATCAATATAGGTTATCATAAACAAACCTAGAAGATATGTAATATTCAAAATAGGAAAAAAATTGAGGAAAAAGCATCCCTATACAATTTAAGACCTTAAATTACATGAATGTGTCAACAAATTTTATTTATAACAAAATATATATATATATATATATATATATATATATATATATATATATATTTCTATTATATAGAAATGTGGAAAGGAGGACAACCAAGGGTAGTTTGGTCATTTCAAAACTATCTAGAAACATCCTTTCTTCTTCAAGATAGAAAAAAGATTACCAATGGCATTTTAGTAAACTTGACTTTATTTAAGGAAAAAAATAATAATTGAATAATTAATAATCAAAATAAAACTCTAGAAGAATCCATATATATTCTTACTTTTATTATGGACCCATAAGGATATTTTTGTAATTATGCTAAAGTGAAGAGTTTCTAATTGGTTAACTTCTCACAAATAATAATAAATATTAAGCTTGTTAGGACATGTTTTAGAAATAAAATTTTAAACTAATTTAAAATAAAATGTGTTTGAATAGTTCATTTTTGTTTTTTGTTACTAAATACTTTCATGGGTTACTGCGTAAACCTATTTTTGATATTAAGTTACATAATATGACAACTACTAAAGTTCGTATCTTAATTATTAAAGTAGTCTTAAAAATGACGTACCAATATTTTTGTTTAATTTAAAGAAAAAAAAATTTAGTGACTAAAAGAAAAAACAACTTTTGACTATCAAGAAATTAATAATTTGATAATGTATTCATTGAAAGATTAAAAATTATTAATTTTTCATTTCTATGTAGGATATGTTTAAAATTTCAAATATGATAGACTATCTAATAGAGAAATTTGAAGGGAGAAAGTTTAATATTCAAATTCTGATTAATATTAAAAAAAGGATAATCTCAAATATATATGATAAATTAATTAATTTACAATAAATATAGCCATATTTTTTACAATCATTGAAAATGTACATGACTAAATTATATAACTTGTCAAAAGTCATAGAAAATATACACTGACTATACAATATAGATTACTTATATATGAACTATACATCGAGTATACATTATGAACACTCAAAAATTGAGTATAACTTATTACATTGACTATACATGTCTATACATCGAATGACCACTTTTTAGTAAGTATTTTGACCGAATGGCCATGTACTATAATTATCCCTATTAAGATACACATTAAAGAAAAAGGAGGAGTTAAAAAAAAAATAAAGAAGAACAATAAAAGAAGATGTCAATAGAAAAGGACTATGTTGAGAAATATAAAAAAAAAAGAAAAAAAATAATAAAGGAAAAAACAACCCGAAACAAAAAATATGTATATTGGTTATTTTTTGTGGGATAAGAATTAGACTTTTCTTTTAGACATATTTAGAGTTTAGTATTAATTTTTTCTTGTTAATTTAATTTAGAATTTAAGTAGTTGAGGGTCTTTTGGAACAACATCTCTATCTTTATGAGGTAGTGGTAAGGTCTACGTACATTTTACCCTCCCAAACCCCACGTGTGGGATTTCACTGGGTATGTTATTGTTGTTGTTGTTGTTCATTTAGAATTTAACTACGGCATGATATTTAGAGTTTAATATCAATTTTTTATTAATTTAATTTAGAATTTAATATAAAGATATTGTTGTGGAACTAGAATCAACTTTTTAATAAATAATTTCAATATTAACATCAAAATAAATAGAACTATTTCTACTTATCGAAGACAATAATAAAACGATCACAATTTATCGACAAACCTAACCACAAATAAATTATTCTTGAGTGCTGAAGTAATAGAAATTTGAAAGGCTTTGAATCGAGCTTTACTAATTGGTTGATCAAAGATTTAAATATATTATAATATGCAAAACTTGTGGTGCAAATATCACAAATAGAAGACAACAACTGTGGAAATAGATACCACTTGTAAAGATATATAAAAATTGATAATCTTCTTTTGAAGATATTAATATTTTATATATTTCTCGAACATGAAATGTACTTATTTATAATCTAACACACTTTCTTATTTTCTCTACATATAAAATTTCTTGAAATTTAATCTTTTCAAGTTTGGATATAATGACACATTTATATCGTACAAACATTAAAATAAATTATAAAATAATATATTAAGATTATTTACTGAAAAAATATATAAATTATATTGGGCCCGTACCACGGGCCTTAAATTATCTAGTATATATATATATATATATTATAAATTTAAAGAAATTATCCTCTGCATTATTGGACAGCATGAACATTAATAAAGTTTAAACAAACAGTCTGGCTTTTTTATTAATTTAATTTAGAATTTAATATAAAGATAATTGTTGTGGAACTAGAATCAACTTTTTAATAAATAATTTCAATATTAACATCAAAATAAATAGAACTATTTCTACTTATCGAAGACAATAATAAAACGATCACAATTTATCGACAAACCTAACCACAAATAAATTATTCTTGAGTGCTGAAGTAATAGAAATTTGAAAGGCTTTGAATCGAGCTTTACTAATTGGTTGATCAAAGATTTAAATATATTATAATATGCAAAAGTTGTGGTGCAAATATCACAAATAGAAGACAACAACTGTGTTAATAGATACCACTTGTAAAGATATATAAAAATTGATAATCTTCTTTTGAAGATATTAATATTTTATATATTTCTCGAACATGAAATGTACTTATTTATAATCTAACACACTTTCTTATTTTCTCTCTATATAAAATTTCTTGAAATTTAATCTTTGGATATAATGACGCATTTATATCGTACAAACATTAAAATAAATTATAAAATAATATATTAAGATTATTTACTGAAAAAATATATAAATTATATTGGGCCCGTACCACGGGCTTTAAATTATCTAGTATATATATATTATAAATTTAAAGAAATTATCCTCTGCATTATTGGACAGCATGAACATTAATAAAGTTTAAACAAACAGTCTGGCCATTAAACAAACAGTCTGGCCATATATATATATATATATATATATGTTATAAATTTAAAGAAATTACAAATTTTCTTATTAAGGTGATCTAGTTTGACCTTTAAAAAATCAAGAAACGTGTAGTTAATGGGCAGACTGTTTGTTTAATCTTTATTTATGTCCAATAATGCAGAGGAAATGTTTACTTTTCAAAGCAAATCTTTATTAAAAGCGACACAGTATATTAATATTAATAACAATAATATATTCGGTGAAATCTCACAAATAGAATCTGGAAATAATAAATTATTCATATTAAACATTATTTTTTAAGAGGGGTATTATATATCCTATAAATGGAAGTTCTTAGTTTCCATTTTCTCCATCATCAACAAATAATCGATTATGACTACTTTTACCAAGTTAATAATCTTTCTTTTTCTTCCAATTTACCTTTTCTCATCGTGGGCCAACAAAACTCATGACGACTTTCTTGAATGTCTTTCTCACAAAATTATGAACTCAAAAATATCACAAGTCATCCACACTCCTAAAAACTCATCATATTCCACCATTTATAACTCATTTTCAGGTAATCCAAGGATAACCTCAAACTTCAAACCTTCAATTATTTTCACTCCTAATGATGAATCTCAAATCCAGGCAGCTATACATTGCTCCAACATATATGACCTACAAATCCGAATTCGAAGCGGTGGACATGACTATGAGGGACTATCATACATTTCGGAGACCCCCTTTGTTGTTATTGATCTTAGGAACCTAAGATCAATATCCATTGATACTGAAAGAAACACTGCTTGGATCCAAGCTGGTGCGATCTTAGGAGAGGTTTACTATAGAATTGCGGAAAAAAGTAAAAAGCTGGCCTTTGCTGCTGGAGTTTGCCCTACTGTTGGTGTTGGTGGACATTTTAGTGGTGGAGGATATGGCATGATGTCACGAAAATTCGGTATAGCTGCTGATAACATCATTGATGCAAAATTAATAGATGCTAATGGGCGAATCCTAGATCGAAAATCAATGGGTGAGGATCTCTTTTGGGCTATTAGAGGAGGTGGAGGGACTAGTTTTGGTCTCATTACCTCATGGAAGGTGAAATTACTCGATATTCCAGAAAAAGTGACTGTATTCAATGTGGCACGAACGTTGGAACAAAATGCAACTCAACTTATTTACAAATGGCAACAGATCGCTGACAAAGTTGATGACAATCTCCTCCTCAGGGTTTTTTTGAGGCCCAGTGAATCTCCATTCAGGCATGGACAAAGGACTGTCCATGCCTTTTTCACTACAATGTTCGTTGGAGGAATGGATGAACTCCTCCACGAAATGCAACGTAGCTTCCCAGAACTAGGGTTAGTGAAAGACGATTGCATTGAGATGAGTTGGATCGAATCTATTCTCTTCTTTGCCGGTTTCCCTAGGGGAACATCACTTGATGTGTTACTTAACAGGAATACCACAGCTTTTCAAGGATACTATTTCAAAGGGAGATCAGACTATGTCCAACAACCGATTTCTATAACTGGTCTTGAAGGCATATGGAAACTATTCAACCAATTAGTAATCGAAAACTCAGGCACCGAAATACAATTTAGTCCCTACGGTGGAAAGTTGAGTGACATCTCAGAATCTGAAATTCCTTTCCCTCACAGAGCTGGAAATATATTCATGATCGACTATGCGGTGTATTGGGGGGAAATGGAACATTCTAAAAGAAACATAGCTTGGAGTCAAAAACTTTATGGATACATGGCTAAGTATGTGTCAAAATCTCCTAGAGCTGCTTATTTCAACTATAAAGATCTTGATTTGGGAGTGAACAACAAAGGAAACACAAGTTATGCACAAGCAAAAATTTGGGGAGTGAAATATTTCAAGAACAATTTTGATAGATTGGTGAAAGTCAAAACTAAATTTGATCCAACAAATTTCTTTAGGAATGAACAAAGTATTCCTCCTCTATTTTATTAAGCTTAATTAATGGCAATTAATTTATGCACTCTATAAAATAAGGCCATCACTGATTGTCTGAAAATGAGGCATAAATAGTGAGATTAGACACGAGAACAATGGGCCTGACTATTCAATTCACATTGAATGTATCAAAACTCCATTTTAAATCATTAATTGAGAATTGAGGAGCGTCTAATTTTTCTCTTGTCAAGTAATTATTACGTAGTCTATTAAATATGTTAATGAGTACAATTATATTTAATTACATTAAATTTCAATTTCATTGTGACTTTCCAAACACGTTCTAATAGAAAAGCTTGAAACTCAGTTCTAAACTTGATTTGTCATAAATAACTTTACTTTGAGTGGATAATATATATCAAACGAATTGAAACATTGAGGAGGGTTTGAAGCTATTTACATAATTTTTCAGCTAGTTTTGAACTAAAATTTGGTCCTAATTTGTTGAAGTTTGAAGTTACAATATATTGTATCAAATTTGTATTAAAATTGTATTATAGGTATATGTTGAGTTTGAACGAAAATTATTTTTGAAGTTTGCATGTGTAAATTTCTATGAATATTGTATGGAAGTTGTATATAACGTTACTCTCTATCAATTATCATATAATTTTTTTTATGATTAATCTAGAGTCCTACGTCGACACTTGACTCGGGGCTCGACCCTGAGATTCGATCTTGACATCTGATACTTGAATCGGGACTCAACTTGTGAACCAAGATTCAATCTTGGCTCCTAATCCAAAACCCGATCCAACACTCGACCCAAGATCTGAATTCTAACCAAAAATCCAATTTCGATAATCAGCCCTGAATTCGACTAAAAACTCGATCCTAACATTCGACTTTGTACAATTGACACTCGACACTTGACACTAATCCAAGATCTAACTTCAGACACCAACTCTCCACCTGGGATCGATCTGAATCTTAGAGTGGGACCCGACTTTCAATCCGAGATTTGACCTTGCACTTGACTTTCAAATCAAAATCTGACCCTCGCCTAATCCTAACAACCAACACGAGACCCAACTTGAATTTTGACTCTTGATCGGATCCGACTTTCGACTCGAGATTCAACCTCTAACATCAGACCCTGAACCTGACTTGCGAACAGAGATATGACCCCAACACCCAAATATGACTCTCATCTCCCGACCTAGGATCCGATCTCGAATTCCAACCTAGGATTTGATTCTAATTCTTGATTAGGGACGTGACGTTCGAATCAATACCCGACCATGAGATCCGCCTTTTGAATCAAAATGTGATCCTGACACTCGAATCCTATGATTGATTAATTAAAGATCCACTCGATACTTGACTTGAGATTCGATCTCGACGATCGATTTTAAATTCGACTCTGACACACAACACGAAAACCCACGCTGACACCTAATTCGACATCCAATTCCGACATTTTACTCGAGATCTTACCTCGATTTCTGACTCAGGATCCAATCCTGATCCAACCCAAGACCCAAGACCCAAAAAATATGAGCAAAATTTTATATTTTGAGTAAAATGTATATCAATTTATAGAGTTTTAATACATAAAAATATGAAGTAGCTCGCTCCGAAACTATATTTAATTATTAATAATTATGCCGTTTCATAGTGTAAATTTTCGGGCTTTTCTTACAAAATTATTTAGTTTGCAGAACATTTTTGGCATGATCATGGTGTAGTTGGATTATTCATTATGAAATTCTCATGATGTTATTTATATTTCTTTTTTATCAAATTTTAATATTCTTACTTAATGAAGAAGTCTCATTATCGTCAACTATTTCTCTTTTTCCTTAAGGAAATTGATTTTGTTGTCCATTCAAACACAAGAATTTGGCCGTAAATGAGGAAAAAGTCCGCTCACTCAAGTTTCCGATGACAAATGTTTTCTAAAAAATAATTGGGACGAGTAATTTTTAATAAATAAAAAAACTGTTCGAGTTTTAACAAAAACAGCTCTCCTGGATCATATGGATTGGTTGAAAGACTTGAAAGGGAGCATTGTTTTGGAGAGGGGGGTGGGGATGTGATACCCGTTGATACCGGCGATTCAAGGGATTAGTGCACCCTTCAAAATAACGTAATAACATTTCTTTGGAAAAAAAAATTGAATCTATTTAAGGGGGAGATGAGAGATATTTTGTTCCATGAAGCACTTCACTCACTCAAGAAGACACATAAAATTACTAGCTTTTTTTATCTTTGCATCAATACTTTTCTGCCCGTGCTTTGGTTCCTTGCATCAGCACACTGCCAGGTGCTTTTGTTCTTGCTTTAGGCATCTTCGGATGTGTATATATACATATATGTTGGTATTAACATTGGAGAAATTGAAGCGTAATCCTAAGCTTGAAATTTTTGAAACTTAATTATAGATTAGATGAGTTTGTGGGTCTAGGCTAGAAGTATAGCAATATGGGTATTAATAGTTTTGAAATCTTATGGTGGTAATTTATTTGACTAGATCGTGGTGCTACAGATTCTATTCGAAAGGGAAAGGCTCAAGTATTTGATTGATCGTGATTCGACTAAGGCAAGTGAACTTTTAAAACTTTGTAATTCTTGTAGAATTCTCGAATTATCCTTTCTCCTATGTGTGATTCGTGAAATATTTTAATGAGGGTGCTTAAATATAAAATGTGAGTTGATGTGTTGTTGTGACACTTGAATTAAGCATGTGTTCATATATATATATATTCTTTTGAGATATATTGTTGTGGTTGGTGATGAGGGGTGGATTTGTTTGTGGACTACATCTCATGTTCATTCATTCTATCATACACACATTTGCATTGTTCTGAATATTGATATGAGTGAGATGGTAAAAAGTTGGGACCGTGGTCTTTACCGGTCGAGATGTGATGCCTAGGTCTTTGCTGGCAAGATTGTGATGTTGAGATCTGTACTAGTGATATTGTGATGCCGAGGTCTTTGCCGGCGACGATATTGTGATGCCGAAGTCTTTGCCGGCGATGATATTATGCCGAGGTCTTTATCGGCGATATTGTGATGTTGAGGTATTTTTCAGTGATGTTATGATCGATGCCGAGGTCATTGCCGACAATTATTACATAAGCATTGCATCTCATCCTTGCATATTCCTGTGTGGCATGATGTTATTCCTGTGTTTGATTGTGTTGTTAATTATGAGTTGTGACTTGTGATTTAATATTTGTGACATATTGGAAACTATCTCTAGAATGTATTATGTGTTGCTGGACTGGGACTTTTTCTGAGTGCAGGTGTGTAGTTCGTCGGTATGTGGTTGGATGTGAAAGGAGTTTGTGTATTCTATCAGACTTATTCTGTTTTGCTAGTTGACTTGTTGGGTACCGCGTTGTTTTTGGTACTCACCCTTGCTTCTACACTTGTGTAGGTTTTGAGCCCGGACCGTGAGTAGTATATTTCTTGATCATCCGAGGCTTCTCAGGAGATTTAGAGAGGTAGCTGTTGTCATTTGGCTGACTCTCTTGTCCTGTTTCCTTTCTGGTTTGTTCTATTTGAGAAGAAAGACAGTTTCAAACTTGTAATTCTTGGATTCTGTATGACTAGTGGCTTATACACGTGACAACCAAATCCTTGGGTGGTATTTAAGTTTGTGAAGATTTCTCTTTTTAGTTATCTATTTTATTTAGTACTTCCGCACGTCATTTCGATTTGCTTGTTGGGTTTAGGCTGACTTGTTCGGGTGGGTTTGAGCAAGTGCCATCACGTCCATTTTTTTTGGTCGTGACAAAAACTGAGGCGTCGAATTACAATTTAGTTCCTATGGAGGAAAGTTGAGTGACCTCTCAGAATCTGAAACTCCTTTCCCTCATAGAGCTGGAATATATTCATGATCGAGTATGCGGTGTTTTGAGGGAAAATGGAAGATTCTAAAAGAAACAAAGCTTGGAGTAGAAAACTTTATGGATACATGGCTAAGTATGTGTTACAAATCTCCTAGAGCTGCTTATTTCAACTATAAAAATCTTGATTTGGGAGTGAACAACAAAGGAAGCGCAAGTTATGCACAAGCAAGAATTTGGGGAGTGAAATATTTCAAAAACAATTTTGATAGATTGGTGAGAGTCAAGACTAAATTTGATCCAACAAATTTCTTTAGGAATGAACAAAGTATTCCTCCTCTATTTTATTAAGCTTAATTAGTGATAATTAATTTATGCACTCTATAAAATAAAGCCGGCCAGGATTCAAGTAATAAATTTTCTATTATGTATTAAATGTTCTTTATGCTAGAATTCGTGGACCCAAATATGAGTTAATAATAATTAATGCAAACATTCAAGGGTCTATTATTTCCTTTTTTTATAGTGGATAATGTATGAAAATTTACAAAACATTTATAAAATAAATAAATGTCAAAGAAGTAGCGGAATTTCAAACTTGAATAACTTTGGCGAACTCAAAGAACAACAACGAAAACTGCTTAAATTAAGGACTATCCTCTATTCTACCAATGATGGAGAAATGACCATTCATTTTCCCTTGGTTCCTCACATTTTCCAATTCACACCTTATCCAACCGAACAAATATTGCTAAGTGCCAATATGCTAAAGTTTAGAGGTGGCAAAATTAAACCCAACCCGCCCAATCTGTTGAAGTTTGGGTTGATTAATAACCCGCCCATTTATTAGTTCAACCCATTTCAAATTGGGTTGATATATTCAATCCGAACTGACTCGGGAGAGATCTTGTCAAAATATTACTACAATACTTTTTTTTTTAATTTGATATGTTTTATATAACCAAAATAAAAAAAAATATAATTTAATTAAGTACTAAAATATTTAAAACGAACAAATAAAGTAAGTAAAATTTAGTAAAAGTTAGGTTGGATTGGGTCTTGACCCGCTCTATAATTCATTACTCAACCCGTTTTGACCCAAGCAAATTTGAGTTGGGTTGAATCTTGAACCATTATAACCCACTCAAATATGACCTAATCCGCCCAATTGCCACTCCAACTGAAGTTGTCATGAGTGCATACAACTCGTCATCATAAGTGCAGTAATTCAATATATAATGTCACAAAATAAAATTTTAGATTCTTGGTTTTGCATAAGAATAGCACTTGTATCCATTGTCAACAATAAAGGTCATTCACATATGTAAAACTATTTAGCACAATATCATTCAAGTATGTAGCTAACGGGTTTTTGAGACGAGGGTTCCAATGAAATAATCTCTCTACTTCTATGAGGTAGTAATAAGGTTTGCGTACATTCTACTTTTCTCAAACTCCACTTGTGAGATTCCACTGAATATATTGTTGTTGTTGTTGTTATATCATTATAATTAGTATTAATATGAAAGACAAAACTACCCACAAAAGTCAACGTTAATGATCAGAGTATTTTATTTAATTATTATGTTTACCAATAACACATAGGAAATATTAAGTTCTCTAATTAGTTTTATCCATCGTTTTCAATGGCATAAATATATAGATCATAATAGAAAGACAAAAACTAATAATATTCCAGTTAGGCATGAGGAAACATTTGCATCTTCACTAGTCGTGTATGTATGACAATAAAATACGCGTCCAGAAATATTGCAACAATCATAGTATATATTTTAAGGAGTGAGTTCTACAAATTTATATGAATCATTTTATTCGTCTTTTCAAATATAAATTTAAGCTAGACTTGATAAATTTGATCCAATTTGAATTCAAGAGTTTTTGAACTTCCTCTTGAATTCGATGATCTTATACTAATAATATTTTTCCTGTATCAGTTTGTATGCTTCATAAATTAAACATTACACTAAAATAATGCTAATATTCATAACATATTTTAATTTCAAGTGATATGAGATAACTTTTTGGCACAGAAATTCTTTTGGACATGACGTTATTTCCTATTTAAACTAGGTAAGAACTCCTAGCTAGTATTTCATAATTTAAAATTTTTATTTTGTTTTATCAATTGCTTAATATTCAAAACTTTGGAATCAAATGAAAAAAAAATTGTGTTTGGCAAAAAAAAAAAAAAATTGAGAAACAAGTTTCCATTGGAATAGAAATATATTTCATAAAAGTTCTAGCTTGAGATAATTTTGCGGGTGATGGTGGTTGACAATAGCATTGTAGCAGCAGTATCATAGTTTAAAATAACATTATGAAGAGTCAAAAATTAAGTGAGTTTATTGATATAAAATTAAATTTAGTGACTTTGTTAAATAAATAGGTACTTAAGTAATTTTTTGAAAATATTTATTCATCATAATTTTAAAATTTAGAAATTTTGAGTTTAGTGTACGAGAGTAGACATTGTAATTTATGCAATGTTTTGGACCACAATTACGAGTATTAAATATTATTATACATTCTTATTTTATATTAAGTGGTATATCTATATTGATTTAAAGGTGGTCACTCAAATACTTTTTGTCAAAAAATTAAATTATGCATATAAAAGGAAAAAAATTACATAAAAGACAATATGTGATAGGCATTTACTATATACAACTATAATTTAAAATAATTAGGATTTTACAGCAAATTTTTCTCTTCTCTCCCTCCCTTCTTTCCCTCTCTTCTGTCTCCTCACTTTCGACCGCCCCTCTCTTTTCTTTTTGACCTCTCTCTTGCTTCTCTCCTCTCTTTGTTCTCCTTTTACTCTCACTCTCTATCTGTAATACAAATACAAATGATAATAATCAATAATATAAACACAAATGATAACACATAAATACAGTACACAAGGTTATCGATAAATATAAATATAATTTTTTATACGAACTACAATGTAAAGCATGCATGAAGTAGTCAAATCTGTTTTTTTCCTTGGTGCAACTGGACCATCCTATAATAATGATACAATTGTATTCATTGATATAAAAATATCTGGATACAAATGGTATTTGTTAATATACTTGATACAATTAATTTGTATTTACGAATCGAACACAACACTCTTTGATACCGTCATATTCATTGGTATAAATCAATTATTTTTGTGATATAGATATCGATTATACTATAATTTTCGTTCATATATATATATATACAAATCAATTGTATCTGTCTTTACTATCTCCTTTTCTCCCAAATCTTGCTCTTCTCTCTCCTCTCTCCTCTATCCTCTCTCCTTTCTCTGTCTCTCAATATCGTTCGTCTCTCTCCTCCTTTTAATAGCTACTTTCTTTTACAAAAATTAATTGTATTCGTGATACAATTATTAATCAGGTATACAAATCAATTTGTATTATTTCTTTTGCCTCTCTCATCTCTTTCCTAGATTTCGCTCGCCTCTCTCGTTCTCTTCCTATCTCATTCATCTCTCTCCTCGTTCTAGCATGTAGCTATTGATCATAATTAGAAAAACACCATGTATTTAAGACTACATCCCATTTTGTACTTTAAGCTCAACAGTTGTAAAATTGCCTTCTTCTCCTTCTCATTTTCTTCTTCCACCTAACCTCTAGCTTCATTAGATTGTTGAATTCATCCCCTAAAGTCCTTACTTCCATAAGAGAGACGTTGACCGGTGGTGAATGTCATCAATATCTAGTTACGTATTTTGATCTAACACATATGAGCTTAAATATAGGTAGTCGTTCAATCCGTTCAAAATTTTACCTGTTGAGCTCAAAAAAATTAAGTTGGATTCAATTTCAAGACGTTCAAGTCTTAACCCATTAACAAGAATAGCTACATTTTAGCGTTTAATGATCAAAGTGGATTAGGTCAATGATATTTTTGGGATAATATACATATAGGAAACAAAAACCCATCAATTTTCATAAATTTACAGAAATTATAATTTCATACTTTTCTTTTTTGGTTCATTCCAAAAAGAATATCATCTTACTCTAATCGAAAACAATTTACTTTTAAAATTTCCTTTTAATCCTTAATAAAATAATTCTCAGTCATACAAATATCTAAAAATAATTTCAGACCACAAATTTTAAAAGTCTTTCTTTTTTTTTCCTTAAATATCATGTCAAATAAAAAAATATCACATAAAATAAGACGAACGAAATCCTTATTAAGGTCAAACCAGTTTGAGCTTTGCAAAGTTAAGTCGGACAAACGTGTACGTCAATGAAGAGTGTTTGTTTAATCTTTAATTTCTAAACTTTTTGGAACATTTTATTAAAAAGATTACAATTGATTACTACTTGTGAAGATATTTATTCTTAATCTGCCTGATTTTGTTACCATTTGTAATAAGCTTTTGGTAACATATATCCAATGTTCTTTCAAATTATATTCCACAAAATTCAATTTAGTTAAGATTATGAAAAATTACAATTTATCCTTAATTAGGGACGTGGAAAAATTGAATCGATCGATAAAAATATTATTGATTTATTGTTATTGAGTTATGAGGTTATCAGATTTTTAATCATTTTGGAATTTTTTTTATTGAGTTATCGGTTCGATATTGATTTTTACCATTGAGTTATTGGGTAAATCGATAACCCAATAAGATTATAATAATTCACTATTTTATTTCTTCGTAAATATTAAATATTAGTAATTTATAAAGTAATAGGACACTATAGTAGTACTTTACCTATTTAATCTTTATCGTACCCTCTTTAGTATTTAGTTTTTAATCTTTACTCGTTTGTACTCCATTTGTTTTTATTAATGCAAATTCTCATTAACATCCTTATCGGGTAAACCAAAAATCGAACCATTAAGGACTTAAAATCGATAAACCAAAAATCGATAAAAATTATTTTACTGATTTGTTATTGGTTTAGCATATTAAAATAAAAAATTAATAAATTAAACCGATAATGTATAAAATCGAGCCAAACCAATCGATGCACACCCTTATCCTTAACTGCTTAACTTTCCATTACTAGTTCAATATTAATTATAGAGAAGTATATGCATTGACAAAGATGCGTGTTCCACTACAAAAGTTAATAAATTATGGCGGTCTATTAATGAGGTCATAAGAAATCCCCGCTAATTACTTTGTCGCGTTTGTGTCAACCCCCCACAAAATAATTTTTTTTTTTGGCGGTTTAAATATGGGGGCGGTAAAAATCCCCCACAATATATCCAATTTGTGGCGTTTGTATTAACCTCTTCAAAATAATCTTATATCATATTTTATATGTAAAATTATAAATTTATAGTGTAAAAGTAAATAGGTAATAATACATTTTCATGGCTGTTAAATATATTTTTATTATTGATAGAGAAAATTTTTCTCATATATCCCTTAATGTAATTTTGTTATTTAGAACTCATATACCCCTCGTTACAAAAGTAGCTCACATATACCTTTTTGATCTAATGGGAGTGAATAAAATTTAGAATATCACTGCTTGTAATCAGGTTAATTTTTTTTCCTCATAATTCTTTTTATCTTTTTTTATCTTAGTAAGCCGTAAAATTTGGGGTTATTAGTATTGTATTTATTGAACTACTAATGTATAATCGGCATGCACAATTTAGTGTAATTTTTTAAAAAGTATTAGCATAGTTGAGCTTAATTCATAATGTTGATGTCCCATATAACATAAATTTTACAAGAAGGTCTTACTCTGTTTCTGTAAACTTTGAATGTTTTAGACTTTCTTTTCATAAGTTGGCTGAAAATTAGAAAAAAAAAAAAAGAACATCAACAATTTTCATCTTTATTGTCCAAAGATCAAATTCTTGTATATGTATGTTTTTTATTTGCAAGTTTTTCTTATCTTTCATATGCACCCTGCCCCTTTTCTAACTTTTATAGTGGTTCTTAGAATAATTGAAAATATATGAAACTATTATGGCTTTTTGTAATCAAATATTAAGACATTACTTTCAGATTTTTGAAGTATTTAGTTGTTAGAGTACAATTTTCTTCTTATATTTGCATTCTATCATTTCAGGCGGATGATATGGATCGAGAGTGGACGACGTATATCACATTTGAAGAATCATCCATCAAACACTTACATTTTATTCATATTTATTTATGTGAAACCCTTCTCTTTTTATGAGGTTAAAATTGTACTTTTTATGAGTTATCACACGAAGTTTGTACTAATTTAGTTTGATATGAAGTCAAATTTATGTTATATCGTACTATAGATATTTTTTTATTAGAAATTGGCTTATTTTATGGGGTTATAGGTAAGAATATTTGTACATATGAATATGCATGGTATAACATAATTTAAATCTCCATATATATTTTTATTGAAATTGAAAATAATTTGATGCTATAATAAACTTTTGCAAATTAAATTTGACTACACTATTAGGATCATAAATGTATATATATATAAAATCATATTGTGAAAGTTATAAACTATCATAAATTGATTAAGAAAACAATCACAAATAAAATATTCATTTTATGACGATCATCGTGAAGGTTTTAAAAAACTAACATAATATACTTGTGGCATACATAATTGTAGCATTTTTTAAATTCGCCACAGTTTAATTTGTGGGATCAAAAACTACAAATTAAGCCTTTTTTTTTTAGTGTTCCCTTGTCTTATATAGTAAAGTAATACTTATCTTGCACGAAATTTTTTGGAGGCAGAGTTCATTTTGCTTTTTAAAAGAAAATTTTATTACGGATTATGAAATGTTTTTTGAATAAAACAGGTGAAACATTAATACACAGTTTATTATATGTGCACAAATTTTAAAAATAAATTTTCACTTTTATTTATTAATTTTAAATTTTAATTTATTAAGAAAAGATAAAATATTTTTATATTTTTCCTTCAATGTTAATTACTTATCCCTCTAATCGTAATTTTTTAAATCTAAAACTATATATCAATTAATATAAATATTATGATAAACGATTCATTTAATATTTTTTTTAAAAAAGATGTGTATATAAAATTGAGATTCCACAAGTAGAAATGAACAAATAGAGTACGTATTATTCTATACCACGTAATCTTAGGGTTTCAAGTTAAGCTTCTTTATTTTCTCCTTAGCTAAGACTATAAATAGAAGTTGTTAGTTTCCATTTTCTCCATCATCAACAAATACTCAATTATGACTACTTTCAACAAGTTAACAATCTTTCTTTTTCTCTCAATTTGTCTTTCATCATCATGGGCCAACAAAACTCATGATGACTTTCTTAAATGTCTTTCTCACAAAATAATGAACTCAAACTCATTATCACAAGTTATTCATACTCCTAAAAACTCATCATATTTCACTATTTATAATTCTTATTCAGATAATCTAAGAATAACCTCCGACTCCAAACCATCCATTATTTTCACTCCTAATGATGCATCTCAAATCCAGGCAGCTATACGTTGCTCCAAAAATGATGACCTACAAATTAGAATTCGAGGCGGTGGACATGACTATGAGGGACTTTCATACATTTCTGAAAGCCCCTTTGTCATTATTGATCTTAGGAACCTAAGATCAATCTCCATTAATACCGAAGACAAGACTGCTTGGATTCAAGCTGGCGCAACCCTAGGAGAAGTTTACTATAGAATCGCAGAAAAAAGTAAAAAATTGGCCTTTGTTAGTGGGACTTGCCCTACTGTTGGTGTTGGTGGGCACTTTAGTGGTGGAGGCTATGGCATGATGTCACGAAAATACGGTATTGCTGCTGATAACATCATTGATGCAAAATTAATCGATGCTAATGGACGAATCCTGGATCGAGAATTAATGGGTGAGGATCTCTTTTGGGCTATCAGAGGAGGTGGAGGGACTAGCTTTGGTCTCATTATATCATGGAAAGTGAAACTACTCGATATTCCAGAAAAGGTGACTGTATTCAATGTGCAACGAACATTGGAACAAAATGCAACTCAACTTGTTTACAAATGGCAACAGATCGCGGACAAAGTTGATGAAAATCTTCTCATCAGGCTCTTCTTAAGTAATAGTGAATCTCGATTTGGGGGTGGGCAAGGGACTGTCCACGCCTTTTTCACTACATTGTTTGTTGGTGGAGTGGATGAACTCCTCCACGAAATGCAAAAGAGGTTCCCGGAGCTAGGGTTGGTGAAAGACGATTGCATTGAGATGAGTTGGATCGAATCTGTACTCTTCTTTGCCAATTTCCCTAGGAATACATCACTTGATGTGTTACTAAATTGGAATACCACAAATAATCAAATAGGATTCTTCAAAGGGAAATCAGACTATGTCCAACATCCAATTTCTATAAATGGTCTTGAAGGTATATGGAAACTATTCAACCAACTAGGCGGAAATTCGGGCGTGGAATTACAATTTAGTCCTTACGGAGGAAAGATAAGTGATATCTCAGAATCTGAAACTCCTTTCCCTCATAGAGATGGAAATATATTCATGATCGAGTATGCGGTGTATTGGGGGAAAATGGAAGATTCTAAAAGAAACATAGCTTGGATTCGAAATCTTTATGAGTACATGGCTAAGTATGTGTCCAAATCTCCTAGAGCTGCTTATTTCAACTATAGGGATCTTGATTTAGGAGTGAACAATAAAGGAAACACAAGTTATGCACAAGCAAGAATTTGGGGAGTAAAATATTTCAAGAACAACTTTGATAGATTGGTGAAAATCAAGACTAAATTTGATCCAACTAATTTCTTTAGGAATGAACAAAGTATTCCTCCTCCATTTTATTAAGCTTAATTAGTGATAATTTTATTTATGCACTCTATAGATGCATTGTGTAAGATATATGTTGTTTGATTTATGATTCTTTCAAGTAATAAAATATCTATATATTAAATGTTCTTTAGGTTAGAATTCGTGGACTTGTACATTAGTATGAATTAGTAATAATTAACGCATCACTTAAGGATCGTTTGATAGCTGATTAATTTGGATTATGCAAATATTATTATGTGAATATTAGTTGTTTCATTTTATGTGATCTTCCAACTTAGCAGTACTTACGACATAAGAAGAAACATATTTCTCAATTAACTCTCTTGATGACTCCAATTTGCGTTGAAGATGAAAAGTGTTTATTACTTGAGCAATTTATTAAATTAATTTTTTTTTTCATAAGAATTTCACATTTGCACTTGTACCCATTGTCAATAATTTACATCATATTTAAAGTAAATATTTCAAAATAACATTCAAATATGTTAAATTATTTAGTAACTCATTAAATTCAATTTTAATGTAGAAGAGAAAACTATCCACAAAAGATAAAAAGTATATTAATTTTTTTCCTGATAATTAAATACTTTTTTCTGTAAATACTACATATTTGATTCCATCAAGTGTTTTACTTTGGACAATCCTCAAAGCTGCCATACTAATTCAGGATAATCTGAAAAAGAGGAAATAAATATGTACTATATATTAGCATCTTAATTTTATCCATATATTATTTATCATCTAAAGGTCAAAGTGGATTTGGTCAAAGACACTTTTGGGAGGAAGTTTGACACAACCCTCCAATTTTTCATAAATTTACAAAAATTACAATTTCTTATTAAGTTCTAGTTTGATCTTTAAAAAATCCAGTCTAATAATGTCAACGTTGATGATCAGAGTATTTTATTTAATCTTTATGTTCATATTCACCAATAACGCATAGGAAATGTTAAGTTTTCTATACAAATTTCTTTATTGAGAGTGATATACTATATTATATTGATAAATTACTCTAATCTCGACCTCATGAATAAGCTAGATTTCTACAAGAAAAAGCTAAAAATAACTTAAGTTACTATTAATAAGCTTAAATGTAACATTTTTACACTATCAAATTATTTCGTCTATTCTATCGTATAATTATATCAATATAGGTTATCATAAACAAGCTTAGATGATATGTAATATACATTGCATTCACAAGTTCCATCGTTCCCATCAGTTAAATAAGAAAAAAAATTGAGAAAAAAATATTCTTATATAATTTAAGATCTTAAATTACATAAATATATCAACAAATTTTATTTATAGCAAAGTATCAATATATATATATAATATAAATTTAAAGAAATTACAAATTTTCTTTTAAGATGATCTAGTTTGACCTTTGAAAAATCAAGTTTGACAAACGTGTACGTTAATGGGCAGACTGTTTGTTTAATCTTTATTTATGTCCAATAATGCAGAGGAAATGTTTAGTTTTCAAAGCAAATCTTTATTAAAAGCGACACATTATATTAATATTAATAAATTATATTAATAATATAAATAATTATACTCAAGTTACGACCATATATATAAAAAATAAAAACTAATAATCCACGTTCCTAAGGAGGAAGCGTGTGCATTAATACTCCTCAGTTTATTATTTGTCTACTATTTGAAAAATAAATTTTCATCTTTATTTGCCAATGATAATATATTAAAAAAAATTAAAAAAAATCATATTTTACTCTTAACATTAATTATTTATTTTTTTTGTTCATATCCTAAGACCTAGGACTATACATTAACTAATATAAAAATTATGGTAAACTATTCATATTAATTATTATTATTTTTTAAGAGGGGTATTATATATACTATAAATAGAAGTTGTTAGTTTTCATTTTCTCCATCAAATAATCAATTATGACTACTTTCAACAAGTTAACAATCTTCCTCTTTCTCTCAATTTGCTTTTCATCATCATGGGCCAAGAAAACTCATGATGACTTTCTTGAATGTCTTTCTCACAAAATTATGAACTCAAACTCAATATCACAAATTATTTACACTCCTAAAAATTCATCATATTCCACCATTTATAACGCATTTTCAGGTAATCCAAGGATAACCTCAAACTTCAAACCTTCAATTATTTTCACTCCTAATGATGAATCTCAAATCCAGGCAGCTATACATTGCTCCAACATATATGACCTACAAATTCGAATTCGAAGCGGTGGACATGACTATGAGGGACTTTCATACATTTCGGAGACACCCTTTGTTGTTATTGATCTTAGAAACCTAAGATCAATATCCATTGATACTGAAAGAAACACTGCTTGGATCCAAGCTGGCGCGATCTTAGGAGAGGTTTACTATAGAATCGCGGAAAAAAGTAAAAAACTGGCCTTTGCTGCTGGAGTTTGCCCTACTGTTGGTGTTGGTGGACATTTTAGTGGTGGAGGATATGGCATGATGTCACGAAAATTCGGTATAGCTGCTGATAACATTATTGATGCAAAATTAATCGATGCTAATGGGCGAATCCTAGATCGAAAATCAATGGGTGAGGATCTCTTTTGGGCTATTAGAGGAGGTGGAGGGACTAGCTTTGGTCTAATTATCTCATGGAAGGTGAAATTACTCGATATTCCAGAGAAGGTTATTGTATTCAATGTGACACGAACGTTGGAACAAAATGCAACTCAACTTGTTTACAAATGGCAACAGATCGCGGACAAAGTTGATGACAATATCCTCCTCAGGATCTTTCTGAGGCCCGGTGAATCTCCATTCAGGCATGGACAAAGGACTGTCCATGCCTCTTTCACTACAATGTTCCTTGGAGGAATGAATGAACTCCTCCACAAAATGCAACGTAGCTTCCCAGAACTAGGGTTAGTGAAAGATGATTGCATTGAGATGAGTTGGATCGAATCTATTCTCTTCTTTGCCGGTTTCCCTAGGGGAACATCACTTGATGTGTTACTTAACAGGAATACCACAGCTTTTCAAGGATACTATTTCAAAGGGAGATCAGACTATGTCCAACACCCAATTTCTATAACTGGTCTTCAAGGCATATGGAAACTATTCGACCAATTAGTACTAGAAAACTCAGGCACCGAAATACAGTTTAGTCCCTACGGTGGAAAGTTGAGTGACATCTCAGAATCTGAAACTCCTTTCCCTCACAGAGCTGGAAATGTATTCATGATCGAGTATGCAGTGTATTGGGGGAAAATGGAACATTCTAAAAGAAACATAGCTTGGAGTCGAAAACTTTATGGATACATGGCTAAGTATGTGTCAAAATCTCCTAGAGCTGCTTATTTCAACTATAAAGATCTTGATTTGGGAGTCAACAACAAAGGAAACACAAGTTATGCACAAGCAAGAATTTGGGGAGTGAAATATTTCAAGAACAATTTTGATAGATTGGTGAAAGTCAAGACTAAATTTGATCCAACAAATTTCTTTAGAAATGAACAAAGTATTCCTCCTCTATTATCAAAATTTCAATTAGTGGTAATTTATGCACTTTTCAAATTAAAGCCATCAGCGTTTGTCCAAAAATAAGGCTTTTCACATAGTTCTTTTACATGCATATATATACACACTACTATAGTACTGAAAATAAATAATGTAGCCAATATGCCTTCCTAAGATTGTGTAAGATATAGTTTGATTTATGATTTTCTTTTTCAAGTAATCAATTTCTATACATTAAACGTTTTCATGTTAGAATTCCTGAACTTGACTCGGGACTCGGCCCCGACATCTGATCTCGACATCCGACACTTGAATCGGGACTCAACTTCTGAACCAAGATTCAATCTTGACTCTTGATCCAAAATCCCATCCAACACTCGACCCAAGATCTGAATTCTAACCAAAGATCCATTTTCGATAATCAACCCTGAATCCGACTAAAAACTTGACCCCAACATTTGACTTTGATAATTGATACTCGATACTAATCCTAAGAACCAACACGAGACCCGACCTAAATTTTGACTCTTGATTGGATCCAACTTTTGACTCGAGACTCAACTTCTGACATCAGACTCTGAACTTCACTTGCAAACAGAGATATGACCCCAACACCCAAATATGACTCTCGTCTCCCGACCTAGGATCCGATCTCGAATTGCAACCTTGGATTTGATTCTAATTCTTGATTAAGGATGTGACGTTCGAACCAATATCCGACCATGAGATCCGCCTTTTGAATCGAGGTGTGATCCTAACACTCGAATCCTACGGTTGATTAATTAAAGATCCACTCCGATACTTGACTTGAGACTCGATCTCGACGCTCAATTTAAAATTTGAATTTGACACCCGGTACGAAAACCCATGCTGACACCTCGATTTCTGACTCGGGATTCAATCCTTTAATTGAGATTTGACCCTGATCTGACCTAAGACCCAAAAAATATGAGCAAAATTCTATATTTTGAGTAAAATATACGTATATTATATCAATTTATAGAGTTCTAATACATAAAAATATGAAGTGGCTCGCTCCGAAACTATATTTATTATTAATAATTATGCCGTTTCATAGTGTAAATTTTCGGGCTTTTCTTAAAATATTATTTAGTTTTGCAGAATATTTTTGGCATGATCATGGTGTAGTTGGATTATTTATTATTAAATTCTCATGATGTTTTTTATATTTCTTTTTTCTCAACTTTTAATATTCTTACTTAATGAAGAAGGCTCATTATCGTCAACTATTTCTCTTTTTCCTTGAGGAAATTGATTTTGTTGTCCATTCAAACACAAGAATTTGGCCGTAAATGAGGGAAAAGTCCGCTCACTCAAGTTTCCGATGACAAATGTTTTCTAAAAAATAATTGGGACGAGTAATTTTTAATAAATAAAAAAACTGTTCGAGTTTTAGCAAAAACAGCTCTCCTGGATCGTATGGATTGGTTAAAAGACTTGAAAAGGAACATTGTTTTGGAGGGGGGGGGGGATGTGATACCCGTTGATACGGGCGATTCAAGGGATTAGTGCACCCTTCAAAACAACGTAATAACATTTCTTTGGAAACAAAAAAAGGAAAAAACGAATCTATTCGATGGGGAGATGAGAGATATTTTGTTCCCATGAAGCACTTCACTCGCTCAAGAAGACACATAAAATTACTAGCTTTTCTTAAATATTAATTTTAATGATAATTTTAATTTATTATCATTTATAACAATACTAGTCTTGTTGTACGCGCTTTGCGCGTGATCAAAGCGAGAAAAATTAAATTTAGTTATGAACTTATAAAAAGATAAATAATTCACTACAAAATTAGTTTTAATTAGAACTCAAGAAAATTAGAATTTTCCTTTGTGCAGGGTATTTTTTTTTATTCAAATAAGGAAGAAGTGAAAGTCAATCAAATAGGGAAGGAGTCTTTCTACAGTTAGAAGTTTATTTTATCACTTCTTTTCATATATTTAAAAGTTAATATTATAAATATGATTAAATAATAATTTTTTTAAAAAAATCGTGAAAAAACGATTTTATTTAAAGCAAAGTCTTTTAATGAAAGGTAAAAAATTCAAACAACATTTGTATATGCACTTGTATTAAAAGTGAATTATACATGCGATATAAATAAATTATAAGCATTTTAAAATATATTGTGTTTGTTTAGTAAGAAATTGACACAATAACATGTATTAAAGTATGTGATATGTGTATTATCCATCAATATATAAAACTTGTATTATATATATTTTACAAATATTTCTCCTTCAATATGTATTAAAAATGTATTATAAATATATTATATGTGTTTAGCAAAAAAAAAAAAAAATCATTATCACTAAAATGATAAATATTTTCTTAATATAGTATTTCTATGTACGTTTTCCTAATATCTCACTATTTTTATTGTGGTTTTCTTTTCTTTTATTTTTTCGTTAGATTTCAAAGTATTTGAATTTTCTTCGTAAAATTTTTAAAATACAATATATGTAAATTTTATCATGATATTTTTCCATGAAATAGCGTCTAGGAAAATATTAGCTTCTTTATCCATATTTTTTATTATCTAAAGGATAAAGTTAATTTAGTCAATGTTATTTTTGGGACAATATAGGAAGTTATTTTGACACGAAACCCCATCAATTTACACAGATTAAAATTTCTTATTAAATTAAAAGGTTTAGTTTAACCTTTGAAAAATCAAGTTGGACAAACACTTAAATTTACGTTAATGACCACATTATTTATTTAATCTTTATGTTCGTATTTTCCTATAACACATAGGAAATGTTAAGTAGTTCCCTAAGCAATTTTTTTCATGAAGAGTGACGTACTGTATGGATAATTACTCTAATCGTGATAGGGGTGAACATAAATATCAAAAAATCAAATCGAATCAAACTAATTTGGTTCTTTGATTTTTTAATTTGGTATCGGTGTTCTTTTTTAAAAAGTTTGATTCGGCGCTGGGGTCTCGAAACTTCGGTGCACCGAAGAACGGAACTTTTATTTTTAAAAAAATTAAACATTATATATATATATATATATATATATATGTATTAGACCCAAAAAATAAAATTATATATATAAATTAGGGGTGGGTTCGGTTTTTGCGGTTCAGTTTTTCCCTAAAACCAAAGACAGAACGGAAGGTACGTAATTTGGCGGTTCGGTTCGGTTCGATTTTGCCAAAAAAAAGTAAACCATTGATTTTTCGGTTCAATCTTCGGTTTTTAAAAATAATTTTTTAAAGTAAAATGATATGTTGGGTAAAGACATATCATTGTATAGATATGCTAAACAATTGGTAAAAGAGTAAAGTTTGGATTAGTACAATTAACTACAATTATCACCAAGAAAATTGCAAACATATGTTCTAGAAAAACAAATATCAAATACTCCTTGGAAGGTTCAAGTCAATTGTGTGTAGTCAAAAGAAATTATCAAATACTCCTTGAAGTATCAATTAGTTGCAGGTGACAGGAGCCAAAAAACTTCTCCTTGGAAGCTTCAAATCTATGTCTCTTTCGTGCAACAAGAAAGACTTTCCTTCTTAGCCATGTAGCCTATAAAGTATAAACGACGTAGTATAGCAAAATCGGTTTTTGATGGTTCGATTCGGTTTAGAAGACCAAAATCGAAATCGAAACCGCACAAAATCGGTTCGGTTCGGTTTTTTGTGTTCGATTTCGATTTTTTACGGTGTAGTTTTTTTTTTTATATTTTTCGATCGGTTTCGAGTCGGTTTTCGGTTTTTGGTTTTACGGACCCGCCCCTAATATTCAATCATGCAATTATATCAAAATAAGTCATCATAATCTAATCTAGAAGATATTCAAAATAGGAAAATGATTTTCTCTAATTAGTTATAATAATTATATAAATAATTAAACTCGTACTACGACCATAATATAAAAGTAAAAAACTAATAATCCCACATTATTCATGAGGAAGCGTGTGTATCTTCTATATGAATAAACATGACAATTGACTAGTCTTTGGAATATATAATATACTTTTCGTGCACGAAAAAAATATCATACAGAGTTCAATTTGTCTTTTTAAGACTAATAAAAGAAAATTCTATTCACGGATTAGGAAACGATATATGAATAAAGTAGGTGAAAAAACATTAATCACTCTCTCGGTTCATTTTTATTTATTCGATATTTCAAAAATAAAGTTTTACTTTCGTTTGTCATATTTTATAAGTTTTGATATATTATCAAAGAATACAACTGTTTTTGTCCTATTTCATCGCTAATGTTAATTACTTATTCTTTAAATTATTTTTCAAGCCTTAATACTGTACGGACATACAAAATATAAAACGGATAAAAAAAGGTAAACTAAGGAAATATTATTCAATACCACGTGGTCCTAAGGTTTGAAAATAAGCTTCTTTAATTTCTCCCTAGCTAACCCTATAAATAGAAGTTCTTAGTTTCCATTTTCCAACATCAAAATTTGCAAACACAAATAATCAATTATGTCTACTTTCAACAAGTTAACAATCATTCTCTTTCTCTCAATTTGCTTTTCATCATCATGGGCCAACAACAACTATCATGACTTTCTTAAATGCCTTTCTCACAGAATTATGAATTCAAACTCAATATCACAAGTCATTTACACTCCTAAAAACTCATCATATTCCACCATTTATAACTCCTATTCAGACAATCCAAGGATAACCTCCGACTTCAAACCATCCATTATTTTCACTCCTAATGATGAATCTCAAATCCAGGCAGCTATACATTGCTCCAAGGATCATGGCCTACAAATTAGAATTCGAGGCGGTGGACATGACTATGAGGGACTTTCATATATTTCTGGAAACCCCTTTGTCATAATTGATCTTAGGAACCTAAGATCAATCTCCATTAATACCGAAGACAAGACTGCTTGGATTCAAGCTGGCGCGACCTTAGGGGAAGTTTACTATAGAATCGCAGAAAAAAGTAAAACATTGGCCTTTGTTGCTGGAGTTTGCCCTACCGTTGGTGTTGGTGGACACTTTAGTGGTGGAGGCTATGGCATGATGTCACGAAAATTCGGTACTGCTGCTGATAACATCATTGATGCAAGGTTAATCGATGCTAATGGACGAATCCTAGATCGAGAATCAATGGGTGAGGATCTCTTTTGGGCTATAAGAGGAGGTGGAGGGACTAGTTTTGGTCTCATTACCTCATGGAAGGTGAAATTACTCGATATTCCAGAAAAAGTGACTGTATTCAATGTGACACGAACGTTGGAACAAAATGCAACTCAACTAGTTTACAAGTGGCAACATATCGCTCACAAAGTTGATGACGATCTCCTTCTCAGGCTCTTCCTGAGGAGCAATGAATCCCCATTCAGTCGTGGACAAAGGACTGTCCACGCCTTTTTCACTACAATGTTCGTTGGAGGAGTGGATGAACTCCTCGACGAAATGCAAGATAGCTTCCCGGAACTAGGGTTGGTGAAAGACGATTGCATTGAGATGAGTTGGATTGAATCTATACTCTTCTTTGTCGGGTTCCCTAGGAATACATCAATTGATGTATTACTAGATTGGAATACTTCAACTTATCAATCGGGATTCTTCAAAGGGAAATCAGACTATGTCCAACGCCCAATTTCTATAAATGGTCTTGAAGGTATATGGAAACTATTGAACCAAGTAGGCGAAAACTCGGCTGAATTACAATTTAGTCCCTATGGAGGAGAATTGAGTGAGATCTCAGAATCTGAAACACCTTTCCCTCATAGAGATGGAAACATATTCATGATACATTATGGAGTGAATTGGGGGGAAACGGAAAGTTCTAATAAACATGTAGCTTGGATTCGAAATCTTTATGGGTACATGGCTAAGTATGTGTCCAAATCTCCTAGAGCTGCTTATTTCAACTATAGAGATCTTGATTTGGGAATGAACAATAAAGGAAACACAAGTTATGCACAAGCAAGAATTTGGGGAGTGAAATATTTCAAGAACAACTTTGATAGATTGGTGCAAGTCAAGACTAAATTTGATCCAACAAATTTCTTTAGGAATGAACAAAGTATTCCTCCTCTATTATCACAATCTTAGTTAGTGGTAATTTATGCACTTTTCAAATTAAAGCCATCACCATTTGTCCAAAAATAAGGCTTTTTACATAGTCCTTTTACATGCATATGTATACACACACTACTATAGTACTGAAAATAAACAATGTAGCCAGGATGCCTTCCTAAGATTGTGTAAGATATAGTTTGATTTATGATTATTTTTTTTCAAGCAATCAATTCCTATACATTAAATGTTTTCTTCATGTTAGAATTGCTGGACTTGTACAAGTGTATTATGAGTTAATACTTATTTAATAATAATTAACACAACACTCAAGGGTTATAATTAAATTTATGCTCCAGGTATTAGTTATTTCATGTTACCCTCAATTTTTATGTAGTAGTTTTACGGTTTTTCGAAATTATCAAACATTATATTATTTTTGTCACGATCCGAAATTCGGGCGTAATGGCACTCACCTAACCCACCAAGGCAAGTTAGCCCAACACCTACTGATCCAAACATAACAATGATAGCGGAAGAGGAAATAGTCTAATATGACAAATAATCATAGGAAAGAGAAAACTACAACCATCCCAGAACTGGTGTCACGTGTACAAGCCTCTAAATACATAGTATTTGAATAAAATAAATGTCTCAAATGTCTAGTCCTCAAATAGAACGTAACATAATAATGGATTCCTTGAAGGTCCACCGGTGACATAAGCAGCTACCTTAAGGATAATCCGGAAGCTCGGTCTTACAAATGAGAAAATTCTAACTAGAGGGACCGGGCTCGTAACCTACAAAAATGTAGCAAGGGGTGAGTACCAAAACAACGCGGTACTCAGCAAATGGAACTAACCTACAGTAAAACAATGAAGAACCAAGTAACTCCTTCACACCCAACCACATACCGTCGAACTACAAACCTGCGCTTAGAAAAGTCCCAGCCCAGCAACACATAATACACAATAAAGATAGTTTTTCAGTATATCACAATTATCTAATCACAAGCCATAACTCACAAGTGATAACATAATCAATCACATGAATAACATCATGCCACATAATAATATGCAAAGATGAGATGCAATGTCATGCAATGCAAGGTGGTATCAAGACCGTCGCACAGCCTGTCGTATATACCCCCGTCGAGCTAAGGCTCCAAGACTAAGGGGACCCATGGGGACCTCGCAAGCCATATACCTCAATCACAATATATCAACTACCTTGCCACCCAAGTGCTCGTGGTCAAGGACTCATGATAAGAATCTCGATGTATCAACTACCTTGCCACCCAGGTGCTCGTGGTCAAGGACTCATGATACGAATCTCAATGTATCAACTACCTTGCCACCTAAGTGCTCGTGGTCAAGGACTCATGATATGAATCTCAATTATCAACTACCTTGCCACCCAAGTGCTCGTGGTCAAGGACTCATGATACGAATCACCATGTATCAACTACCTTGCCACCCAAGTGCTCGTGGTCAAGGACTCATGATACGAATCACCATTAACAACTTCTCAAAATGTCATGAGTATGAGGATGCATGCAATCAAGACACAATTATAGAAGCAATATTCCTTTCAATAAGTACAATAAATATCAAAGTTCTCAATGTTTAGCAATTATAATATTCACCCTCTTTTATACATATTTGGTACAATTCTCTTTTAAGATATTTCACCCCATTTTAGTAACTTTATTTCCTGAAACAACCCATGATCCTCGGTATATCACGATTATCTCCCTTTCTCAACACGTCATATTCACACTATTCTCAATTTAGGATTCACATGCTCTCGAAGCAACACATAGACAATTAAAGCCCTCACACTGGCATCACAATAAGAATTATCAACCCAACACATGATACGATCTCATCCCATAGATTACAACATAAGGAAGCATACGAGGTTCAACATATTTAACAAAAGTTTAGAAATCCACTTGCCTCAATTAATAGAATAACGCTCCAAATCTTGAGTCTTTCGTAACGCTTTCAGATGGTCAAAATCTGTTCAAATACATAATCTACATAAGAATACGAATCTAATGACACCCATATTGCTATATTTATTTTTGGCTCAAAAATCGGGTCAAAAAGTCACCCCGAGCCCTTAAATTCGAATCTGGAAATTTCTTTCAGATTATGTTTACCCATAATAAACTAAACTCATATGTTAAATTTCAGCTAAAACAGATCGTTATTCACCCCCAAATCAAAATTTTATTTTAAGAACCCTAGGGCTATATTTTCTTAATTTAACATAAGTTATACATGTTTCTACCCTAAAAAATTTATTCATAATCTCATGGAAACTTAATAGAAAGGATGAGAATAATTACCTTGATATTTTGGGATGAAAATCATAATTTTTCTTCTCTTCCTTTTCTTTCTTTTTTTCTTCCCGCACCTTTTTTCGTTACTGCGTTGCTGCTTTCTGTTTTTGGCTTTCAAAGGGCTGCTGCCCCTTCTCATCTTCAACTCTTTTTTTTTTTTTTTTTTATTTAATTTCTTCTTTTTTTTTAATTCATTTCTTTTAATATACAAAGTAATAAATTCATGAGATAAATACTATAGGATATTAATTAAAAATATTATTTTAATCCACCAATTATATTAATTATTTAAAATTATCCGTCAACTAAATGACCATAATTATCGAATAGTTTCAAATTTTCAATTTAAATTTACGAAAAGAATATTTTATGAAAGAGAGAGTTTTTATTTTTAAAATGACATAACGGGTCATCACAATTTTATACATGAATAATTTACTTCCTAATTAACCACCAAACATTGTATAACTTATCACTTATACAGAAACTAGTCTTGTTATACGCGCTTTGCACGTGATCAAAGCGCGTACCTCGTTTGGTAATAAACATTATAGAGAAAAAATTAAATTTAATTATAAGCTTATGAAAAGATAAATAACTCAAAAGTAATTTTGATAAATTGTTTACTTATAAAGGTCTTATATATCATGGTAAATTAGAATTTTCCTTAGCGGTTGTAGAGTGTTTTTGTGATTCAAATAAGGAAGAAGTAGAAGTCTATTAAATTAAAGAAGATTTAAGAGTCTTTCCACAACTAGAAATCCTTATTTTATCATTTATTTTCATATATTTTAAAAGTCAATATTATGGATATAGGAGGTCACGGGTTCAAGTCTTGGAAACATGTGGACTGATGTGGCAAATAAAATCTATTTTTTATTTCATCACCTAAAAATCTATTCCACGTCACTTTGCCACGTCAGTGCAAGTGAATCACACACACTTCACATTTTTTGTCAAATCAGTATTCTGTGTTTAATAGGTACATGTTTTGAATAGTTTAGGTGTTCAATTGGAACTAGTCTTAGTTCAGATGTCTAAGTAAAAAATGTGAACAAATTTAAGTGTTTATGGATGAATTAAGCCTAAAAAAATGACAGGTAAATATAATTTTTAAAATAAACTAAAAAACTGAACATTAGTTTGTTAAATTACTTGCACCATCTTTGGTCATGGTCATTGATATACATGTATTGTGGGAAGTGGGAACTGAACAAAGGCTAGAAATACCAAAGTGACTAGAATATGGTATCGTTAATTCATATTAAGAAAAATCCTTGTATATTTTTGTTTTAGGTCAAAGTTTATATAGTGTCTCACTTTTAATTTTTATCATATAAATATGATAATGTTAAAGGCATGACAATTTCTTATGATAAAAATTTATGAAACTCATGTATATGATAAGTAAATTTATCAAAATCTAAATATATATATATTAATTGCATTTTATGTATATTGAACGATCAGAAGATTTTTCAAAAAAAAAAATTATGTTATTTATTTTCATGATAAATTGGTGAATATATAGGACTGAATTCTTTAAATTCTAGAAAGTATAAAAGGCAAATATGAACACATTTACCTGTAATCTAATATGTTAAATAAATGTATTTATAAGATGATCGCATGCGTGTTTATTGTAAATCTGCAGTTTGACATTAGCAAAATTGCTTGATATAAAATGATCGAGTTGAGAGCAAAACTTTCAGATAATGTAATCAAGGTAGTGTTGATTAATTGTTGAGTAGAGGTAGTGTCCAAGTTAGTTAAGTAGGATTAGTTAGTTAAGCAAGGTGGTTAGAGTTAGTTAAGAAGCTGTTAGAGTTGGTTAAATGTAATTAGAGAGTTAGTTACATTGACAGCTGTCAATGTAACTACTCTAGTATAAAAGGGCTGTTGTACTCCTTATTTCAAAACAAGCAATATACAGACTTCTCTCCCTTCTTCTTCTTTCTGCGTTTTACTCTCTTCTTCCTAGAGCTAAGATTACCTCCATATGGAGGTTAACATGGTATCAGAGCACTGGTTCTAGTGCGATTCGAGAGCAATTGAAGCTGAGATTGAAGGAATCGAGTCTGTCCTGAGGTTGTAAATCAGAGAGATTCGAGTTTAGATTGAAGAAAATTGAGCTTGAAGAAGTTTAAATCTGAGGAAATTGAGCTTTAAGAAGCTCAAATCTGCAGAAGATCCAGCTTTGAGAAGCTGAAATTCGAAGAAATAGAAAGCAAATTGCAGGTACTGCTATAGATCAAAATCAAAAGAACATGTCAAGTGCCGAGGAGATGCATGCAAATTCAGGACCATCAACATTGAGAACTCCAAATCGAGTTGAGATTGACCACAACCATCCTCTCTATCTTCATCCTACTGATACACCAGGTAGTTCCCTTGTTTCAGTTCAATTAGTTGGGTCTGAGAATTATGCAATTTGGAGTCGGTCTATGACTATAGGCCTTCTAGGAAAAAGCAAACTAGGATTTGTGGATGGTAGATATACGAAGGATAAATTTGATACACCTTTGCATGATCAGTGGGAGAAAGTAAATGCGGTAGTTTTGTCTTGGATCATGAACTCTGTGAGAAAAGAGTTGCTAAGTAGCATTATCTATATGCTTCAAATGCTCACAAGGTTTGGTTAGACTTGAAAGAAAGATTTGATACTGTTAATGGATCAAGGATTTTTTGTCTACATAGAGAAATTGCTACCCTAACACAGGGTACCATGTCAGTAGCTGAATACTTCTCTAAACTAAGGAACTTATGGGATGAATTTGATGTACTAATGCCTTGACCTGGGTGTAGCTGTCCTGAATCTAAAAGTTATGCTCAACATCATGGTTATCAACGTTTGTTACAATTCCTAATGGGACTAAATGAGACATATGCTCAGTGTAGAAGTCAGATATTGATGATGTCACCCAGTCCTACTTTAAACAAAGCCTATTCAATGGTGATAGATTATGAAAGCCAAAGATCTATAGCTAATGGTGTGTCTATGATAAGTGAATCTGTAGACAGTATGGCCTTCTTCAGTCAGAAAGGAGGTGTTAATTCAAGCTATAAAAGTAAGGGCTCTATTACTACTGGTTCACAAGGGAATAGCATTCTTGGGAATGGTCCAAATACACAAGAAAGTTATAATCAGAAAGCTACAAATAGCAACTATAAACCATATAAGAAGGCATCTGTGATATGTGAGCATTGTGGATACACTGGTCATACCAAAGAGAATTGCTACAAAATTATAGGCTATCCACAAGATTGGCCTAGAAACAAGAGAAAAGGTGGAATTCAGTATGCAAATCTGGCAGAAGATCATAAAGAAACTTCAAGTAAATCTCAGCAAGGGCAATTACCTCCTTACTTCACTCAAGAACAGTATCAGCAAATAATCCATCTACTAAATAAAGGAAATGAAGACAGTAACTCCACTCCTACAGCCAATGCAGGTATTTTGACTCATCTAAATGTTAATTCAAATCATCCTAAATGGATAGTAGACTCAGGAGCTACAAACCACATGACATCTAAAGTTGAGCTATTACATGACTATGAAAAGGTCTAGAAAGTAGGGAACAACTGTGTTCACTTGCCCACAGGTGATGAAACTCAAGTTACTCACACTGGAAAATCACATATATTCAAAGATCAACTAGTGTCTAATGTATTGTACCTTCCTGAGTTCAAATGTAATCTCCTATCTGTATCTAAACTAACCAAGGAGTTGCAGTGTTCAGTGAATTTTTTTCCTGATTTCTGCATATTCCAGGATCTCTGCACTGGCTTGGTGAAGGGGATTGGTAGGGAAGAGCAAGGACTATACATTCTCAGAGGGAACAATTCTTCTTCTACTCATACTTCTTGTCATACTGTGAGCAATCCTGAACATTCTGAGCATTCTAATTCAACTACTCTGTGGCATAGGAGGATGGGACATGTTCCTCTAGCTGTTATTAGAAGACATATCTCCCTTCAACATCTTAATTCTGAAGACCACAAGTGCACTGTGTGTCCTCTTGCAAAGCACACCAAATTACCTTTTCCTATAAGTGTTTCTAGTACTAATTCTTCCTTTGAAATACTACATTGTGATATATGGGGGCCTTATAGGATTCCCACTTACAATAACAAAAGGTACTTTGTCACAATTGTAGATGACTATACTAGATTTACTTGGCTTTTTCTTCTTACTTCAAAGTCTGATGTACTTGTAGCTCTAAAAAACTTCCTTACTAGAATAAAGAATTTCTTTTCTACCACTGTCAAAGTTCTGAGAACAGATAATGGTAGTGAGTTTCTAAGTTCTGATTTCCAGTCTCTTATAACTTCTCTTGGCATTACTCATCAAACCTCTTGTGTATATACCCCTCAACAAAATGGTATTGTAGAAAAAAAAAGCAATAGAACTATCCTACAAGTGGCTAGAGCACTTAGATTTCAAGCTGGTATCCCTTTAAGATTTTGGGGAGAGTGTGTCAATGCTGCTGTTTACCTCATTAACAGAACCTCTTCCAGAATTCTTCACTTCTTGACTCCTTATGAACTCATGTTCCATCATCCACCCTCACTTCATCATCTCAGAGTTTTTGGAAGCTTAGCTTATGCTTCAAATACAAAAATATCAGATAAATTCTCACCAAGGGCAGTTCCCAGTATCTTTATGGGCTATTCCTTATCAAAAAAAGGTTATATCTTGTATGATATCCACTCACAAACCTTCTTTGTTAACAGACATGTGGTCTTTATGGAATCTGTATTCCCTTTCCTTCACATCAAATCTGCTGGAACTCCTATTTTTCCAGTACTTGATCTTGATACATCAGAATCTACTCCTCTCTCTTTTCCTACTTCTTCTAATGTTCCTGGTACATCCTCTACACCTGTTTTTTCCTCACCAGATCAATCTCCTGTAGTCAGTAATCCATCATCTATTCCTGTTGATACTATGGTTCCCAGAAGATCATCCAGGATAAAACATCCTCCTGTGTGGATGACTGACTTCATTACTCCTACCATTAATACTTGTTCTTATCCTCTATCCTCATACATCACTTATTCCAATTTGAATCCCTCATATCAACATGCCTTAGCTGCATACTCTTCAAAATCAGAACCAACCTCCTTTCACCAGGCTTCTCAGGATCCACTTTGGGTTCAAGCTATGCAGGCTGAGATTACTGCTCTAGAAGATAACAATACTTGGTCTTTAGTTGATCTTCCAGCTGGTAAATCACCCATTGGATGTAGATGGGTGTACAAAATCAAGTACAAATCCTCAGGTGAGATTGAAAGGTATAAGGCCAGGTTGGTGGCCAAAGGTTATAGCCAAAAGGCTGGCCTAGACTATTCTGAAACTTTCTCTCCAGTGGCCAAAATGGTCACTGTGAGAGCCTTAATAGCTATTGCTGCCTCTTGTCACTGGTTTATTTTTCAGATGGATGTCCATAATGCTTTTCTTAATGGTGATCTACTTGAAGAAGTTTACATGACTGTACCTGAAGGGTTTGCCAGACAGCGGGAGAATCACAAGGTCTGCAAACTAAATAAGTCACTCTATGGCTTAAAACAGGCTCCTAGGCAATGGAACAGGAAATTGACAGATGCTCTATTACAGATGGGCTTTGTTCAAAGCCACTATGACTACTCACTTTTTACAAAATCAGTTGATCAAGATATGGTGATTGTTCTAGTATATGTTGATGACTTGCTGGTGACTGGTAGCAATCCAACACTCATAAATCAAACTAGAAAGGATCTGCAACAACAATTTAAGATGAAGGATCTTGGTGAACTGAAGTTCTTTTTGGGATTTGAAGTGCCTAGATCAAAAGCTGGAATTCTGATGTGTCAGAGAAAATATGCTTTAGAGCTAATTTCTGAAGCTGGACTAAGTGGTGCAAAACCTGCTACAACTCCTATTGATATAAGTCAGAAACTAACATCAACTGAATATGATGGATACTTTCCAAACAAAGATGATACTGAAGATGAGCTGATTAAAGATCCTTCAAGTTATCAAAGGCTGATAGGAAGATTATTATACTTAACCATGACAAGACCAGACATCTCTTTTGTGGTTCAAAAGTTAAGTCAGTTTATGCACAAGCCTAAGCAATCTCACATGGATGCAGCTTTAAGGGTTGTAAGATATCTAAAGGGATCACCAGGGCTGGGAATATTCATGCCTGCAGATAGCAACAATTTACTACAGGCTTATTGTGATTCTGATTGGGGAGCATGCCTAGAAACAAGAAGATCAGTTACTGGATATGTGGTGAAGCTTGGAGAAGCACTAGTATCTTGGAAATCAAAAAAACAAGATACTATATCAAGGAGCTCAGCTGAAGTAGAGTTTAGAAGCATGGCATCATGCACTGCAGAAATAATTTGGCTCACAGGATTATTCAAAGAAATGGGAGTACAAATTCAGCAACCAGTGGAACTTATGTGTGATAGCAAAGCTGCCATTCAAATTGCAGCAAATCCAATCTTTCATGAGAGGACAAAACACATTGACATTGACTGTCACTTTGTGAGAGAAAAGATTAATCAGAAATTGATCAAAACTAATCATGTTCCAACCAAAGAACAGCTGGCTGATATACTAACAAAAGGCTTGGGAAGAACAGCACATGAATATCTACTGAACAAACTTGGACTCAAGAACCTCTTCAAGCCATTAGCTTGAGGGGGAGTGTTGAGTAGAGGTAGTGTCCAAGTTAGTTAAGTAGGATTAGTTAGTTAAGCAAGGTGGTTAGAGTTAGTTAAGAAGCTGTTAGAGTTGGTTAAATGTAATTAGAGAGTTAGTTACGTTGACAGCTGTCAATGTAACTACTCTAGTATAAAAGGGCTGCTGTACTCCTTATTTCAAAACAAGCAATATACAGACTTCTCTCCCTTCTTCTTCTTTCTGCGTTTTACTCTCTTCTTCCTAGAGCTAAGATTACCTCCATATGGAGGTTAACATTAATATGCTCGTATTATGTTGATTTGAATTAAGATATATTGCATACATTAATAATACATCAAACTAACAAATTATTATTAATCTCTCCCTCTCAATTGATTATGGGTGACAAAACAAATATTTTCGATCTAAATTTTTTATGTCAATATATGATTAATGAATATATACCATGATGCATAAAAGTTGATTTTTCAAAGTAGTGGCGGAGTTAGGGGGTTCAGAAGCAAACACACGAACTAGTCAAAGGTGGTTCGACATCTACTATATATACATAAAAAATTATTTCAACCATATATAAGTAATATAATTTTTTGACGAAGAGTTCAGATGAACTCCCGAACAGTGGGCCAGTTCTGCTCCTGCTTCAAAGTAAATTGGAATATATGTTTTTTTTTTTTAACATAAGGGTGAAAAAATAAACAATTAAGAAATATATACGTAGTGAATAATCATCAATACAATCCTCATTGAAACGATAATTGAAGTCAAATGCTAGAAATATTATATTTGTTGATGCAAAATCCATTTGGATTAAGAAATTATAATATAAGTTAATAGTTTAAACGCAAATATGTACCTCAAGTTAGATCGTGGAAGCAAACATATCAAAATAGTATAATGAAAAATAAACGTAATCTTATTCCCGAAAAAGGGGAAAATATAAATTTAGAATATACATATGTTAGATTCAAAATAAGAAAAAGATTTTCTCTAATTGTTTTATTGTGTATTATTTTATTTACATATAGAAATACTTTAAAGACTTATCCAATATTAAACATCATGAGGACGCGTGCGAATTTTTTATTTTTCATATGAAAAAATTATGATAAGTCTTGAAATACCCTACAACGTGTCTTACACGTTAAAATTAAAAAAAAAAAAAATTGAATTCAGAGTTCAATTTTATTTTATTTTATTTTTATTTTTTACAAGTAATTGTTTGAAAATGAGCTTCTTAATTTCTCCCTAGCTAAAACTATAAATAGAAGTTGTTAGTTTTCATTTTCTCCATCAAATAATCAATAATGACTACTTTCAACAAGTTAACAATCTTTCTCTTTCTCTCAATTTGCTTTTCATCATCATGGGCCAACAAAAACCATGATGACTTTCTTAAATGCCTTTGTCACAAAATTATGAACTCAAACTCAATATCACAAGTCATTTACACTTCTAAAAACTCATCATATTCCACCATTTATAACTCCTATTCAGGTAATCTAAGGATAACCTCCGACTTCAAACCATCCATTATTTTCACTCCTAATGATGAATCTCAAATCCAGGCAGCTATACATTGCTCCAAGGATCATGGCCTACAAATTAGAATTCGAGGCGGTGGACATGACTATGAGGGACTTTCATACATTTCTGAGAACCCCTTTGTCATAATTGATCTTAGAAACCTAAGATCAATCTCCATTAATACCAAAGACAAGACTGCTTGGATTCAAGCTGGTGCGACCCTAGGGGAAGTTTACTATAGAATCGCGGAAAAAAGTAAAACATTGGCCTTTGTTGCTGGGCTTTGCCCTACCGTTGGTGTTGGTGGACACTTTAGTGGTGGAGGCTATGGCATGATGTCACGAAAATTTGGTACTGCTGCTGATAACATCATTGATGCAAAGTTAATCGATGCTAATGGACAAATCCTAGATCGAGAATCAATGGGTGAGGATCTCTTTTGGGCTATAAGAGGAGGTGGAGGGACGAGTTTTGGTCTCATTACCTCATGGAAGGTGAAATTACTCGATATTCCAGAAAAAGTGACTGTATTCAACGTGACACGAACATTGGAACAAAATATGACTGAGTTAGTCTACAAATGGCAACATATCGCAGACAAAGTTGATAACAATCTCCTCCTCAGGCTCTTTCTGAGGAGCCTTGAATATACGTCCAGGCGTGGGCAAAGGACTATCTACGCCTTTTTCACTACAATGTTTGTTGGAGGTGCAGATGAACTCCTCCACGAGATGCAAAAGAGGTTCCCCGAACTAGGGTTAGTTAAAGACGATTGCATTGAGATGAGTTGGATCGAATCTATACTCTTCTTTGCTGGTTACCCTAGGGGCACATCACTTGATGTGTTACTAGATTGGAACGCCACATCCGATTTAACAGGATTATTCTTTAAAGGAAAATCAGACTATGTCCAACGCCCAATTTCTATAAATGGTCTCAAAGGTATATGGAAATTACTCAACCAATTAGTAGGCGAACACTCAGGGGCCGAGTTACAATTTAGCCCTTATGGAGGAAAGTTGAGTGACTTCTCAGAATCTGAAACCCCTTTCCCTCATAGAGATGGAAACATATTTTCGATTCATTATGGTTTGGCTTGGAAGAAAATGGAAGATTCTAAAAGAAACATAGCTTGGATTCGAAAACTTTATGGTTACATGGCTAAGTATGTGTCTAAATCTCCAAGAGCTGCTTATTTCAACTATAGAGATCTTGATTTGGGAGTCAACAGCAAAGGAAACACAAGTTATGCACAAGCAATAATTTGGGGAGTGAAATATTTCAAAAACAACTTTGATAGATTGGTGCAAGTCAAGACTAAATTTGATCCGACAAATTTCTTTAGGAATGAACAAAGTATTCCCCCTCTATTATTTTAAGCTTAATTAGTGGTAATTGATTTATGCACTCTATAAAATAAAGCCATCACCAGTTGTCTAAAACAAAGGCTTTTCACATGGTTATGTGTGTGCGTGTGTATATGTATATATATATCTATATATCTATTTATATTATATATTATATTTTATATTGTCTTAAAAATATGAACTTTAAAAACTGAAAGTTCAATTATATAAATACCCTTCACTTAAAAATTACCCTTGAATTACATTTGAATGTTAAATTACTATAATACCCCAACTAAAAAAATACTCCTAACATGAAGAATTAAAATATTTAAACACCCTTTTAATTTGTTTGCCTAAAAATTATTATATATATTTTTTTTTTAAAAAGTAGACAATTATAGAGAGACGCAAACCTATGGACACCAATTACTAAGAGACTATCCTGCATATTAAATAGTTGCGAAGCCTAAAAATTTGATAGCATGTTTACGAAATGCTTCCCACTTATCTAAATTTTACTTTATTTCTTCTTTCTAACAAAATCACATCGTTTGATTTTTTGACATCATAGCACTATTTGATCTTTTATTAATGAAGTCAATGTCAGTATTCGAGATAATGTAGTGGCTGATGCAACACCATAATATCAGGTTCATTTGAACTTAATATATTCAATAAAAATATAAATTTATGTGTAAAAGATTAAAAATTTATAACTAACAGTAATTATGTATTCCTAATTTTTAAAATTCAATATTGAACTCTTAGAATCCAAATTCTAAATTCATTCCCAAGATAATTGTTCAAATTTTGAAGAAAATCTGATTTGCTAGAGGCTACTTATTAGTCTTGGTTGTATATGAAAATTTTCATTTTATGCATTAATGATTTATCAAACTAGATCGCTAATAACTTAGTTAGACAATTGCAATATTTAATACTAAAGGATTCTTCAAGGCTTTATACCTTAATCCATGGTGAAAGGATTAGAAGTTTATATTAAAACCTAAAAAGAGTTTTATCCTAAAAGGAGTCAAACATCTATTTCAACTAAAGTATGTTTTGCTCTTTTTTGTTACTTGTATACTATTCATTTTTTTAAATAATTGTACTTTCAATAACAATTTTTTTCAAGACATGGTTCATTTTGTAATATTGTTTAGTTGCTATTTTAATTTTTTAAATAATAAAAGTTCAGATTTCATTTAGTGTGGGAAAATACAAAAACATTCAATATTCTATTGGTATGTCCAATATTCAAGTCTCATTATTCTTTTTTTTTTAAATATTAATGTTTAACTCGTCCTAAATTATTTTGACAAATATTATATTGCTTCAAGGTTTATATTCAAGATGGAATTAAGGACACACCAATACTTATAGTTACAGATATTGCAATGCTAATATAAGAAATGATGAAATAATCTCCTCTTTTTAATTTTAAAATTTTACTTATTTTTTTAGTTTATACAAAGAATATCCTAATTGCCTTATATTGGATTTATCCTAAAGCGCAAAAAGAATTTTGATGACAAAAAATTCTAATCAAGTTCATGTTTTTTTCATGAAATTGACAAATACATGCAACAATTATAAAGTTATCAACCAAAAAAAATTATTTTAATTTCACAATCTGTATTTTTTCTAATTGACTAATATATCACGAATAGTCTTAGTTCATAAAATTTTGAATACATATCGGCCACATTGAGACAAAATTATGACCCAAATAACACATGTTGCTACAATCAAAAATTAATCATATGAGATAATTTTTTTCTAAATATATTTCCACACTAACTAAACTGAGGTATGTCATGTGTGCACAAAATGATAGTACTTAAGCATTCAAAAAATGCAAAGACAAACTTATTTTGTCCGAAGAAGCCATAAACGATAAATAATTTGTGGACTACGAAATATTTTTATATATTTGTACTTAATATATATATATATTTTACGTATTATTTTAACATTTAAGTTTTAGGTTATAAAATTAAGAATAAATAAAAAATATGATAGTATTCGAACTATAACTTTATCTATAGTCTAATGTATTCAAACATGAAAAGATTATTTTAATGATATATGTGATATACTCCTCCTGTTTCAATTTGTTTGTCTGGATTGTACATTGTATAAAATTTAAGAAAGTAAAAAAGCTTGTGGTCCTAAACTAAAGATACGAAAAATATATCAAAATGATATTTTGACCTCAATTTTACATTTGCACATTCAAGAACAGTAATACTCTTGATTAGAAAAATCATCAAAGTTATGACAAAGCAATCGACATAGATGAAAAACATACACCAAGAATACCATCTATACGTATTAAGTGTAATATGATTTGTTATTCTTTTTTAATTTATAAAATTAAAAAAAATTATCTAATAAAACCTTAGTTTTTCATCTTCATAGGTTCAAATTATCCATAATCATCTTGATATTGACAAATAAGATAGTATATGAATCTAAATTAATCATTCACAATAATTTGAACTTTATTCTTTTTTATATAATTATTTACTTTAAACTTTATTTTAGGAATATTAATATTATTATAAAAATTTATTTGCTACCCAACATGACATACACGTGCAACACACGTGACGTGAAACTAGTGTTTTAATAAATATAAAATGACAATAAAATAAAATAACAAACTAAAGTTGATTAAGACCTAAAGCCTAAGCTCCAAGTCGAGCTCCTCTTAATTGGTCATCAATGTTGGTGTTCCTGACCGGTTGATTAAGATGGTTGTCAAATAAGTTCAGATCCTGAATAAGCAGGGGAGCGAAAGATGCAAGTGCAACAACAAAAGGCACAGGAAGCACCATGTCCAAAATTGACCATGGGCATTTAGAGGCACGGTGAGGAACTAAAAATATATTCATTGAAATATATAGGATCAAAATTTAAGATAAAATGATTACAATGCTTGTATGATTAATGCAAAGTTACTATATTAATTGCATATAAGAAATAACTTTGGATATTTATTACAAAGCAATGCAGTTCTGACCCATTTTAGATTTTATAAATCCCAAGTGTAACAATTTTTCACTGCTTCCCCTTCTTTTCTTTTTTACTAGACTCAACCAATATAATAGAATCTCAAATAAGATTTCTTACTTCTTTACATTGATGGTTTTTTTTTAAATGAAAGATAAGTTTGATAGAATCAAGATAACAAATATATTATTATCTCCCTTTTCCCCTTTTCAATAAAGGAAAATAATATTTAATTTTTTCAACTTTTATATTTATTACTGAAAATCAATACAAATTCAAACAAAATTATATGGCATGATATATAAATTGGCCCTTTAATTTGGCTTCAAATTACAAGTTGGAACTTCAACTTTCAAAATGCACAAACAGACACTTCAACTAGCTCATTTTGTATCATTTAAGCACACCCATCATAGCTGGCCAAATGCGTGCACTACGCGAAATAAAAGCGTGTGAACTCCTTTTTTTAGACCCAAAATTCGTAAAAAAACTTTATTAGTTTGCAGAAACATAGCTAATTTCATGAGCTCTAGCACTACGAAATGTTGAGAAAACAATTCTGAGAATATAAACTGAAATTTTCTATGTTTTTGGTCCTTGAGATCGACTAAAAGATGCCTTTATAAATACTAGTTTAGTGGCACGTGCAATGCACGTGTGAAAAGAGAGTACAATAGGCCATTATAATGTTTACTGATTTTTATTCCCATTTTTTAAATTGAAAAAAATCAACTTATAATTTGTATTGATTTTTAAAAAAAGAAAAAACTCGATCATATAAGTGGTTTAGTGTGATATTAACTAAAAAAAAAAAAAAAAACAATTCGAGTTTAAATCAATCTGAAACTATGTGTATATCTTTTTAAAAAACATTTTGTATCTAAAAGTATTTAGTTTAAATTTATTATACTTTTTCACAATTTTTATCTTTTAAGATATTATTTTAAGTTTGAGAATCATAATTTTGAATAATCTAATAAAGGTTATAGTCCATAAATATTAGTAATTGTAATAAAGCTCAAACTAAAATCAAATCAATACTAATACTGACAAAAACAATTTAATACTAAGAATGACAATAGTGTTGGATACTTGTTCTTTAGTTTTACATTGATCTAGATAATTAAATACATAATCTAATTTTTTGGGGATAGTTTCAAATATATACAATAAACTAATAATTAGTTTACAACAAATATAGTCGTGTTTTATTTATCTAAAAGTATAGCCAAAAATAAGAGGAAATACACCATGACTATAAAATATATCTTGCCAAAGTATATACTGAATATATAATATGGATTACTTATACATGAGCTATATATTGAATATACATTATGATATAATCTATACATGAAATATACATTGAGTATACACTGAATGACCATTTTTTTGGTAATTGAAATGATCGAATGGTCATGTGATGTAATTATCCCATTTTCTTTTTAATATTTAGTGATGTAATTAATACTTATTAGACTTATGGTAGTATGTACTTTTAAATCATGATCATTTTCACTATGACTTATTAATTTGTAATATTTATTTTATGGGATTTCATTATTATTTTTTGTTTAATATCTTAGTGTTATCACGCATACCATATTTTGTGTTATTTTCTTAAGAAATACCTTAGATAATTTTATTTTTTGTAGGACTAAATTTTTTTTTTTAAACTAGTTACTTATATGTTTGTATGAAGATTTTATCGGAAAAAAGTTCAAAAACTCAAAAAAATCAAAATTATTGAGGAAAAAAAACACAAATTTTATTTAGTTAAAATCAATTATTTAAAAATTTAATATAATCCGATCCATATACACCTCTAGATACATGCACCTGAAATATTTAGTTGATCACTATATGAACTTTACATAAAGAAATTCATTTTGAATGGTAGAAGCAAATGCCATTTTTGTCATTGAAGATTAGCCTTACTCTTTTTTTGGTGAATTTATATAAATTAATAAACAATAATATAGTCAGTATAATCTTACAAATGAGATTAGAAGACAGTAAACGATATAAACAATGCAAATTATCATCAATGAGAAAAATATATTTACTAATATAAAGTTAAAATAAAAAAATATGACCAACTCAAAAATTTGAAAAGTTGATATAATGATATCAAAATAATATTAACTTGTGATAGTGGCTTTTGAAAATTGAAGAAAACACCAAAAAGCAAATTTGAGATTTTTGTAAACAGACAACAATAATAGATTTTGTATAATGCAAAGGGTTTTAACATTTGAAGACTTTAGAAAATTCAATAATAAGAGAGCATAAAAATAGTGAAATAAAAATGAAAAAGGTAAACATAGGAATAATAATGTGAGTTCGTGTTAAACATCAAGATATAAATAAAGCAACAAAATAAATAGTCACGTAAGAAAATATGTTACAATTACCTAAAATCTATTTCGTTTCTCAGTAATTACAATGATCCCTCTATCCAAAAAAATTCTTTTTAAATTTATCAAAAATCATTTTAATGGTCTTATAATCGAGTAGATCCTGAAAAAAGGGTAGGATCATATAACAATAAGTCATGCTAAACATAACATTTAGATGGAACACACGACGGACAAATTAAATGAGTAACTTATAGTTAAGTATAACTTGGAATATAGAAAAATAGAAACTCAATGTTACCAATTTTTCATCAACAAAATTATCATGACTACTTTTAACAAGTTAACAATCTTTCATTTTCTTTCAATTTGCCTTCTTTCATCATGGGCCAAGAACAACCATGATGACTTTCTTGAATGCCTTTCATCTTCAAATGTAATATCACAAGTCATCTACACTCCAAATAATTCATCATATTCAAACATTTTGAACTCATTCTCAACTAATCTAAGAATAACCTCCAATTTCAAACCATCAATTATTTTGACTCCTATTGATGAATCTCAAATCCAGGAAGCTATACATTGCTCCAAGAAACATGACATACAAATCCGAATTCGAAGTGGTGGACATGACTATGAGGGACTTTCATACATTTCTGAAAACCCCTTTGTCATAATTGATCTTAGGAATTTAAGATCGATTTCCATTGACATTGAAAACAAGACTGCTTGGATTCAATCTGGGGCGACCCTAGGGGAAGTTTACTATAGAATCGCGGAAAAAAGTAAAAGATTGGCCTTTGTTAGCGGGAGTTGCCCTACTGTTGGTGTTGGTGGACACTTTAGTGGTGGAGGCTATGGCATGATGTCGCGAAAATTCGGTGTTGCTGTTGATAACATTATTGATGCAAAATTAATCGATGCTAATGGACAAATCCTGGATCGAGAATCAATGGGTGAAGATCTCTTCTGGGCTATTAGAGGAGGTGGAGGGACTAGTTTTGGTCTCATTATCTCATGGAAAGTGAAACTACTCGATATTCCAGAAAAGGTAACTGTATTCAATGTGCCACGAACATGGGAACAAAATGCAAGTCAACTTGTTTACAAATGGCAACAGATCGCGGACAAAGTTGATGACAATCTTCTCATCAGGCTCTTCTTGAGTAGTAGTGAATTGCGATTCGGGGGTGGGCAAAGGACTGTCCACGCCTTTTTCACTACAATGTTCGTTGGAGGTGTGGATGAACTCCTCCACGAAATGCAAAAGAGTTTCCCGGAGCTAGGGTTAGTGAAAGACGATTGCATTGAGATGAGTTGGATCGAATCTGTACTCTTCTTTGCCAATTTCCCTAGGGGAACATCACTTGATGTGTTACTGAACTGGAATACCACAACTAATCAAATAGGATTCTTCAAAGGGAAATCAGACTATGTCCAACGTCCAATTTCTAGAAATGGTCTTGAAGGTATATGGAAACTATTCAACCAACTAGGCGAAAATTCGGGCATGGAATTACAATTTAGTCCTTACGGAGGAAAGATAAGTGACGTCTCAGAATCTGAAACTCCTTTCCCTCATAGAGCTGGAAATATATTCATGATCGAGTATGCGGTGTATTGGGGGAAAATGGAAGATTCTAAAAGAAACATAGCTTGGATTCAAAAACTTCATGGATATATGGCTAAGTATGTGTCCAAGTCTCCTAGAGCTGCTTATTTCAATTATAGAGATCTTGATTTGGGAGTCAACAACAAAGGAAACACAAGTTATGCACAAGCAAGAATTTGGGGAGTGAAATATTTCAAGAACAACTTTGATAGATTGGTGCAAGTCAAGACTAAATTTGATCCAACAAATTTCTTTAGAAATGAACAAAGCATTCCTCCTCTATTATCTTAATCTTACAGCTTGTTTGATTGGATATGTCTTGAAATTATGTCTAACAATTGTTAGATGCACCTATATTGTGTTTAATCATTGACAAATGAAATGTAGAGGATTTGATAGTACCATCACAGAAAGCATTTCAAAGAATTGATTGATAAATAATTCAAATTGTGTAAACAACAATTCCTTGTATCAAACAATTAGGCAGTGTGTTTCTTTCTCTGTCTATGGCCATTATCAGTATCTTTTGCCTTTCTCTTCATCCCCCCTTTCCCTGCTCGCTTCGAAGCCTGCAATCAAAGAAGACCTTGTTATCAAATAACCTGATATAGTGTTCAGATCTATTTTCCTTTTTCCACTTTCTTGATCATGTGGACCGTATTAACAACACTAGAAACCAGGAAAGTCAGCAAAAGAATGAAGATGATCCAGTAAACATGAATGTAAAATCACCAATACACAAAGCTAGTGCAAGTAGAGGTTTAGGAGGTATACCACAGCTGAAAATGTTTTAAGAGGGTCTCTGCTTCTTTTGAACCTTCCCTTTGATCCTTTGCCACGAGATGCATTAGTATCGCCCATTGCTGCTCTGGACAGCTTCACAAACTTGCTAGCTTCTTGTGTTTGTTTATCCACTAGGTAGTCAGGCATATCTCGTAGGTGTGGGGCATGTGCCTTCTTGCTTAACATTTTATCATGCTTCAAAAGATCTGCCAAGAACATTTGAATATAATCAGTACCACGATGTTCACTCAAGAGTATATCCCACAAACTACAGCTTAATTACCTAAGTCTTGTGGATTATCTTGAAAATGAGCCTTCAACCTGGATAAGACAAGCGGGAAAAGTATGTGAGTTGGATACAGATTTCAAGTCAAGCACAGCAAGATACAATCATGGAGAAGTCAAAAACCAGTAACAAGAGGCTCAGAAAGTGCCTTGTAACAGAGTAGGTGAAGAATAATAACAAACAAATAACTATATGAACGCAAACTATTAATCCACAAAATATAAGTCTAGTAGAGCGCTGTACAAGCAAAAGACAGCTGGCAAATATTTTTAACTTATTCCCACAAGTATAGTTTACTGCAGCTTCTACACATTATGAGTCATTCAAATCATTTGGTGAAGTATTGATTCATTCAAATCATTTGATAAAGTATGAGTCATTCAAACCTTGAATTTCCTTGCAAAGAAATCCAAGTAAATTTTCAGCATATATGCATCATACATTCAAGAGTGAGTTAACCTTTGTACCATAACTCCTATTTGAGTGATGTCTGAATCAGGACAATTAGGTTTTCATCACATTTCTAAACATCTTAAAGTGATGAACAATGGAAACATGAAAATTATTCTTGGACAGGACACATGGTATTAAAATAAAAGAATCTGAGCTAATTTTCAGTACTTGTCAGAAAGAAACCCAATAAGCAAAGGATAAGTCTGTGAACAAATAAGAAAAGTAAAATAAGCTATTCAAAGGAGAAAAAGAAAAAAAGAGAGTAGCTTACTTTTGAGAATTAAGAATTTCATTCCTCAGATCCTGCGCCCGTGCTTCTTTTACCCGAATTGTTGTAACACTCCGTTCAACATCCTATATAAAAGATGGCAGTCAAGCTATCTAGACCTCCCAAAACAAAGAAATTGGCAGGACTGCACCAATTAGCAATTCAAGTCAACTTTTTTTCTAAAAAAATAAATTAAAAAGATATACTTCCTTTTGGCCCGGTGATGTAAGGAAAGGTGATGGAATTGCAGTAATAACCAAATTCATACAAGCAGTCATATGAGTTAATTTTACGTTCATGGATCTTCTTGTATTGTCATCGTGTCTTGTGCACCAAGAGGTTGACAAAATATGGACTTATTTACAATCTGTCCTTTATGCTTTAACTAATGAGGTTAACTTTTAAACACTCTATAAAGCTGGATGTAACATCTTAATATTTGTCGATTTCATTTCATAAAAAGCGCGCTCAACATAGTTAAAGCAGGAAGCATCATATACCTCCGTAAGACACTCCCTTGATAACCTCAACTTCACAAAGTTCCCTGCAACTGAGACTAGGTGACACACTCCTAACTCTGCTAGGCTCACAATTGATACTTATCCCATATTGATTATTGAGCGCCACTGAACTGTCTTTTAATTACTAATATAATTGATGAAAATTTTACCTCAGCTCGGTAACGCAAAGACTCCACTGCATTTTTACTCAGCAATGGGAATGGGGCAATAAACTCTGACACATTGTCTTCATTTTCCCCCAGTAAAGATTTAATCTCTTCAAATATTTCTGTCTCTTCAGCAGAAACCTACAACAGAAGAAAGACAAGGTCATAAAGACAGAAAAAACATAGGTTTCTACTATATTCGTCAGAAGAGAATTCATAGGAAAAGAAGAATAGGTAATGTTAGAGAAGATGTATAAAAAACCCAGCCTTTAATTCTACAAAGTCATGCCTCTCGAGAATGAAAAATCAACTTCAGAGAGTTGATGACAGAAGAACTTCAGGTAATTTGTTAATGCCAAGAGCAAAAATTCTATGAATCAACAGTTCAACACTTAAAAACCAAACAACATTAAAACACCAAACCTATAAACCAAATATTAAGTAGTCAAATAAATGATATGTTAACAATCAAAATTGTACATTAATGACCTCAGACATGTCAAGGTACTCACAAGAGAGACAGATGCTCCGGTGTTATATGCTCTTCCAGTACGTCCAATTCGATGTACATAGCCTGCAGCTGTTTGAGGCATCTCAAAATTTATTACCTGTTCAAAATAATCCATTAAGAGAATATGGAGTATTAGGTCCATACAGAATGCAGAACTTCTATTAGGACTATGGTTACATATCCTCTATCACTAAATGGCTCAACGGGAAATGATAAACGAAAAAGAACATCAGCAGCCAAATGGAGGACAAGATTCCATAAAGAACCCCGCAAACTTACAGTATGCACATTTTTGAAGTCTATCCCTCTGACAACACCAAATTCTGCATCCAATTTATGCTTTCGATGTTTTTTCGATTTTTTTCGCTCACTGCCGTTTTGATCATCAACCTGTTCCTTTCCTTCTGGTTGACTTTCATCAGTCGCAATCAAGTAATCAAATAGCCCAGCATTAAATTCCTGATTAGAAGAAGAAATTATGAGATCAGTTGACTTCACATGAAGGGTTGAACAATAACAAAAGCCATTCAATGGGTGTGCATTTCTTGGCATTCTACATTCATATGACACACCTCAAGAATGTGTAGACGAGAACTCTGAGGTAGCTCGGCATTTAACACTGCAGACTTGATACCAAACTGCAAAAAAATAACCCAGATTTATATTTACTATCAGGAACACATCAGGCAAGCAGTAAGTATAGCATCTGAAACATAGACCAACAACATATAAGTGCCCAGAAGATTACAGATCATAAAACGTAGCCTTATAGAAAATAGTTAATATGGAGAACTGCAGCCTGTATGGCCAAGCTTTTTGGAGGCTAAAAGAGCTTATTTTTTCTAAAAAAATGCTTATTTCAGAAAACTGTGGTGTTTGGCCAAGCTTCTAGGAGAACATAAGTGCTTCATGAAGCTAAAATAGTAGCTTTTCCCAAATGTACTTTTCTGAATGAGAAAATACACTTAGAAGCACTTGTTTAAAAGCTTGGTCACTAACTGCTATTCAAATTGATTAGCCAAATACAAATTGCTTCTCATCAAAAGTATTATTGTTGAAAAGCACTATTCAAAATAAGCTGATTTTAGAAGGTTGGGTAAACAGGCTACTATTGAGTTTTGTACAAGCAAAAGCTGTAACTTTTGCACATCCAGCGGATCCACAACTCCCAATCACTTTCAACGATGACTAAGCACAAATCAGCAAAAAGGACTCCCTCTCTCAGCTGCACCATCCACAGACTGGGAGGTACCGTAGAACTAACTTCAACAATTCCTAAAAGAGGTGCTTTTTTAAAAAGATAGTAATAACATAATAATTATAATTATACTAACAACAAGAGAAGAAAGGAAGTTTCAAGCAGTAAAGATGTTTTGGTTCTTTCAAAAAAAGGTATCATAAGATAAATATGATATTTTATATAGTACAGCATTTATAAATTGATAACATGTCTTGTGATAATTAGCGACGTCATATACATGAATGTACCGGCTCAAAGAATAGTCTGAGTCTAAAACTCATGTCAATTGAATTTGTAAATATCAGCACTTTTTTCTGAACCAACTCTAGCTTCAACAGGGCAAGGATATGCACAAACTTATCACGAGCAGCACAAGAAATCTGGATAAACAGCAGAAGTGGTCATCAGAGACACTAAACTGTAATAGAATATAATAATACAATAACATAGAACACCACCAAGACACAGTTGTTAAGGTGTATTTTTTGTTGTTGTAAATAAGATATCCAAAACAAAATAAAGTCCTGAAAAGGGCAATGCCTCTGCCTACTGGAAATTAGTGTCACAATATGGCACTTATCCACCACAAGTGATTGAAAACCGAACATGTGATTTACAATTTTAGATGCCTCCTAGATCCACGGCTTAGCACAGAAGATGCAGCTCAAGTATACAGAAGCTAAAAGTATGAAGATCACATAATTGAATTAAACATATTTATCCGATAACAAAGTACCAAGAAGGACCCAAAAATCTAGTGTATCAGTGTTGAAGAAAGGACAGACTACTAAATCAGTAAATTCTCTTGAAGGTGTATACTTACATAAAATTGCTGAACATTTTTTGGGATAACATCATCCTTTGTGTCTCCCACCTCAGGCAAAGTCAGGATGTAGGGATTGTGTAAAATAAGCTTCTTCAGCTTTTCAACATCAGAACTGCAACATTAACATGACTAAAGAAGTTCATATCGAAACCCTTGGGATGGGGTACAAAGATGGGAAGTGAAATGTAAAAGTCACAGAAGAAAATAATAAGTCAAGAACTTTATAATGGAGAAAACCAACATACGCAACAGTAGAAGAATCAGCAAGAATTTGCTTGACATATATGCACCAATGTAGTAATGTGAGCATACCTTGAAGTTGCAGACATCAGAAGGCACTGGCAACGTCTTGGTACATGAGATGTAAGAGCTTTCAGATCATCTTCATATCCATATGACAAAAGAAGATCTGCCTGAAACAGTAACATAATTATCAACCTCATGTCATTCCGGGTGAATACAATCGAACAGAATCCAATTCTAATGCAAACATTCAAATTCAAAAATGAAATAGAAAAGATACCAAATCAAAAAGCAGATAAGGTGGGTCATAAACCTTACTAGATACCAGAGTTGATTGTATCTAGTAAGTTTTATCTACTAATGGATATGAACCAATGACTCTCGCCATATGAAAACAGACCTTTACAGCAAAACTTTTGAGATTTTGACTAATGCAACTCATTATATATCTCACCGAATCAGCAAAAACTCTTTCAACTAGAACAAGTTCTGAGAAACAATGCTACATAAACTAACTTACCTCATCGAGAATGAGAATGGAAAGAGAATCTTGAACAGCTTTTGCTTGAATAACTCCATTTGACAAGCATGTCTGTATACAAGCAGGAGTAGATATAACAATTTCCGGAGGCCCCGCCAAGGTAGTCCTCTGAAACAAAAAGATCACAAAATTACCATTTTGCCACATACCCACAAAGATCAGAAACGCAAACAACACTGAATAAAAGAAACCAACCAATTCAGAAACAGACATAGAGCTTGTCAATTGGACAAGCCTCAATTGCACTCTACATAGTTCAATCAACGAATTAGCCTCTGAACAAACCTGTAGAGCAAACACAAATAAAATATACCCACAAACTAAAAACAAAAAATCCCAAAATAAAAGCAGCAAGTTTGAACCTGTTGACACAACTCCCTAGTGGGTACAAGAATCAATGCAGTCGGAGCAAGATTCTTGGCTGAAGTTGACTGAGTAAAAAGCTTCTGAAGTAAAGGGAGTAGATACGCAAATGTCTTTCCAGAACCAGTCTTAGCTCGGGCAACTACATCTTTCCCTTCCTAAAAAGATAAAAGAGTACCCAATGAAATCAGTACTACAACTAGGAAGAGGATGAGTGTGTTGAGGGATTGAACTTACGAGGATTAGAGGAATGGCAACTCGCTGAATAGGAGTTGGTTTATCAATACTTTTCTTGGTTAAAGCACGGATTAGACGAGGGTCCAGTCCCAATTCTTCGAAGGTTTGTTCTTCTTCTTCCTCCTCCTCCTCCTCCTCAACTCTTCCTTGTTTCTTCATTCTCGGAGAGGCCAGGGTTTTGGGTTTGGGGTTTTAGACAGACAGGTTACGGCAAGGGCTTATTGAATGGAAGATACATAATATTTATATTCAAGTTAGTATTATATATAAAAACTTACTAGATACAAGATGGCCCAATATATTTTTTTATTTTCTTTTAGGAATTTTCACATATAGTTATTCAAAAATATCTTAATTATGTTTCAAGTTATAGTTTGGGTAATTACATTTCGTAAGTATAGTTATAGCAGCGTTTGCGTAATTCACATAGCATTTGTATAATTTATTATACAACTCACAGGTTTTGTAAAGCGTTTGTATATTTCGCTATGCAATCCGTGCATACCGCTTGAATTATAATTCGTTATACAATTCATAGTGTTTGTATATTTTGCTATAAAATTTGATTTGCACACAACTTTTGTATAATCATGAACATCGTTTATACAAATCACATGAATTATACGAAACTCAAACTGTAATTATAATTCGCGCCCAACTTTTGTATAATCGTGCACATCGTTTATACAAAACATGCGAATTATACAAAACTCAAACTATAATTACAGCTAGATGTTTGTCGCGAGCCGTAATTAATTCAAACTATAGCTATGTTAGCTAATTAACTAGTATATGTTTGTTCATCCACGTGATTTTTTCTTTTTTTAATCTCAATTTATATGTTAACATAGAGTTGTCTGCTTATTCGCATTTCTCTTGCATAACTAATAAAATTATATTGATGTTTATCGAATTTAAATAATTAACTTAATTATATATATTATTTGTTATACTTATTTGAACTAATATATATTGAATTTAATATAGTTTGAATTATTTTAAGGATTTAAATCTTGAAAAATTTAAATGATTTTATTTATAAGCTATAATTAAGAAAAATAATAATTTGACTAGATATTAAAAATTATAAAATAAATAAATGAAATAATTAAAATTTGGTAAAAATGGAATGGATTGAGTTTTGTCCAAATGACCTTAGCACTCTATTTGGATGGTTGTTACATAGATTTAGAATTCATTCCTACCCCTTTTTTTTTGGCAAAAGGGATATATTATATATATATAAACTACGAACTGGACATTACATTGATATCACTGGCAGTAGTTAGGAAGTTATCACTAGTCGTCCAGTTAAGCATTATAGTACGATTAGGACGAGGTTCTAACATCAGGACATAATTAGTACTAGCTATAAAAGATAGGTTTTCAAAACGAGCTAACTTATTACAATTAGACCATACTATAGCTTTAGTAGAAGAAACTCCGTCTTGATCAGTCTTGAGAACATCCTGGACTTCACTCGGCGAAGATCGTAAGATAACAAGATTACCAGTAGTTGTTAGCTTGGAACCTAATCTGGACAAAATGTCTGCTACTTTGTTTCCTTGGCGGAAGCTATGGCGGACCACTGGATTCTCCAACATCCTCAAGATTGACCTATAACTGGAAACAGTAGAAGTATAAGGTAAGTATAGACTGTCCAAAAGCAACATGATCTCGAAGGAGTTAGTTTCAATTTCAAGGGGCATAAAATTATGGGCGCTGGCAATGGTCAGTCCAAGGTGAAGGGCTTCCAACTTGGTGATAGTATGGTTATGGCCATGGCTTTTACTATAAATACCAAGTATCCAGGCTCCGAGGTCATTCCTAATGGCCCCGCCTATGCCACTCCTATTATTATGTTTTGAGAGGAACCATCTATATTTAACTTAAAGACGCCCTTGTGGGGGGGGGGGGGGGGGGGGGGGGTTACCATTTAGGTTGTGCGAGGAGCAGCTGTGGGTGATATATTCGATGGTTTTAGAAGCAACCATGGCCACGGAGGGAGAGTCCCTTTTATTCTTATGAATATTATGATTCTGGATAAGCCAAATATGCCAAAGGGCAAATGGTAAAATGTCTATCTAATGGTAGGAGTCTTGGGGTAGAGGAGGGTTTAAATTTTTCAGAGTTAACAGCCAGTGATCTTGGTAAAGGGAAACATGGAGTATGTTAACGTCTAAGGTGTTCCAAAATCTCTGAGCCGTGTGACAATAGAGGAAAATGTAAGGAACTGTTTCTTGTTCAAGCTGACATATTGGACAGGAAGAGCTATAAAGAATGCCAATGTAGTTTAAATAGGCTCTTGTAGGAAGTCTATCCAAGGAACACAGCCAAATACCCGTCGAATTAAAACCTCTAATACCTGTCGCGCCGGATAGCACTTTGTCTCCTACCTTGAGTATATAGATGTCTCCTTCCTGCCTGTTGCATTGGCTCTTTTACGATTTTTTATTCAGCGGACTGTCGACCTGGGCCTTCCTAAATACAGGAACCAATGGTGTGGCCCAATCTACCACAATTGGTACATAAGTAGCCTTCTCCTTCATAGACAATAGTTTGTTTATGTGTTATACTGCTTGTAACTGGTTCTTCCAATGGTATTTGGACGCAAAGTCTAGCGTACCTTCCCCTAAGAGTGGAGCTTGTGCAAGCATCAATCTTTAGTAGTTTGCCAATAGCGTTTCCAATTTTTCTAACAAGAATGTTATCATAGTTAGGTTCTAAAAGTATGAATATCCTTGATGAAAATGCTGACTCCATCACTATTTGAGTGATCAAGTTAGGTTCGCATATGTTGTACTTCATGGAGGTCTATGCACCAACTATCGTGGTTCATATCCGTAGTGTATGTCTACTATATCATATGATGACGGAGATGAAATACATGAAAAAAGGGTTCACGACCTTGGGTCCTTAATGATAGTTGGTTTCTAGGATGTTCCCACAGTTGGTTAGTTCCAACTAATGACTTCTCTTCTACATATTTCTTTCTATAACCCATTCATGAAAGTTTTAATCCCCCTTCTGCTGCAGTATAATTTTTCTGATGTGAAAAGATATTATTGGGAAGACGATCAAGTCGTACTTAATAATAGGTCCATACTATGTGACATTGGATCTGGAGTTTGGAGAGGATAAAATGTACGTACACTTTACCACTATCTCATAGAGATAGAGAGACTGAACAGGATCTCTAGAAAAAGCAAATTATCGTCAACAAACAAAGATCTTCAATTTATATATATATATATATATATGAACCCAAAAGTCGAAGTTGTTGTAAGGTGGAAAATATCAGTGAAAATATACTGTTTTTGGGACTAAATTCATCAATTTCAATACCTTCTTTTGGCCAACACTAATTTGGTACATACACGTACGGCCCTCAATGATAATGTTGTTTTTTTTCTTAATAAAAAATTTTGATTTTAAATTTTACCTGAAAATAGTGCTAGTAAAGATTGAATGAGTCCTACAGGGTGCGATCTGAATTAATTAAACTTCAATATAAATATTAAACACTAAATGAAAATTCAAAAGAAAAGGAGTATATGAATACGCGTTAATATTGTTAGCCCCAAGTATGATTGTTACGTTTATGATTTAATATAAAGTTGCTTCAAGAAAAGCTAGGATCAAATAATCAAAAACCATTTTGTACAAGTAAATAATTGATTTTCCAACAATAAAATAATCTTAAGAGTTGACCAGAAAGTGGGGATACCCATTAATTATTAGTGCATGCCACAATACATTATAAGCAATTCTGAGTTGAAATTTCCTGGCCAATGTCATATTCAAATGATTAAATTGAGGCAAATCTAGCTTTTCGGCGAGGTAGAACACGGGTGGAGGCTAGCAATTCGATTTTATAACTAGTTGCTACGTTTGAATAATAAAAAGAAGTTCTCTTTCTAATCCTATTTAAATTCTGTCGGGTGAATACAATTAAACAGAATCCAATTCTGATGAAAAAATCCAATTAAAAAATGAAATAGCACTTGTGTATAAGTAAAACACTAGATGGATCCAAAATTTTGAAATTATATGAATTGAACTTTTTTTAAATATAATTTATTTAATTTTAAATAAATTATTTATAAATATTCTTAATATAAAGTTTTGGCAAATTAGGAGTCTAATTTGGCCGCCATTTAAGATAATAATAAGATATGATGAGATTTATAAGTACTAACTTTCTCAACTAAAACATAATCAGATTTTAAAGCAGTTAGAAAATATGCACAACTATTATCGACATTCAAAATAATAAAATTAAAACCAAAAGATATTAATTTAAAACTAAAATTGTAATAAATTGTATATTAATTTATTGATTCAAAATAAAATAGTTTCATAATTTTAATAAAATTATATAACTAATCAAATTAAAATAAAATAAAAGAAATAATTTTTAAAGTGGGTTCCGTAGTTTTTATAAAATTATATAACTTTTTTTTTAATGAAAATGCTCTTACTGAAATAGATACGTCAACAAAGATTACCTGCTTCACCCCTCGGCTCTCTCTTGTATAGTAAGAGAAAGTATATGTTGGGAAAATCATAATTCATTTGTTGTGCAAATGCAGGTATAGGATCAGGGCGGAGCTATCATTTCATTAGGGGTTCGTTCAAACCTCCTTCGGCAAAAAATTATACTATTTATACATGTTTAAATAATTTTTGATGTATATATAGTAGATGTCAAACCCCCTTCAATTAGTTTATGTGTTTACTTCATCAGATTTTAAATCCCCTTAAGGAAAATTCTGGTTTTGCCACTATATATGATTTTGTACGATCAAATGATACAAGGCAACCATGATGTTTGCTTCTCTCTTGATCAAAAGTTTTGATTTTGAGCTTTGGATGTGAAAAAATTCCTAATAAGGCGAGTTTCCACCAAATGAGTCCTACAAAATGCGAATCTAAATTAATCGAACTTCAATATAAATATCAAATATTAAATACACAATCAAATGAATAATGATTGTAGAATCCTCCAAAATTTTGATGTCTAGAGTCATAAATATACTTTGCCAAACATTACAAGTAATTAAGTATGATTGTTAGGATAAGGCTTTTATTAAAAAGTATTACTATATGATTCAATCAAGTTGAGTCAAGAACAGCTATGATCAAATAATCAAAACCATTTTATAAAAGTAAATAATTGATTTTCCAGCAACAAAATAATCCTAAGAGTTGACCTGAAAGTGGGGATTTGTATATAAGTAAATACTAAAGAGAGATCCAAAATTTTGATATTACAGCAGTTGAGTTTTTTAAAAATATTTTCTTTAATTTAAATAAATTATTTATAAATATTAAGTGAATTTTCAACCCTAATATAAAGTTTTGGCAAATTATGACTCTAGTTTGGCTCATGTGTAAGTAAGATAATAATAAGACGTAATTAAGATTTATAAGTACTAACTTTCTCAAATAAAAAATAATCAGATTTTATGTCAAAAATTTTAAAAATAAATGTAAAAAAATTGACTAATTAATGGAGGCGTCGTCTATCACCTAAGATGTATTCATAGTTTCACATTGCATTTGTTTTGACTTGTTCTTACAATACATCCAATCATTTTTTTTTATAATCATGACGTTTGAGTCAGATTTTATTATCGGTATATTGATGATATTATATTTATCTTTTTTATTTTAATATTTTTCTATTCATTTTTTACTTGTTACTGTTTCATTTTTTGAGGTCAACTTGACTAGACTTTAAATATAATTAACATAGCTAAATTTAATATTTAAAATCTAAAAATTTAGATGGTTGAGAACTATACGTAAAATGTTATAAGTTATAATCTTTTTCATATTAATATGATGAAAAAATAGATCTTAAAATATTGGTCAAAGTTCAAATAGTTTGACCTTAATAACTAAAATAATGACCAGTAAAAATGAACGAAAACGTATTTATTATCATGAATCATAAAAGAGGTAACGCTTACGAAATAAAATTCGAATAAGCTATAATAAATAATTAGAAAAATGATGATTCAAAAGTAAACAATTGTTGTATCTACTAGAATGTCAAAGCCTAAAATATTATATTAATTAATATGATTATGATATCTTACTTTGACTATTCTTTGGTCAAACTGGAAGCAGATATGATTGTATACCTGTTTTAATTTACAACTTTTTAATATTCAAACCTATTTCATTGACTTATTACCTCAATATTTCCCTATAAAAATACCATAAACCAAATCATTTTTTTTATCACATCAAATTATTCATCCAATGATGAAAATTCTACTTATTATTTTTGTTGTTCTTGCTACTTCAATAAGTCCTTCACATGAAAACCAAACATTTCTTGAATGTCTTGAAACAAATTCAAACCCTTCTTATCCAATTTCTTCACTAGTATTTTCTCCAAATGATTCTTCATTTCCATCTGTTTTGGAAGCTTACATAAGAAATTTAAGGTTCAATGAGTCCACAACTAGGAAACCTCTCTTCATACTTACTGCACAGCATGAATCTCATATTCAAGCATCAATTATTTGCGCGAAATCACGAGGTGTGCAAATGAAAATCAGGAGTGGTGGGCATGACTACGAGGGTCTTTCTTATGTGTCCGATGTACCATTTTTCATCGTTGACATGTTCAATTTCCGATCGATAAATGTTAGCATTGAGGATGAATCGGCTTGGGTTGAAGTAGGTGCAACCCTTGGTGAAGTTTACTATAGAATCGCGGAAAAAAGCAATGTGCATGGCTTCCCTGCGGGTGTTTGCCCCACCGTGGGGGTCGGTGGACACTTTAGTGGGGCCGGTTATGGTAACATGATGAGGAAATATGGTCTCACGGTCGATAACATCGATGATGCTAAATTAATCGATGTTCAAGGTCGAATCCTGGATCGAAAATCCATGGGGGAGGATTTATTTTGGGCCATTACAGGCGGTGGAGGGGTAAGTTTTGGAGTCGTCTTGTCTTATAAGATAAAGTTGGTTCGAGTCCCACCCAAGGTGACAGTTTTTCGAGTCCTAAGATTTTACGACCAAAATGCCCTTGACCTTGCTTACCTATGGCAACGTCGCGCTGACAAGTGGGACAATGATCTTTTCATGAGAATGATCATTGACGTAGTCAACAGCACTACACGTACCTCGGAGAAAACCATAAGGGTTTCCTTTTTCACTTTATTTCTAGGAGACTCAGACAGACTTCTCTCACTCCTCAACCAGAGTTTCCCTGAACTAGGGTTAGAACGAAAGGACATCATCGAGATGTCTTGGATCGAATCCGTGCTTTACTATACAAATTCCCCTATTGCCCCTCTTGATGCTTTGCTAAGTAGGTCACCTCCCCTAACATACTTGAAAAGGAAATCAGACTACTTGCAAAAGCCAATGTCAAAAGAAGGATTAGAGTTCATATTCAAGAAAATGATTGAACTACAAACACCAACAAGTTTGGTATTTAATCCTTATGGTGGAAGAATGAGTGAAATTTCACCTTTAGCTAAGCCATTCCCACATAGGGCTGGAAATATTGCCAAGATTCAATACTCAACAAATTGGAATGAAAAAGGAGTTGAAGCTTCAAACTATTATCTCAACTTAACAAGGGTACTTTATGACTATATGACACCCTTTGTGTCAAAATCCCCAAGGTTAGCATTCTTGAATTATAGGGATATTGATTTGGGAATTACACATAATGGGAAATTGAGTTATTTTGAAGGGAAAGTGTATGGGATAAAGTATTTCAAGAAGCAAAATTTCAATAGGTTGGTGAAGATCAAGACTAAAGTTGATCCACATAATTTCTTCAGGAATGAACAAAGCATACCAGTTTACCCTTCTTGGAGGAATTAAGTAGGATATTATAGGGGAAAATATGGATTATTATTGTTATTAAAGGGTCACTATATTATTTCACTTTGTTTATGCATTCATGGTTGGTTAATTTGATTCTTAAAAATGTAATATTCACACTAGTGATCTTAGATCTGTTTATGAAGATGACGAATAAAGTAATATGTTTATATTTATTTAATTACCTCTCTACTTAACACACTTCATTATCACATGCAAATTTGATTTCCTTTAATGAGTCAAACATGTGAAAAAATTAAACGGAGAAGCAAACATATACTAGTTATAGTTTGAATTAATTACGACTTGTGGCAAACATCTAGTTGTAATTACAGTTTGAATTTTGTATAATTCATGCGATTTACACAGACGTTGTGCGCAATTATACAAAAGTTGTGCGCGAATCAAATTGTATAGCGAAATATACAAACACTGTGAATCATACAAACACTCTGCATGAATTGAATATATAGCGAAATATACAAACGCTACACAAAAGCTGCGAAAATTATACAAACTAACGCTGTTATAACTACAGTTACGAAATGTAGTTACTTAAACTATAGCTACGAGGTATAATTAAAATATTTTTGAGTGGCTATATGTGAAAATTCCCTATTCTTTTATTAATAGATGACATTGAGATTCATAACCAGAAAATTTTTTAATTCGATTATATTAAAATATGTTACCATTTCATCTCAAACACATATTTTTATTTACTTATGTATGTCATCAACCATATTCTGAATCTTCAAAATTATAAGTATAGTCAAATCAATAATTTGTTCCATCATTTTAGTAAATGGATCGTACAAGTCAACAATTAATGACATGTTTTAGAATCTGCATAAAATTAAGGACTCAGTCAAATCCACAATTAATGTAACATGGTACTTTATTATTGTTATTATTGGTTGATTTGAAGTATTAAAAAGTCAATTTTATCTTTATGAATAATATGTTACTAACCCATGTATATCTAGTATTGTAATTTGTTAAATATTAGTTGTAACACTTCATGCCATGCATATACTAGTTCTATTCATTACATATCTTTCTCGTATAGGTGACGAGTCAAGTTTCATATTTGAGTAATGATGATTTGAATTAGATTAAAAAGTGTTGTGACACCTCAACACGTTCCAAGTTAAATTTAATGGAACTATTTAAACTCGAGATAGTAAGGTGCTATTTGAGCTTAAAAATTAAAGTAAAGTATTAAGTTACAACAAAGGGGAGTGAAGTTTAAAAAAATGGAATAAAATAAGTGAGTTACTTGCTCGGCTTACCTGAGTTACTAGATACATCACCTACTTGAGTTTTATGGATCTAGTTAAAAGGTCTAAGGTTAACGGATAAGATCTAACACTATATTAATGGACTCATTTGAGGCCCAAACTAAGTAAGAGAAGAAAATAAAAAATAAAACGGGATAACTATACCGATAAGCTATTGATAAAAATTATTTACACAAAAAATAATCCACTATTTTTTATTACTGAAAATGGCCATGGAACAACCATTTGGGCTATTTGATTTTTTTTTTTGTTCTTTTCTTTTCGTCCAAGTGGCCATTAGGCCCTTTTAAAAACTTTTTTCTTTGGCCTTTTTTTTCTGTTTCTTTAAATAATTTTTAAAAAAAATTCCTTTTTGTCTCACCGTTTGACTCTATTTATTTGATCTTTTTCTTTTTAATTTTTTAAAATAATTTTTTTATTTTCTTAGCTGTGCTATGTTAAATTAATTTTTTTAAATGTCAATGTTTTTTTAAAAAAAATAATTTCCTATTTTTTAAAAAGATTTTTTCTTTTTTAGGTGAGATTGGACTGCCTAAACGCGTTTATTACCTACTAATACTAGTTTTATTACCTACTCTATTATAAATAAATATTTGGAAAGAAAGAGAATTACTTCGAGGTACGTAATAACAAGGTGATACAATAAGGTATATTAGGCTATTCAATTTCCTATTCTTTGGCATACAATTTAAGTTTTTCTTGCAAAAGACACATAGTTATTGTCAAATATGCATATATTCTTTGAGTAGCAAGCTACATGAATTCTCAAGATTAAATTTAATTACCTTAATTAACTAGTACTTATCAAGATTACATCCATTATCGTTAATGCTATTATATAATATAGTTTATTTGACAAGCACAATATATGGATCGTAGTAGCTAGGTTAAATTAACGCCTTGGCAAATAAAACAAAATAATTAACTTTGGTATCTCATTGAATAAAAATGATGATATTGTTCCTCCGTTATATTTTTTTTAAAAATATTAAGTAGTTCTCGTGGCAAAGTAACTATCATGGATAATTATATTTATGCACGTCTCTTGCAGTATTTGCAATAATTATATTATAGAATTATTAATTTTGGTATGACAATTCTTACGTTATAATCCTGATATACTTTTGTTAGCTAATCAACGATTTTTAATAGAGAAAAAGATAAAGTTACAGTAAAAGTGAAAAGTCACACATCTAATAAGAAAATTAGACATGAATATCACATAAGTCACGCATCATGAATATCGCTTGCAGGAGTTAGGTCCAATAGAAAGATTAGGCATGGGTATCGCAAAAAGTCATACGTCTAATAAAAAATTAGGCATAAGTACAAGAAGTTACACACATCTAATAATAAAATTAATCATAAGAAAAAAATAAAGTCACAGTAAAAGTGAAAAGTCACACGTCTAATAAGAAAATTAGACAAGAATATCACATAAGTCACACATCATGAATATCACTTGCAGGAGTTAGATCCAATAGAAAGATCAGACATGAGTATCGCAAAAAGTTACACATCTAATAAAACAAATTAGACATAAGTACAAAAAATTACACACGTCTAATAAGAAAATTAATCATGAGATATTGGACTAGCTTGGGTAACCCACTTGTGCTGGTTAAAAAGTTGGCAGTTTAAGATAGTTTCCCAAGTTCTCTAATTAATAGGCACATTGGCAAGTAGTAGTAGTGGTTTTTTCAACTTCAATAAGTACTACTTTGGATCATCTAGTGAGGACGATAAGATTTATCGGATATCAACTTTTAAATATATTAATTTATAAGTAAATTAATAAGTTATTGATTGGTTCAATATTAGATAAGTAATTACAGGCGGTTATTGGATAGTGTATCGTCTCAATCATTTTATGTTCTCTTCTTTCACTTTTATTCACTAATATATTGATATCTAATCAAATAAAATCAATTTTCTTTAGCTCTATTAAGCTAATAATTCTGTAATTATAAATCATAATGAGAAATATTTGAAAATCTAAATTTTGAAGGTGCATACACATAAATATTTCTTTAACAAATCTACTTATTTTATAATGTGACTACGATAATTCTTAACGGGTCAACATATGTATCCCATAAGAAAATTGATATTTGGGTCGATGACATGGAGAGAACGAGTTTAATAAGTGCATTCCATGTCAATTTTCTCCCACACTCCAACTCTCCACCCACCCCTCTACCCTTACTCCCATCCCTACTTACACTCACACCCACCCAATTTCTTATATGCAATTGATACAATAGCTTTGCATTAATCATACCAGCATTGTAATCATTTTATCTTAAATTTTGATCCTATATATTTCAATGAATATATTTTTAGTTCCTCACCGTGCCTCTAAATGCCCATGGTCAATTTTGGACATGGTGCTTCCTGTGCCTTTTGTTGTTGCACCTGCACCTTTTGCTCCCCTGCTTATTCAGGATCCGAACTTGTTTGACAACCATCTTAATCAACCGATCAGGAACACTAACATTGATGACCAAGAGGGGCTCGACTTGAAGCTTAGGATTTAGGTCTTAATCAACTTTAGTTTGTTATTTTATTTTCTTGTCATTTTATGTTTATTAAAACACTAATTTCACATCACATGTGTTGCACGTGTATGTCATGTTGGGCAGCAAATAAATTTTCATAATAATATTAATATTCCTAAAATAAAGTTTAAAGTAAATAATTATATAAAAAAGAATAAAGTTCAAATTATTGTGAATGATTAATTCAGATTCATATACTATCTTATTTGTCAATATCAAGATGATTATGGATAATTTGAACCTATGAAGATGAAAAATTAAGGTTTTATTAGATAATTTTATTTTTTTATTTTTAATTTTATAAATTAAAACAGAATAACACATCATATTGCACTCAATACAATACTTATAGATGATATTCTTGGTGTATGTTTTTCATCTGTGTCGATTGTTTTGTCATGACTTTGATGATTTTTTTAATCGAGAGTATTATTGTTCTTGAGTGTGCAAATGTAAAACTAAGGTCAAAATATCATTTTGATATATTTTTTGTACCTTTAGTTTAGGACCACAAGATATGAAAGTCTTTTTTACTTTCTTAAATTTTATACAATGCACAAACCAGACAAACAAATTGAAACAGGAGTATATCACATATATCATTAAAATAATCTTTTCATGTTTGAATACATTAGACTATAGATAAAATTATAGTTCGAATACTATCATATTTCTTTTTTATTCTTAATTTTATAACCTAGAACTTAAATGTTAAAATAATAAGTAAAATATATACATATTAAGTACAAATATATAAAAATATTTCGTAGTCCACAAATTATTTATTTTTTATGGCTTCTTCGGACAAAATAAGTTTTTCTTTGCATTTTTTGAATGCTTAAGTACTATAATTTTGTGCACGTATGACATACCTCAGTTTAGTTAGTGTGGAAATATATTTAGAACAAATTATACTCGTATAATTAATTTTTGATTGTATCAACATGTGTCATTTAGGTCGTAATTCTGTCTCAATATTGCTGATATGTATTCAAAATTTTATGAACTAAGACTATTCGTGATATAGTAGTCAATTAGAAAAAATACAGATTGTGAAATCAAAATAAAATTTTTGTTTGGTTGATCACTTTATAATTATTGCATTTATTGGTCAATGTCATAAAAAATATGAACTTGATTAGAATTTTTTGTCATCAAAATTCTTTTAGCGCTCTAGGATAAATCCAATATAAGACAATTAGGATAATCTTCGTATAAACTAAAAAAATAACAAAATAAATTTGAACAAACGATTGCCAAGTAAAATTTTAAAATTAAAAAGAGGAGATTATTTCATCATTTCTTATATTAGCATTGCAATATCTGTAACTATAAGAATTGGTGTGTCCTTAATTCCATCTTGAATATAAACCTTGAAGCAATATAATATTTGTCAAAATAATTTAGGACGAGTTAAACATTAATATTTAAAAAAAAAAAAGGAATAATGAGACTTGAATATTGGACATACCAATAGAATATTGAATGTTTTTGTATTTTCCCACACTAAATGAAATCTAAATATTTATTGTTTAAGAAATTAAAATAGTAATTAAATTATATTATAAAATGAACCATGTCTTGAGAAAAATTGCTATTGAAAGTACAATTATTAAACAAAATGAATAGTATAAAAGTAATTAAAAAGAGCAAAACATAAAGCCTTGAAGAATCCTTTCACCATGGATTAAGGAATAAAACTCTTTTTGGATAAAACTCTTTTTAGGCTTTAATATAAACTTCTAATCCTTTCACCATGGATTAAGGAATAAAGCCTTGAAGAATCCTTTCTAATTAAATATTGCAATTGTCTAACTAAGTTATTAGAGATCTAGTTTGATAAATCATTAAAGCATAAAATGAAAATTTTCATATACAACCAAGACTAATAAGTAGCCTCTAGCAAATCAGACTTTCTTCAAAATTTGAACAATTATCTTGGGAATGAATCTAGAATTTGGATTCTAAGAGTTCAATTTTGAATTTTCATAATATTGAAGCAATTGAATTTTAAAAATTAGGAATACATAATTAGTGTTAGTTATGAATTTTTAATCTATTACATATAAATTTATATTTTTATTGAATGTATTAAGTTCAAATGAACCTGATATTAGGGTGTCGCATCAGCCACTACATTATCTCGAATAATGACTTTGACTTCATCAATAAAAGATCAAATAGTGCTATAATGTAAAAAAATCAAACGATGTGATTTTGTTAGAAAGAAGAAACAAATTAAAGTAAAATTTAGATAAGTGGGAAGCATTTTGTAAACATGCTATCAAATTTTTAGGCTTCACAATTATTTAATATGCAGGAAAGTCTCTTAGTAATTGGTGTCCATAGGTTTGCGTCTCTCCATAGTTGTCAATTTTTTTTAAAAAAAATATACAATAATCTTTAGGCAAACAATTAAAAGGGTGTTTAAATATTTTAATTCTTCAATTTAGGAGTATTTTTTTAGTTGGGGTATTATAGTAATTTAACATTCAAAATGTAATTTAGGGGTTATTTTTAAGTGAAGGGTATTCATATAATTGAACTTTCAGTTTTTGAAGTTCATGCTTTTAAAACAGTATAAAATATAATATATAATATAAATATATACATACATACATACACACACTATCACGCCCGGGAGGGTATCCTTGGCGTGGCTGGCACTCAGAGACTATTGCTAGTCCCGAAACAAACCACTTAGTCTCATCACATCATTTAATCAAATAAAATCTACTGAACAGCGGAAAATATAAATAGTAATGGACACATCTCATCTAAAGTCTCAAAAGAATATATAAAATAATGAAGGCTAGTAGAAAGAACTAGCTCACAATCTCAACATCAAAGCTCGAACATCGTCTATGAAGCCTCTATCACTAATCATGTGGTGCCAAAGACAGATCCATGGATACCCAAATTACAACAAAAGAAATAATCCAATCTAACTCTAAAGCATGATGAAATGAAAGTAGTGGATCCTCCGGAGTAAGGAAGGCTCACCAAATCAACTTCGAATTTTAGATCTTCAACGGAGCACCTGTTGACGATCTCTAGTACCTGCCTCGGCATCATAAAACGATGCAGTCCAGAGTGGACATCAGTACTTGGAATGTACTAGTATGTAAAATAGCTGAGTGAAACGAAAACGGGTAGAATAATATGGAAACAATATCAACTCAAAGTAAACATCAAATCACATCAAAATGTCAAATGTCCATCTATGAAAGAATAAAGAGTAGACAAGTGACCTATCAATAACTCAAAACTCATCAATCATCTCAGACTCATCTCAAAGGAGCTCACCTCCTCTGTCACACCCGGTAAATTACCAAAATACCCCTAGGGAAGAGGTGTGCGTAAAACACGTCTTTCGATGCTCGAATTGAAAATTCGAGAGCGGATTCGTGATCAGCACTGAAAATTGAGTGGGGGAAGGGTCTCGGTCGATTTTTAGAGCGATCGAGTCGAAAGATAATTTTTCGTTCCAAAACGAAAAACAGTGTGACTTCGCGATGGAACCGCGTCGCGGACCTGTCGCGGAGCCACACTTATCCTTTTTTGTGATTTTTCAATGGAGTTGAGTTTTCTGAAAATACACTGTCCGCGACAGGTCCACGTCGAGGACTGTGTTATTTCAGTTCGGGGGAAAAATTTCTTTTAAGCTACGGAGGGCATATTAGTCCATTCCTATAATTCCTAAACATTCCCCTACGACTAATTAAGGTCGGTTTCTAAGAAAAGGGTTTCAAAAACCCCATTCAAGAACATTCTTGCTAAAAGTCACTAAGTCAGGGCTTGAGGGGAGTTAAGGTTGAGGAAAACGAGAGAAGGTTGTGCAAGAACAGTGTTAGCAAATCATCCCAGGTATGTAAGGCTAACCTAAAGCATGAGAATGTTCTCCCATGTGCCCCTATGAGTAAATTAAATTGTGTATTGAACATAATGAGGTTAATGTGAAGAGGTTTTGAGCATGTATATTTAAATTTTCTTATGCATATATTTTTACATGAGTTGATAATCATCACAAACATATTTTTATGTCATAATTCATTTCATGAGTATATTTTGAAACCCTATGATTACTTTATTAAATGATATAAAAGAATAAACTGAGGGATGAGTCTAGAGCCTAAATGAGGTTGATGTTATGATGTTGTGATTGTGTTTCACGTCTGATGTGAGTCCTGATGATGATGTTGATGAGAATAATGTTTTAAAAATCTGAAATTTAATTTCTAAATGAGTATCTTGAGTCTATGATGTTGATGTTGATGTTGAGGTTAATGAGGTGAGCTGATGTTGATGTTGTGGTACTATGTCCTTACGGGACTGATGTTGATGTTGAGGTATTATATTATATCCCTATGGGACTGATGTTGATGTTGAGGTATTATATTATGTCCCTATGGGACTGATGATGAGGTATTATGTCCCTATGGTCTGATGAGGTTGAGGTTTTATGAGCATGTCGAGTTCTAGGAGGAGTATTGAACATCGAAATGGATGAAAGTGAGTCCTACTCGAACCCATTAACTACGTGGCCCGCGTAGGAAGAGGGGATTGAACCGCAATGCGGACGACTCCTTTCTTGTCCCAAATGAGGACTGAGGTTTTTCTTGTGGATCCACTGAGGTTGATGTCCTTTACCCCGAGCAGGGTATTGGATGGATGTGGCAACGGCATCGCTTCGTTGTATTATCACTGGCTCATAGGTGATGGTTGTCGGTTAGAGAAACTCCCAGTTAGGTTCCAGTTGATAGAACTCTGATATTGATGTTGATGTGATGTTTTTAGTCGAGTCCCTTGAGTCGAGTTGATGTTGAGGTTCCCTGATGTGAGTTGATGTTGATGCTCCCTGAGTTGAATTGACGTCGAGGTTCCTTGAGTGAGTCGAGTCGAGTTTCCTTGAGATGAGTTGATGTGATAATGATGTTGAGATGAGAGGTTGATGGGTCAATTGTCTATTCTAATCTCTTGCCTTAGATAGACGTTTGACGTTCTGATGGAGTATGATGTTGAGTTAATGTTTTCCTATGCTGTTGTACTTATATTGTTATTCAGCTATTTTACATACCAGTACATTCCACGTACTGACGCCATTTGGCGCTGCATCGTTTCATGATGCAGATACAGGAGTTAGAGGACTTCAGCAGGCGCACCGTTGAGATCAAAGATTGCAAGTTCCGACATTGGTGAGCCTCCTTGTTATTCGGAGGAGACCCCTTTTAATTGATGCTTCCTTTATTCATTGAGTCCGCTAACCATGACCTGTCATGGTACCATCTTAGACGGTTGAGTCAGGTTAGAGGCTTCGTAGACAGGATGTCGAGGTTGATGTTGATGTTTTCCTTATGAACTGAGTAGTACTTTTACTTAGTTTGATGTTGAGACAGATGTTGGCCATTGGCCTTTTTATTGAGGTAGTTCACTACTATACTTCCGCTATGTTGATGTTAAATTGACTGTCCTGAGAACGAGTGGTTCGCTTAGGGGCTAGCAATAGTCTCTGAGTGCCGGCCACGTCTAGGGTACCCTCCCGGGGCGTGACATCCTCTCATCTCATCTCATCTCAGAGGAGCTCACCCCCTCTCATCTCATCTAGACTCAGAGTACTCAAGGTAGGAAATTTATGGGAGATTCTCTTATCCGACAACAATCACTTATGAGCCAGTGAATGTACAACAATCACGCTGATGTTGCCACAACCGTTCCAAACTTGCCAGGTAGGGAACAAATCGAAACCATATTAGCTCACCCAATATGGAGTCAGTCGTCAATAAGTCCTCTATTGTTTCAGGGACTTCTAATCAAGAGGGAATTACAATATATGTGATGGTTCTAAGCTTCACCTACGTTTGGCGACGTAGTTAATGAGTTCGAGTGGGACTCACTCTTACCTATTTCGGTGCTTGATACTCCTCTCGTGGCTCAGTGATTATAAAACCTCCATCTCAACCAATCTCGTAGGGACTTTAACCCCGTCAACGATCGGTATCTCATAGGGAATCTAACCCTATCTCAATCAAGCTCATAGGGACTTTAACCCTCTCATCAATCAATCTCATAGGGACTTTAACCCTCTCATCAACCAAACTCATCAATTATTCAAGATTTAAAACAATCATTAGGAATCAAGTGAATAAACACATCGGTAGAGTTTATTTATAGAGACTCATAAGACAATCACTTTCTAGCAACTCATCATCATTCTCTCATCACAATCACAATCACAATCACAATCACAATCACAATCACAATCAACAATCACAATCTTAACTCAAGGCTCTAGACTCATCATTCTCTCATCACAATCACAACCACCAATCACAATCTTAACTCAAGGCTCTAGACTCATCATTCTCTCATCACAATCACAATCACAATCACAATCAACAATCACAATCTCAACTCAAAGCTCTAGACTTAATTTTCAAGTTCAATATGCATGCTTTTCAAATTAGTCATGTAGGGCTATGAAAATTCTCATGAAAGTATTTAATTTAAGAAAACAAATAGTATGATGATCATCAACATCGAAAACATGTAATTTCAAATTAATTTTTCAAAAAACCCCCTCAAGAAATCATGCATGTAGACTCTTCAACCATCAACTCATCTATGACCTCTATGGGGCACATGAGAGAACAATCCCGTGTTTTAGTTTAGTCTTACATACCTGGAAGGTTGATATTACAATCAAAATTTGGTGAATACTAGGCTTCTTGGAGAAAATCCTCGATCTCGTTAGTTCTTTTAGAGTGGAAGAATTTGGAAAGACATTGCTTGAAGGGTTTATCTTTGATTCTTGAACTCTTGACTTAGAATCTTTAGAGTTCTTGATGAAGAACCCTAATCCTTGAAAAAGAAGAATTAAGGAATCCTCTCTTAGAATTCTTGAATTCGTTTTCTTGAAACCCTAGGTTATGATTTAAGATTCTATTAGAGATTCATGAATAGATGAAGAAATTTGGGTAGGGTAGATTGAAATTTATGAAGAATAGCTTACCTTGATGATGAATCTTGAAAGTTATCCTTAACTTGATGATTTTCTTGTTGATTCTTGAGCATTTATGTTTAGGAGTGAAGGAGAGGGTTTTAATTATGAAAACTGATGTTTTATGCGTTTTGAGACTTTAATTAGACCCCCAAAGGTTTTAGGATAAAAGTACCCTCAAAATAAAATAAAAGAACGTCCTTTAGCTTATCCAGAAAGGGTTTGCGATATGTTCGCGACGTGGAGCCATCGCAGATCTTTAGACAGCTCTGCAGATCTTTAGTAAAATGGTTATAACTTTCTACTCTGAACTCTGATTAAGGCAAAATAAAATGTGTTGGAAAGCTAATTCAAATATCTTTAATTTGATATATTATAGGTCACCTAACTCATTATACTTTAGGAGATATGGTCATTTGAATATGACCCTTCTATCAACTCATACGAAAACTTAGTCGGTAGAATTCTTTGGACTTGACTTGATGTAAGAGATCCTTTTATCATTTCTGTTGACACCCAATTTGACCTTCCACAATATAAATTAATCATCGAGCTTATAATTTTTAACAATTTGAAATAATTAGTTTCTGAAAATGCAAAATATATTTTATTTCAAATCAAGTTCACTTTTATTTTCAAGATTTATGATTCTATAAATTAATTCAATTAGTTCAAGTCGTTAATTCTTGAAAGATCTTCGATAAATTTATATTGATTAACCTTGTGATCAAATTAGCCAATCGAATTCGATTTGATTACATTTAATTGGTCACAATTGCAATTGAAGTGGCAAATTTTAAAATTTTTCCTTAACCCATTCTTTCAATTTTTTTTAATTTCAAACCCAATTCCCAACCCAATATTATTCCTAATCCTAAAACCCAATCCACCACCCAACTGATTTGAGCCCAAGTTATTTCATAAGCCCAAACTATTTCTAATCTCTCGCAACCAAACTCTTTCCTATCCTAACCCAATTTAAATCCCCGGCCCGGCCCAATTGTTAACCAATATACTCCTATAGTCCCTCTCTGTATGTGATCCTCTCCCCTCTCCCCCTTTCTCCTTCCCGTAAACCTGCACAGCCAGAAAAACAAAACTAGAAACAGAGAAGGACAGCCAGCAACCATTTCAGGCCAAACGACAAGAATCAGTACACTACACGTACTCCTTCTCCTTTCTCTTATCCTTTCGTACAGGAATCCGTTCAAGGAGTCACTCGACGTGTCTCACATCTAAGCCATCGATTCGAATCGATGGCTGAGATGTAAGACTTGTGGAAGGACTCCACTTTGAAATTCAAATTCGACTCGAATTCCCCTCTTTACCCTATTTTTCTACCCGGTTTTTGCCCTAACTTTGGGGCTATAAAACCCCCATTTTGTTCACTGTTAGAGGGGGTTCTGGAAATTAAAAAAGAGATCCTACAGAAACTTGGCCTCTTTCAACCAATTTTCAAAAGCTAAGTCAGGATTGAAACTAGAAACTTCAATTTCGGGGTCAAGGAGTTCGTGTACTAGCTTCTTTGTGGTATCAAAGTTCACTTCTCAGTTCGTCGTTGTCCCAGTTATTGCTCCAAACCAGGTAAATTTCGCTTCGATTCAATTCATTCGAGTTCATTCATTTTGCTTGTTGGGTCAGTGAATGAATGAGCTCGCTGTTATCCGTTCTACGCTGTTATCAGTTGTATTGTTGCTTTAGTTCGCTGAAACGAAACCTTCCTTGTTCTTGCTCTCCTCCTGATGTTTCTGGGTGCACTGTTAGCTGATGAACATGTGTGTCATGTTTGTAGTTTGGTTTGCTATTGAGATGTCAAGTCATTTTTGTTTGTTTGAATCTGTGATATCGTTTCATATTAGGTGAAGTTGAGGGATCAAACCTTTTTGTTAGAATGCATGTTGTTGAGATTAGAGGTTACTGTATAAGGAAGCGTGATATTACTTCTTCTCCGTTGTCTCTTCGTCGTCAAAATTAAATGTTGCCAATATAGTCATGGTAGTTGATTGGTTCCTTTCTAAAGTTACTGGAGGAGTGATAATATGGAATGATTAGCTATCTTTTTGTTTTAACCTCTTGGTCCCAATTCATTACATGGCTGCCTTCAAATGTCCATGACAACCAAAGGACCAACGACTCTTCGAAATGAACAAAGATAATACAAAAGGAAAAGAAACAATTTTTGTCCAAGCACACCCTTTGTGTTGTTGCTGCTGCTTATCTTGCAAAGGGGCTATGGAGAGAGATGAGAAAGTAGAAAAGAAAAATGGGAAGTATTATATGTATGTGTTTTCTTGTGTGCTGCGTGTGTACGTGCATTTACTATGTTGATGGAAGGTGTGTAATGAGGTGGTGAAGATGATATTCCTATATGGGTTTTTATATTCATTTTTTTAAAAAGAGATGAGTATGTGTTAATTCCTAGTTTCAAGTTAACGAAGTTTAAAAGTCGATTCTTAACTCAATGAGTTTTATGTGTTGATTTTTTTGGGGGTTTAAAATTAATGGATCTATGTGTGGTGTTAAATATAATGTGCTAAATTTATGACTTGTTATGTTAAGCGCATTTTCAATTGTAATTTTTCTTAAACTTATCGGATCCCTAATCTACTCTCTTGTGCTTTTTATTTGAGTCTTTTGGGACTCTTGCCTTGCATTTCTCGGAGCCATGGGGGCCCAAGCTGGTCTAGGGAGTCATGGCAGCCTAAAGAAGCTGCGTTACAGGTCTTTCACCCCCAAAACATCATTATATACACTGATATACGCCAATATACACTTAGTGTATATGCAGGGGTTAAGGGGCCACAAGCCCAATTGCAGTCAAGGAGGAAAAGGGCCAAAGGCCCAAATCTTGGATTTGCAGCACCTGATTCTGATGGGCTAGCAGGCCCAATATTTAGAATTAGGACAGGTTATTGAATTTGGGTCTGCCAAGCCCAATTTTATTTATTTTTGTTTTTTTCTTGTATATATATTTGTTTGTGATACTTGTTATTTTGTCTCTAACTCTCATGTTTTACATGTTTTAATCTAATTAAATTTCCCCGAAGGTCGGCCGTTTATGTTATTCTTTATTTTTCAAATATCCTTAAATTTTTTAACGTTAAAATCCTCTTTTTTAGAAAATTAAACTCATGAGTCTGTCTTTTAGATACTTCAAATATTTTCCTAAAAATAATACTCGAATGTTTTCTTCTTTTTAACATCTATATATTTAGTGGTTGTTCGAAAAGAAATTCTAATAACTTGGTCTTGTTTGCTAATTCTGTTAGAACTAAATAAAATGAGAATAGGTTTTAGATGTTTTTATTTTCTTAATCATTTCTTTTAATATTTCACTTAGACTCTTTCTAGTTATTAATTTGAATTAGTTATTTTCAAAGTTAGTCAAATTACCTAATCGTCGGATAACCGCGTGTTAGCGGCCATTTCGAGTGCGTAAAACCTTCTGGAAGTGGAAATATGAACCCGAGCCGGATCTTTGGATTTTAAAAGATTTTTTCTGTTTAAGTCTTTTAAAATGTTTAAAATGGATTTCTTGATTTTTCCTTAAAAATCAAGTGGCGACTCTCTAAATTTCGAAGATTCAATTTTACTTAAATTAATTGAGTAATAAATTGAATTTTCGAAACCGAAGCCATTTTTCGCAATAACAATCTCCAATTCAATTCCCACTCTAAGGAATTAATTTAACATCTATACTCAAATAAGAATTATCAATTAAAATCGTATGTCATATGAAGGATGACTCAATCTTAGTAAAAAAAACTGGAGTGTTACACACACGCGCTCACATAACCATGTGAAAAGCCTTATTTTTAGAGGGGGGAATACTTTGTTCATTCCTAAAGAAATTTGTTGGATCAAATTTAGTCTTGACTTGCACCAATCTATCAAAGTTGTTCTTGAAATATTTCACTCCCCAAATTCTTGCTTGTGCATAACTTGTGTTTCCTTTGTTGTTGACTCCCAAATCAAGATCTCTATAGTTGAAATAAGCAACTCTTGGAGATTTAGACACATACTTAGCCATGTATCCATAAAGTTTTCGAATCCAAGCTATGTTTCTTTTAGAATCTTCCATTTTCTTCCAAACCAAACCATAATGAATCGAAAATATGTTTCCATCTCTATGAGGGAAAGGGGTTTCAGATTCTGAGAAGTCACTCAACTTTCCTCCATAAGGGCTAAATTGTAATTCGACCCATGAGTGTTCGCCTACTAATTGGTGGAGTAATTTCCATATACCTTTGAGACCATTTTTAGAAATTGGGCGTTGGACATAGTCTGATTTTCCTTTGAAGAATGATCTTGTTAAATCGGTTGTGCCATTCCAATCTAGTAACACATCAAGTGATGTGCCCCTAGGGTAACCAGCAAAGAAGAGTATAGATTCGATCCAACTCATTTCAATGCAATCGTCTTTCACTAACCCTAGTTCCGGGAACCACTTTTGCATTTCGTGGAGGAGTTCATCCGCACCTCCAATAAACATTGTAGTGAAAAAGGCGTAGATAGTCTTCTGCCCACGCCTGGACGTATATTCGAGGCTCTTCAGAAAGAGTCTGAGGAGGAGATTGTTATCAACTTTGTCTGCGATATGTTGCCATTTATAGACTAACTCAGTCATATTTTGTTCCAATGTTCGTGTCACATTGAATACAGTTATCTTTTCTGGAATATCGAGTAATTTCACCTTCCATGAGATAATGAGACCAAAACTAGTCCCTCCACCTCCTCTTATAGCCCAAAAGAGATCCTCACCCATTGATTTTCGATCTAGGATACGTCCATTAGCATCGATTAACTTTGCATCAATGATGTTATCGGCAGCAATGCCAAATTTTCGTGACATCATGCCATAGCCTCCACCACTAAAGTGTCCACCAACACCAACGTTAGGGCAAACCCCAGCAACAAACGCCAATGTTTTACTTTTTTCCGCGATTCTATAGTAAACTTCCCCTAGGGTCGCGCCAGCTTGAATCCAAGCAGTCTTGTCTTCGATATTAATGGAGATTGATCTTAGGTACCTAAGATCAATTATGACAAAGGGGTTTTCAGAAATGTATGAAAGTCCCTCATAGTCATGTCCACCGCCTCGAATTCTAATTTGTAGGTCATGATCCTTGGAGCAATGTATAGCTGCCAGGATTTGAGATTCATCATTAGGAGTGAAAATAATGGATGGTTTGAAGTCAGAGGTTATCCTTGGATTGTCTGAATAGGAGTTATAAATGGTGGAATATGATGAGTTTTCAGGAGTATAAATGACTTGTGATATTGAGTTAGAAAGGCATTTAAGAAAGTCATCATGGTTGTTGTTGGCCCATGATGATGAAAAGCAAATTGAGAGAAAGAGAAAGATTGTTAACTTGTTGAAAGTAGTCATAATTGATTATTTGATGGAGAAAATGGAAACTAACAACTTCTATTTATAGGGTTTGCTTGGGAGAAATTAAAGAAGCTTATTTTCAAACAGTTACTTGTAAAAAAATAAAATAAAATTGAAATCTGAATTTTTTATTTTATTTTTTTAAATAGATTAGAAGAAGCAAGTGTTGAGTGGGAGAAGCAGTTCCACGTGAGAGAAAATAATAACTGGTGGAGAGGGATTAGAGTATTTCTGCCCCCTCCATGTGATAATAAGTGGGTCCATTACATTATCATCATCATCCATGTGGCATTCTCCTATTGCATTCAATTATTTACTCACCTTTATAACCCAATCGCATACTGCCATGTCATTATTTGGAGATATATATGTCTATTCGAACCGAATTAACACAAGTCCAGGAATTCTAACATGAGGAAAACATTTAATCTATAGGAATTGATTACTTGAAAAAAAAAATCACAAATCAAACTACATCTTACACAATCTTAGGAAGGCATCCTGGCTACATTATTTATTTCCAGTACTATAGTAGTAATAGAGGAGGAATACTTTGTTCATTCCTAAAGAAATTTGTTGAATCAAATTTAGTCTTGACTTGCACCAATCTATCAAAGTTGTTCTTGAAATATTTCACTTCCCAAATTCTTGCTTGTGCATAACTTGTATTTCCTTTATTGTTCATTCCCAAATCAAGATCTCTATAGTTGAAATAAGCAGCTCTAGGAGATTTGGACACATACTTAGACATATACCCATGAAGATTTCGAATCCAAGCTAGATGTTTATTAGAACTTTCCGTTTCCCCCCAATTCACTCCATAATGGATCATGAATATGTTTCCATCTCTATGAGGGAAAGGTGTTTCAGATCCAACTCATCTCAATATTTACGTCTGATTAGTTGGTCATTTGTATTACATGTTGTGCACATAGTGTAAAGTAAAGAAAAGAATATAGAGTACATGATTCCACCATACGAGTAATGACTATCTTTATCCTTGCCTTCGTATATGATTTCATTTGAGTTCTTATTTCACATACAACATTTTATATCTTACATATTCAGTGCATTATATCATATTAATGTCCCTCCTGGAGGACTTACATTTCATGTTGTAGGTCCAGGAGCTAGTAGATCTCTCTAGTAGAAGTACGAGACATCCATCAATCATTGGTGAGCTCTAGGTTGATTCGGGGATTTCCGAATCTATAAAATGTATTTTGGTATTGTATAGTAGTTAAGTGTAAGGCAGGGTCTGTCTTGACCTTTATCAAATAGTGTATATCATGTAGAGATTTTGTAGACTATTTATAGTAAAGTGTGGTTGTGTCTCGCGTTTTAAACATCGTGGCTCCAACGGCTTAATCATATGCATTTTTTTTTTTGGCTTGTTAATACTGTTTACTGTCATGTAAGCATATCTATTATGGCAGCACCTTCTAATGTTCATAGATAGTACATGATTACAAGTTGATTCTCCCGAGCCTTTTTGACAATCAGTATCCGTACGCCTAAATAGGATTTTGAGCGTGATACTAGTATGCACTCAATAATATTGAATAGGACGTATAATTAATTAAAAATTAGTAATTAAAACTTTATAATTACTTTCAAAAACTTATATTAATTTGTATGGCTATTTTATAATCACACACGAAACCTTTTTAATGTCACAACATGTAATTTGACATTTTCTCACATAAATCCGTCATCTTATTTATATTCATAACAAACATATACACCATTTCCATATTATTTTGTAGTGTCAGCACAATATCATATAGTTGAATAGAGATGAAATAACCACATTACACTCCACTAAATTAATCCACTTTTGAGTGGAGATTAATGCCAATTTTGATAGATTCCTGATGAAGAGGAATCTACCAGCTGCAAATGATTTGCATGTTGTGTCACAAGTGGGCAATAATGATTATCTATCCCCAAAAGATTATGTGAATTTTTAGAAAAAGAAGCATTTAATTACCTTAATCAACTAGTAGTTATCAAGATTACATCCATTATCGCTAATGCTATTATATACTATAGTTTATTTGACAAGCACAAGATATGGATCGTAGTACCTAGGTTAAATTAACGCCTTGGCAAATAAAACAAAATAATTAACTTTGGTATCTCATTGAATAAAAATGGTGATATTGTTCCTCCGTTGAATTTTTGTCTTGAAATATTAAGTAGTTCTCGTGGCAAAGTAACTATCATGGATAATTATATTTATGCACGTCTTTTACAGTATTTGCAATAATTATAATATAGAATTATAAATTTTGGTATGACAATTCTTACGTTATAATCCTGTTATACTTTTGTTAGTTAACGTCTAATAAGAAAATTAGATAGGAGTTAGGTCCAATAGAAAGATTAGGCATGAGTATCACACAAAGTCACACGTCTTAATAAAAAAATTAAGCATAAGTACAAGAAGTTACACACGTCTAATAAGAAAATTAATCATGAGATATTGGACTAGCTTGGGTAACCCACTTGTGCTAGTTATAAAGTTGGCAGTTTAAAATAGTTTCCATATTGGCAAGTAGTAGTAGTGGTTTTTTCAACTTCAATAAGTACTACTTTGGATCATCTGGTGAGGACGATAAGATTTATCGGATATCAACTTTTAAATATATTAATTTGTAAGTTAATTAATAAGTTATTGGTTGGTTCAGTATTAGATTAGTAATTAAAGGCAGTTATTGGATAGCGTATCGTCTCAATCATTTTATGTTCTCTTCTTTCACTTTTACTCACTAATATATTGATATCTAATCAAATAAATCAATTTTTTTTAGCTCTATTAAGCTAATAATTCTATAATTATAAATCATAATGAGAAATATTTGAAAGTCTAAATTTTGAGGGTGCATATACATAAATATTTCTTTAACAAATCTACTTATATTATAATGTGACTACGATAATTCTTAACGTGTCAACATATGTATCCCATAAGGAAATTGATATTTGAGTCAATGAAATGAAAATAACGAGTTTAATAAGTGCATTTCATGTCGATTTTCTTCCCCACTCCAACTCTCCACCCACACCTCTACCCTTACTCTCATCCCTACTTACACTCATACCAACCCAACCAGCTTTTACACTTCAAATGTTTTTTTAAATTACGTATAAATATTTTTAAAATAATATTTTTTTTCTTATTAAAAACTAAAAAATAAGTAAAAAGCTGCTTATTTTTTTTAAAAAAAAGTTTAAGAAAATTATTTTTATATCTAACAATTACACACTCTTAGTCCTAGTAATTTTTCAAGATTGTGAAAGATGCATCTAAGAGATTAGTTGCATCTACTTTCCTAGAAGAGTCCTTTCTCTCTTTCTAAATGAGTTACTACCCCTAATCACTCATTAGGCATCTACAAATCCAATATTGTAAGAATAACACTATTCTCTCTTTTCCATATATTTTTTTAACCAAAGTAGAGTTAGCAAAATCAAATTCAACTTGTTTAATCGCTGAATCCATTTAAGTTTGAATTCGTTTATTTATTAATTCAATTCATTTCAACTCAATTTATTAAAAATTGAATATGATATACAATTCAATTTGACTCGTGCGAAATCTTGTCAAAATATTTTTAATTTTTTTCTTTATATGTTATATATAGTCATAATAATAAAAAATTATTAGTTACTAAAACAATTTAAAATAAAACAAATAAAATAATTAAAACTTAGAAAAAAATTGAGTTGGTTTGAGTCTTGATTTATTTTATAACCTATAAACTACCTATCTTGACCCAAATAAATTTGGATTAGATTACATGGGCACTACTGCACTATAAAGAAAAGCAGATAGTAGCAAAAATATTCCAAATGGCTCTAGCAGTAAGTGTTTATGCAGTGTGACAAGAAAGGAATAATAGAATTTTTCAGAAGATTTCAAGGCAGTTAGTGTGCTTATATAACTTATTGTCCAAGAGATCTACATTAGAGGAAGTAAGCAGGCACTATCAGCTAGTTCATTGAGTTGTCTAGATTACTATCGATGGTTAATTTGAGTGTTTGGATGCTATGATCGGCAAGGCCGAAGTTGTCTAGACCTTGCTTTCCTGTACTTATAGGACTCTTTTAAAAGAAATTTTTTTTTGAATTGGATTAGATTTTAAAGTTATAATTGAATTGGAGAGCCATCCAAATTTAATTCAAACCGTTCAACTGTCACCCATATATAAAGGTATATGATAATGTTATTAGATTCATTCTAAATATCATTGAAATCATTAATTTTTTATTAGTTTGGTATTTATTTTTTATAAATCATTGAAATACCTATAATTTAATACATAATAAATTTTCCACTTATAGTATATCTTACAGAAAATGAAGAGGTTCAATAATCAGTGCCCCCCTTTTCATTAATTATGCAAGAATTATATTCATATATAAAATTATTTGATTTTAGCGGCAAAATTTAGATCGCTAGATCATGAGAGTTTGAAAACAAAAAATGAACCAAGCGATTATTTACTTTAAGAAAAAAAATAGATTTGAATATATAAATAAAAATATTTTTTAATATTTTACCTAATGGGAAGAATTGAAATTATTAGGTCATAAAGTTTTAACAAAATATTACATTAATTTCAAACATTTTTTAAAACATTACTTAAGTGTTTACCAACCACAAAGATGTGTGCAAAATGGTTCAAATATCATTATCATAAGAAAAATTAAAAACATATATAAACTATATTATATATATTCACATATATTCTTAAAGTTGGACCTTAAATCAATAATTTGATCGAACAATCTGTCCGGAAGATTAAGAGAAATGTTAATAATTAAGCATAATTTTCTTTTTCAAAAATCATAAATTGCTTCAAAATTATTTGAAAAAGGTATAAACAAAAACCAAAGATGCATTAGATTTTCTATTTTAAATAGCCTTTATTTATAAAATAAACAAATTTACTATGTATATAAATTCTATATTTACATAGACAAATTTATTTTGAATATTTGTGATCTTTAACAAAATATAAAAGATAAAAGTGTAAAAACAATATTTTAAAATATATCTATAATGTATTAAATTTGTTTACATAGATAACATCATTTATATCTTTGCATTTATTTTTCACGGACTTTAAATATTTTACAAATATATGAATTAAAAATTTAGAATTATAAAAAAGATACAATCATTAAAAGATGAAATAATAAAGAAGAATACACCTATAATCAGTCCCACACAAAGAACAAAATTTGAGATTAAAAAATTCAAATTGAAAAAATATAGTTAATAGTTCATATAAACTTAATTCTCAATGAATTTTCTAAATGATCTATATAATTTGCTTTTTTCTTTTTCAATAATGGATGATAAGATAACAATGATGGTGTTGTGAGAAAAAGATAAGATTTTAAGAGATAAATATATCTACTTTTTAAGTTTGTGAGAGTAATATTTTTTGGAGAAATAAAAGAAAATCGTTAATATTAAATATATATATTTGGTTGATAAGTTTCTTTTCATATTTATAATTGTTTTTTCTTTCTTAGAAGGAAAAAAATATAATATATAATAGTTGATGTTTTCTTTTGTCATGGATTATGAAATATTAATATTAATTAAGATTCATTAAATAAATTAAAAAATTAACTTATTCTCTAAAAAATATTTGCGTTTCTATGAAACACAGTAGCCTTAATTAACATGAGTGGGATCTCAAAAGTTGCATGTTGGCTGTATCAGATTAAGCACTTTAAAAGCATTTTATTGCAATGAATAATTAAGTGCCTTCTTTCATCATTATTGCTTAGTCACTAATAGCAATACAGGAAAGTCATTACTTTGCATCTAATCGAAGTTCAAAGAAATTTAATACTCCTCTCGTCTATTTTTACTTGTTCACTATATTAAAAATATATGTTCAATAATACTTGTTCACTTTATAAATTAAGAAGTAATTTTATACTTAATTTTCAATTTACTCTTATCGTTAATTATAGTCATTTTCCTATTATATTTTTTCAAGATATTGTATTTATTATCATTTACTATTTTTTTAATTTCTATGCCAAGTCAATAGAGGATCACTTTGTTAGATCGCAGGAGTATTTTATATTATTAATTATTGTAATTTATAATAATTTTTACATTCCTTTTTATAATGCAAATTTTATGACAAAAAATTTAAAGCTTTTTTTTATCTAAATTCACGATCAAAACTTAGAAATATGAAATCTCAAATTTTATTTATCCTAAGAGACTGATAGAGTACTCCTTCAAACAAATAGGGGTGGGCATGGTTTGAGCCAACTCAAAATCCAAACTGATATTCAAACTTGTTGGTGATGGAGTGGACTTAGAATTTTACTTTAAAAAATTTATGATTTTTTTAAGTAAATTATTAGATATTAAAAAATTGTATGCCTTAAATTCAGTTATACCATTATTATATGTGTTCAATGCTAATAAGTTTAATTTTCAAAAGCCGAGTACAAATTAAGTTTAACGTAGAATCACACGATATAGACGACATAATAACCTCAATTCTCATTAACAGTAGAAAACAAGAATCAAACTGTTAGGTGAATTTTGAAGGAGACAATCAAGGAAAAGCATTCAATTCAAGATGAAAAAGATTGAAATGATGGTTCTTAGTCAAGAAAGCATAAACTTTCTTTCACTATAAAAATTTTCTTTCTTTTTCTGTCTCCTAAAGCTTCGATTTCTTTGTCACAAACCCGCAATCAGAGTTCCAAATGTCTCCACACTGTTGTTTTGAAGAATCATCCATTACTTAACAGTAATTGCATATTTAAACACTTACATGTGCATTATGTCACACATAGTCAGCATCAAATCTTAGGTTCATCAATATATAAACACCATCAACCCCTTAAACTTTCTTCATCAATCCAAAAACAGACAGATTTTCAGTTATGGCATCTTCAAACTCTATTATGTTTTCATTTTTCATAGTCCTATTGTGGAGTTCTTGTTTTGCTCTTTCTAATACAACTCCTGAAAAGTTCTACCAATGTATTTGCAAGAATTCTGATTTCTCTGATCCTTTCCCCACAGCTTTCTTTACACCAAATGATGGTACTTTTAACACAATCTTGAATTCAACAGCTCAAAATCTCAGGTGTTTGCTGCCATCAGTTCCTAAACCTGAGCTGATTTTCACCCCAGTGACAGAACCCCATGTCCAAGCAGCTGTCATTTGTGCAAAACAGCTTGATCTTCAGCTAAGAGTTAGGAGTGGAGGCCATGACTATGAAGGAATCTCTTACATTTCTGAAATGGGGTCTCCTTTTGTCATCGTTGATCTCTCGAAGCTTCGAGGGATCGAGGTGAACATAGAGGAGAATTCAGCTTGGGCTCAAGCTGGTGCTACTGTTGGTGAAGTCTATTACAGGATTTCGGAGAAAAGCAAGACTCTTGGATTCCCTGCTGGACTCTGTACCAGCTTGGGAATTGGAGGTCACATCACTGGTGGTGCTTATGGTTCCTTCATGAGGAAATTCGGGCTTGGAGTTGACAATGTGATCGATGCTCGTATAGTCAATGCAAATGGGACGATACTCGATAGACAATCTATGGGGGAAGACTTGTTTTGGGCTATTCGCGGAGGTGGAGGAGCTAGTTTCGGGATCATACTTTCTTGGAAGATGAAATTAGTCACTGTTCCATCGACTGTCACTTGTTTCACTGTCCCGAAAACATTGGAAGATGGAGCGACAAAGATTTTGTACAAGTGGCAACAAGTTGCTGACAAAATTGATGATGGTCTCTTCATGAGAGTAATCATAAATGTTGTAGACAAAAAAGAGGTAAAGGGGGAAAGAACTGTTCAAACAGCTTATAACTCAGTGTTTCTTGGAAATGCTGACAGACTTTTACAGATAATGAATGAGAGTTTCCCTGAATTGGGATTGACACAAAAAGATTGTACAGAAATGAGTTGGATTGAATCAATTCTGTATATTGCAGGGTACCCAACAAACACTCCACCAGAAGTACTCCTCCAGGGGAAATCACAATTCAAGAATTACTTCAAAGCCAAATCAGACTTTGTAAAAGAGCCTATACCAGAAACTGGACTTGAAGGCCTATGGAAAAGGCTCTTAAAGGAGGACTCACCATTGATGATATGGAATCCTTATGGAGGAATGATGGCTAATATATCAGAATCAGACACCCCATTCCCTCATAGAAAAGGGGTCATTTTCAAGATTCAGTATCTAACTCTCTGGAGTCAACCTGATCAAGAATTAGCCACAAAGCACATCGATTGGATAAGGAAGCTCTACAATTACATGACTTCTTATGCTTCTATGTTCCCAAGAGAAGCCTATGTGAACTACAGAGATCTTGATTTAGGAATGAACAAGTATGTGAATGGTAGTTACAGCTTTGCACATGCCAGTGTGTGGGGGAACAAGTATTTCAAGAACAATTTTAACAGGCTGGTGCAAATAAAAACTAAGGTGGATCCAGAAAATTTCTTTAAACATGAACAAAGCATCCCAGTTCTTCCTCTTACTAGTACTAGGAAGAGAAGAGGGAAGAGAACTAACCATTAAAGATATGTTAAAGCTATAGATATGACCAATAGTAATAGTATGCTTTTACCCTCACTGTTGTACTTAATGCTGTTTAATGTGGTGTAATGTATGGTTTATGTAACTCCATGTAATGTTTAAGGGACTATTGTAATATTGAGCAGCAAATTACTTTTTGTTATTTGAATTGGTGATGAAAAGAATAAATTAAGACCTAGAATGCATATTTGAGAATTGGTTTTCAGCTAAATCTATTATTGCCTTATTAGAATTCCAAGTTCAAAATAACAATTTTGATAGAGGAACTTCAAGTCATTAGCACAGTATCTAATAGTATGGAACTATTAAGGGGTCATTTGCTATGCGAGATAAGGTGGGATATCCCATGATTACTTTTTAGATAAAATTTATTCTGCATTTAGTTGACAGTATAAAATTTATCTCACGCTTAATCCTGGGAGAAGTGAGCAAGTTCCGTATTTCGTATCTCTCCCATCTTATCTGCAAGGACGGGTTCCTCCATTTGGTCCAGCTCCAATAGGATCACCCTAGTGTAGTTGGCTGGAATTCTATAGAAATTGTGATCGAAAATGAAGAGGAGGAACCCCATTCAACTCACTCAACCTCCCTTCGCTCTGGACAGGAGTATCAGTGGACACAGCGAGGGAGCAAACAAAGTATGTCATTTATAATAGAAAGAAAGGTATCATTACTTCGCCTCTTTGTTGAACCACTGGTACAAACACAATGATCCTTGATCAGGACCAGTAACCCACCTTATCCCCTTCAACTTGAGACTTAAATTCCATCTCGATTCTCTCAGATAGGATAAATTAGTCTAATAATTATAATCTCAAGATAATTTAGTCAGCTTATCAAACAAACATAAATATTCACACAAGTTCTTCTAGATATAGATTATACATAAAGTGCAAGTTGATTCATAACAATGGGCCTTGACCAAATAGGTAGTAAGTGGCAGTGCTTAATTGACTTTTGATGACCAATGTACCTACAATCCACATTAAGTCAATCAAACATGCACAAATGTCCATCTGCCTAGAATTTGTAGTTGACTTGCAAGTTCTTATCCCATGTGCCTAAGAACCAATATCTGCCTAACTTTCAGCAAATGTTCAAGGCAAATTATGTTGCATTTGAACAAGAGTATTCAAAGAGTCACTATACTTTTTTTTTTCTTATCCGTGTTCAGTACCTATATTGAAGCTTGACTATATTCGATTTTATGTTACGTTGAAATTTTCTACCAAGAATTTTTCTATTCCCAAAATTTAAATCTCATACCTCTGATTAATGGACGAACAGTTCTACTGCAGTATACTTTTGCACTTTGACACAAGTGTCAAAGATAATATCCTTGGTCCTTGGTCATACTCACTTTTAGTTATCAAAAAATTTCTAATTTAGTTTTTATTTTTACTTTTTATTTTTGATAAATCAAAAGTAGAACAATTTTTTTTCCTATTATACACCCTCAATTTATTGTCACCGAGTTAATGACTTTGAAAAATATAATAAGTGGACCTTATCAATTAATAAGGGTAAAATGATAAACTTACTGTAACCTTTTAGTCAAAATTTGACAACTAGAAATAGACGAAAAATCATAATTTTACAAGTAAATAAAATTTTAAATATACCTTTTTACCAATTTTGGTGTTATTTAAATAGTGAACCGATTTCCAAGGTGGAAGATGAAAGCTGTATACAACTAAGAATAAAGGATCTAAGAAAGTATTGGTTTTCCAGAGCAAGGAAGAATTTCAAGACATGCTCAGCATCAAACAACACTTTATAAAGTTAGTTTTATTCATGAATTATTAGATATTAGTACAACTTTTTTATCATAATATTGTTAGATATATTAGTAATTTTTCGTATAACTTTAAATATTAAATTAATCTAATTTAAAATAGCCTCAGAGAATAATTAAATTGAATCTCACGAAGCGAAATGCTATAAGTAAAAATAAATAGAGTAAGTATTTATATAAAATTTAAAAGGTAATTGTAAAAAAACTCACTGAATAGAAAAAGACTATCCTGTGTTTTCTCCAGAAGAAGATTAGTTACGCAAAATTTATGACTAAATTCCAACCTTTTAGGGCGTGTTTGGAATGAAAGAACTTATTTTTGATTAAAAAATATTTTCTTGAAAAATAAGTGATTTTTTACTTATTTTTTAGTGTTTGGTAATGGATAAGTGAGCAAAAAATATACTTTTCATTCCTTTTTAATTTTCATATTGTATTTTCTGAGAGCCAATTTGAGTAACTTTTAAAACTAAATTAGACTATATTAGTTCGATATTTTTGAATAAAATGTTATATGAAGGGTATTATAAGTTACAATTTTTTTTTTTCATATCAGTGTAATTATATGGGATAATTTCAAATATATACCAAAATGTTATTAGTTTACAAAAGATATAGCCAAGAAAATGATAAGATGAAATATAGCCAAATTTGCTATTTAGCCATAGTTTAAATAACGTCTATTGTTTACGTTTTATTAGACATGATATATTTTAATTTTTTATAAGTTAAGATTTGACCCTGGCTAAATAACTAACTTTAAAAAAAAAAAAGTTAATAACTAACAGTTAAGTAGTGTATATGTAATATATCAATGTTGTATAGATAATGTATAAAGATATATGAATATTATATAAATAGTGTATGAATATGTATATGTGATATATAAATAATTGTATAATGTATCAATATTTGTATAAATATTATGTAGTGTATATGTGATATCAATATTATATAAATTGTTATATAGTGTACACGAAATGTATCGATCTTGTGTAAATTATGTATAAATATGTATCAATATCTTATAAATAGTATATAAACATGTATATATAATGTATAAATAATTATGTAGTATATATATAATATATCGATATTGTATAAATATGTATAATCGTATATCGAAATATATAAACAATTATGTAATGCATAGATATTTATTTGACTATTACACATTCTCACCTTAATAAATAAAAAAAAATAAAAAATAATAAAATTGTATAAAAATTCCATTTTTCACACAAAGTGAAACAATTAGAAAAGCAAAAATTAAAAAAAGAGAGCAACAAAAAAAAAAATTAACAAAATTTTTTGTAATACCGTTATTCAAATGTGGCTAAATAGCAGCTAATATATTAATTACATCAAATATGATTGTTTTATTTTAATTGAGCCATTCTAAGTAATTTTGTAAAGGTGGGATGGGAATTGGAAGTTTTGGAGGGTCACTTATACGCCTTATTAGAACAATCATTTTTCTCATTTTAAAAAAAAATTATTTTCCTAAAAAAGAAATTAACACATTTTCTTATTCGATAAGCGGTTAAATTGAGCAGCTTAGAGTTGCTTGAAGCGGACCATTAAAGTGTCTACTTAATTTTACTATGTCATTTCAATTAATTATTATTCAATTATTTCTTTAGCTACTTCAGCTATAAAATTACAATGACGTGTCTGCTTAATTTAATGGTTGATGTTAAAACGTCTACTTAATTTTACTATGTCATTTCTATTAATTACTAATTAATTAATTCTTCAGCTATGAAATTATAATAACATGTCTGCTTAACTTTCCGATGGCTATTAAAGTATATACTTAATTTTACGATGTCATTTCAATTAATCAATATTTAATTATTTTTTCATCCACTTCACCTATGAAATATATTATTTAAAAACTATTTAAAAATACGATAAATTCAAATAATAATAAATTTTTTTAAAAAATATATTAAATTTATTTACTCTTCAAATTATACCAAAATCATAAAAATTAAAATATATATATATATATTGAGCTCACGGAACGCACGATGTTGACCACAGAATTCTTCAACTACAAGCTAAGCGAAAATCGGCATTCGGCACAGTGTTTTTCTTTTTAGGAACACATTCCCAATGTTGCATTCTCCTCCAGAAATTTCCAAATCAGTTAAAAGTTTCATAAAAATATTTAGCTGACTGAATTACAACAAGACAAACTAGACGTCCTCAACTACTACTAGATAACTTTTCATTGTTATTAACGAAGTGCCCTGCATTAAAAATTATAATTGGATATTATTCAAGAATTTAACTCTTAGAAATATACACACACTTCTAGTAAAATCCTCAAAATATTACTCTCTACAAACAAAATTGCTTGTTCATATATCTTTAGGTGGTTCCAAAACTCCAGTATGATGCTCTTCCTTTGATGATATCAGAACATGGTTGTCCTACTAATTTTCTTTCTTCTTACAACACCAAGCTATGGAAATCTTCAAGATTTTGCTACATGCATGTCTTTTAACACTACTTCAACCTTTTCTAGTATTGTTCATCCCCAAGAATCTCCTTCATATGCATATCTCTTACAAGAATCTCAACAAAATCCAAGATGGTTGAATTCAACATCACTACTTAAGCCATCATTCATAGTGACACCAAAGACACAAAATGAGATCCAAGGGGCAATTTTTTGTGCCAAGAAACAAGGTTTACAAGTTAGAGTGATGAGTGGAGGTCATGATTATGAAGGCCTATCTTTTCTTTGCAAAAATCCTTTCATAATCCTTGATTTAGTCGATTATCGATCGATTAGCATTGACTTAGAAGATGAAACTGCTTGGATTCAGAGTGGGGCAACTATTGGAGAAGTTTACTATAACATAGCCAAGAAAAGTGACATTCTTGGATTTCCAGCTGGCATATGTCCAAGTGTTGGTGTTGGTGGGCATTTTAGTGGAGGTGGCATTGGCACATTGATGAGAAAATTTGGCCTGGCTGCTGATAATATCATAGATGCCAATTTGGTTGATGCAAATGGTACAATCCTAAACAGAGGAACAATGGGAGAAGATGTATTTTGGGCAATTAGAGGAGGTGGAGGAGCCAGTTTTGGAGTAATATCAGCCTGGAAAGTGAAGCTGGTTCGCGTTCCACCCCTGGTTACAGTTTTCACAATTCACAAGAGCTTAGATCAAGAAGGTGTCAAACTTGTACATAAATGGCAATACATAGCTAGTAAACTACCCGAGAGTCTCTTCATCCGAGTACTCATTCAACGAATCGATGGAGTTGATAGCCACGAAAATGTGAAAGTCTTGTTCAACTCACTCTTCTTAGGACAGAAAACTGACCTGATATCTGTTATGAACACAAACTTCCCTGAATTAGGCTTGAAGACAGAAGATTGTACGGAGATAAGCTGGATTAATTCCGTCCTCTACTTCACCGGTTACCAACATGGGGAGCCATTAGAAGTCCTTTTGGATAGAAAAATACAATACAAGAGCAACTTCAAAGGAAAATCAGATTTCGTCGTTGAGCCAGTACCAGAAAGTGTTTTCCGGGGAATATCAGAGAGGTTTTTGGACCAAAAAATGGTTTTCATGATAATGGATCCATTAGGGGGGAAAATGGATGAAATTCCAGAATCTGAAATACCATTTCCTCATAGAAAAGGGAACCTTTACAACATACAATACATAGTGAAATGGGATTCAAATGAGGAATCCACACAGCATTTATATTGGATGCAAGATCTTTACAAGTACATGGAGCCATACGTATCCAATTCACCAAGAGCTGCTTATATCAACTATAGGGATCTTGATTTGGGAATGAATCAACAGGGTAATTCCTCGAGTTATCAACAAGCTATCATGACTTGGGGTTCCAAGTATTTTAAAGGTAACTTTGAAAGATTGGCAAGGGCAAAACATCAGATTGATCCAAGCAACTTTTTCACAAATGAACAAAGTATTCCTCCTCTTTCTTGTTAGTAATAGTAGATGTGACTTTGAAACTTTCACTATAATAGTTGGCATCTTAGTGTTGATCAGCTTAAAAGACAAAATAAATCATAAATGCCATTGTAAAAACTACTTTCAGTTCAAGCAGTCATAAATGTAAGTTTTGCAAAAGATGACTCATGAATTCAGTCATCTTAAGTAAAGAAAATTGAACTGTTGTGAAGTGCTCGCACAACAAAACTTCTTCCTTACACATATAACAGTACTGGACACCGGGTGAGAAATCAAAAAAGAGGTGCACTCCATAAGATATTTCGAGTATAAGTTCACATATCTATATTTAAGTATTTTTTTGGAAAAATTTAACACTATTTTATACAATATAGGAAGAGAAGCATGAATTCGTGCGAACCCGGTGACCTCACTGCTGACCCTAACAAATACATGTCCTGCTATGTAAATAATTAGATTAACCTAGGCAACAAATTAAAAAGGCAAACATTTTTTTCCTTCAAGTCCATTTTGTTAACATCTGTACTCATGGATCATCTCAAATAAAAGCCAAATCATTCATCAATGTATTTCCTATTCACTACACCTTGGTAAAAACCCTCTCAATTGGTCTCAAGAAGTAACCACTACTCTTAGAGAAGATCATTCTCGTCGAAAGGGCTTTTTCATCCAGTCCATCTCTAGTAGAGACAAAAATACTAGGTGATTTCTTCCTATGGATCCAAACTTCATGGATAGAATTACTCAGGTACCAGTGCTGATGGAACATGTAAAGTACCCCATTTAATTGGTCGAGATGGGAAGGGGAGGCCTCTGAAGTTGAACCATATTTAAACAAATTATACACATTTCAAATGAACATTTTGGACAGAGCCATAGATAACACACGGATCTGGCATACTATCGACTACCTTAAGTGCATCAACATTCATTAGCAGAGTGTTTTAAGAATTTGTTTGAGAACTGTTAACTAATCAACCTACATATCGACCAATAAATAGGATGACATAAATCATCTCCAAGGCCCATCAATTCAAATTTTTCACAATTCAAAAACTTGATAAATAAAGTAAGTAGCAGAAAGTAGATAAAATACACCAAATCATGACACTTCGTAGCAACAAAGCAGACAGAAAAATTCAGAAAGTTTCTACTTCGAAAGAGCGAAGAAACCCAACAATAAGACCGAAGAAACCCAACAAAACAAAAAAAAATCGACAATGAAGGATTGAAGAAGGAGAAGAACAAAATCAAATTGAGAAACTCACCAAAAAAGGAAAATTTTGGGGACTCCGAACTATGTTAAGGGTAGTGGAAATTGATAGAGCAGAGAAGGTGGAATCCATGTGTCCTCTTAAAAGGGAACTGTGTAGTACCGCTTACGTTACTCTTTGTACAATTTGAGGAAGCAGTGTTTGTCAAAAACACTCTCTCTTTTTGCCGGAGAAAACCTTGTCATTGTTACGTGGCATGCCATATAAAATTAGGTGTTGTTTTGACTCACATCTCAAAAATTAATCCAGACGTGCCAAAAAAGAAAAGGATTATTCAAGCCTTATAAGAAGTTCACCCATCTCAAACCACCAATGTTTCATTTTTCAACACACTTAAAAGGGAAAAGGATTGTCCAACCCTTTTGCCTCTCTAAAGAACGACCAAATGAAGAACTAAATTCAAGTTGGATCATTTCTCTTTTTTTTTTTTTATGAGAGAAGTATTAAAAATACCCTTGAATTTGACACAAGTTATTAGTTTGACCCTTAAACTATTAGCAATCTTAAAAACATCCATCTATTTGACTAACTAAACTAAAATACACCCCTGTTCTACTACAAATATTAAAAACACCCCTTAACTTAGCAAAAATTTAGGGGTTTATTTAACTTACGTTGCAAGATAAGGGGTATATTTTAGTTTAGTAGAAGAATACTTTTAAGACTGTCAATAGTTCGGGAATAAAACTAATAATTTTTGCTAAGTTTAGGAGTAATTTTAATGTTTTTTCTCTCTTTTTTTTAATACTAGATGAAGAAGCTTAATCAAGTAAAACTTGATCAAGCTTACGCTAAGGAGGTTATAGCTAGAGGAGCAGTGGTAGTTGCAAATTGCATCAATCATGTTGCAATGAAGCGAAAAAGGATTTTATGATAAGCCAAAAATTTTAGATTGTAATTAAAAACATAAATAAATTTGGCAACTTATTAGTTCCATTCCAAATTATTGACAGTCTTAAAAACACTCATCTACTAAACTAACTAAACTAAAATACACCCCCTTCTCCCCCATCAACCAAAGTGTTAAAAACACCCCTTAGCTTGGCAAGAATTTAGAGGTGTATTTTACACTCATTTAAGTCCATTTAGTCAAGTAAAGGGGTGTTTTTAAGACTGTCAATAGTTTAAGGACAAAACTAATAATTCGTGCCAAATTTATGAATATTTTTAACCCTTTTTTCTACTGAAAAACGATGAGGATTTCATTAAAACTTCAGAAAGAAGATTCTCATTACACTAAGATGAGAGAATGGTAAAGATGGTAATTACTCTATGGACTTTGGTCTTTTTTTCTTTTAAAAAAAAATAAATTTTGAATATTGTTACTATAATAAATATGCGCACTCTAAAAAAAGAAGACCAACTTCTAGAAAAGTAGCCTAATGCCAAAGGACTCCAGAATAGAAACAACTTCGTACTTTCTATTGTTAGTAATGTTATTTAATTATAAAACTGTTGAATCATATAAAGATATTTATTAGCTTTTCTAAGTTTTTCATATGTTTAGTCCTTTCTTTAATCTACTTTGTGTTTGTATACTTGTACCTTTCTTGTCTATAATTTTGGCTTGAAATTATTTAAGATAATGTATAAGTACCCCTTGAAGTATGACCGACATCCCAGTGATGCTCCTTAACTTATCTTATGACTTTATGTTTATAGTCACTATTTACATTTTATGATTGTAGAATTTTATCCCATGACTTAAATTGTTGATGTCATTCTCAATCTGATATAATAATAATGGTTATTCTATAGTAGCGTTCTTTTCTGAGAATGACAAATACTTCAAAGGCATAAAAAGAGAAGATTTAGAAGAACACAAGGAAAAGGAATAGCCACTTACATGGATTGGAATGCGAAAAATGGAACCTGAGTTCTTCAGATCAGGAGGACCGCTAGACGAGACACCTACATAAGAGTAGAGTCCAGTCACATACGAGAAAGAGGAATCACAGAAAGCTTCTCTCTCACCTTTGGTAGCTGATTCTCATAGATCGACAGAGATACAGATGAAGATAGTTGAAAATCTAGAAGAGGAGAAGGTGCAAACTCTTAAAGGGACAACACTGAAACATCACTGTAAATGTTTAAGAGGAGATAATGGAGTTTCCTCCTTTAGGAAACCCTTGCTTCTCGTGTACTATTTATTATTACCTGAGTCGATTGTCTTTTGGATCGCCACCCGGGTTTTTTGGATTTGGACCAACTTTTAGTAATGGCTCATTATGATCCCATTGCTTTGTGATTAATAAAATCGGGTCTCTTGGCCCAAGTTTAATTATTAATTTTTTTTAAATGAAGATTTAGAAACAAAAGATATCAACTAACATAAACTCATGATTATAGATCTATGAATAAAAGCTTGCAACCATAGACATTTAAAGAATAGTAGTGTCCCATGAAAGTAGTACAAAATTTATGAATCATATATTAAAATGGTAATATGATGAGTACAACAACAACAACATACCCAGTGGAATCCCACAAGTGGGGTCTGGGGAGTGTAGAATGTACGCAGACCTTACCACTACCTCATAGAAGTAGAGAGGTTGTTTCCTAGGAACCCTCGTCTCAACAACCCATAAATAGAATACCAGATATGACGGAACGGAAAGGAGGTAATATGATGAGTAATTAAATGAAAAAAGTACAAGCTGAAAATACCTTAGATAAGTTATTGCTTAAGTACCATTATGCTATAAAGATTTAAACTTTGCTCCAAATCCTAAAGTAAGATTTAGGACTCAACATCTGTCACCCTAATTGCTATTTATTACAAATTATAACTATAAGCACATGCATGAAAAAATTCAACCACCTACTACAACAAACCACTAAAAAGATACTTTCAAACGAAAATGTCTTTAAACAATTAATATTTTAGTTTAATACTCCCTGTAAGCAAACATGAGCTAAACTTTTCCTTGGAAAACTATTGGAATTAGATGAACTTACGCAATAATTTTATTCATTTGAATTAATATGAGCAATTGCACTATGAATCTCAATTGCAGATCTTAATAAATCACGAAAAAAATAATAATATAGCTACATAATATGATGATAAAAGGGATCAGACAAGAAATAGAATAAATGAGAGGAATTTAAGCATTAACATAACAAATAAAATTTGTGAGTGCATCTACAAATTGTGAAAATATTGTAAAAGAAACTATTGACATTTTGTTTAATTATAAATAAGGCAACAACGTGTATGTGGATCTTGTTTTAGGAATTTGAATAGGTTGCAAAAAGTATTATTAGCATTTACCATCACATAAAGAAGGGAACATGTATTATTGCCTATAAATAAGGTAATTCTTATTAGAATATTTCATCATAAATGCAAAAATGTGGAGTATTATTAGCATTGCTATAACGTTTACTAATTATTAGGCATTGTTAAACTTCTTATTCACTCACACCTCTAGTGAATAAGGATCACTAAAATAGGAATGCAATTGATTATTAAATGTAAAAATATTTTTAATGTGTGCTAGTAGAAAGATAGGGATTAAGGAGTAAGTCATTAAAAAGTAGGAAAAAGAAATTATAATTAATTAATTTAAAAATTAATTTAAAAAAGAAATATATTGATCAATATCTTATAGTAGTATTATATTATTAACTCAATTTTATAGGATTATTTTGGTTATACTTATGACTGATTTTCTTTATGATGTTTTGACACTTTAAACTTAATTAGATACCTCAAGTTACTCAAGTAATTTCTGATTTGCTTAACAATTGAACTGCATCATTGAAAAATGCATATGATCCTCCCTCACATATCAAGAATTATGTTGTTTAGACATTTGATCCTTGAAACCATATATATATAATTAATTTAACTTGAATTCTGCCTAAAAAAAATTATATGTTTATAAAAAATAGTTCGATGCACTAAAGCCACTTCTGTGTGCAAGAGTAACTTATATTTCCACAAAGAGGCATTTGCACAGCAAACCTCCTGACCTATTGGTCACATGAAGACAACTTCCAGTATTTCAGATTAATAAAATAGCTAACCTGTGCTTTAGGTTGCCTATATTCTAAGTTCTTCTAGATGTAATGCAAATTTAGAAATATGCACTCAATATAATAATGTCCTCCAAGACATCAACAGCTCTGGATGCCTTGCAATAATATAAAGAATTTGTTAAGTTCTTCTAAGCATCTCAGATAAGTTTAGAAGCTTTTCTTATGAATAAAAATGTTATGAAGGATAAAAAAACACACTTGAAGTTTATCCATTTGAATTTCATACTTGAAGTTTCACCAGAAATCCACCAAAACACACGTTAACTACGTTGGTAATAGTTCAAATAAAAAAAATTCACACCTAAAAGTTCAATTATGTTAATTAAATAAGCAAAATATATTAGGTGTGTTTCTGAGCATTAACTCAAAAGATAAAATGCACAATTGAGAGATTTTAGGGGACTTACATAGAAGATACAAAGGACGAAGGGAGAGGAAAGAGGGAGACAAGTCTTTCTACGCCCTTGTCGGTATTTTTGGGTGGAGAATCCATCAATGAGTTAAATTCAGGACATAGTTCTAATAGAGATACATTTTTTTTTTTTGAAAAAAAAGATCAAACACTAAAGAATGAATGAAAGAAAAATCCAATACCTGATACCGCAAATACTCCATTGGTTAAGCTCTTTTCTCATTTTGAGGTAGCTTCGACAATAGAAAGTGACATGAAAAATGAAGCTCTACCAAAAAAAGATGAAAAAACGGAGAAAATCGCTGAGAATTTCACTCAAAACTTTCACAAATTCATGAAATTTTGAAAGTATTAAACACCCTAAAGAAACATACAAATTCGTTCAACTTGTTAAATACAATAATTAAAGTAATTGTAGACTTAAAAATGGAAGAGGAACTATCGAGAGGGCAACCAAAGAGACATCAACAACAGCGGAAAACGGAAATGGAAGTGTTAAGTGCCCACTTTAGAACACGTGTTGTTCAATTGTAGAATTGAAGACACGTGCAAGAAATAGAAAAATGTCCAATATGCCCCTCAAGTTAAAATTTATAGACAATTAACATACAAGTGTCGAAGGCTCTTTTATTAGCATCTAAGTGTTGATGCGGACTTTTACTTGCATGATTTGAAGGACACGTGTTGCATAATTGAAGACACGTGCAAGAAATAGAAAAATATCTAATATGCCCTCAAGTTAGAATTTATAGACAATTAACATACAACTACCGAAACCTTTTTTATTAGAATCTAAGCGTTGATGCAGAGTGTTACTTACATGATCCGAAGGACACGTGTTGTTCAATTGCAGAATTAAAAACACGTGCAAGAAACAGAAAAATGTCCAAAATGCCCTCAAGTTAGAATTTATAGACAATAAACATACAAATGCCGAAGTCTTTTTTTATTAGCATCTAATTGTTGATGCGGAGTTTTACTTGCATAATCTAAAGGACACGTGTTGTTCAATTGCAGAATTGTAGACACGTGCAAGAAATAGAACTTGAACCACATATGTATAACTAATTTAACTTGAACTCTACCTAACAAAAATTACATGTTTTAAAAAAATAGTTCGATGCACTAAAGCCTCTTCTATGTGCAAGGTTACCCTACATTTCCACAAAGAGGCATTTGCACAGCAGATCTCCTGACCTATTGGTCGGTCACATGAAGACAACTTTACCGATTAAAAAAGATTGTATGCACTATTTCATATCAATAAAATAGCTAACGTATGCTTTAGGTTGCCTATATTCTAAGTTCTTCCAGATGTAATGCAAATTTAGAAATATGCACTTAATAATGTCCCCAAGACATCAACAGCTCTGGATGCCTTGCAATAATATAAAGAATTTGTTAAGTTCTTCTAAGCATCTCAGATAAGTTTAGAAGCTTTTCTTATGAATAAAAATGTTACGAAGGATAAAAAAACACAATTCAAGTTTATCCATTTGAGTTTCACACTGAAGTTTCACCAGCAATCCACCAAAACACACGTTAACTACGTTGGTAATAGTTCAAATAAAAAAAATTCACACCTAAAAGTTCAATTATGTTAATTAAATACGCAAAATATTTTAGGTGCGTTTCTGAGCATTAACTCAAAAGATAGAATGCACAATTGAGAGATTTTAGGGGACTTACATAGAAAATACAAAGGAAGAAGGGAGAGGAAAGAGGGAGACAAGTCTTTCTACGCCATCGATTACTGATGTTGAGCTGCCACTATAGAAAATGGAAATCCTCCTGAGGTTGTTTGAGCATGAAGACGCCGGAAAGTAACTGAAAATTCGATTAGAAGGGTACTTAGTGTAGACAGAGATAACAGGTTTTATGCCCTTGTCGGCATTTTTGGGTGGAGAATCCATCAATGAGTTAAATTCAGGACATAGTTCTAATAGAGATACATTTTTTTTTTTTTTGGAAAAAATGATCAAACACTAAAGAATGGATGAAAGAAAAATTCAATACCTGATACCGCAAATACTCCATTGGTTAAGCTCTTTTCTCATTTTGAGGTAGCTTCGATAACAGAAAAAGTAACATGAAAAATGAAGCTCTGCCAAAAGAATATGAAAAAACAGAGAAAATCGCTAAGAATTTCACTCAAAACTTTCACAATTTCATGAAATTTTGAAAGTATTAAACACCTAAAGAAATATACAAATCCGTTCAACTTGTTAAATAAAATAATTAAAGTAATTGTAGACTTAAAAATGGAAGAGGAACTATCGAGAGGGAAACCAAAGAGACATCAACAATGGCGGAAAAGGGAAATGGAAGTGTTAGGTGCCCACTTTAGGACACGTGTTGTTCAATTGCAGAATTGAAGACACGTGCAAGAAATAGAAAAATGTCCAATATGCCCTCAAGTTAAAATTTATAGACAATTAACATACAAGTGTCGAAACCTTTTTTATTAGCATCTAAGTGCTGATGCGGACTTTTACTTACATGATTTGAAGGACACGTGTTGTTCAATTGCAGAATTGAAGACACGTGCAAGAAATAGAAAAATGTCCAATATGCCCTAAAGTTAAAATTTATAGACAATTAACATACAAGTGCCGAAGCCTTTTTTATTAGCATCTAAGTGCTGATGCGGACTTTTACTTACATGATTTGAAGGACACGTGTTGTTCGATTGCAGAATTGAAGACACGTGCAAGAAATAGAAAAATGTCCAATATGCCGAACACCACTCTTTTACAGCCCCAACACAGCTAATAGGAAGGAAAAATAATTGCAAAGCGTAAGGCATGCATTTCTAGGCACGGGGACAAATTTTAACGGTAGAAATATGAAAAACTCTAGTTAGAATTTATAGACAATTAATATACAACTACCGAAGCCTTTTTGATTAGAATTTAAGTGTTGATGCAGAGTTTTACTTGCATGATCTGAAGGATACGTGTTGTTCAATTGCAGAATTGAAAACACGTGCAAGAAACAGAAAAATGTCCAAACTGCCCTCAAGTTAGAAATTATAGACAATAAACATACAAGAGTCGAACTCCTTTTTTATTAGCATCTAAATGTTGATGCGGAGTTTTAAAATACTTGCATGATCTGAAGGACACGTGTTGTTCAATTGCAGAATTGAAGACACGTGCAAGAAAAATAGAAAAATGTCCAATATGCCCTCAAGTTAGAATTTATAGACAATTAACATACAACTACCGAAGCCTTTTTTATTAGAATCTAAGCGCTGATGTAGAGTTTTACTTGCATGATCTGAAGGACACGTGTTGTTCAATTGCAGAATTGAAAACACGTGCAAGAAACAGAAAAATGTCCAAAATGCCCTCAAGTTAGAAGTCATAGACAATAAACATACAAGTGTCGAAGTCTTTTTTTATTAGCATCTAAGTGGTGATGCGGAGCTTTATTTGCATGATCTGAAGGACATGTGTTGTTCAATTGCAAAATTGCAGACACGTGCAAGAAATAGAAAAATGTCCAAAATGCCCTCAAGTTAGAATTTATAGACAATAAACATACAAGTGTCGAAATCTTTTTTTTATTAGCATCTAAGTGTTGATGCGGAGTTTTACTTGCATGATCTGAAGGACACGTGTTGTTCAATTGCAGAATTGCAGACACGTGCAAGAAATAGAAAAATGTCCAATATGCCTTCAAGTTAGAATTTATAGACAATTAACATACAAGTGCCGAAGCCTTTTTTATTAGCATCTAATTGTTGATGTAGAGTTTTAGTTGCATGATCTGAAGGACACATGTTGTTCAATTGCCAAATAAAGACACGTGCAAGAAATAGCAAAATATCTAATATGCCTTCAAGTTAGAATTTATGGACAATTAACATACAAGTCAAAACTATCACTTCTATTATAAAGAAAAGTATGAAAAATTGTTAATGTTATAATATATGGAAACAATATATAAGATAAAATTATATGTAGCCATAATAACTCACGTTAATTATCCATCAAATAATAATATATATCATAAACATTAAAAAGTGTTTATTGTGCAATTAATGAATGTGTCACTGAATATTAGTGTTGTATAGTCATTAGGCAACATTGAAGTTCCTATTGGATAGAAACACACAGTATAAAAGTGTCACGTCTTGGGAGGATACCTTAGACGTGGCCGGCACCTAGAGACTATTGTTAGTCCCCAAGCGAATCACTTGGTCTCATCACATTCATTCAATCATAGTTTAATAAATTAGGGGAAGATTAAAGATGAAAAATGGTAGACAATCTCAATATCTATAGAGTCCATAGGCCAACAATCAAACTTTTATTCTCTGACATAGAAATAGTTTTAAAAAAAAAAACCAATTAAGACATAAAGACCTCAACACCAACTCATTACTATCTAGCCTATGAATCCTCTGACTCTACTATCTATATGGTGTCAATGACAGGTTCATGGCCACCTCAAATTAAATAAAAGAAAATCTAAACTCTAGTAGCTAGATAATAATAATATGAAAATCTTCCAAAAACTAGGAGGTCTCATTGATCGGCTTAATGCGAATAGATCCTCAACGAAGTGCTTGTTGATGATCTATAATACCTTTCCAAATAGACGTCAGTACGTGAATGTACGAGAATGGGGTGAAATATTTTAAAATAAAATTGTATCCAAATATGTATAAAAGAGGGTGAATATTATAATTGCTAAATTCGAGAACTTTGATATTTATTGTGTTTATAGAGAGGAATATTATTCCATAATTGCGTCTTGATTGCATGCACCCTCATACTACATGTCATGACGTTTTGGTAAGTTGTGAATGGTGATTCTTATCATGAGTCCTTGACCATGGGCACTTGGGTGGCAAGGTAGTTGATATATTATGATTGAGATATATGGCTTGCGAGGTCCCCATGGGTCCCCTTAGTTTGGGAGCCTTAGCTCGACGAGGGTGTAAACGACAGGTTGAGCGACGGTCTTGATACCACCTTGCATTGCACAACATTGCATACTATTTCATTATACTATTTGTGGTTATTTTGGGTTGGCTTATGTGAGATTATATGTTTACTTTACTTGCGCATAACTATATAAATTGGCGGCACCGATGCCGGACTGGTTTTTCTGTTGCAGGTGGAAGTGTTCCTAGATTATTTCATGGTTTATTCAATTTCTAATTCACAGTCGGTTAAACCTACTGGGTACATATTATGTGTACTCACCCCTACTCCTTTCTCCCCCCGCAGATTCTGTGACGCCCGGTAAAATTACCAAAATACCCCTGGAGTGCGGGTATGCGTGTAACGCATCTTCCGATGCTCGTATGGCGAATCCGAGGCCGGATTCGTGATCAGCATGGAAAATGGAGTGAGGAAATGGTCTCGGTCGAATTTTAGAGCGACCCGATCGAAAGATAAATTTTCGGATCAAGTCACAAAACAGTGGCTGTCCGCGACGGAGGCGCGTCGCGGACCTGACGCGGAGTGACACTTGGATGTTTTCCAAAATTTTCGACGGAATGGAGAGGACTCGTACAAAAGCACTTTTTCCAAAATTACACAGTACGCGATAGGTCCGCGTCGCGGACCGTGTGTTTTCCGAACTGGAAATTTCTAATTTATTTTGAGGGGCATTCCGGTCAATCCCTAACCCCTCCTAAACACTAATACACGGCTAGTGAGGTCGTTCCTATACGAAAAGAGCCTAACAAGACCTATTCTAAGTCCTATTCTAAATTCTAACAAGGCTAGGGCTTGAGGAGAGGAGAGAAAGGCTTGGGTGAGGAATACGAGAAGAGGATCCTCGACATCACCCGGTTGAACAGTGCATCACAGGTATGTAAGGCTAAACTAAAACATGGGATTGTTCTCTCATGTGCCCCATAGAGGTCATAGATGAATTGATGATTGAAGAATCTACATGCATGAATTCTTTGATGGATTTTCTTGAAAATTTTATTTGAAACTACATGTTCTCTATGTTGATGATCATCATACTATTTGTTTTCTTAAATTGAATACTTTCATGGAATTTGCATAACCCTTCATGACTAATTTCCAAAGCATGTACATTGCACTTGAGACTTGAGTCTAGAGCCTTGAATTGAGATTGTTGGTTGTAATGATGAGTTGATGGAATCTTGATTGTTGTATGAGTCTCTATAAATGAACTCTACCGGTGTGTTTATTCACTTGCTTCCTAATGACTGTTATATAATTTTGGGTCATTGAGAAGGTGTTAATGATAGGGTTAAGGTCCCTATGAGGTATTGATGATAGGGTGAAAGTCCCTATGAGATCATTGATGAAAGGGGCCAAGGTCCCGGTGAATTATCAGTCGTGGACGGGGAGTGGGTCCCTATGAGACTGGCAGTCGTGGACGGGGAGAGAATCCCTATGAGACTGGTTGAGGTTGATTTTATGAGCACTGAGTCGGGAGGAGTATCGAGCACCGAAATGAGCAGGAGTGAGTCCCACTCGAACTCATTAACTACGTCGCCAAACGTAGGAGAGGCTTAAACCATCACATACATACATATGGTTTCCCTCGAGGTTTAACAGTCCCTGAAAGCAATAGAGGATCTGTTCAGTTTGATTCCATGTCGGGTATATTGATATGGGATCCAGTGTTCCTTACCTGGCAAGTTTGGGACCACTGTGGCAACATCAGGGTGATTGTTGTACATTCACTGGCTCATAAGTGAGTGTTGTCGGTTAAGAGAAACTCCCGGGAAAAATTCGTACTTTACTCTGAGTCTAGATGAGATGTGATGAGAGGGGGTGAACTCCTCTGAGATGATCCCTGAGATGAGCTGAGACTAATGATGAGTCTGAGATCTTGATGTGTCACTTGTCTACGCTTTACTCTTTCATAGATAGACAAGCTGACGGTTTGATGTGATTATGATGTTTACCTTGATTTGATGTTGTTTTCCACATTTTCTACCGGTTTCTGTTTCATTCAGCTATTTTACATACCAGTACATTCCAAGTACTGACGTCCACTCTGGACTGCATCGTTTTATGATGTAGAGGCAGGTACTAGAGATCATCAACAGGCGCTCCGTTGAAGATCAGAGAATCCGAAGTTGATTTGGTGAGCCTCCCGTACTCCGGAGGAACCATTATATTATTTCATCATGCTTTAGAGTTGGATTGGAATATTATCTTACTTTGTTTTTGGGTAGCCATGGGTCTGTCATTGGCACCACATGATTTAGTGATAGAGGCTTCATAGATTGGTGTCGATCATTGATATTGAATTTGTGAGCTAGTTCTTTCTACTAGCCTTCGTTATTTTACTTTAGATGAACTGCGTCCACTGCTTGCATATACTTTCCGCTGATCCGTAGAGTTTATTTGACTGAATGAAGTGATGAGGCTAAGTGGTTCGCTTGGGGACTAGCAATAGTCCCTGAGTGCCGGCCACGCCAAGGGTACCCTCCCGGGGCGTGACAAACTTGGTATCAGAGCACAGAGTTCAAGTGTCCTAGGGAGTCTATGAAGCCGTGTCTAGTAGAGTCTTGTTTATGGGTGTGTTGTCGACCACACTTCATAAACAGGAGGCTATGGGACATTAGGAATGGTTACACTTCTTTCTTACTCTAAATCGTGCGATGGAGTTGAACTCTATGAAAACTATCCTCTAACTCGTGCGTTACACGTGCAGAATCGATAACATGCCTCCCAGAAGAGCTGTCAGAGGAAGGGGACGTCCTGCCAGGCGAGCTGTTAACCCACCTGAGCCCCAAGTACCCGAGGGGCCCGTGGATCCAGCTGCCCCTGTTGGGCAACCTCCTCAAGCTGAGATCTCGAATGCTGAGCTACGCCAAGCTATTCAAACTTTGGCCCAGGCTGTTGCAGCACCTGCTGTGAGGCAAGGTGCGGGTGGGACAGACTCTCATGGCACCTCTAGAGTCCGAGAATTTCTGAGGATGAACCCGCCCGAGTTCACGGGGTCGACATCTACTGAAGACCCCGAGAACTATATAGAGGAACTTGGGAAGGTGTTCCAAGTGATGCACGTGGCTGATGTTGATAAAGTTGAGTTGGCTGCCTATCAACTCAAAGGGGTGGCCAGGCTGTGGTTCGACCAATGGAAGAGGGGCCGAGTGGGTGATGATTCGTGTGTGACCTGGGCAGTGTTTGAGGATGCCTTCTTGGGACGCTTCTTCCCAAGGGAGAAAAGAGAGGCCAAGGTGAGGGAGTTTCTGAATCTAAAACAGGGCTCCATGACCGTGCAGGAGTATGGCCTGAAGTTCACACAGCTATCTCGCTATGCTCCAGATATGATTGCCGACATGAGGGGGAGAATGGGAATGTATGTCGATGGGTTGAATAGAGGGCCCAAAAGGGATGGCAGAGGGGCAATGCTGGTGAGTGATATGGACATTGGGCGATTGATGACATTTGTGCAGCAAGCTGACGAAGAAAGACAACAGGACAGGGAAGAGTTCAAGCGCAAGAGAGCTAAGACATCCAGCCACGAAGGTGGAAGGAGGGGTAATGGGAATCGATTTCCAGCACCCTCAGCTGCTAGCGCACCTGTGCCTAAAGGCACGTATGATCAGAGGTTCCGGAATACGGGGAACCATGGACCTCAGTCCCAAGCTAGTGTGGCTCAAGGTTCCCAGAGTAGACCACAGTGTGATAACTGTGGGAAGGCGCATTGGGGGAGATGTCGTGATAAGAATGACGCATGCTTCGGGTGTGGCTAAGTAGGCCACTACAAGAAGGATTGTCCAAAACGGGCTAGCCAGGCTCAGTCCGCGGCGTCGGCCCCACCGGTTAGAGGGAACCCAAGGGCCACTACGTCAGGTGCAGGCGGGGCCACAAACCGCTTGTATAATATGGGGAGTCGCCAAGATCAGGAGAATTCTCCAGATGTCGTGACGGGTATGATCCGAGTCTTTACTCTTGATTGTTATGTTTTGATGGACCCTGGTGCCACACTGTCATTTGTAACTCCTTATGTGGCCAGTAAATTTGATAAAACCCCCGAGAGTCTTCTCGAACCCTTTGATGTTACTACCCCAGTGGGTGAGTCGATTCGAGCTGAAAGAGTCTATAGAGCTTGTGTAGTGTCTATCCATCATAGGGACACCATTGTTGATTTGATCGAGTTAAAAATGGTTGACTTTGATTTGATCCTCGGCATGGATTGGCTTCACGCCTGTTATGCCTCTGTGGATTGTAGATCCCGAACGGTTCAGTTCCAATTTCCAAATGAACCAGTTCTAGAGTGGAAGGGTGACTCAGTGACACCTAGGGGGAGGTTTATCTCATATCTTAAAGCTCGGAAGTTAATTTCCAAAGGCTGTATCTATCACTTGGTGAGAGTGAAATCTGATGATGTTGAGTCCCCAACTCTTGAGTCAGTTCCGATTGTCAACGAGTTTCCAGAAGTCTTTCCTGATGATCTGCCCGGAGTCCCTCCTGATAGGGAGATTGACTTCGGGATTGACATTCTTCCTGATACCCACCCCATTTCGATTCCACCTTACAGGATGGCCCCCGCTGAGTTGAAAGAATTGAAAGAGCAACTAAAAGATTTGCTAGAGAAGGGCTTCATTAGGCCAAGTGTTTCACCATGGGGTGCTCCTGTCCTATTCGTGCGAAAGAAAGATGGGTCTCTCAGAATGTGTGTTGATTATAGGCAACTGAACAAGGTCACGGTGAAGAACAAATATCCTCTCCCAAGGATAGATGATTTGTTTGACCAACTTCAGGGCGCCTCTCGTTTCTCTAAGATAGACCTAAGATCTGGCTACCATCAGCTGAAGGTGAGAGAGTGCGACATTCCAAAGACAGCCTTTAGGACTAGATATGGCCATTTTGAATTCCTGGTCATGTCCTTTGGGTTGACGAATGCACCTGCCGCCTTTATGGACTTGATGAACAGGGTGTTCAAACCGTATCTTGACTTGTTTGTGATTGTATTCATCGATGATATTCTGATATATTCAAGGAGTGAGGAGGAGCATGCTGATCACCTCAGAGTTGTCCTCCAAACTCTTAGGGACCATGAGTTGTATGCAAAGTTTTCAAAGTGTGAGTTCTGGCTTAAGTCAGCAGCCTTTCTGGGCCATGTTGTTTCCGGTGATGGTATTCAGGTGGACGCCCAGAAGATTGAAGCGGTTAAGAACTGGCCACGACCGACCACCCCGACCGATATTAGAAGTTTCTTGGGGTTGGCGGGCTACTACCGCAGGTTTGTAGAAGGATTTTCTTCCTTATCCGCACCATTGACCAAGTTGACCCAGAAAAAGGTCAAGTTTCAGTGGTCCGAGGAATGTGAGAAGAGTTTCCAGGAATTGAAAACGAGATTGACTACTGCACCAGTCTTAACTTTACCCGAGGGAAACGAGGACTTTGTGATTTATTGTGATGCCTCAAGGGTCGGACTGGGATGTGTACTAATGCAAAGGGGGAAGGTGATAGCCTATGCCTCCAGGCAACTCAAGGTCCATGAAAGGAATTACCCAACCCATGACCTCGAGTTGGCAGCGGTAGTGTTCGCACTTAAGATCTGGCGTCACTACTTGTATGGGGTGCACGTGGATGTATTCACAGACCACAAGAGCTTGCAGTATGTTTTCAGTCAGAAGGAGCTTAACTTGCGACAGAGGAGATGGTTGGAATTGCTTAAGGATTACGACATGAGCATTCACTATCATCCAGGTAAAGCTAACGTTGTTGCTGATGCTCTTAGCAGGTTATCAATGGGTAGCACAGCCCATGTGGAGGAAGGAAAGAGGGAATTAGCCAAGGACGTACACCGGTTGGCTCGATTAGGGGTTCGACTTGGGGAGAATAATGAAGGAGGAGTTAATGTGGAGAACGGGTCTGCTTCCTCGCTAGTGATAGAAGTGAAAGAAAAGCAAGACCAAGACCCAGTTATACTCCAATTGAAGGAGGATGTCCACAATCAGAAGGTGACGGTCTTCTCCAAAGGGGGAGATGGTGTACTGAGATATCAAAGTCGATTGTGTGTTCCAAATGTTGATGGCATACGGGACAGAATTATGGCAGAAGCTCATAACACTAAATATTCCATTCACCCTGGCTCCACCAAAATGTACCACGACTTAAGGGAAATCTATTGGTGGAATGGGATGAAGAGGGATGTTGCAGAGTTTGTCTCAAAATGCCCAAATTGCCAACAAGTGAAGGTTGAGCATCAAAGGCCATGTGGATTGGCTCAGAACTTTGAAATTCCGGAGTGGAAATGGGAGATGATCAACATGGACTTTATCACTGGCCTGCCGAAATCTCGAAAGCAACATGATTCGATATGGGTGATCGTGGATAGGATGACAAAGTCGGCTCACTTCTTGGCAGTAAAGACAACAAATACTGCGGAAGAGTATGCCAGATTGTACGTCCAGGAGATTGTGAGGTTGCATGGGGTTCCTTTGGCTATTATATCAGACAGAGGGGCTCAATTTACCTCCCAGTTCTGGAGATCGTTTCAGAAAGGTTTGGGTACTAAGGTGAATCTGAGTACAGCTTTTCACCCGCAGACGGATGGTCAGGCAGAGCGTACGATTCAAACACTCGAGGATATGTTGAGAGCTTGTGTACTTGACTTCAAAGGAAATTGGGATGATCATCTACCCTTGATCGAATTCGCATATAACAATAGTTATCATGCGAGCATTCAGATGGCTCCTTATGAGGCCCTGTACGGAAGAAGATGTAGATCGCCGATTGGGTGGTTTGAGGTTGGAGAAGCAGGGCTGATTGGACCTGACCTTGTTCATCAGTCGATGGAAAAAGTCAAGATCATTAGAGAGAGGCTAAAGACTGCCCAGAGTCGCCAAAAATCCTACACCGATGTAAGGAGAAGGGACTTAGAGTTTGAGATAAATGATTGGGTGTATTTGAAGGTATCACCTATGAAGGGTGTCCTAAGGTTTGGGAAGAAGGGAAAGTTGAGTCCACGTTATGTTGGACCCTATCAAATCGTAAGGAGAATTGGGAAGGTGGCCTACGAGCTAGAGTTGCCTTCCGAGCTAGATGGGGTACACCCGGTGTTCCATGTGTCTATGCTAAAGAAATGCTTGGGAAACCCGGCATTGGTGATCCCTGTTGATAGAATTGAGGTGAAGGATAACCTATCTTACGAAGAGGTTCCGGTTCAAATTCTTGATCGTCAGATTCGTAAACTAAGGAACAAAGAAATAGCCTCAGTCAAAGTCCTGTGGAGGAATCAATTCGTTGAAGAAGCCACATGGGAAGCTGAGGAGGAGATGAAAACAAAGTATCCGCACCTATTCGTGCCAATTGATGGTGAAAGCACTGAAGGTAACTCCTTGCTCTTCACTAAGCTAAGTGTCCTATTCTTGTATCTGACTTGCTATTATTGAATTGAGTGTGGGAATGAGTCGTAAGTCTATTCGTGCCTTAAAGCCCACCTCCACCCCTCATTCGGGGACGAATGATCCCAAGGGGGAGATGATGTGACGCCCGGTAAAATTACCAAAATACCCCTGGAGTGCGGGTATGCGCGTAACGCATCTTCCGATGCTCGTATGGCGAATCCGAGGCCGGATTCGTGATCAGCATGGAAAATGGAGTGAGGAAATGGTCTCGGTCGAATTTTAGAGCGACCCGATCGAAAGATAAATTTTCGGATCAAGTCACAAAACAGTGGCTGTCCGCGACGGAGGCGCGTCGCGGACCTGACGCGGAGTGACACTTGGATGTTTTCCAAAATTTTCGACGGAATGGAGAGGACTCGTACAAAAGCACTTTTTCCAAAATTACACAGTACGCGATAGGTCCGCGTCGCGGACCGTGTGTTTTCCGAACTGGAAATTTCTAATTTATTTTGAGGGGCATTCCGGTCAATCCCTAACCCCTCCTAAACACTAATACACGGCTAGTGAGGTCGTTCCTATACGAAAAGAGCCTAACAAGACCTATTCTAAGTCCTATTCTAAATTCTAACAAGGCTAGGGCTTGAGGAGAGGAGAGAAAGGCTTGGGTGAGGAATACGAGAAGAGGATCCTCGACATCACCCGGTTGAACAGTGCATCACAGGTATGTAAGGCTAAACTAAAACATGGGATTGTTCTCTCATGTGCCCCATAGAGGTCATAGATGAATTGATGATTGAAGAATCTACATGCATGAATTCTTTGATGGATTTTCTTGAAAATTTTATTTGAAACTACATGTTCTCTATGTTGATGATCATCATACTATTTGTTTTCTTAAATTGAATACTTTCATGGAATTTGCATAACCCTTCATGACTAATTTCCAAAGCATGTACATTGCACTTGAGACTTGAGTCTAGAGCCTTGAATTGAGATTGTTGGTTGTAATGATGAGTTGATGGAATCTTGATTGTTGTATGAGTCTCTATAAATGAACTCTACCGGTGTGTTTATTCACTTGCTTCCTAATGACTGTTATATAATTTTGGGTCATTGAGAAGGTGTTAATGATAGGGTTAAGGTCCCTATGAGGTATTGATGATAGGGTGAAAGTCCCTATGAGATCATTGATGAAAGGGGCCAAGGTCCCGGTGAATTATTAGTCGTGGACGGGGAGTGGGTCCCTATGAGACTGGCAGTCGTGGACGGGGAGAGAATCCCTATGAGACTGGTTGAGGTTGATTTTATGAGCACTGAGTCGGGAGGAGTATCGAGCACCGAAATGAGCAGGAGTGAGTCCCACTCGAACTCATTAACTACGTCGCCAAACGTAGGAGAGGCTTAAACCATCACATACATACATATGGTTTCCCTCGAGGTTTAACAGTCCCTGAAAGCAATAGAGGATCTGTTCAGTTTGATTCCATGTCGGGTATATTGATATGGGATCCAGTGTTCCTTACCTGGCAAGTTTGGGACCACTGTGGCAACATCAGGGTGATTGTTGTACATTCACTGGCTCATAAGTGAGTGTTGTCGGTTAAGAGAAACTCCCGGGAAAAATTCGTACTTTACTCTGAGTCTAGATGAGATGTGATGAGAGGGGGTGAACTCCTCTGAGATGATCCCTGAGATGAGCTGAGACTAATGATGAGTCTGAGATCTTGATGTGTCACTTGTCTACGCTTTACTCTTTCATAGATAGACAAGCTGACGGTTTGATGTGATTATGATGTTTACCTTGATTTGATGTTGTTTTCCACATTTTCTACCGGTTTCTGTTTCATTCAGCTATTTTACATACCAGTACATTCCAAGTACTGACGTCCACTCTGGACTGCATCGTTTTATGATGTAGAGGCAGGTACTAGAGATCATCAACAGGCGCTCCGTTGAAGATCAGAGAATCCGAAGTTGATTTGGTGAGCCTCCCGTACTCCGGAGGAACCATTATATTATTTCATCATGCTTTAGAGTTGGATTGGAATATTATCTTACTTTGTTTTTGGGTAGCCATGGGTCTGTCATTGGCACCACATGATTTAGTGATAGAGGCTTCATAGATTGGTGTCGATCATTGATATTGAATTTGTGAGCTAGTTCTTTCTACTAGCCTTCGTTATTTTACTTTAGATGAACTGCGTCCACTGCTTGCATATACTTTCCGCTGATCCGTAGAGTTTATTTGACTGAATGAAGTGATGAGGCTAAGTGGTTCGCTTGGGGACTAGCAATAGTCCCTGAGTGCCGGCCACGCCAAGGGTACCCTCCCGGGGCGTGACAGATTCTCATCAGAATTATCCACGTGGTAGTTGATTTGCTCGTGCACTTGGTTCATACCAGATCTAGTGGTGAGACTCAGGGCTTCGAGTTTCCATGAATTTTATCTTAGTTGTTTAGTTTTTATTTCTATTCGAAGACTAAGATGCACTTATTTCACTAGTTATATATTAGATGTTCTTTATACTCGTGACACCAGGTTTTGGGATATCATTTTTATGTGGCGACTATTTATTTGTTGAATATTTCTCTTTCTAGGATACATATATTGTTGGGGTTGAATTAAGTGGTCTTTTAGTCATGACCCCATTTTGGGTCCTGACATTTAATGTACAATATATTACATTAATTAGTTCATAACATAAACACTACACAGAAACTACGAAAATTCCTCCTTTATAATGGCATTTATGTTTTGTATATTTCACTTTACAATTTGATTCGTGCATAGCTTTGTATCACGCACAACATTCGTATAAATCTCATGACTTATACAACGCTCAAATTATAATTACAACTAGATATTTGCCGCGAGCCATAATTAATTCAAACTATAACTATGTTAGCTAAATAACTAGTATATGTTTGCTTATTCGCGTAATTTTTTTCCTTTACAAAAACTATTTTTAGTTTAAGCAGCCATGTATAAGTTATAGAAAAGATGACTCATCAATCCATGCTAAGTATAAAAATCAAACTCGTATTCAATTCTTCATTCAACCATTTTTCAAAGGAAAAATTATAATTATTCGAGCCCATTCTATTGAATAGATAGAAATCATTCACAATAAAATCGGGTTGATCACTGATATATTCGCAGATCATTAACGACTCATGTACATGGAAAGACAACTCCAGAATCAGTTAGAACAACCATTGACCAAAACAATCCGGAGTCATATTTATGAACTCTAGAAGCAACGTTATTTATACAATCCAAGTCTGAATAATAAATTATGTCACTGATGAGTTGCTACGCCCGATGATTGTACGTGCTCACATTTTACCAACTAGCTATTGATGATTTGTACATTAACATCCTAAATAATACAATCATACATCTACTTGGTAAAATACAACGCACATATCATTATCAGGCGCGGTAACTCATCAACGACATAATTTTAATGATCTCCATCATTTCAAAAATCAATTATATTTTTTCATTATTTGATCTTGGATTGTAAAATAATGTTGCTTCTAGAGTTCATAAATATGACTCTCGGTCATTTTGGCATTCATAGAATGGCAATGGTTGTTCCAACTGATTCGGGAGTTATCTTTCCATGTACACTAGCCAAAGATGATCTGCGGATATCCTAATGATCAACTTGATTTTATTGTGAAATGGGATTGGATAACTAGGATTTATGTCTCTGAAGAACAATCGAATAAAGAACTGAATTTGAGTTGGATCATTTCTCTCTCTCTTTTTTTATGAGAGAAGTACTAAAAACACCCTTGAATTTCGCACAAGTTATTAGTTTCACCCCCCATGAACTATTGAAAATTTAAAAAACATCCATCCGCTTGACTAACTAAACGAAAATACACCCCCTATTTACTACAAGTACTAAAAACACCCCTTAACTTGACAAGAATTTAGGGATGTATTTAACTTATTTTGTTTTTAGCACCATCAATAGTTCGGGGACGAAACATATAATTCTTGATAAGTTTAGGAGTGTTTTCAATACTTTTCTCTTTTTTATACTAGATGAAGAAGCTTAATCAAATAAAACTTGATCAAGCTTACGCAACTGAGGTTATAGCTAGTCGTGCGGTGGTAGTTGCAGGATTGCATCAATCATGTCGAGAGGAAGTGAAAAAGGATTTTATGATCAACCAAAATTTTCAGATTGTAATGAAAAAATAAAGGTATTAAAAACACCCCTAAACTTGGCGCAACTTATTAATTTTATTCCAAATTATATATTGACAATCTTTAAAACAATCATCTGCTAGACCAACTAAACTAAAATACATCCCCATCCACCACAATTGTTAAAAACACCCCTTGCTTGACAAAAATTTAGGGTGTATTTCGCTCATGTTTTTAGATCAAGGGTATATTTAAGTTCATTTAGTTAAGTAGAAGGGTGTTTTTAAGACTGAATAATTTGAGGACAAAACTAATAATTCATGCCAAATTTATAAGTGTTTTTTATACTTTTCTCTAATGAAAAACGATGAGGATTTCATTAAAACTTGAGACAGAAGATTTAATTTATAAGACTAAAATGAGAGATTGGTCAAGATGGTAATTATTCTATGGGCTTTGGCCTTTTTTTCAATAAATTTTGAATATTGTCATTAAATAATAAATATGCTCACTTAAAAAAACAGACCACCTTCTAGAAAAGGAGCCTAATGCCAAAGGACTCCAGAATAGAAACGACTTATTATAACTTTACTGTTATAATCCTATTTAATTATAAAATTGTTGAATCATATAAAGACATTTATTAGCTTTTCTGAGTATTTCATATGTTTTGTCCTATCTCTAATCTACTTTGTATTTGTATGCTGAGTATTGCCTTAGAGATCCAGTTTATGGATGTGTTGGACTTATTTCATTACTTCAACATAAACTGAAGCAAGCCAGGATGACATGTTGAACGCTAAAAAGGAACTGACTACCTATATTGGTCCGTCAGCAATGCTACCGATTAATCTTCGGCCTCTGGGCTTTATTCAACAGCAGCATCATATGAATGCTCCCTCTTCTAGTACCATGATGCCTTTCAGTATGAACCCAATGTCAGGAATGCCAACAGAGATTTCACGTGGTGGTCAATTGATGATTCGTGATCCACAACAGTAGTCAATTGAACCTTACACATCTTCTTCTTGTTGTTGTTGTTGTTGCTAATAATTCCTAAGCACCTCCTGTTGCTCTCTTCAATATATAGCTTCAATGGAACAAAGAGAGAAACAGGAGGTTCTTAGGAATTATGAGCAACAGCAACAACAACAACAACAAGATGTTGTAAGGTTCAATTGACTTCTATTGCGAATCACCAATCATCAATTGACTACCACGTGGAATCTCTATTGGCATTCCTGACATTGAATTCATACTGAAAGGCATCATGGAACTAAAAGAGGGAGCATTTATATGATGTTGTCGTTGAATAAAGCCCAGAGGTTAAAGATTAATTAGTAGCATTGTTGATGGATCAATATAGGCAGTTCCTTTTTAACGTTCAATATATCATCCTAGACATACTTCAGTTTATGTTGAAGAAATGAAATAAGACCAACACACCCATAGAATGGGTCTCTAAGGTGATACTCAGCAAATACAAAGTAGATTAAAGAAAGTACTAAACATATGAAAAACTCATAAAGGTATTTTTGACCTTTTTCCCTCAATTAACTCCTCTAAGCCTATTATATAGCCTAGCAACCTCCCCATTCACATGTAACCCTCGGATACATCAAATTCTCACGTTCTAAATTCTTTCAAGAAATAAGCTATAATTATTTATCTTCAAGTTTCAGTCCAAGGTTCTGAGTGAGTGCTTTCTTTTCAAGTATTTAACGCTAACCAAAACCTTATTCTCATGTCTTTCCCATGTCTTCCCAAGAAATTTAGTTAAGAGTCGAAGCTAAAATCATTTGCATTAGTTTGTGAGAAAATCCTAGAATTATATAAAGTATTTCTTAGTAATTGTATTATTTTCTCTTAAGGATTATATTTTTTATTAGATTTCTCCAAAATTATGGAAAAAAAATAGTACACTTACAAGAACCCTATAGAAGTTTTAAAATGATTTTGAGTTATATCTTGCTCGAATTGAAGAATGATTATTTTCCTACAATACTTACAAAGAGTTTAAGCATAGTTTGAGTTAAAGGAGTTCTTTATAACACATGTTGAGCATGAGACTGATTATTATTTCTTTTAAATGATTATCATGAGACCGAGTTGAGACATAGCAACTTGAGAACAACTAAAGTTGGGCTAGGTCCCATCAAGGTTTGACAAGTATGTGAATAAAGTTTACATAATTGAGGATGAGCATAATAAAGTATTTTGGGAGTAGTATTGAATACCTATATGGGTAAGAGTAATAGCAACTTGAACTCATAAACTACGTAGCCGCTGTAGGATGGAATCGTACCAACAGTTGTACAACTCCTCGATAAGGGTAAGAGTAATAGCAACTTGAACTCATAAACTATGTAACCAATGTAGGATGGGATCGTACCAATAATTGTATGACTCCTCATATTCCACTGAGATTTCCAAATTACATATATCCATGAGTTAAGTTTCCTCCTTTACTATGGCAAGGTATTGGATGGTCTGGCAACACAGGCAAGATGTTGTATCATCATGAAGCTCATAGTATTGGTTGTAAATTAGGAAAACTCCCGAAGTTAAAATATATTATTTTCATAAATTGAGTTACCTTTATCTATGTATTACACTAGATAGTTGATTCTCATAGAGCGACAGAGATACAGATAAAGATAGTTGAAAACTCAAAAGAGGAGGAGGCGGAAACTCTCAAAGGGACTCCACTGAAATATCACCGCAAATGGTCAGGAGGAGATGAAGGGGTTTCCTCCTGTAGGAAACCCTTGCTTCCTATGTACTCTTTATTATCACCTGAGTCTATGGTCTTTTGGACCGCCTCTCGGGTTTTTTGAATTTAGACCGACTCTTTGTAGTGGCTCATTATGAGCCCATTGCTTTGTGATTAATAAAATCGGGTCTCTTGGCCCAAGTTTAATTTTTTTTTAAAAAAAAGAACATTTAGAAATAAAAGATATTAACAAAAATGAACTCGTGATTATAGATATATGAATAATAGCTTGCAACCACAGACATCTAAATTATACGTATAGTGAGTCTTGGTTATACTTATGATTAATTTTTTTTAATGATATTTTGACACTTTAAACTTAATTATGATTTCCTAATATGCACGTTGATTAGATATTGTTACGGACCATAATGTTAAAACTTTATACTTCATAAATATAGTATGATAAATTGTTAATGTTATAACATATGGAAATAATATGTAACATAATATTATGTGTAGCCATCATAAATCGAATTAATGATCCATCAAATTATAGTATATATTATAAACATTAAAGAAGTACTTATTGACTATACAAGGTGAGGACAAAATGTAAAGAAATTGTCCTTTTGAGTTGGCTATACGCTATTAGCATTAATCATGTTTGCTTTTCTTATTCTTTTTAAAAAGTTTCATATGATTTTTTAATAGTTTATAATCATTGTTATAGAATTCACTTGCAACACACGTGCTCAGATACTAGTTGGGATACAAAAATGTCAAAAAATTCTAATTTGGACATTCAAGAAATTAATGATAACAAGCAGATAACAATAACAACATCAACTGATATAGTCTTATTATGGATAACGATGAATAGTAACCTCAAGATTTAGGTTTGGGAACCAAAAAAATTTCTATCGAGAAGGGAATTTTATATACCTGGATTTTCTTGGTAATTATTCAATATGAACCTTTTTTCCATAACAGTCATATTAGCATTTTTTGAAGCTCAACCTGTTGAAAGAACAAATAAAGAATTGATTATGAACTTTTCTTTAAAGTCATTATCCTAGCCTTTGCTAGTCTGGGTACTTGAGTATTTCTTGTGCATAAACTGAATAACTAATAGTGATAAATTATAGGGCCCATATTTAAAAGTATTAACAAGGGATAAGGGATAGGTAGATGATAGCTAAAGTTTGTCAATATACAGCATTTACAAGGTTGAGAGGGGCCGCAAAAGAAATGACAAGCTACCTAACCTTAAAAAGTCAACCAACAAAAAGGACGCAACAAAATGAGCTGGTGCACCTGAAGGAAGCCCATCACTGGTTAGAATGGTGGTATGAAGCTACCCTGCACTTCATCACGGCACCACCTGAGAAAAGGAGGAATAGGCATCAAAAAAGAATAGCTAGTAAGGGGAAGGAAATAAGGGTAAGGAACTCACCAAGCGAAGGGTTCCAAGCACGTGCATAGATTCAACGTCAAAAGGATATAAGATAGCCCATGATGTTGAAGAACACATCTATACAGGGAGTGAAAATGAGAAGCAAATAAGTGAACGGTGTAATCTATAAGAACAATAAAGAAGAATAAAACATCAAATGCTTACTTTTGATAGCTGATAATGAGAGATCTGGAGAGAAAACATGGTGTTTTGAGATTGCAAACCCATAGAAGCATCTGAAAGAAAGTGTCGTTCACCCATGGCGGAAACATCGACGGAGTAGAAGGATTTCTAAGAGGAAAAGAAAAGGCACAATTTAGAAAACCCTACAGACCCTACGTGTACTTATATAGACTACGTGTTTTTGGGCTTGGTCTAGTTTTGGGCCAAGCTATTTTTTTTGTATGTCCGATAAGAATTGGGATTAGGCCCAATTCCATTTTGTAATGGTTTCCCCTTATTAATAGAATCCTACTTATTTAAAAAAAAATCGAGTATAAGGTAGAATCATTTTAAAAAATCTAAGCTCAGATGATAGTATTAATTTCATTGTAGGATTCAAGCCACCAGATCTAGATCTAAGAAAAGAGATATGAACTTACCCATGTTATCACGGAGAAAATCTATAACAAAAGTACTTGCTATGTAGAACTAAAATGCGGAAAATATCAATGTCAATAATTAAAGGATGTGAAGAGAAGATCGACTCAGAGATACCTACTAAAACTTATTTCAACAACTCAAGTTATACATCACCCTTCCTCGACTTCTAAAAATCAATAGTATTCTCGGGATTTCAAGATGGTAGCTGACCATGGAGATCTTCTGCTAAAGGAGTTGTGAAGGGTTTTTCGAGCTGATTTTCCTAGAAGGGCTTTTGACTTTTTTTTTTCTAATTCTTTTTATTTTATTTGAATCTGCTTTTATTTTGGGCTTTGCATCTATAAATATTCTTCTTTTTATCAATAAAGTGAATCGTCTGGTCCTTTTAGCTTCTAGTTTAATGCACATACTTTGCACGTGTGTATCGCGTCAATTAATTAAAAGCGTATAAAAATAAATAAATTATTACGTGTGTAACTTATATCATTGGTAATACAATTATTAATAATTACATAAATATTAATATCTCATATCATCAAGTTTATTTGATAATAACAATAGACAAAATAATTGAATATCTCATATCGTCTCTGCCAACGAATTAATCCCATCGGAAATAACCATGACAACCAAGAATAGCAACCTGAAATAGCCATTGTTGCCTCAATTATTATCACCATAAACCCACCTGGAAAACCCAACCAAATGGCCTCGTCATCTCTTTAAACCCCGTTGACCCAAGTCCGTAAAATGCCACCTGAAAACAGACCCCAAAATTCTATTTTTGACCACGCCTTGCACCACACCAAACGACCTCGACCCTCTCCTTTATCGTCTCCAACGAATATCATCGCGAACCATATCTTCAAATAAGCGTCATTATGGAAGAACCAAGCAGCCTTAGACATTTTTGTTGCTTTATTAGTCTTGGTCATTTTTTCATTTGATTCTGTTATGGCTATCATCTTAAATTGGCTATTGTTTAAAATTCCTCTTGTCTTTGTCATATTATGTTGTTAATCTTATTGTAAATTTTGAATTGTATTAAGCTTCTTTCCATATTTATTTTCAACAATTGCAGTTCTCAAATATTAGATATGTAACACCCGGCAAAATTACTAAAATGCTCCTAGAAGAGAGATGTGTTCATAACGTGTCTTCCCATGCTTAGATGAAAAATCCGAGACCAGATTTGTGATCAGCACGGAAATTGAGTGGAAAAATGGTCTCGGTCAATTTTTTTAGAGCAACCAGATTAAAAGATAATTTTTATGTGAAAACGCAAACTAGTAAGGGTGTGCGACGCGCACCTGCCGCGGACCAGCACTTGGTTTTATCCTAAGAATTTTCTACAGGACCAGAAACCTCATTCAGAGATTTTTCAGCAAAAAATACCAAAAACAAATCCAGTCCGCGTCGCGGAGCCCATGTCCCGAGATGGACTTTTTTTGAATTTCGTGAGGGGCATTCTAAATCTTTCCAAACCCCTCCTGGACTTAATATATGATCAAAACAGGTCGCTTTAACTATAAAAAAGGTTATAAACCCTATTCTAAGTCCTTTAAAACCTTTAACAAAAAGACTAGGGCTTGAGGAAAGAGGAGAAGAGCTTGAGATTGAGGAATTCAAGAGGAAATCCTTGAAGCGATTGTTGAGAGCTTCATTCCAGGTATGTAAGACTAAACTAAAAGCATGAGATTGTTCTCTCATGTGCCCCATAGATGGTCATAGGATAGTTGAAGGTCCAAAGAGTTTACATGATTCTTGATGGTTTCTCTTGAAAATTATATTAATTATATTTATTTTCCTACGTTAATGGTCATCATAAACTTGTTTTCTCGAATTGAATACTTTTCATGAGATATGGTATAACCCCACATGATTATTTTTGAAAGCATACATGATTGAACCTAAGGACTGAGTCTAGAGCCTTGATGTGAGAATGTCGATTGTGATTGTGATTGTGATGAGAGAATGATGATGAGTTGATAGAACTTGATAATCCTATGAGTCTCCATAAATAAACTCCAATGATTATCTATTCGATTGTTCCCTAATGATTGTTCTAAGCCTTAAGCTATTGATTGAGATGTTGATTGATGAAATGATTATCATGCCTTACGAGGCTGATCGAATGATTTGATTGGTTTGATTGGGTTGATTGTCTTATGAGCATTGAGTCATGGGAGGAGTATCGAGCACCGAAGAGTAAGAGTTAGTCCAACGTCGTCAAACTACGTAGCCAAACATAGGAGAGGATTAGAACCATCATGTCACGACCCGGGGTTGGGGTCTAGATGTGACACGGCGAATGGGGACCCGAAAGCCCCCAACAAGCCTCAAATTTGCAGAAAATTAAAGACAAGATTAAAGAGAACATTCTTAAAACCAAAAGGGAGGACATATTCCATAGATAACGAAATGAGGAGTTTATACAATTGTCCAATAAGTGCCTCTAATCAAGGAACGGGGGCCGGGACAAGTTCCGGGGGCCGGGACAAGTTCCGGGCTCACCCTCAGTCAAAATACATACAAAGATGAGGTGTACAAAAATCAAAAGCATGCCCTCGAAAGACGGGGCTTACCACAAAATATCTAGGAAGGGATAAGCTACGCGTCCGGCGGATACTGCTCAAACTGCTCGGTCCCTGCATGATAAAATTATGCAGGCATAGAGTATGCGTTAGTACGTTGAATGTACTAAGTATGTGGGTATGCAATGCACGTGACTTACCAAACCTGCATCATCATGTTAAGTGGCAAGGGCACATAGAATACAAGGAATATATATAAACAATAGAAGTTTAATATACAAGATTCCATGAAATGCGTGATGCGTGCAATGCGATAGTGCTCCTATATAATGGGGATGGACTATAACCGACAAACTAAATCCATGCAAGCTATTACATGAATTGGACCGATTGGGACCTCCCACCGGTAGGGAGAAGATTAATTGCCAAGGGTAATCTACATCACACCTTACGGAACACACCATTTCAGGGATGGTCACCTTCCTTACGGAAATCACCATTTTGGAAGGATTTACAGAATCAAAGACATGTCATAATCATATACAGATAGACGAATTACATCCGTCCCTATGTAGGCACATAGTTCAAGGAAAGGGAGAGGGACCTTGGGGATATCCCTAACGCCCCCAATCCATCGGTGCTAAGTCTTACACATCCCACAAGAATACTTATACATATACATATGCTTCAAGAGAGAGTCATGTGCAAGTTCATAATGTTCAAGGTATATTTAGGCTCAATGCTAATTTACAAGACCATATTCAAAATGCCAATGCAAGGAATAGCTCATCTACACATATATCATAATAGTGCAAGCACCCATATTGCTCAAGAGCCATAATCATAGACATATCGGTGATCACCTTCTTGTCATATCCCATGTCTTACCAAAATTCACATTATAGTTTCCTTTTCGGACAAAATTTGGGCTTAACCCACATTTCCAAAATTTTCATATATCAATGCCATGAGTATGATGCAATGCAAAATGTAAGAATGGCATGGGTAATGTAGAGTATATTCAAATGTAGCAATAAGAGGTAAAAACTAGAAAATCCATAGTAAAATTAGTAAAAATGGTAGTAACATCACCCATGCATAAAACATAATTAAAGGGACATGCAAGTTCATAATTCCATAATCCAAATAGTTCATTTCCATAAAACCACCCTAAATCATGATAAGGAGCCTTAACTAACACATGCATGGTTCAAAATACTAAGAACAAGTACTAAAAATTCACATTTTAAGTACACCAGTTTACAAATTAGTTTTAATAAGAATTTGTGTCTTCTTGGTTGAAAGGAACCAAGAATCAAACCCCACATACCCGGTAGAAGACAAACTTGAGGTGAAATTGACTCACAACCTTGGCCCCTAGGTTGAACAACCTTAGAGAGAGGATGGAGAGTTCTTGAGGAGTGGATTTTTGAGAGAGAGTGAAGTGTGAAAGTGGCTGAAAAATGGTGAAGTGTAGAATATATAGGAAGCTCAGGAAAGGGTGGAAAAGACCATATTTGCACTGGAATAAACCAAAATTACGAAATTGCCATTAATGAAACGGACCGAAAAAATGGTCCGTCTGGGTCACACGATCCAGTAAACGGACCGTCTGGCTCCATACGGACCGTCTACTGGTCCGTGGCACTAGACTTAGATTTTTTTAGGGCAATATTTTTTTGACTAAGTCGATCCACACTGTCCAGTAAACGGACCATCTAGTGTCACACGGCCCGTGTAATGGACCATCTCACCAGACTTAGAATTTTTTTTCAGAAAAAATTTTCTTTTGGACCAAGTGTCACCAAACGGTCCGGTAAACGGACCGTTTAAGGTCACATGGACCGTGCAATGGTTCGTATGAAGGTACCAAGGAAGTACACACACTTAGAACAAAGTTTTGGCAAGAAATTCATGGGCCAAAGCAGCCTCAAGGACCGTTTGATGCCACACGGTCCGTGTGGCTGGCCGTGTGGATTTCTTGCACGAACAGTCTGAACGAAAACGAGCATAACTCCTTGGTCCAAGCTCGGAATTAGGTGAAACCAGGTGCGTTGGAAAGCTAATTCAAAGAGCTTTAATTTGGTATGTCATAGGCCACCCAATTCAATTGGAGCTAAGAGATATGCTCACTCAAAGTTGACCCTCTTATTGGTACTTGAGAAGAGTTTAGCCAAGGGAATTCCTTTGAGGTCGTTAAACAAATTTCCGGGTCCTTACACATCACATTACATTGTGGGTTCCCTCTTGAGATAGTTTCTGAAATAATAGAGGACTTATTGATTGTAGTTTCCCTAGTGGATTCGAGTTGTTCACTACCTGACAAGTATGAAACGACCGTGGCAACACCGTGGGGATGTTATATTATCATTGGCTCATAAGTGATGGTTGTCAAATAAGAGAAACTCCAAAAAGTTCCCACCTTGAGTACTCTGAGTCGAGTCGAGTCGAGTTGAATTGAATTCCATTGAGTTGAGTTGAGTTGAGTTGATTGATGAGGTTGATTGGTTGATGGGTCACTTATCTAATCTTTACTCTTTCTTTAGATAGACACGTGACATTCTGATTTGGTTATTATTCTGAGCTGATGTTAGTTCCATATTATTCTACCTGTTTTCATTTCATTTAGCTATTTTACATACCGTACATTCCACGTACTGACGCCACTCGGCGCTGTATCGTTTCATGATGCAGATACAACATGATGCAGATACAAGATTTAGAGATCGTCAACATGCGCCTCGTTGAAGATTTATCGCAGTCAGCAGAGTTGGTGAGCCTTCTTTACTTCGGAGGCCATTATGTATTTCATTTTGCTTTAGAGTTAGACTTGATATAGCTTTATTTTCATTGAGGTAGCCATGGGTCTGCCATTGACACCACTTGATAGTGATAGAGGCTTCATAGATGATAGCCGAACGTTGATGTTGAGATTATTGTGCCAGTTCTATCTGCTAGCTTTTTTCTATTATATATATTATTTTGAGAACTAGATGAGATGTGCCTATTTCCTTTCCTTAGTCTTTCGCTGATTGTCTTGAGTTATTTGATTGAGTGAATGTGATTAGGCTAAGTGGTTCACTTGGGGATTAGCAATAGTCTCTAGGCGCCGGCCACATCTTTGATACGCTCCTGGGGCATGACAAGATATATGTTACATATATAATTTGGATCGGATTAGATGTATGTTTTATATAAAATTTAATATTGTATTGGATCCTAAGTAAGTATAGAATAGTTGGCATCTTATTGTTGATTAGCTTAAAAGACTAAATAAACATAAATGTCATTATAAAAGAGGAATTTTCGGATATGCTCACTCAAAAATACATTAATTATGCTCCATAACTATAGTTTGAATAATTACATTTCGTAACTTGGTTATGTAACGTTTGTATAATTCGCTCAACATTTGTATATATTTGTATAATTTGTTATACGATTCAAAATTTTGTATAGCATTTGTATATTTCGCCATACAATTCATGAACAACATTTATATAATCACTGTATAATTTACAGTGTTTGTATATTTTACTATACAGTTTGATTCTTGCACAGTTTTTGTGTAATCACGCACAACTTTCGTATAAATTGCGCGAATTATACAAAATTCAAACTATAATTACAGTTAGATGCTTGCCGCGAGCCACAATTAATTCAAACTATAACTATGTTAGCTAAATAACTAGTATATATTTTTATTTATTCGTGTAATTTTTTTCCTTTACCAAAACTACTTTTAGTTTAAGCAGCCATATATAAGATATAGAAAAGATGGCTCATCAGTCTATGCTAAATATAAAAAATCAAAATTATTGTTCAATGCCCAAGAAGAAATCACTTTCTTCGATACAAAGCCTAAATTTACTAATGTGTTGAAAATGGTGTTTAATTTCGAACAATATACGCATATTTAACTTGTTCAAATTTAGGGAAAAGACTCAAATTAAATATGTTATTGAACTTTGAAAAAAAACTCATCTATATCATCCGTTAAAAGTTTGACTCATTTATGTCATTACCATTTGAGAAAAGGCTCATCTATGCGATTATTTTTTAACTCCGATTTTGCAAAATCGCTTAAACAACTTTAAACGCTTTTAAATTTGAGTTTTGGATCAAATGTAGTCTTTTTGGTCATTCTTTTTCAAGAATGCCAAGAACACATGAAGAAACTAAGAATTTCCAAATTTTCAACTTTCTTTAAATCTCCACGAAATCACCTCAAATTTCAAGAATAGCGTTCCTTCAAGCTAGATACCATAACTTAATATCTTTTGAGCTCGAAGTCAACCTAACTCAACAAGATCCACTTGAATTTTTTATTCAAAGTTAATAATATAATAAACCCAAAATTGTTGTATAAGACAATATCTATTTGAATCTACCCAAAATATAATAAACTAAAAATCATTTTCTAATTTTCTCCATAACAACAACACATAATATAATTAAACACTATTTGCTAAAACTATTTTCCAATTTATTTTTTATAAGACAATTTTTTTTCCTTAAACCACAAGGTTCAAATGCAATCTGCCCGCCAATTACATAATTGTTGCGTGTACTTTTTAAAAATGAATATCACCTAAGAAATATTTTATTTTTCCTGAATTTAGGTACAGAAAATAAGGCATAATAAATTAAAATAAAATGTGAAAATTATTTTATGTTTTATTTAATTACTCCAAATTATTTATTTCACATGAATTATAAATAAATTAATAAATCCTCACAATTTTTTTTATCGAGCTTGTTGCACTAAATTTGTCGACTCCTACATACATATCCCACGTGTTTTGGATATTGCGTAGCATGAACATACAGGCCACAAGTGGCCAGGCTGGCATGTGTTTGTCGTATATTTACCCAATTGCCCCAACGCAACTGTTTTTCTATAACCAACTAAGACATAAAGACCTCAACACCAACTCATTACTATCTAGCCTATGAATCCTCTGACTCTACTATCTATATGGTGTCAATGACAGGTTCATGGCTACCTCAAATTAAATAAAAGAAAATCTAAACTCTAGTAGCTAGATAATAATAATATGAAAATCTTCCAAAAACTAGGAGGTCTTATTGATCGGCTTAATGGGAATGGATCCTCAACGAAGTGCTTGTTGATGATCTATAATACCTTTCCAAATAGACGTCAGTACGCGAATGTACAAGAATAGGGTGAAATATTTTAAAAAAAATTGTATCCAAATATGTATAAAAGAGGGTGAATATTATAAGTGCTAAACTCGAGAACTTTGATATTTATTGTGTTTATAGAGAGGAATATTATTCCATAATTGCGTCTTGATTGCATGCACCCTCATACTACATGTCATGACGTTTTGGTAAGTTGTGAATGGTGATTCTTATCATGAGTCCTTGACCACGGGCACTTGGGTGGCAAGGTAGTTGATATATTGTGATTGAGATATATGGCCTGCGAGGTCCCATGGGTCCCCTTAGTTTGGGAGCCTTAGCTCGACGAGGGTGTATACGACAGGTTGAGCGACGGTCTTGATACCACCTTGCATTGCACAACATTGCATACTATTTCATTATACTACTTGTGGTTGTTTTGGGTTGGCTTATGTGAGATTATATGTTTACTTTACTTGCGCATAACTATATAAATTGGCGGCACCGATGCCGGACTGGTTTTTCTGTTGCAGGTGGAAGTGTTCCTAGATTATTTCATGGTTTATTCAATTTCTAATTCCCAGTCGGTTAAACCTACTGGGTACATATTATGTGTACTCACCCCTACTCCTTTCTCCCCCCGCAGATTCTCATCAAAATTATCCACGTGGTAGTTGATTTGCTCGTGCACTTGGTTCATACCAGATCTAGTGGTGAGACTCAGGGCTTCGAGTTTCCATGAATTTTATCTTAGTTGTTTAGTTTTTATTTCTATTCGAAGATTGAGATGCACTTATTTCACTAGTTATATATTAGATGTTCTTTATACTCGTGACACCAGGTTTTGGGATATCATTTTTATGTGGCGACTATTTATTTGTTGGATATTTCTCTTTCTAGGATACATTTATTGTTGGGGTTGAATTAAGTGGTCTTTTAGTCATGACCCCATTTTGGGTCCTGATATTTAATGTATAATCTATTACATTAATTAGTTCATAACATAAACACTACACAGAAACTGCGAAAATTCCTCCTTTATAATGGCATTTATGTTTTGTATATTTCACTTTACAATTTGATTCGTGCATAGCTTTGTATCACGCACAACGTTTGTATAAATCGCATGACTTATACAAAGCTCAAATTATAATTACAGCTAGATATTTGCCGCGAGCAATAATTAATTCAAACTATAACTATGTTAGCTAAATAACTAGTATATGTTTGCTTATTCGCGTAATTTTTTTCCTTTACAAAAACTATTTTTAGTTTAAGCAGCCATGTATAAGTTATAGAAAAGATGACTCATCAATCCATGCTAAGTATAAAAATCAAACTCGTATTCAATTCTTCATTCAATCATTTTTCAAAGGAAAAATTATAATTATTCGAGCCCATTCTATTGAATAGATAGAAATCATTCACAATAAAATCGGGTTGATCACTGATATATTCGCAGATCATTAACGACTCATGTACATGGAAAGACAACTCCAGAATCAGTTAGAACAACCATTGACCAAAACAATCCGGAGTCATATTTATGAACTCTAGAAGCAACGTTATTTATACAATCCAAGTCTGAATAATAAATTATGTCACTGATGAGTTGCTACGCCCGATGATTGTACGTGCTCACATTTTACCAACTAGCTATTGATGATTTGTACATTAACATCCTAAATAATACAATCATACATCTACTTGGTAAAATACAACGCACATATCATTATCAGGCGCGGTAACTCATCAACGACATAATTTTAATGATCTCCATCATTTCAAAAATCAATTATATTTTTTCATTATTTGATCTTGGATTGTAAAATAATGTTGCTTCTAGAGTTCATAAATATGACTCTCGGTCATTTTGGCATTCATAGAATGGCAATGGTTGTTCCAACTGATTCGGGAGTTATCTTTCCATGTACACTAGCCATAGATGATCTGCGGATATCCTAATGATCAACTTGATTTTATTGTGAAATGGGATTGGATAACTAGGATTTATGTCTCTGAAGAACAATCGAATAAAGAACTGAATTTGAGTTGGATCATTTCTCTCTCTCTTTTTTTATGAGAGAAGTACTAAAAACACCCTTGAATTTCGCACAAGTTATTAGTTTCACCCCCCATGAACTATTGAAAATTTAAAAAACATCCATCCGCTTGACTAACTAAACGAAAATACACCCCCTATTTACTACAAGTACTAAAAACACCCCTTAACTTGACAAGAATTTAGGGATGTATTTAACTTATTTTGTTTTTAGCACCATCAATAGTTCGGGGACGAAACATATAATTCTTGATAAGTTTAGGAGTGTTTTCAATACTTTTCTCTTTTTTATACTAGATGAAGAAGCTTAATCAAATAAAACTTGATCAAGCTTACGCAACTGAGGTTATAGCTAGTCGTGCGGTGGTAGTTGCAGGATTGCATCAATCATGTCGAGAGGAAGTGAAAAAGGATTTTATGATCAACCAAAATTTTCAGATTTTAATGAAAAAATAAAGGTATTAAAAACACCCCCAAACTTGGCGCAACTTATTAATTTTATCTCAAATTATATATTGACAATCTTTAAAACAATCATCTACTAGACCAACTAAACTAAAATACATCCCCATCCACCACAAGTGTTAAAAACACCCCTTGCTTGACAAAAATTTAGGGTGTATTTCGCTCATGTTTTTAGATCAAGGGTATATTTAAGTTCATTTAGTTAAGTAGAAGGGTGTTTTTAAGACTGAATAATTTGAGGACAAAACTAATAATTCATGCCAAATTTATAAGTGCTTTTTATACTTTTCTCTAATGAAAACGATGAGGATTTCATTAAAACTTGAGACAGAAGATTTAATTTATAAGACTAAAATGAGAGATTGGTCAAGATGGTAATTATTCTATGGGTTTTGGCCTTTTTTTCAATAAATTTTGAATATTTGTTATTAAATAATAAATATGCTCACTTAAAAAAACAGACCACCTTCTAGAAAAGGAGCCTAATGCCAAAGGACTCCAAATTAGAAACAACTTATTATGACTTTCTACTGTTATAATCCTATTTAATTATAAAATTGTTGAATCATATAAAGACATTTATTAGCTTTTCTGAGTATTTCATATGTTTTATCCTATCTCTAATCTACTTTGTATTTGTATGCTGAGTATTGCCTTAGAGATCCAGTTTATGGATGTGTTGGACTTATTTCATTACTTCAACATAAACTGAAGCAAGCCAGGATGACATGTTGAACGCTAAAAAGGAACTGACTACCTATATTGGTTCGTCAGCAATGCTACCACGATTAATCTTCGACCTCTGGGCTTTATTCAACAGCAGCATCATATGAATGCTCCCTCTTCTAGTACCATGATGCCTTTCAGTATGATCCCAATGTCAGGAATGCCAACAGAGATTTCACATGGTGGTCAATTGATGATTCGTGATCCACAACAGTAGTCAATTGAACCTTACACATCTTCTTGTTGTTGTTGTTGTTGTTGCTAATAATTCCTAAGCACCTCCTGTTGCTCTCTTCAATATATAGCTTCAATGGAACAAAGAGAGAAACAGGAGGTTCTTAGGAATTATGAGCAACAGCAACAACAACAACAACAAGATGTTGTAAGGTTCAATTGACTTCTATTGCGAATCACCAATCATCAATTGACTACCACGTGGAATCTCTATTGGCATTCCGGACATTGGATTCATACTGAAAGGCATCATGGAACTAAAAGAGGGAGCATTTATATGATGTTGTCGTTGAATAAAGCCCAGAGGTTAAAGATTAGTTAGTAGCATTGTTGATGGATCAATATAGGCAGTTCCTTTTTAACGTTCAATATATCATCCCAGACATACTTCAGTTTATGTTGAAGAAATGAAATAAGACCAACACACCCATAGAATGGGTCTCTAAGGTGATACTCAGCAAATACAAAGTAGATTAAAGAAAGTACTAAACATATGAAAAACTCAGAAAGGTATTTTTGACTTTTTTCCCTCAATTAACTCCTCTAAGCCTATTATATAGCCTAGCAACCTCTCCATTCACATGTAACCCTCGGATACATCAAATTCTCACGTTCTAAATTCTTTCAAGAAATAAGCTATAATTATTTATCTTCAAGTTTCAGTCCAAGGTTCTGAGTGAGTGCTTTCTTTTCAAGTATTTAACGCTAACCAAAACCTTATTCTCATGTCTTTCCCATGTCTTCCCAAGAAATTTAGTTAAGAGTCGAAGCTAAAATCATTCGCATTAGTTTGTGAGAAAATCCTAGAATTATATAAAGTATTACTTACTAATTGTATTATTTTCTCTTAAGGATTATATTTTTTATTAGATTTATCCAAAATTATGAAAAAAAACAGTACACTTACAAGAACCCTATAGAAGTTTTAAAATGATTTTGAGTTATATCTTGCTCGAATTGAAGAATGATTATTTTCCTACAATACTTACAAAGAGTTTAAGCATAGTTTGAGTTAAAGGAGTTCTTTATAACACATGTTGAGCATGAGACTGATTATTATTTCTTTTAAATGATTATCATGAGACCGAGTTGAGACATAGCAACTTGAGAACAACTAAAGTTGGGCTAAGTCCCATCAAGGTTTGACAAGTATGTGAATAAAGTTTACATAATTGAGGATGAGCATAATAAAGTATTTTGGGAGTAGTATTGAATACCTATATGGGTAAGAGTAATAGCAACTTGAACTCATAAACTACGTAGCCACTGTAGGATAGAATCGTACCAACAATTGTACAACTCCTCGATAAGGGTAAGAGTAATAGCAACTTGAACTAATAAACTATGTAACCAATGTAGGATGGGATCGTACCAATAATTGTATGACTCCTCATATTCCACTGAGATTTCCAAGTTACATATATCCATGAGTTAAGTTTCCTCCTTTACTATGGCAAGGTATTGGATGGTCTGGCAACACAGGCAAGATGTTGTATCATCATGAAGCTCATAGTGATGGTTGTAAATTAGGAAAACTCCCGAAGTTAAAGTATATTATTTTCATAAATTGAGTTACCTTTATCTATGTATTACACTAGATAGTTGATTCTTATAGAGCGACAGAGATACAGATAAAGATAGTTGAAAACTTAAAAGAGGAGGAGGCGGAAACTCTCAAAGGGACTCCCCTGAAATATCACCGCAAATGGTCAGGAGGAGATGAAGGGGTTTCCTCCTGTAGGAAACCCTTGCTTCCTATGTACTCTTTATTATCACCTGAGTCTGTGGTCTTTTGGACCACCACTCGGGTTTTTTGAATTTAGACCGGCTCTTTGTAGTGGCTCATTATGAGCCCATTGCTTTGTGATTAATAAAATCGGGTCTCTTGGCCCAAGTTTAATTTTTTTTTTAAAAAGAACATTTAGAAATAAAAGATATTAACAAAAATAAACTCGTGATTATAGATATATGAATAATAGCTTGCAACCACAGACATCTAAATTATACGTATAATGAGTCTTGGTTATACTTATGATTTATTTTTTTTTAATGATATTTTGACACTTTAAACTTAATTATGATTTCCTAATATACACGTTGATTAGATATTGTTACGGACCATAATGTTAAATACTTTATACTTCATAAATATAGTATGATAAATTGTTAATGTTATAACATATGGAAATAATATGTAACATAATATTATGTGTAGCCATCATAAATCGAATTAATGATCCATCAAATTATAGTATATATCATAAACATTAAAGAAGTACTTATTGACTATACAAGGTGAGGACAAAATGTAAAGAAATTGTCCTTTTGAGTTGGCTATACGCTATTAGCATTAATTATATTTGCTTTTCTTATTCTTTTTATTATAAATTAAAATACAATTTTTAAAAAGTTTCATTGATTTTTTAATAGTTTATAATCATTGTTATAGAATTCACTTGCAACACACGTGCTCAGATACTAGTTGGGATATAAAAATGTCAAAATTCTAATTTGGACATTCAAGAAATTAATGATAACAAGCAGATAACAATAACAACATCAACTGATATAGTCTTATTATGGATAACGATGAATAGTAACCTCAAGATTTAGGTTTGGGAACCAAAAAAATTTCTATCGAGAAGGGAATTTGATATACCTGGATTGTCTTGGTAATTAATTCACTACGAACCTTTTGTCATAACAGTCATATTAGCATTTTTTGAAGCTCAACCTGTTGAAAGAACAAATAAAGAATTGATCATGAACTTTTCTTTAAAGTCATTATCCTAGCCTTTGCTAGTCTGGGTGCTTGAGTATTTCTTGTGCATAAACTGAATAACTAATAGTGGTAAATTATAGAGCCCATATTTAAAAGTATTAACAAGGGATAAGGGATAGGTAGATGATAGCTAAAGTTTGTCAATATACAGCATTTACAAGGTTGAGAGGGGCCACAAAAGAAATGACAAGCTACCTAACCTTAAACAGTCAACCAACAAAAAGGACGCAGCAAAATGAGCTGGTGCACCTGGAGGAAGCCCATCACTGGTTAGAATGGTGGTATGAAGCTACCCCTGCACTTCATCACGGCACCACCTGAGAAAAGGAGAAATAGGCATCAAAAAAGAATAGCTAGTAAGGGGAAGGAAATAAGGGTAAGGAACTCACCAAGCGAAGGGTTCCAAGCACGTGCAGAGATTCAACGTCAAAAGGATATAGATAGCCCATGATGTTGAAGAACACATCTATACAGGGAGTGAAAATGAGAAGCAAATAAGTGAACGGTGTAATCTATAAGAACAATAAAGAAGAATCAAAAATCAAATGCTTACTTTTGATAGCTGATAATGAGAGATCTGGAGAGAAAATATGGTGTTTTGAGATTGCAAACCCATAGAAGCATCTGAAAGAAAGTGTCGTTCACCCATGGCGGAAACATCGACGGAGTAGAAGGATTTCTAAGAGGAAAAGGAAAGGCACAATTTAGAAAACCCTACAGACCCTACATGTACTTATATAGACTACGTGTTTTTGGGCTTGGTCTGGTTTTGGGCCAAGCTATTTTTTTTTGTATGTCCGATAAGAATTGGGATTAGGCCCAATTCCATTTTGTAATGGTTTCCCCTTATTAATAAAATCCTTCTTATTTTAAAAAAATCGAGTATAAGGTAGAATCATTTTAAAAAATCTAAGCTCAGATAATGGTATTTATTTCATTGTAGGATTCAAGCCACCAGATCTAGATCTAAGAAAAGAGATATGAACTTACCCATGTTATCACAGAGAAAATCTAGAACCAAAGTACTTGCTATGTAGAACTAAAATGCGGAAAATATCAATGTCAATAATTAAAGGATGTGAAGAGAAGATCGACTCAGAGATACCTACTAAAACTTATTTCAACAACTCAAGTTATACATCACCCTTCCTTGACTTCTAAAAATCAATAGTATTCTCGGGATTTCAAGATGGTAGCTGACCATGGAGATCTTCTGCTAAAGGAGTTGTGAAGGGTTTTTCGAGCTGATTTTCCTATAAGGGCTTTTGACTTTCTACTTTTCTAATTCTTTTTATTTTATTTGAATCTGCTTTTATTTTGGGCTTTGCATCTATAAATATTCTTCTTTTTATCAATAAAGTGAATCATCTGGTCCTTTTAGCTTCTAGTTTAATGCACATACTTTGCACTTGTGTATCGCGTCAATTAATTAAAAGCGTATAAAAATAAATAAATTATTACGTGTGTAACTTATATCATTGGTAATACAATTATTAATAATTACATAAATATTAATATCTCATATCATCAAGTTTATTTGATAATAACAATAGACAAAATAATTGAATATCTCATATCGTCTCTGCCAACGAATTAATCCCATCGGAAATAACCATGACAACCAAGAATAGCAACCTGAAATAGCCATTGTTGCCTCAATTATTATCACCATAAACCCACCTGGAAAACCCAACCAAATGACCTCGTCATCTCTTTAAACCCCGTTGACCCAAGTCCGTAAAATGCCACCTGAAAACAGCCCCCAAAATTCTATTTTTGACCACACCTTGCACCACACCAAACGACCTCGACCCTCTCCTTTATCGTCTCCAACGAACATCATCGCGAACCATATCTTCTAAATAAGCGTCATTACGGAAGAACCAAGCAGCCTTAGACATTTTTGTTGCTTTATTAGTCTTGGTCATTTTTTCATTTGATTCTATTATGGCTATCATCTTAAATTGGCTATTGTTTAAAATTCCTCTTGTCTTTGTCATATTATGTTGTTAATCTTATTGTAAATTTTGAATTGTATTAAGCTTCTTTCCATATTTATTTTCAACAATTGCAGTTCTCAAATATTAGATATGTAACACCCGGCAAAATTACTAAAATGCTCCTAGAAGAGAGATGTGTTCATAACGTGTCTTCCCATGCTTAGATGAAAAATCCGAGACCAGATTTGTGATCAGCACGGAAATTGAGTGAAAAAAATGGTCTCGGTCAATTTTTTTAGAGCAACCAGATTAAAAGATAATTTTTTATGTGAAAACGCAAACTAGTAAGGGTGTGCGACGCGCACCTGCCGTGGACCAGCACTTGGTTTTATCCTAAGAATTTTCTACAGGATCAGAAACCTCATTCAGAGAATTTTTCAGCAAAAAATACCAAAAACAAATCCAGTCCGCGTCGCGGAGCCCATGTCCCGAGATGGACTTTTTTTGAATTTCGTGAGGGGCATTCTAAATCTTTCCAAACCCCTCCTGGACTTAATATATGATCCAAACAGGTCGCTTTAACTATAAAAAAGGTTATGAACCCTATTCTAAGTCCTTTAAAACCTTTAACAAAAAGACTAGGGCTTGAGGAAAGAGGAGAAGAGCTTGAGATTGAGGAATTCAAGAGGAAATCCTTGAAGCGATTGTTGAGAGCTTCATTCAAGGCATGTAAGGCTAAACTAAAAGCATGAGATTGTTCTCTCATGTGCTCCATAGATGGTCATAGGATAGTTGAAGGTCCAAAGAGTTTACATGATTCTTGATGGTTTCTCTTGAAAATTATATTAATTATATTTATTTTCCTACATTAATGGTCATCATAAACTTGTTTTCTCGAATTGAATACTTTTCATGAGATATGGTATAACCCCACATGATTATTTTTGAAAGCATACATGATTGAACCTAAGGACTGAGTCTAGAGCCTTGATGTGAGAATGTCGATTGTGATTGTGATTGTGATAAAAGAATGATGATGAGTTGATAGAACTTGATAATCATATGAGTCTCCATAAATGAACTTCAATGATTATCTATTCGATTATTCCCTAATGATTGTTCTAAGCCTTAAGCTATTGATTGAGATGTTGATTGATGAAATGATTATCATGCCTTAAGAGGCTGATCGAATGATTTGATTGGTTTGATTGGGTTGATTGTCTTATGAGCATTGAGTCATGGGAGGAGTATCGAGCACCGAAGAGTAAGAGTTAGTCCAACTCGCCGTCAAACTACGTAGCCAAACATAGGAGAGGATTAGAACCATCACATTACATTGTGGGTTCCCTCTTGAGATAGTTCGTGAAATAATAGAGGACTTGTTGATTGTAGTTTCCCTAGTGGATTCGAGTTGTTCCCTACCTGACAAGTATGAAACGACTGTGGCAACACCGTGGGGATGTTATATTATCATTGGCTCATAAGTGATGGTTGTCAAATAAGAGAAACTCCAAAAAGTTCCCACCTTGAGTACTCTGAGTCGAGTCGAGTCGAGTCGAGTCGAGTTGAATTGAATTCCATTGAGTTGAGTTGATTGATGAGGTTGATTGGTTGATGGGTCACTTATCTAATCTTTACTCTTTCTTTAGATAGACACGTGACATTCTGATTTGGTTATTATTCTGAGTTGATGTTATTTCCATATTATTCTACATGTTTTCATTTCATTTAGCTATTTTACATACTGTACATTCCACGTACTGACGCCACTCGGCGCTGTATCATTTCATGATGCAGATATAACATGATGCAGATACAAGATTTAGAGATCGTCAACATGCGCCTCATTGAAGATTTATCGCAGTCAGCAGAGTTGGTGAGCCTTCTTTACTTCGGAGGCCATTATGTATTTCATTTTGCTTTAGAGTTAGACTTGATATAGCTTTATTTTCATTGAGGTAGCCATGGATCTGTTATTGACACCACTTGATGGTGATAGAGGCTTCATAGATGATAGCCGAACATTGATGTTGAGATTATTGTGCAAGTTCTATCTGCTAGCTTTTTTCTATTATATATATTATTTTGAGAACTAGATGAGATGTGCCTATTTCCTTTCCTTAGTCTTTCGCTGATTGTCTTGAGTTATTTGATTGAATGAATGTGATAAGACTAAGTAGTTCGCTTGGGGACTAGCAATAGTCTCTAGGCGCCGGCCACGTCTTTGATACGCTCCTGGGGCATGACAAGATATATGTTACATATATAATTTGGATCGGATTAGATGTATGTTATATATAAAATTTAATATTGTATTGGATCCTAAGTAAGTATAGAATAGTTGGCATCTTATTGTTGATTAGCTTAAAAGACTAAATAAACATAAATGTCATTACAAAAGAGGAATTTTCGGATATGCTCACTCAAAATTACATTAATTATGCTCCATAACTATAGTTTGAATAATTACATTTCGTAACTTGGTTATAGTAACATTTGTATAATTCGCGCAACATTTGTATATATTTGTATAATTTGTTATATGATTCAAAATTTTGTATAGCATTTGTATATTTCGCCATACAATTCATGAACAACATTTGTATAATCACTGTACAATTTACAGTGTTTGTATATTTTACTATACAGTTTGATTCTTGTACAGTTTTTGTGTAATCACGCACAACTTTCGTATAAATTGCGCGAATTATACAAAATTCAAACTATAATTACAGTTAGATGCTTGCCGTGAGCCACAATTAATTCAAACTATAACTATGTTAGTTAAATAACTAGTATATATTTTTGTTTATTCGTGTAATTTTTTTCCTTTACCAAAACTACTTTTAGTTTAAGCAGCCATATATAAGATATAGAAAAGATGGCTCATCAGTCTATGCTAAATATAAAAAATCAAAATTATTGTTCAATGCCCAAGAAGAAATCACTTTCTTCGATACAAAGCCTAAATTTACTAATGTGTTGAAAATGGTGTTTAATTTCGAACAATATACACATATTTAACTTGTTCAAATTTAGGGAAAAGACTCAAATTAAATATGCTATTGAACTTTGAAAAAAAACTCATCTATATCATCCGTTAAAAGTTTGACTCATTTATGTCATTACCATTTGAGAAAAGGCTCATCTATGCGATTATTTTTTAACTCCGATTTTGCAAAATCGCTTAAACAACTTTAAACGCTTTTAAATTTGAGTTTTGGATCAAATGTAGTCTTTTTGGTCATTCTTTTTCAAGAATGCCAAGAACACATGAAGAAACTAAGAATTTCCAAATTTTCAACTTTCTTTAAATCTCCACGAAATCACCTCAAATTTCAAGAATAGCGTTCCTTCAAGCTAGATACCATAACTTAATATCTTTTGAGCTCGAAGTCAACCTAACTCAACAAGATCCACTTGAATTTTTTATTCAAAGTTAATAATATAATAAACCCAAAATTGTTGTATAAGACAATATCTATTTGAATCTACCCAAAATATAATAAACTAAAAATCATTTTCTAATTTTCTCCATAACAACAACACATAATATAATTAAACACTATTTGCTAAAACTATTTTCCAATTTATTTTTTATAAGACAATTTTTTTTCCTTAAACCACAAGGTTCAAATGCAATCTGCCCGCCAATTACATAATTGTTGCGTGTACTTTTTAAAAATGAATACCACCTAATAAATATTTTATTTTTCCTGAATTTAGGTACAGAAAATAAGGCATAATAAATTAAAATAAAATGTGAAAATTATTTTATGTTTTATTTAATTACTCCAAATTATTTATTTCACATGAATTATAAATAAATTAATAAATCCTCACAATTTTTTTTTATCGAGCTTGTTGCACTAAATTTGTCGACTCTTACATACATATCCCACGTGTTTTGGATATTGCGTAGCATGAACATACAGGCCACAAGTGGCCAGGCTGGCATGTGTTTGTCGTATATTTACCCAATTGCCCCAACGCAACTGTTTTTCTATAACCAACTAAGACATAAAGACCTCAACACCAACTCATTACTATCTAGCCTATGAATCCTCTGACTCTACTATCTATATGGTGTCAATGACAGGTTCATGGCTACCTCAAATTAAATAAAAGAAAATCTAAACTCTAGTAGCTAGATAATAATAATATGAAAATCTTTCAAAAACTAGGAGGTCTCATTGATCGGCTTAATGCGAATAGATCCTCAACGAAGTGCTTGTTGATGATCTATAATACCTTTCCAAATAGACGTCAGTACGTGAATGTACGAGAATGGGGTGAAATATTTTAAAAGAAAATTGTATCCAAATATGTATAAAAGAGGGTGAATATTATAATTGCTAAACTCGAGAACTTTGATATTTATTGTGTTTATAGAGAGGAATATTATTTCATAATTGCGTTTTGATTGCATGCACCCTCATACTACATGTCATGACGTTTTGGTAAATTGTGAATGGTGATTCTTATCATGAGTCCTTGACCACGGGCACTTGGGTGGCAAGGTAGTTGATATATTGTGATTGAGATATATGGCCTGCGAGGTCCCCATGGGTCCCCTTAGTTTGGGAGCCTTAGCTCGACGAGGGTGTATACGACAGGTTGAGCGACGGTCTTGATACCACCTTGCAGTGCACAACATTGCATACTATTTCATTATACTACTTGTGGTTGTTTTGGGTTGGCTTATGTGAGATTATATGTTTACTTTACTTGCGCATAACTATATAAATTGGCGGCATCGATGCCGGACTGGTTTTTCTGTTGCAGGTGGAAGCGTTCCTAGATTATTTCATGGTTTATTCAATTTCTAATTCCCAGTCGGTTAAACCTACTGGGTACATATTATGTGTACTCACCCCTACTCCTTTCTCCCTCCGCAGATTCTCATCAGAATTATCCACGTGGTAGTTGATTTGCTCGTGCACTTGGTTCATACCAAATCTAGTGGTGAGACTCAGGGCTTCGAGTTTCCATGAAATTTATCTTAGTTGTTTAGTTTTTATTTCTATTCGAAGACTGAGATGCACTTATTTCACTAGTTATATATTAGATGTTCTTTATACTCGTGACACCAGGTTTTGGGATATCATTTTTATGTGGCGACTATTTATTTGTTGGATATTTCTCTTTCTAGGATACATTTATTGTTGGGGTTGAATTAAGTGGTCTTTTAGTCATGACCCCATTTTGGGTCCTGACATTTAATGTACAATCTATTACATTAATTAGTTCATAACATAAACACTACACAGAAACTGCGAAAATTCCTCCTTTATAATGGCATTTATGTTTTGTATATTTTACTTTACAATTTGATTCATGCATAGCTTTGTATCACGCACAACGTTCGTATAAATCGCATGACTTATACAAAGCTCAAATTATAATTACAGCTAGATATTTGCCGCGAGTCATAATTAATTCAAACTATAACTATGTTAGCTAAATAACTAGTATATGTTTGCTTATTCGCGTAATTTTTTTCCTTTACAAAAACTATTTTTAGTTTAAGCAGCCATGTATAAGTTATAGAAAAGATGACTCATCAATCCATGCTAAGTATAAAAATCAAACTCGTATTCAATTCTTCATTCAATCATTTTTCAAAGGAAAAATTATAATTATTCGAGTCCATTCTATTGAATAGATAGGAATCATTCACAATAAAATCGGGTTGATCACTGATATATTCGCAGATCATTAACGACTCGTGTACATGAAAAGACAACTCCAGAATCAGTTAGAACAACCATTGACCAAAACAATCCGGAGTCATATTTGTGAACTCTAGAAGCAACGTTATTATATGATCCAAGTCTGAATAATAACTTATATCACTGATGAGTTGCTACGCCCGATGATTGTACGTGCTCACATTTTACCAACTAGCTATTGATGATTTGTACATTAACATCCTAAATAATACAATCATACATCTACTTGGTAAAATACAACGCACATATCATTATCAGGCGCGGTAACTCATCAACGACATAATTTTAATGATCTCCATCATATCAAAAATCAATTATGTTTTTTAATTATTCGATCTTGGATTGTAAAATAACGTTGCTTCTAGAGTTCATAAATATGACTCTCGGTCATTTTGGCATTCATAGAATGGCAATGGTTGTTCCAATTGATTCGGGAGTTATCTTTCCATGTACACTAGCCGTAGATGATTTGCGGATATACTGATGATCAACTTGATCTTATTGTGAAATGGATTGGACAACTAGGATTTATGTCTCTGAAGAACAGCCGAATGAAGAACTGAATTTGAGTTGGATCATTTCTCTCTCTCTTTTTTAACGAGAGAAGTACTAAAAACACCCTTGAATTTCGCACAAGTTATTAGTTTCACCCCCTGAACTATTGAAAATTTAAAAAACATCCATCCGCTTGACTAACTAAACGAAAATACACCCCCTATTTACTACAAGTACTAAAAACACCCCTTAACTTGGCAAGAATTTAGGGATGTATTTAACTTATTTTGTTTTTAGCACCATCAATAGTTCGGGGACGAAACATATAATTCTTGATAAGTTTAGGAGTGTTTTCAATACTTTTCTCTTTTTTATACTAGATGAAGAAGCTTAATCAAATAAAACTTGATCAAGCTTACGCAACTGAGGTTATAGCTAGTCGTGCGGTGGTAGTTGCAGGATTGCATCAATCATGTCGAGAGGAAGTGAAAAAGGATTTTATGATCAACCAAAATTTTCAGATTGTAATGAAAAAATAAAGGTATTAAAAACACCCCCAAACTTGGCGCAACTTATTAATTTTATCCCAAATTATATATTGACAATCTTTAAAACAATCATCTGCTAGACCAACTAAACTAAAATACATCCCCATCCACCACAAGTGTTAAAAACACCCCTTGCTTGACAAAAATTTAGGGTGTATTTCGCTCATGTTTTTAGATCAAGGGTATATTTAAGTTCATTTAGTTAAGTAGAAGGGTGTTTTTAAGACTGAATAATTTGAGGACAAAACTAATAATTCATGCCAAATTTATAAGTGCTTTTTATACTTTTCTCTAATGAAAACGATGAGGATTTCATTAAAACTTGAGACAGAAGATTTAATTTATAAGACTAAAATGAGAGATTGGTCAAGATGGTAATTATTCTATGGGTTTTGGCCTTTTTTTCAATAAATTTTGAATATTTGTTATTAAATAATAAATATGCTCACTTAAAAAAACAGACCACCTTCTAGAAAAGGAGCCTAATGCCAAAGGACTCCAAATTAGAAACAACTTATTATGACTTTCTACTGTTATAATCCTATTTAATTATAAAATTGTTGAATCATATAAAGACATTTATTAGCTTTTCTGAGTATTTCATATGTTTTATCCTATCTCTAATCTACTTTGTATTTGTATGCTGAGTATTGCCTTAGAGATCCAGTTTATGGATGTGTTGGACTTATTTCATTACTTCAACATAAACTGAAGCAAGCCAGGATGACATGTTGAACGCTAAAAAGGAACTGACTACCTATATTGGTTCGTCAGCAATGCTACCACGATTAATCTTCGACCTCTGGGCTTTATTCAACAGCAGCATCATATGAATGCTCCCTCTTCTAGTACCATGATGCCTTTCAGTATGATCCCAATGTCAGGAATGCCAACAGAGATTTCACATGGTGGTCAATTGATGATTCGTGATCCACAACAGTAGTCAATTGAACCTTACACATCTTCTTGTTGTTGTTGTTGTTGTTGCTAATAATTCCTAAGCACCTCCTGTTGCTCTCTTCAATATATAGCTTCAATAGAACAAAGAGAGAAACAGGAGGTTCTTAGGAATTATGAGCAACAGCAACAACAACAACAACAAGATGTTGTAAGGTTCAATTGACTTCTATTGCGAATCACCAATCATCAATTGACTACCACGTGGAATCTCTATTGGCATTCCGGACATTGGATTCATACTGAAAGGCATCATGGAACTAAAAGAGGGAGCATTTATATGATGTTGTCATTGAATAAAGCCCAGAGGTTAAAGATTAGTTAGTAGCATTGTTGATGGATCAATATAGGCAGTTCCTTTTTAACGTTCAATATATCATCCCAGACATACTTCAGTTTATGTTGAAGAAATGAAATAAGACCAACACACCCATAGAATGGGTCTCTAAGGTGATACTCAGCAAATACAAAGTAGATTAAAGAAAGTACTAAACATATGAAAAACTCAGAAAGGTATTTTTGACTTTTTTCCCTCAATTAACTCCTCTAAGCCTATTATATAGCCTAGCAACCTCTCCATTCACATGTAACCCTCGGATACATCAAATTCTCACGTTCTAAATTCTTTCAAGAAATAAGCTATAATTATTTATCTTCAAGTTTCAGTCCAAGGTTCTGAGTGAGTGCTTTCTTTTCAAGTATTTAACGCTAACCAAAACCTTATTCTCATGTCTTTCCCATGTCTTCCCAAGAAATTTAGTTAAGAGTCGAAGCTAAAATCATTCGCATTAGTTTGTGAGAAAATCCTAGAATTATATAAAGTATTTCTTACTAATTGTATTATTTTCTCCTAAGGATTATATTTTTTATTAGATTTCTCCAAAATTATGAAAAAAAATAGTACACTTACAAGAACCCTATAGAAGTTTTAAAATGATTTTGAGTTATATCTTGCTCGAATTGAAGAATGATTATTTTCCTACAATACTTACAAAGAGTTTAAGCATAGTTTGAGTTAAAGGAGTTCTTTATAACACATGTTGAGCATGAGACTGATTATTATTTCTTTTAAATGATTATCATGAGACCGAGTTGAGACATAGCAACTTGAGAACAACTAAAGTTGGGCTAAGTCCCATCAAGGTTTGACAAGTATGTGAATAAAGTTTACATAATTGAGGATGAGCATAGTAAAGTATTTTGGGAGTAGTATTGAATACCTATATGGGTAAGAGTAATAGCAACTTGAACTCATAAACTACGTAGCCACTGTAGGATGGAATCGTACCAACAATTGTACAACTCCTCGATAAGGGTAAGAGTAATAGCAACTTGAACTAATAAACTATGTAACCAATGTAGGATGGGATCGTACCAATAATTGTATGACTCCTCATATTCCACTGAGATTTCCAAGTTACATATATCCATGAGTTAAGTTTCCTCCTTTACTATGGCAAGGTATTGGATGGTCTGGCAACACAGGCAAGATGTTGTATCATCATGAAGCTCATAGTGATGGTTGTAAATTAGGAAAACTCCCGAAGTTAAAGTATATTATTTTCATAAATTGAGTTACCTTTATCTATGTATTACACTAGATAGTTGATTCTTATAGAGCGACAGAGATACAGATAAAGATAGTTGAAAACTCAAAAGAGGAGGAGGCGGAAACTCTCAAAGGGACTCCACTGAAATATCACCGCAAATGGTCAGGAGGAGATGAAGGGGTTTCCTCCTGTAAAAAACCCTTGCTTCCTATGTACTCTTTATTATCACCTGAGTCTGTGGTCTTTTGGACCGCCACTCGGGTTTTTTGAATTTAGACCGACTCTTTGTAGTGGCTCATTATGAGCCCATTGCTTTGTGATTAATAAAATCGGGTCTCTTGGCCCAAGTTTAATTTTTTTTAAAAAAAAGAACATTTAGAAATAAAAGATATTAACAAAAATGAACTTGTGATTATAGATATATGAATAATAGCTTGCAACCACAGACATCTAAATTATACGTATAATGAGTCTTGGTTATACTTATGATTGATTTTTGTTTAATGATATTTTGACACTTTAAACTTAATTATGATTTCCTAATATACACGTTGATTAGATATTGTTACGGACCATAATGTTAAATACTTTATACTTCATAAATATAGTATGATAAATTGTTAATGTTATAACATATGAAAATAATATGTAACATAATATTATGTGTAGCCATCATAAGTCGAATTAATGATCCATCAAATTATAGTATATATCATAAACATTAAAGAAGTACTTATTGACTATACAAGGTGAGGACAAAATGTAAAGAAATTGTCCTTTTGAGTTGGCTATACGCTATTAGCATTAATTATATTTGCTTTTCTTATTCTTTTTATTATAAATTAAAATACAATTTTTAAAAAGTTTCATATGATTTTTTAATAGTTTATAATCATTGTTATAGAATTCACTTGTAACACACGTGCTCAGATACTAGTTGGGATACAAAAATGTCAAAATTCTAATTTGGACATTCAAGAAATTAATGATAACAAGCAGATAACAATAACAACATCAACTGATATAGTCTTATTATGGATAACGATGAATAGTAACCTCAAGATTTAGGTTTGGGAACCAAAAAAATTTCTATCGAGAAGGGAATTTGATATACCTGGATTGTCTTGGTAATTAATTCACTATGAACCTTTTGTCATAACAGTCATATTAGCATTTTTTGAAGCTCAACCTGTTGAAAGAACAAATAAAGAATTGATTATGAACTTTTCTTTAAAGTCATTATCCTAGCCTTTGCTAGTCTGGGTGCTTGAGTATTTCTTGTGCATAAACTGAATAACTAATAGTGATAAATTATAGAGCCCATATTTAAAAGTATTAACAAGGGATAAGGGATAGGTAGATGATAGCTAAAGTTTGTCAATATACAGCATTTACAAGGTTGAGAGGGGCCACAAAAGAAATGACAAGCTACCTAACCTTAAACAGTCAACCAACAAAAAGGACGCAGCAAAATGAGCCGGTGCACCTGGAGGAAGCCCATCACTGGTTAGAATGGTGGTATGAAGCTACCCCTGCACTTCATCACGGCACCACCTGAGAAAAGGAGGAATAGGCATCAAAGAAGAATATCTAGTAAGGGGAAGGAAATAAGGGTAAGGAACTCACCAAGCGAAGGGTTCCAAGCACGTGCAGAGATTCAACGTCAAAAGGATATAAGATAGCCCATGATGTTGAAGAACACATCTATACAGGGAGTGAAAATGAGAAGCAAATAAGTGAACGGTGTAATCTATAAGAACAATAAAGAAGAATAAAAAATCAAATGCTTACTTTTGATAGCTGATAATGAGAGATCTGGAGAGAAAACATGGTGTTTTGAGATTGCAAACCCATAGAAGCATCTGAAAGAAAGTGTCGTTCACCCATGGCAGAAACATCGACGGAGTAGAAGGATTTCTAAGAGGAAAAGGAAAGGCACAATTTAGAAAACCCTACGTGTACTTATATAGACTACGTGTTTTTGGGCTTGGTTTGGTTTTGGGCCAAGCTATTTTTTTTTGTATGTCCGATAAGAATTGGGATTAGGCCCAATTCCATTTTGTAATGGTTTCCCCTTATTAATAAAATCCTACTTATTTTAAAAAAATCGAATATAAGGTAGAATCATTTTAAAAAATCTAAGCTCAGATGATGGTATTTATTTCATTGTAGGATTCAACCCACCAGATCTAGATCTAAGAAAAGAGATATGAACTTACCCATGTTATCACAGAGAAAATCTATAACCAAAGTACTTGCTATGTAGAACTAAAATGCGGAAAATATCAATGTCAATAATTAAAGGATGTGAAGAGAAGATCGACTTAGAGATACCTACTAAAACTTATTTCAACAACTCAAGTTATACATCACCCTTCCTCGACTTCTAAAAATCAATAGTATTCTCGGGATTTCAAGATGGTAGCTGACCATGGAGATCTTTTGCTAAAGGAGTTGTGAAGGGTTTTTCGAGCTGATTTTCCTAGAAGGGCTTTTGACTTTCTACTTTTCTAATTCTTTTTATTTTATTTGAATCTGCTTTTATTTTGGGCTTTGCATCTATAAATATTCTTCTTTTTATCAATAAAGTGAATCGTCTAGTCCTTTTAGCTTCTAGTTTAATGCACATACTTTGCACGTGTATATCGCGTCAATTAATTAAAAGCGTATAAAAATAAATAAATTATTACGTGTGTAACTTATATCATTGGTAATACAATTATTAATAATTACATAAATATTAATATCTCATATCATCAAGTTTATTTGATAATAACAATAGACAAAATAATTGAATATCTCATATCGTCTCTGCCAACGAATTAATCCCATCGGAAATAACTATGACAACCAAGAATAGCAACCTGAAATAGCCATTGTTGCCTCAATTATTATCACCATAAACCCACCTGGAAAACCCAACCAAATGGCCTCGTCATCTCTTTAAACCCCGTTGACCCAAGTCTGTAAAATGCCACCTGAAAACAGCCCCCAAAATTCTATTTTTGACCACGCCTTGCACCACACCAGACGACCTCGACCCTCTCCTTTATCGTCTCCAACAAACATCATCGCGAACCATGTCTTCAAATAAGCGTCATTATGGAAGAACCAAGCAGCCTTAGACATTTTTGTTGCTTTATTAGTCTTGGTCATTTTTTCATTTGATTCTATTATGGCTATCATCTTAAATTGGCTATTGTTTAAAATTCCTCTTGTCTTTGTCATATTATGTTGTTAATCTTATTGTAAATTTTGAATTGTATTAAGCTTCTTTCCATATTTATTTTCAACAATTGCAGTTCTCAAATATTAGATATGTAACACCCGGCAAAATTACTAAAATGCTCCTAGAAGAGAGATGTGTTCATAACGTGTCTTCCCATGCTTAGATGAAAAATCCGAGACCAGATTTGTGATCAGCACGGAAATTGAGTGGAAAAATAGTCTCGGTCAATTTTTTTAGAGCAACCAGATTAAAAGATAATTTTTATGTGAAAACGCAAACTAATAAGGGTGTGCGACGCGCACCTGCCGCGGACCAACACTTGGTTTTATCCTAAGAATTTTCTACAGGATCAGAAACCTGATTCAGAGATTTTTCAGCAAAAAATACCAAAAACAAATCCAGTCCGCGTCGCGGAGCCCATGTCCCGAGATGGACTTTTTTTGAATTTCGTGAGGGGCATTCTAAATCTTTCCAAACCCCTCCTGGACTTAATATATGATCAAAACAGGTCGCTTTAACTATAAAAAAGGTTATAAACCCTATTCTAAGTCCTTTAAAACCTTTAACAAACAGACTAGGGCTTGAGGAAAGAGGAGAAGAGCTTGAGATTGAGGAATTCAAGAGGAAATCCTTGAAGCGATTGTTGAGAGCTTCATTCCAGGTATGTAAGGCTAAACTAAAAGCATGAGATTGTTCTCTCATGTGCCCCATAGATGGTCATAGGATAGTTGAAGGTCCAAAGAGTTTACATGATTCTTGATGGTTTCTCTTGAAAATTATATTAATTATATTTATTTTCCTACGTTAATGGTCATCATAAACTTGTTTTCTCGAATTGAATACTTTTCATGAGATATGGTATAACCCCACATGATTATTTTTGAAAGCATACATGATTGAACCTAAGGACTGAGTCTAGAGCCTTGATGTGAGAATGTCGATTGTGATTGTGATTGTGATAAAAGAATGATGATGAGTTGATAGAACTTGATAATCCTATGAGTCTCCATAAATGAACTCCAATGATTATCTATTTGATTGTTCCCTAATGATTGTTCTAAGCCTTAAGCTATTGATTGAGATGTTGATTGATGAAATGATTATCATGCCTTACGAGGCTGATCGAATGATTTGATTGGTTTGATTGGGTTGATTGTCTTATGAGCATTGAGTCATGGGAGGAGTATCGAGCACCGAAGAGTAAGAGTTAGTCCAACTCGCCGTCAAACTACGTAGCCAAACATAGGAGAGGATTAGAACCATCACATTACATTGTGGGTTCCCTCTTGAGATAGTTCCTGAAATAATAGAGGACTTGTTGATTGTAGTTTCCCTAGTGGATTCGAGTTGTTCCCTACCTGACAAGTATGAAACGACCGTGGCAACACCGTGGGGATGTTGTATTATCATTGGCTCATAAGTGATGGTTGTCAAATAAAAGAAACTCCAAAAAGTTCCCACCTTGAGTACTCTGAGTCGAGTCGAGTCGAGTCGAATTGAATTCCATTGAGTTGAGTTGAGTTGAGTTGATTGATGAGGTTGATTGGTTGATGGGTCACTTATCTAATCTTTACTCTTTCTTTAGATAGACACGTGACATTCTGATTTGGTTATTATTCTGAGTTGATGTTATTTCTATATTATTCTACATGTTTTCATTTCATTTAGCTATTTTACATACTGTACATTCCACGTACTGACGCCACTCGGCGCTGTATCATTTCATGATGCAGATACAACATGATGCAGATACAAGATTTAGAGATCGTCAACATGCGCCTCATTGAAGATTTATCGCAGTCAGCAGAGTTGGTGAGCCTTCTTTACTTCGGAGGCCAATATGTATTTCATTTTGCTTTAGAGTTAGACTTGATATAGCTTTATTTTCATTGAGGTAGCCATGGATCTGTTATTGACACCACTTGATGGTGATAGAGGCTTCATAGATGATAGCCGAACGTTGATGTTGAGATTATTGTGCAAGTTCTATCTGCTACCTTTTTTCTATTATATATATTATTTTGAGAACTAGATGAGATGTGCCTATTTCCTTTCCTTAGTCTTTCGCTGATTGTCTTGAGTTATTTGATTGAATGAAAGTGATAAGGCTAAGTAGTTCGCTTGGGGACTAGCAATAGTCTCTAGGCGCCGGCCACGTCTTTGATACGCTCCTGGGGCATGACAAGATATATGTTACATATATAATTTGGATCAGATTAGATGTATGTTATATATAAAATTTAATATTGTATTGGATCCTAAGTAAGTATAGAATAGTTGGCATCTTATTGTTGATTAGCTTAAAAGACTAAATAAACATAAATGTCATTATAAAAGAGGAATTTTCGGATATGCTCACTCAAAATTACATTAATTATGCTCCATAACTATAGTTTGAATAATTACATTTCGTAACTTGGTTATAGTAACGTTTGTATAATTCTCGCAACATTTGTATATATTTGTATAATTTGTTATATGATTCAAAATTTTGTATAGCATTTGTATATTTCGCCATACAATTCATGAACAACATTTGTATAATCACTGTACAATTTACAGTGTTTGTATATTTTACTATACAGTTTGATTCTTGTACAGTTTTTGTGTAATCACGCACAACTTTCGTATAAATTGCGTGAATTATACAAAATTCAAACTATAATCACAGTTAGATGCTTGCCGTGAGCCACAATTAATTCAAACTATAACTATGTTAGCTAAATAACTAGTATATATTTTTGTTTATTCGTGTAATCTTTTTCCTTTACCAAAACTACTTTTAGTTTAAGCAGCCATATATAAGATATTGAAAAGATGCTCATCAGTTCATGCTAAATATAAAAACTCAAAATTATTGTTCAATACCCAAGAAGAAATCACTTTCTTCGATACAAAGCCTAAATTTACTAATGTGTTGAAAATGGTGTTTAATTTCGAACAATATACACATATTTAACTTGTTTAAATTTAGGGAAAAGACTCAAATTAAATATGCTATTGAACTTTGAAAACATCTATATCATCCGTTAAAAGTTTGACTTATTTATGTCATTACCGTTTGAGAAAAGGCTCATCTATGCGATATTTTTTTAATTCCAATTTTGCAAAACTACTTAAACAACTTTAAACACTTTTAAATTTGAGTTTTGGATTAAATGTAGTCTTTTTGGTCATTCTTTTTCAAGAATGCCAAGAACACACGAAGAACACCAAAAATTTCCAAATTTTCAACTTCTTCAAATCTCCACGAAATCACCTCAAATTTCAAGAGTAGCGTTCCTTCGAGCTAGATACCATAACTTAATATCTTTTGAGCTCGGAATCAACCTAACTCAACAAGATCTACTTGAACTTTTTATTCAAAGTTAATAATATAATAAACCCAAAATTGTTGTATAAGACAATATCTATTTGAATCTACCCAAAATATAATAAACTAAAAATCATTTTCTAATTTTCTCCATAACAACAACACATAATATAATTAAACACTATTTGCTAAAACTATTTTCCAATTTATTTTTTATAAGACAATTTTTTTTCCTTAAACCACAAGGTTCAAATGCAATCTGCCCGCCAATTACATAATTGTTGCGTGTACTTTTTAAAAATGAATACCACCTAATAAATATTTTATTTTTCCTGAATTTAGGTACAGAAAATAAGGCATAATAAATTAAAATAAAATATGAAAATTATTTTATATTTTATTTAATTACTCCAAATTATTTATTTCACATAAATTATAAATGAAATAATAAATCCTTATAATTTTTTTTATCGAGCTTGTTGCACTAAATTTGTCGACTCCTATATACATATCCCACGTGTTTTGGATATTGCGTAGCATGAACATACAGGCCACAAGTGGCCAGGCTGGCATGTGTTTGTCCAGGCCACAAGTGGCCAGGCTGGCATGTGTTTGTCGTATATCTACCCAATTGCCCCAACGCAACTGTTTTTCTATAACCAACTAAAGCAAAATTGAGAAGCTTTGGGCTTTTGAAAATTAATTAGTCCTGTGAGTTTACCGATATCGTATCAATATACGAAAGAGTATCACAAAGAATATATTTTTTAATTAATTTAAAATTTAATAGATAAGTTTGTAATTTTAAAAATTTTCTCTTGATTATTTGTTTATTTAAAAAAAGAGCGCAAAATTATATGATACCGATAAATTAAAGTATCAATATACCGATGGAGTATCACAAAAATATATTTTCTACTTAATTTTATAACTTTAATAATTTTCTAGTCCTACACGATACCGATATAGTATGAATATACTGATGCAGTATCACAACAAATATATTTGCCGCTAGTTTAGAGTTTAATAATTTATTTATTTATTTGTCTTATATATTTCTTAAAAAAAGAAAGAACATAATCACATATGATATCAATTGGGTATCAATATACAACCAGAGTATCACAGAGGACTGAACTAATTTTATATGATACCGGTACGGTGTATATATATACACCATCGAAGTACATTTCATAGTATTTATGCTGATGTCAGCATGACGTCAGAGTAAAATAAAAAAGGGTTAGTGGGATAAAAAGGTAAATAGTTTAGATTGAGTTAAAGGTAAATAATTTCAAATTATATCTATTTTTGTGTACTTTTCCCTTTTTTTTCATGTTAAAAAAAGTCATTTTATTTTAATTAAAAATAATTTATTTTAGATTTTCATCGTGTGTTTAGTCATAGATTTTAAGAGAAATAATTGCCCTTTTCTAAAAAAAATACGATTTACATTATAAGTTTTAAAAGCGCTTAAAATATCCATAAATTTATAATATTATCATTTTACAATGAATATATTATGTGAAAAATTATGGCAACTGACACAATAAAATATGAATTTGAAAAAAGAGGAAGATAAAGAATATTATTAATTTATATACGAAAAATAATCCTTACTATTTGTGATTGAAAATGACTTCGGAGAGCAAACTAAAATAATTTCTTTTTTATAAAATATAAAACATTTGAAGTGTTATAAAATAAATCTAGAATTAACTAGAATATATGTAAGGGGAATCAAAAGCTTAAAACTGAGAAGAAGAGAAAAATAGGGGAAAATTTTATCTGCATTTTTCATCTCTATACATTGCAAAATATCATGGCTATTTATAGCCAAAGAGAAATGAAGGCAGCATGTGGGAACTCTGCACACCCACAATGCTGACCATTCTTTTCCTCTTAAAAGAGGACAACATTGTTGACATTATTTTCCTCTCAAAGAGGACAATTCACACTTAACAAGGCCACTACTGTGGACTTTACATTTTACAATTCACACACAACACTCCCCCTGAATTGTCCTTGTAAAAGGGAAGTTTTAGGTGACCTTAATACGCATCATTAGCTGCCTCATTAAAAACCTTACCAGGAAAACCCAATGGGATAAAACCTTGGTTAAGGAAAAAAGAGTACAGCGCGTATTTTACTCCCCCTAATGAAGACTTCATTTGATACTTTGGAGACGGTGCATTCCAATCTTATATCTTAGCTTTTCAAATGTTGACGTTGGCAATGCCTTGGTGAATAAATCTGCAAGATTATCACTCGAACGAATTTGTTGTACATCAATATCACCTTTCTTCTGAAGATCATGTGTGAAGAATAATTTCGGTGAAATGTGTTTCGTTCTGTCTCCTTTTATGAAGCCACCTTTTAATTGAGCTATGCACGCAGCATTGTCTTCAAATATGACCGTGGGTACTATGACATCCTTTTTCAGTCCACATTTTTCTTCGATGAAATGTATCATTGATCTCAACCACACACATTCTCTACTTGCTTCATGAATTGCAATTATTTCAGCATGATTCGAAGAAGTAGCAACAACTGACTGCTTTGTAGATCGCCATGATATAGCAGTTCCTCCATATGCAAACAGGTAGCCTGTTTGAGATCGGGCTTTATGTGGATCTGATAAATAACCTGCATCTGCATAACCAACAAGGTCTGCACAGCTTTTGTTAGTATAAAACAAACCCATATCAATTGTACCTTTTAGGTATCGCAAAATATGCTTGATACCATTCCAGTGCCTTCGCGTTGGGGAAGAACTATACCTTGCTAGCACATTAACAGAAAATGTTATATCAGGTCTGGTTGAGTTAGCAAGATACATGAGTGCACCAATGGCACTGAGGTATGGTACTTCTGGACCAAGAAGTTCTTCATCCTGTTCTGGAGGACGAAATGGGTCTTTATTCACTTCAAGTGATCTAACAACCATTGGAGTACTTAACGGATGTGCTTTGTCCATATAGAATCGCTTTAAGATTTTCTCAGTATAGGCAGATTGATGAACAAAGATCCCGTCTGCTAAATGTTCAATTTGCAGACCCAGACAAAGTTTTGTCCTTCCAAGATCTTTCATCTCAAATTCTTTCTTTAAATATTCAATTGCCTTTTGGACCTCTTCAGGAGTTCCAATGAGATTTATGTCATCAACATAAACAGCGAGTATTACAAACTCCGATCCTGTTTTCTTAATGAAAACACATGGACAAATGGCATTATTTATATATCCTTCATTTATCAAGTACTCACTAAGGCGATTATACCACATACGCCCTGATTGTTTCAGACCATATAATGATCTTTGTAATTTGACTGAGAATATTTCCCGAGACTTAGTACATGCTTCGGGCAATTTGAATCCTTCTGGGATTTTCATGTAAATTTCACTGTCAAGTGAACCATAGAGGTAAGCTGTAACTACATCCATTAGATGTATTTCAAGATTTTCATGTACAGCTAAACTGATGAGATATCGAAAGGTTATTCCATCCATAACAGGCGAATATGTTTCCTCATAGTTGACACCGGGTTTCTGAGAGAATCCTTGTGCAACAAGGCGTGCCTTGTATCTTACAATATCATTTCTCTCGTTTCGCTTTCGCACAAAAACCCATTTATAGCCAACTGGTCTTACACCATCAGGGGTTTGGACTACAGGTCCAAATACCTCATGATTAGAGAGTGAATTCAATTCAGATTGAATAGCTTCTCTCCATTTTGGCCAATCATCTCTGTGTCGACATTCTTCGACAGATTTAGGCTCAAGACTTTCACTATCTTGCATGAGGCTAAGTGCAACATTGTATGCAAAAACATTATCCACCGTAATTTTTGATCGATCTAAACTTATCTCATCACTAATAGAACTTACTGGAAGTTCTTTATTCACTTGAGTCTCGGGTTCACTGATTTCTTCAGGAATATCAGGATTTCTCAAGTCTGGATCTTCTTCAGGAAGTCCTTTTGTAGTATCATTTTTGTCATTCGTTATGCTTCTCTTTCTAGGATTTTTATCCTTTGAACCCACTGGTCTACCACGCTTCAGGCGTGTTTGGGATTCGGAAGCTGTGATACTGGTAGCTGGTCCCTTTGGGACTTCGATCCGGATAGGCACATTCACTGCAGGGATATGTGACTTGGTTATCCGTTTCAAATCAGTAAATGCATCTGGCATTTGATTTGCTATTGTCTGCAAATGGATGATCTTCTGGACCTCCTGTTCACATGTGCGTGTTCGTGGATCAAAATAAGATAGTGATGAAACTTTCCACGCAATTTCTCCAATTTCTCTCCGGGGTTCCTTTTTCTCTCCCCCTAATTGCGGGAAAATTGTTTCATCAAACCGACAATCTGCAAATCTGGCAGTAAATAAATCTCCTGTCAACGGTTCGAGGTAGCGAATTATGGAGGGTGAGTCAAACCCAACATATATACCTAACCTCCGTTGAGGGCCCATCTTAGTGCGTTGCGGTGGTGCTACAGGCACGTATACCGCACAGCCAAAGATTCGTAGATGAGCTATATTTGGTTCATGACCAAGTACCAATTGTGATGGAGAATATTTATGATAATTAGTCGGTCTGAGACGTGCAAGTGCTGCTGCATGTAAGATAGCATGACCCCACACGTCAATGGGTAATTTTGATTTCATGAGCAGTGGTCTAGCTATCAATTGTAGGCGCTTAATAAATGACTCTGCAAGGCCATTTTGAGTATGAACATGAGCTACCGGATGTTCAATTTTTATCCCAATTGATATGCAATAATCATCAAAAGCTTGGGATGTAAATTCTCCAGCATTATCCAGACGAATGGATGTAATTAGATAATCTGGAAATTGCGCCCTTAATCTTATTATTTGTGCCAGTAGCCTCGCAAATGCCAGGTTGCGGGATGATAAAAGGCACACGTGAGACCATCTTGATGATGCATCTATTAGGACCATAAAATATCTAAACACTCCACTAGGTGGGTGAATAGGTCCACATATGTCCCCATGTATACGTTCCAAAAATTTTGGGGATTCAATGCCAACCTTCAGGGTCGATGGTCTGGCAATTAATTTGCCTTGATGACAAGCAGCACATGAAAATTCGTCATTCATAAGAATCTTCAGGTTCTTTAATGGATGACCGCTTGAATTTTCAAGAATTCGTCTCATCATTATTGATCCAGGATGACCCACTCGATCATGCCATAGCACAAAAGTTTTTGGATCAGTAAACTTCTGGTTTACGATCGAATGTGCTTCAATTGCACTAATTTCTGCATAATATAGGCCAGACGATAAAGTTGGTAATTTTTCTAAAATATATTTCTGGCCTGAGACACTCTTGGTTATACCAAGATATTCAATATTCATTTCATTTAGTGTCTCAACATGATATCCATTTCTGCGGATATCTTTAAAACTTAGCAGATTTCTTGGGGATTTAGAAGAGAACAATGCATCTTCTATAACGATTTTTGTCCCCTTAGGCAGAAAAATAGTAGCTCTTCCGGAGCCTTCAATTATTTTTGCACTACCAGATATTGTAGTAACATTTGCCTTTCTTTTAAGTAAAGAAGAAAAATATTTCTCGTCTTTAAAAATTGCATGAGTCGTTACACTGTCAATAACACAAATATCTTCGCGATTGATTATTGATCCAAATAAAATTTGAGGTATATCCATTCTTCAAAGAGAAAAATAATAAAGTAAATATTTATTTGGACCTCATGTGTATTTAATAAAAAGCCTTGCATAAGGTAAATATATAAGAATAAAGAAGACAAGATACAAATTATTATTATTATTATTTTTCACCGGATATAAAAACATAAGCGTACATATAAATAAAGAAAATTATTTTATATATTATCATGCTCATCATCGTTCACATTTTCATTAATATTTAAATTTTCTTCTGGAAAATTTAAGTAGTCCGCTACATCCAAATACATATGTTCCATATTATTTTCAGACAAAAAATTTGTCTCTGGATTTTCGGCTCTTTTTAATGATGCCTGATATAGTTGAACAAGGCGTTTAGATGACCGGCATGTCCTTGACCAGTGCCCTTTGCCTCCACATCTGTGACATATACTTTCTGAATTTTTCTTTGGAAAAGCTTCTGGCTTTTCTTCCTTCTTTTTAGATTGCTGGTCGTGCCTCAGTGCGAGACGACTATCATGATTTCTTCTTTGACCTCGGCCACGGCCATGACCACTTCTGGGGCCATAATTTCTTTCTCGTTGGTTATAATTCGCCTGATTCACTTCAGGGAGTGGCGAAGAACCAACGGGCCGACTATCATGATTTTTCATCAATAATTCATTATGTCTTTCAGCAATAAGAAGGTGTGAAAGTAATTCAGAATATTTTGTAAAACCCATACTGCGATATTGCTGCTGCAGGAGCATATTCGCGGGTGGAAATGTGGAGTATGTTTTTTCAAGCTTGTCAACTTCAGTTATTTCTTCTCCGCATAAATTTAACTGTGATATAATTCTAAACATTGCTGAATTATACTCAGTTATATTTTTAAAATCTAATAATCTTAGATTTAACCAATCATGACGCGCTTGTGGAAGGACGACCAACTTCAGGTGGTCGTATCTATCTTTTAGATTCTTCCACAATTTCAGGGGATCTTTTATTGTCAAATATTGTAATTTTAGTCCCTCGTCAAGATGGTGGCGGAGAAAAATTAAAGCTTTGGCACGGTTTTGACTGGATGCCTTATTTTCATCTTTAATGGTGTCTGCCAGACCCATTGATTCTAAATGTAGTTCAGCATCTAGTGCCCATGATGAATAATTAGATCCAGAAATATTAAGTACAGTAAATTCAACTTTTGAAATATTAGACATTTTGATAAAATAAATTCTTACCCCTTTTTACCTGTTTATGCTAGCTTGAAATGGGCAGAGCTTCGTGCTGATAACGTGTTATAAAATAAATCTAGAATTAACTAGAATATATGTAAGGGGAATCAAAAGCTTAAAACTGAGAAGAAGAGAAAAATAGGGGAAAATTTTATCTGCATTTTTCATCTCTATACATTGCAAAATATCATGGCTATTTATAGCCAAAGAGAAATGAAGGCAGCATGTGGGAACTCTGCACACCCACAATGCTGACCATTCTTTTCCTCTTAAAAGAGGACAACATTGTTGACATTATTTTCCTCTCAAAGAGGACAATTCACACTTAACAAGGCCACTACTGTGGACTTTACATTTTACAATTCACACACAACATGAAGTAATTTTTAAAAAATTTCAAATACTAAATTTTGACTCAAATTGTTTTATTTCAAATCTTCTCGAAATATATTTGTGGCCAAAGACGTAAATAGGTAAAGCAAGCAACTTCCCAAAAATATCAACAGCATACAGCCAGCAGTATAGTGTTTACTTTGCTTGCAGATCTTTGTGGTCTGCACATACATAGAGGCCTTTCAATTAGGGGATCCTTTCAATTGGGAAAAAATTCACAAGCTTGACCTACATTTTTCTGGGTAAGTGTTTTCTTGATTCTTTTTTTCTATTTTGGGTGAGATTTGGGCAGTTATGAAATAGATCTATGTTGTTAAGAGTGTATGGGGTTTTGAGATTTATGTCTTTTTGTGTGGTGGATGAATGTGCATTCTGGATTTCATCTCCAGTTTGTGAAAGAAAGAGAATCTGATTCTTTAAATGTAAATTGAATTATTGAAGTTCATGTTTTGTTGATGGTGGCTGACTTGGGATTGTTTAAAGTCCATGTTGAATTCAACCTCCTTTTGTAGATAAATAGGAAAATGGAATTGGCATAGAGCATATCTAAAAGGTTTATGATATTATCCATGACTTTTACTTTAAGAATTAAAGACTTATCTACAAGGTTTCTGATATAATTCATGACTTTTACTTGTAAATTGGATTATTGAAGTTCATGACTGGTCCAAGTATTTGATTTTAACTTTTAAGCAAGTTGCTTTTGGGTAGTTTATGAATTGAGGTTCTAACATTATCAAATATACTGCGTGATTTAACAAGTCAAATTACATCGGATTCTAACATCATCAGATACAATGTGTGATTTAATATGTCAAATTATATTTTCTTGCTCGTCATCCTTTTTGATTTTTGGTCAAAAGAACATAAAAATGACAATTTGAAGGTAACTGGCGAATGCATGAATTTTCTCTGCCTGTATAAAGTAAATAGTAGGACTCTGCTAGTATGTGTAGCTTCCTGATGTATTCATCTCATGTTTGCACATGAGATCATTTTCAATTATTCTATCCATTTCAATTTGATTGTCTTACTTTTCTTTTTAGTTCATTTAAAAGAGAATGTCTCTTTCCTTTGATACTTTCTGCAAATCTTTTTCTGGCTTATCTGTTTACAATTTATGGTTCCTCTGCAAACTCTTATCATTGTTTCCTTTGAATGAGAGCAACTTGATAAATAAGACCAGTTTAACCTAAGCCATTTAAAAGATATTACTAGTTACTAACTAACTGAAAAGAAACAAGCAGAGTTGCACCCTTTTTTGCCGTTGTTGTCAATTCCCCTGTAACTAATAACTTCTTCATTTCCCCTTCAATTTTTTTGATTTTCTCATCTTACATTAATAAAACTTCAATCTCGTCAGAGCAATTTACTTTTAGTCTTGGAACCGCATATATTGACATAATAAAATCTCCACTCTTAATCTTAATGCTTTCCTTGTCAAAATTTGACCTTTAGGTCTAGGAGGTCGCTTCTTGGGATAGCTCAAATGCTAAACAATCATATATTGTACTTAATCACGTCTTGATTTTAACAATTACATTTAATATCATATATAAGTTGCATGATGTTTGCTTGATCAAATACACTTCTCTCATTAAGGAATAAAAAAAGGAAGTATGCAAGCCTGCACAGTTTGCCAAAATTTTCCTTGAAAAAAGTTCAATGAAGTAGGCCAAGCTATATTTGTTTGAGTTGGTAGTTCTCCCAGAGCACCCCGAAGTAAATATTACATGAAATCTTGTCTGGAATCAATCATCAAGCTACTTAATTAGTTTAAGTGCCCAAAGAGATAGAATGACTCACCAAACGCCAAGATGTATTGAGTAAAACGTTAAAGATAAAATCATCAAATAGGACCTTGTGGGTGGCTATATGATCTTCTCTTTACTTTATTATTTAGACCGTTCTCATATAATAGGTGCTCTTGAACTTCTTATTGAATATTTCATGTAGAACCATATCTTAGCAGCCTTCTAACTGTTCTCTGTTTCCTTTGCTATATCTATCAATTAGCTGCTGTGTTCCACAATGGTTGCACAAGGCTTCACTGTGGATTTAGATAAACCACTTGTATACCAGGTAATACTCCACCGTCTACAGCTTATATTTTTTTCTGCCATCCTATTTTATTTGATACTATTACAATTTGGGAAGTCAATAGTTTTCTTCTCAAGCTGATTAAATAATTTTTTAAAAACACTTTTTTAATTATAAAACATTGTAATTTATAGGCACCTAATAGTTTTGGATTGGGACTATGTTTTAGCCACATTAGTATGTTTACTCTAGGTCTTATGCTTTCTAGGAGTCTCTTGATCCAATTTGAGATACATGTGCCTCTATGAAATATAGAAACTTCTAGTATGAATCCTTATAGCATACTCCCTGTCCCCAACTAGCTTAGGATGAAGGTGTAGTAGTAGTTGTTTGTTGTATAATACTCCATTTGTCCAATTACATAACTCTCTTTCCATTTTGGGGCATTTCAAAATATTTGACGGGGTTCTACTGATAAATATTGTTCTATACATTATTTTTACAGTTGTAATAATTTCAAACTCATTAACTATTTAGCTTTTTTAACTCTTATATGATGCTTTCTCTTTGAAACTCACTCTTTAGTCATTACTTTACTATTTTTCTCCTCTCATTACTATTGTACAAGGTGAAATTCACATCCTAAACTCTGTGTCCAGTTAAGCAAGTGCATGATGGAGATATTCTTATATGTAGTTTCTAATAACTTATAAAATTGATGAAGCAATGTCAAAATATCTACCAAAGAGTAAATCATTTGACCCTGGTACTCCAAACTTTGTTAGTCTTTTTGGGTTGGATGGTGTATCTTTTGCTTAGATTTGCACACGTCTTTAAGTTTTACCTTCTGTCCCTTGATCTTCTTTGCTGCCAATCATCAGGGTTTTTCATTATGTAATTAGGATTATTCCAGTATGTATTAGCAGAGAAATTTGCCTTTTCATTTTGTTTTCTTTCACTCTATGTCATTATTGAGCTCCATTATTCATTTCTTTGTTCTATTTGTGAAAGTACTCAGAACTTTTCAGAAAAAAAAAAAAGAGGCAGAAAGGAATAATATGTGGTGATGTATTTCCTTCTCATGCTCTTTCAGATGGAAAAACTATTTATGGTTTTACTGTTGCAAGCTCCTTTTCTTCTTCCTCTTCTCTTTTTGTTTGATAAGTTTTTGCGAAATATTCTTCATCATGTCTAACAGGTTCCTTGGCCCAAACCCCTGTATTTTGACTGAAATTAGTAAATAAACCATCTTTTTACCACTTATGTTTAGACTTCTCAAATTTGATCTCAGGTTGGTCACCTTGGAGAAGCTTATCAAGAGTGGGTTCACCAGCCCATTGTCAGCAAGGAAGGTCCTCGATTTTTTGAAAGTGATTTTTGGGAGGTACAGTTACAGTTAGAGTTATTCATTTTTCTTCTAGCTTTAATTTTCATTTGCCTACGTGTTTATGTTGGACAAGATTGATATAAAACTTGCTAGAGTGTGTACCATACAAATAACCCACCCCATGTGAGATAGTTCATTTTCAAATCATCTCGCTCTGTACAAGGTATTGATACTTTTTATTTGTGAAACAGTTTCTGACTCGCACAGTTTGGTGGGCAATTCCTACCATATGGCTTCCAGTTGTGTGCTATAGCATCTCCGTATCTATTCGTATGGGTCGTACGGTTCCAGAGGTGGCACTGATGGTGACTTTTGGCATTTTCATATGGACGTTGATGGAATACACTCTTCATCGTTTTCTTTTCCACATCAATACAAGCAGCTATTGGTCAGTGCTCTCTGTGTTATTTTCTGTACCTTGAGAAGGGAATGTGTCATGTCTGCACTTATTGTGCCTGACGTTTCCCTCTGCTTCAGGTTCTTTCTTCCTGTGTGGTTAAACTCATGTTTTGTTACAGGGGAAACACTATTCATTATCTTCTTCATGGCTGTCATCATAAGCATCCCATGGATGGTCTACGGCTGGTTTTTCCTCCTGCGGCAACAGCTGTTCTCCTTGTACCAGTATGTTGGATTTAATACCTTAGCATTGTTTCATATTTTACCTGAGAACCATGTTCTTTTTTAATAATTTCAGACAAATCTAAAAGATCTAATTTCCAATGGTTAAAACTGCCTTTGTGAAATAAAAGATAATTACTCTCTCCATTCCTTGATTGTTGCTTCAGAGTCACACAATGCATTGGCAAAGCCATTTTATCTGCCTAATAAATGAAGAAAAAACACTAAAAAAGAATGAAGTACTTGGAGGGTATACATCAGATATTTCCTACTTCAACAGCTAGTCAAAGTTGGCAGTTTATATACAAAATATTGCAAGTTGAAAATCATAAGCTCTATTATTTGCTTTCCCCAAGTAACATTGATCACTACTATACTTATGCTGGATTTTGTGAGTGTGCTGTAGAATAATCATTATTTGCTTTTCTGACAACATTTGCTTCTGTGCTTTGTAATTGCAGTTCTGGAACTTGATCAAATTCCTGGCGACTCCCTCTACTGCTCCCGCGTTGTTTGGAGGCGGTTTATTGGGCTATGTTATGTATGATGTAACCCACTACTACTTGCATCATGGGCAACCAACAATTGAAGTGCCTAAAAATCTTAAGGTAAGAGGATATGTTTGTTAACACCTCCCTAACTGCTTCTTTGTGGTTATTCAGTTAGTTTTTTTTAATGATATCTCCTGTCAGGTGTAATAACATGTCAGCTGGGAAGATGCTTTTATACCCTGCTGGTTTCTTTGTTTAACCTTTTCAACTACTAACAGTAGATTTGTTACAGCATTGCAAATTATGTTAGTCATTTGTGGTACTTGAGAGTTGAAACTGATGTTTCAGGTTATCGTTTGTGGTTCAGTCTTTTCTTTTGGGTGATAAAGAAGCGTCTGCCTGGGTTATCATGGGTGGGAGTGGGGGGATCAGGGTTGTTTTGAAGTGATATTTTCATCTCAATTTATGAATCTCGATGAGATGCAGCATTCTTAACCTGTTCTGTGATCCTAACTGGTGATCTTTTGTCCTTCTGTCACAGAAATATCACTTGAATCATCATTTTCGTATCCAGAACAAAGGTTTTGGCATCACCTCCTCTTTCTGGGATAAAGTGTTTGGCACGCTACCGCATTCAAAATCAGCCAAGAACAGATGATTCCCTTTGGATAGGAGAATCACAGCACTAAGCCCTTTTTATTAGAAGGGTTTGAATGCTTTTTGCTTTGAAATCCAGTTCCAATTGTTTCATTTGCCACTATGTTCATGCTTCATTTAGTTGGAAATTGGCATTTCAGCCTTGTGACAACTTGTGTTAGGGTTACATAACCTTGCTGTGAAACATTGTGCTCATCAGTCCATGTAGGTTGTATTTATCTTTTATCATTGGGCTTTATGTTGGCCATTTATTATATCTTGAACCAGTTTGGCAATTAGAAAAATTCTGTTGATGCATGGGAACAAATTCTTTTTTCCGTGTAGTAACTTGATTTCCTTGATATTCTATATACGACGTCGACTTATTCTAAAAGGTACCACTGTCAGCAGTTGCATCTGATAGCTACTATATCTTAATGCAAGGCACATTTACATGCATAAGGTTTCCTCATCTATACTGACACTGAGCTCTTACCATGATATTTGAAGAAAGACGTACTTTTTGGATTGTTAAAGAGGAACAGAACTATTTATTGACTTAAAAAATATACTTGAAGGAGTGTGACAATTTACAGGTTGGAATGCATCAATTCTAAGTTTCACACATTACAATTGTAATGGAATTATTTGAGTGGAATATCTTTTTTCATATTAAGCATGTGTATCATGAGGCATAATGTTGTTTCCTACCCTTCTCTTTCCTGTCTCCAATCACAATCTTGCAATTACCACAGGAGAAAGAATACAAACAAAGACTGGGGGAACAAAAGCCATTTTTATATAGTCACAGACTCAAAAAGTTGTTGTCTGTAGGTACTTTGAAAAGAAAAAAGCGAAAAAGACAAGGCATCTAATTATAGTGTTCCCACTTCCTGTTTCAGAGCACCTTCCTCCATTGATTGAGAAGTGAGCATGCCTTACTGAAACATTTCTTTAAATCATCCTTTCTCTTTCTCTGCTTCTTCCCAACATCAATTCTTTGTTTTCAGACCAGACAGAAATCTGCAGTTCCTCTATATTATTGTCCAAGATCATGTCATGTTCCAACAGTCCAACACTGTAATGTCTTGTCCCTTGTAATGTTTTTGCTTCTTGTCTTGAGTCTAAGATAATATTTGAGTCTGAATTTGGATATTTTTAAGCTATGTCTTTTCCATGGAAGAAGTTGAAGAAGACTAGTATATCTCAATTGGTGAAGGACCATGTTCGTTCTAAAACTCCTCTTATGGTAGAGACTGGTTTCCCCTCTTCCCTTGTGGATCTTTTTGTCAAGAATCATCAAAGGTTCATGAAAACTTCCCAGAAAAAGAGGCCTCCTCCAGTGGTGGCTGAGAGCTCTCTTTCTTCTAAGAGGTTGCCTTTGAAATCTTCTCCTTTGACTTCACCTTCTCCAGGATGTTGCACAATTGAGAGGTCCCAATTAAAGGTCTATCAGGAAAAAGGTGAAAGAATTGATCTTGATGAAGGTGTTGATAAAAATATGGTGTTAATAGCACTTCTGAAGATCTTTCTGGTAGTGGTTTTGGTTTTAGGAATGAAGAAGCTTGTAATGGGAATAACAATGTCAGCTTTCTTGATGTATTTCTTTGAATATTCTGGAGAACGCGTCTATAGATGGCTCATGCCTGTTGCAGCTGCAAAAAGGAGGATTCTTTTGAAGGTACAGTGGGTCTGGAGATCCTCCGGAGCCAAAATGGTTGAATTAGAAGAAAAAGATTGTGTTATTAAGGCGCCATTACAGCAAGAAGAGTTAAGTTCCTTTGAGTCCAGTAAGGATGACAATCTGATATGTGAAGGAATGGACTCAGGAGAGGAAGTGAGAAGTGACTTGTTGGAACACAAGAGAAAGAAATCTCATAAATCCAAGATGAAGATATTTCTTTCAAAGAAGTTCAGAAGGAACAAAAGTAATCAGATGATCCCAATAAGGGAAAATGATGTTAAAACTCAAGAAAAGGATAAACTTGAAGAGTTGAATGATTGTCAAAATAGCACTGAAAAAGTGCTTGATGCAACCATTGTCAAGATAGATAATTTAGCCAGAAAAGAGCAGAATTCAGCAAGTATTGTTCTCCTTTTGGTTGTTCTTGTTGGCCTTACCGGAGGCCGGATTTTCGCACTTGTGTTTACACTAACATGGTGCATGATGTCAAAACAAGTTTTGCTGTAATCTGTGGTTAGAATTTTTCAACTTATACCTAGAAAGCTGTGAATTGCAGCATTTAGATAGTTTAATTTGCTTCAACTGAGAAGTGCTGCTTAAGCCTTGGTGCAATGCTCAACATTTGGTTGACCACTTAGCCTTGTCAAGTCTTTGATACAAAGATTAAAATCTGTCATACAAAAGAATCATATGCTGCCTTGTCTTACCAAATAGCAAAGATCATAATGAATATTGTTAACAAAGATTATATTCTTTTCTAAGAGCAACCATAGACCCTAGGGCATGCCTTGAACACTTTAATATCCCTATCATTCTATCAACAAACTCCAAGCTTTATATTTCCATAACTTTATTTGTTGTTGTTGTAATAGATAGAGCTACTAGTAAGATAAGCAAAGGCGGGTTGAGAGTGGAAGGAGTTAATCTCTCAGCCTCAAGGTGAAAAAATATAGCAACTGACAAGGAGTAGCTGTATAGGTACCAGTTAGGGTGCCAATCTAGTATAGCACTGCTAAGAGGATGGTCAGTCGATAGCGAAAGCAAAACTTCTCACTATCTCTATGACTTTTTGTTCTCATGACCTCAAAATGATTGACTACTTTCAATATAAAGGAGAAAAAAAGAATTTATCCCCCTATTTAACTACCCATTCAAGAGCATTTGGCTTCAAAATACTTTCTTTTTTTCTTTTTCAATGGACTGCATAAATCTTATCTTCCAGCCCAAAGGAGATAATCTCTTTTGGCAGCTCAATCCTCACGGTAATAATTATGACAATTCTGCCTAAAAATCTCTTTAGATGATCAAGGTAAATTGCACAAGCATGAATTAAAATAAAATAATTTAGGTATTTTAGGAAAAAAAAAAAGTTGTAAAAAAATTAAGAGATCTCACCCGCCCCATCATAATCCTCATAGCCTAATCAGATTTAAATCTAATGAGATCAATTTTTTTTTATTTTTAGCATTGATTTTACTACCTTACGTGTTCAAATTTAATATTTCTGTTTTAAGATGAGATGATATTGTAATAAAACTTTATTTATATAGTGTATATAAAATTGGTATAAATTCAAGTGAATGGTTAGCCAAAAGGCTATATCCAATTATCCATCCCCCATTATGCTCCATTTGATAAACGAGTTCTTATAATGGCAAATATTTATTCATAATTTATGTTTACACTTGGCTAATTAGTTCAGCCTTAATTAATTGAAAAATATTAATTATGAAGAAAGAATTATTCTTTTATCAAAAGTATCTATTTTTTCCAAAAGCGGCAAAGCCACCTTTCCCCTCCAAGTGTTGTTTAGGGAATAAATTATTTCTATTTTTAATCCCTAAATTATTGTCATATATTAACTTTGGTCCCTATATTATTAATCTAATTACATTTAATTCTTAATTACATAAAATGTGCAATTTTGTTCCTTGAACGTAATTTGAAGCCAACACCATTAGCTTTTGAATTTTTTAAAAGAAAATAAAGAAGTTGTTTTATTATTACAACAAGAAGAAGAATATTATACCCAGTAAAATTCCAAAATGTACGAGAAATGTTATTTTTGAAAGATAAATTTTTTTATTACTAATTGAAAAGAAAAAGAAGGATAAAATAATTAAAAAAACTAATGATGTTAACTTCAATTTACGTTTAAAGACTAAAATTACATATTTTATTTAATTAAAAGTTAAATATGCTTAATCTGGTAATATAGGAACCAAAACTGGAATATAACAATAATCCAACAACATACCTAGTGGAATTTCACATGTGGGGTTTGGGGAGGGGAGAACATAAACGTACCTTACCACTACCTCGTAGAAGTAGAGAGATTGTTCCCCGAGAACCCTCGTCTCAACAACTCACGAGCAGGATAATATAACAATAATCCAGGGACTAAAAGTGCTATTTCTATAATTTCTATTGTATTTATTACACTATATATAGTCCATATGAGTGAAAAGTCATAAACCCAAAACCCCTTTATTATAATCTTTTCAAATTCCCAAAACCCCTCAAAACTTCTTCCCTTTTCTTTCCCACAAACTTCTTTTACTCCCCAAAGTTCACAATATATGCATGTACACAATCACATTTGTGTATCTCTTCTGTTGCCAGTATTAGGTATCATCTTGTGAAGCCCTTTTTTGATTCTTTGTTATCATTGCCAGTAACAGGTACTATCACCTTTTCTTGGTTCTTGAACTTTGGTCTTGTTGATGTGGGTTCCGTTCCCCCTTCCCTGAACCCCAATTAAGTTAAAGGTACAATCTTTCTTCAGCCATTCTTGATTCTCTGTTACTATTTGACCATCTTGTAAAGTCAGTCTTGTGGCCCTTTTTCTTTTTCAGGGGTATCTTTCAAAGGTAACCACTCAACCCACAAGCATGCTTTTTTACTCATCGCGGGTTCTTTTGTCTATTCTTGAAATTTTGTCATCTGAGTGAGGACTTAGAAAATGATTTTGTTTGTAGGAGTGAAAGAATGATTGGTCAATGTGTTATTATACGTGTAATGGGTACTCCAGAAGCAGAGTGTTTGTTAATCATATAAGATTCCCGTTATAAATGCAGTGTTTTTGATATGTATTCCACTGGGGTTGTTGTTGTTGATGTTGTATATGTATTCCATGGTTATTGCTTGGCATAGAAAGAACATATTTATTGAATGCTTCTTCCTTTAATACCTTCAAGGTACAAAATCCATAAAGACTCCTCTTTTCTTCTGATACTGGGTTGTGTGTGAATTTTTTTAAAAAAAAAACAATTTTTGAACTTTGAACATGCTCAAAAATGTAAACATGTACACTTTGTTTGGATGGTTGTTATGCATTGTTTCGTAAATGCATCCTATTGTATTGTATTGTATCCCATCGTACTGTGTTGTTTTAATGAATACAATGTTTGGATAGATCGTATCGTTCTCCGTTGTTACATAATGTTACATATTCATAATTTGAATGATAAATTTACAAGAAATTGTAGGGTATGGTGTAGAGCTACGATGAAAATGTAAGGAAAATGATAAAATAGAATTATTAAATAATAACACAAAATGAGAAGAAAATATTAAAGTAACAACGCGATCACACCAAATTGGTCCTTAGACTATACAATACAACAGGTAACAACTATCCAAACAAGGTGGTAATGACTTCTCTAAAACCTGATTAGGTGTTGAATAGAGTATTAATGTGTGGATGGAGACTGCTTTACTTCTCCTACTGCTGGCTTATTGTCAATGGGATGAGTATTTAAATTTGATTAGGAAATTATTGCTATTTGTTTTTGTACTGTGTTATTGGCCTTGATATGCTTTTATATATGATGCACAATGAAAATTAGTATTGAAACACCTTTTCAGTGTAGGAGTTGAATTGTTATATATATTCAATTCTCTTGGAAAAGCTATGGAGATTGTAAAAGTCCCAGCGAGTGGTCCGAAGAAATTACCTCTCACACCTAAGGCTATCATACACCAGAGATTTGGTAATTTAGCTTGCTATAAGGTTGAGGAAGTTCAAGAGGTTGTACAAAATGGATGTCCTGGTTTAGTAATCCCTCAGAAAGGTCCTTGCCTCTATCGCTGTTATCTGCAACTTCCAGAATTGTCAGTTGTCTCTGAAGTCTTCAAAAGAAAGAAGGATGCAGAGCAATCTGCTGCTGAGAAGGCTATACAAAAGGTTTTGTCTTATTCTCTGTTCTTGAGCTTTGCCATAGGAGGTGTGTTTTGGTGATGTCATTTGATGTCTACTGCAAGAGTACTGCGTGTTTTGGACCATAATCTGACATTAAGGGTGTCCCGTATCAAATGTGTTCTTTTAGCAACTTCGTACAGTCCCTTTTTTTGTCGACAGTGGTGATGTTGAATTTGATTGACGTTCTTTCTTATTACCCTTGCATTCCATAGAATTAATTTCTTGGAGCACCTCAGATCAAATAGGTTTAAATGCTGCCCAATATTATTGCCTTCCACAAGGGCCTGACTGCTTGGGGCTCTAGAACAGCCCAGTAAAAAAGAAAAAGAAAAAGAAATATTAAGACTGGGGTAAATTAGGTTTCAACTCAAGGAACGCCCTTTTACATTCTCTTTTTGCTGATAATTCAGGTTATATAATTCAACCAACTCTTTATCATAAATTCTTCATTTCACTTAAAGTTTATCTAAGCTAAGCATGCATTTATGATGAGTACTGCAGATGAAGTGAGCAGTTGATGAATTTTTTCTCTCACATCTTTTCGCATAAATATTCAAATGTCTATGAGAAGTTCATCATAAGTTCATGCTTGTCACTTATCTGCAATTCTGCATGCCCTTATGATCAGTTTTGATGTATTTAGTGGACAAGTCTGATCTTTTTTCCAGCTTGGATCTCAGATTTTCAAATGTCAATGACAAGCTAATGCCTTACCCACTCGTGATTGTTGTTTATCTGCAGCTGGGCATCCAGCCTAAAGAAGATAATCTCACCGTGGAGCAAGCATGGAATGAATTGGCTGGTCGACTATCATATTTATTTTCAATTGAGGTATCCAACTCTGCTGGTGTAAAATGGGGTGATGGAATTCCTTTTTTTTTTTTTTTTGGGAGTTGAAATATTGCACAGTTTGACTAGCCATGGAGATTAAGTGAGAACTTTGACTTATATACATGTTTATCGGCATAAGAAAGTATTTGATGAAATTATAGAAACTTGTCTGCGTATCTGGTTTCTAACAATCTAATATGTTTTATTAGCGTAGTTTCAACAAGGTTAAATGACATGAAATACATGCTAGAGTTTGTGAGATATCTAATGCTCATAAAGATTTATTAATTTTTTCCTGTTGCATTTTCATTGAATGCCTCAGTTGATAATTACTGAGTTATTTGTGTGAGTAGGATTAAATGATGTAAACGGATTGACTAATAGGATGTAGTTCCTGAATGCAACTTTTCTGCAGCTAATGAACTACCTAACTGATGTTATTTTACGGCTTGTTTTCATTTCCGGTTGTTGATGAAAGTTTCTCCCTGCAATTCACCCGCTTAGTGGCCACTTCAGAGCAGCATTGGCGAGAGAAGGTCACCTCAATGGATTTATTCCTCTAGCAGCTATTGCCGCATTTGATGCAAAGATTAATAGCTTATGTAAATATATATCATCTGAAACCGAGTCAAATCACTTGTTGGTGATGTCACTTATTACTGAAGCTGCAAAGAGATTAGCAGATTCCCTCTTGTTCTCTGAAGAGAAGTTTTCATTGAAGAGGCTAACTCCACATCCTCCTGAGATTATACAGTCTTTGCTAAAGAATGAACCTAATTTCCCCGAGAGCGTTTCAATTGAAGCAGTACGTATTCCATCTTCAGCAGAGAAGACTGTGGAATCTGTGATTCTTAATGTATCTTCTGGCAATTATTATCTGGATGTTATTGCAAAGGAACTAGGGGTTAAGGATGCTTCTAAGGTTCTGATTTCTAGGTGAGAGAGTATACACAGGGCATTGTACTAGTATCTTGTTTGGCTGGTAGAATGTTGTAATACTGTCTGCTTGATTTATAGCAATTAGGAGTTGATCTTAATGCAGTATGGTAAGAAGTATATCAAGGAGCTTCTATCCAGTGGCGGATATTTTCGGCAGAGTTTAAAAATACATGTGGAAGTCATTATCATTTCAACAAGTATTAAACCTGAACCAACGATTTCAAAAGTACAAGAGTTCAGTCCAAAAACTGTGAAGGTTGAACTGATCATATTTAAATCCTATATTGGCCTATGCTTCTATCTAGAGTTCTCTAATAGACTCTGTGGTTCCTTCTTCCATGCTGCATATATACTCTATGCTTTTTGGAATTTATGTAATTAAGCTAGAATATCAATCCCCGGAAACAACCTCTATCTCTATGAGGTAGTGGTAAGGTCTAAGTACATTTTGCCCTCCCCAAACCCCACTTGTGGGATTCCACTGGGTATGTTGTTGCTGAAGCTAGACGTCAATCTAGTTTGACCAAAACTGAGAACATTCCTCATACAGTGGTTATATTTTTATGGTTGGTTCTTAAATTGAATTGAATTGGAATTTTCAACAGATACAAATGGAAAGAAATTGATAAAATGTGAGCTGTCAGGTAGCTTTGCGGTTTATGTAAGAAAAGATTGGTTAAATATTAATTTTGGGTTCACAAAGACTGTGGCTAAAAAGTAAAAAAGATATATCGAAGTGGTTTTGATGATTCAATAATCTTATTACTTCAAGTTGAAGTCCTTAGGTACTTCGACTGGATGAGTTTTTCCATTTGACTCTAGCATTTCCTATATCTTTCACGATGAACCTTTTTTTTCTGCTACAGGACTATTGGCAAAGCTTCCTCAGAGACGAGGTTGTACTTCTGTGCTCCAGAGTCTATAACAATTTGCCCATCATCAGAATTATATATGAAACAAGCTAGTTCATTTAAAGCATATGTCAATACCATCGCGACTTACCTATCTGGTCAAGAAATATGTGGTGATGCAATTTTGGCATCTGTAGGATACACCTGGAAATCTACTGATCTTTTCCATGAAGATTTATCCTTGCGTGCATATTACAGGTATGTCCTTGACATCATTTTTGAGATTTTAGGCAGCCAATTCTGGTTGAATCAAAACTTAGTCTGGCTCATTTAAACCGGATTGACACAGGACATGTTTGAATTATGATAGCCGGTGTAGTTAGTTTTTCCTCCCTTTGATCTGGGTGTGGTGGGCCAAATAAGGGAGACAGTGGATTTGCATGATGAGTTTAGGGTGCCCAACACTCGGGACCTGAAGTCACAATGTTTTACTTCAGGAATTTCTGTTCCTGCTTTTGGTTTTGCCTTTTGGTTTCTAACTTTACCCATGATGCTCAGTTTCTATTGTTGATTTCGCATAATTATTTCTTTATATCTTTCTTCTTTTTTCATGCATAATACCGGGATTCTTTTTCTCTCCTCTTTTTTTTTCCTCTCAAGAATACTTGCCAACAAGATACCTAGTGGAATTTACAAGTTGTCAAGAGAAGCAATAATTGCCGCGGAACTTCCCACAGCTTTCACAACAAGGAACAATTGGAGGGGCTCTTTTCCTAGAGATATTCTCTGTACATTTTGCCACCAGCATCGATTATCTGAACCTGTCTTTTCAAGTGATCCCATTGAACCTCTTCCAGATTTACCTGGACGTAAAAGATTGAGGGATACAGCATCAGGTGGTGACGAAACTAATGAAGGGGTTCTTTCTGCTACTGCTGTAGCACAAGAAGGGTGTAATCTAGTCTACAGATGTACAGTGAAGATATACTCCAAATGCCAGGAATTAATTCTGCTGTGTTCGCCAAAGGAATCTTATAAGAAGCAGAATGATGCTATTCATAGTTCTGCTTTAAAAGTTCTCTCATGGTTGGATAAATTTCTTGATAAAGTTGATTTGTCTGTGGAAGAGATCACATCATCTGCAAAAGGATTTGATATTCTTATTTATCCTCAACAGTTTGTTAAGGAGTTCACATTATGTCAATTTTTGCCCAAATATCGCTGGGGCAGTGCAACACTAGCAGGCAGCTTTTTGTGTCCTAGCTACTCTAATGTACAGAATAACACACGTGAAGATGAATTATCATCTGGAATAACTCCATCTAGTGGTTCTTTGGTGTGCGTGACTTACAAGATATATTTAACCACGGAAAGGGAATGCATTAAGGAACATCTTGAAGGGTCTGAAGATTTTGAGTTTGAGATTGGCATTGGAGCCGTATCACCTGTTCTCGAAGCAGTTGTGACACAGATGTCCATTGATCAGTCTGCTTGTTTTACTATGGAATTGCCTTCCAAAGAGATTGTTCTAGCAGTGGCTCATGATTCTGCAAATATCCTTTCATTGTTGTCTTCAGGTAAGTTAGGCATTTGTTTCATTTTATTCTGATTGGTGTTTGCCTATTTGTATTGGTTTCTAATGTAGTAATATGGAACATGCTTCTCGCTGAACATTTATTGTGTCCAAACCATTTAAAATTTCTGTTATGTTGCAATAATCTAAAGTTTCCTCTCCTCTCTGGACTCTCTGGAGGCAGGTACTTGCTTGATGAAATGTGAAGTCACTTTGCTGCGTGTGACAGTACCCCTGGAGGATAGAATGGAACAAGCCTTATTCTCTCCCCCATTATCAAAACAACGTGTTGAATATGCATTGCAGCACATTAGAGAATCTTGTGCTGCCTCTTTGGTATTAACCTTTTCAAATGATTTTACTGTCTTTTTAGATGATTAAAGGTCTTGTGAAAGACGATTAAAGGGCTTGTTCTGATCTGTAGTCCATTGCAGGTTGACTTTGGATGTGGTTCTGGAAGTCTGCTGGAGTCTTTATTAGCTTATCAAACTTCTCTTGAGAAAATAGCAGGTGTTGATATTTCACAGAGAGCTCTTGCTCGTGCTGCAAAGGTATGATGCATTTACAGCTCCTTTAGGGATGGCAAGCAACTTCATACCATCATCAATGTAATATCATTGGTTATTTCTAGACTATCAAAACCATTATCTAATGAGGTCAAAAATGTCACGCAAGATGCTAAGAAATTTCTGATTAGCTTCATGAATCGTGCAAAGATCTTACATAACTGCTCCAATTAACTCTCTTTTTATCTTTTATTGGCACTGATATTTCTAAATCTTTAGTGTCTGCCACGTGCAGAATGTATATGATGTAGATAGCTTTTTAGATTCCCTCAGCTATCTCTCGATCTAGACCAGGTGGGAACTGACTTTTTGCTAGGTTCTTGGATACTGATACACTTATTAGAACCTGATGTGACCAACTGAACAATCTATGTGCGTTTTTGTTTGTATGAAATGTTGGTCATCGAAAGAAGGTCCTCCACATGCATTGCTGGAGCCGAATTATTTTTTAGACTTCTATTTATGTTTTCACCTTAGATTATTCTTCATTTCCAGATACTTCATTCAAAACTCAATGGAAATAAAGAAGCTGAACAACCAACAAACAGAATCAAGTCTGCAATACTATATGAGGGTTCAATTTTGCATTGCGACTCTCGGTTGTGTGGATATGACATTGCAACCTGCTTGGAGGTAATCGGTTTCTCTTCTATTGATTGTTACATAGCTTTATAGCTTTTAGGATTTTTTACTTATTTTTTTCTTTAAAACATTGACCTTTAAGACATTTCGAGTTTCATTAAGTATTTGTGTAAAAATGTTGATGTACCTTATCCATCCCCAAAATGAGTTCTATGGCTGGTTATATGTATAGTATTTTTCATTTAATTCAATGATATTTTTTTTTCTTTTCTTTATTTCTTTTGTTCCCTCATTTCTCACTTGTTTCTTACCCTTTTTTTTCTTTTCCTTTTATTTTCTTTCATCTTTTGTTATGTATTTTCTTTCTTTTCCTTGTTTCTTTCTTTTTCTCTTGTGTTTTTCTCCTCTATTTTTTTCCTTCTTTATATTTCTTTCTTGTCTTTATTATTTTTCCTTTCATATTCTTAATTATGAAACTAAAAATAATATTTATTTTATACATTTTGTACTTCTTTTAAATAAAATGATCCCTAAATTCAAGTGTCAAGGTTCAAGACAATTTTTTTTTTCATATTTACTATTTTAAATATATATGGTTTGAAATTTTACGAGATGCTTTATAACTCTTGTGCCTCTCTACTTCTTACGAGGTAGTGGGAAGGTTTGCGTACATTTCTACCCTCCCCAGACCCCACTTGTGGGATTTAACTGGGTATGTTGTTGTTGTTGCTTTATAACTCTTGTTTAGAGACAATACTTTGCCTAAAAACTTTCTAAGAACAAGTTACGTTCCATGGGCAAGAGTTGACACAATCTTTTCGTGTTTTGATTTGTGGAATACTCTATAACTCTTGTCTTACAGGCAAGACTTAAGACCAAGAACTTCACAAGTTCTGCCCCATGGGCAAGACTTGACACTACTACATTGTCTTGATTTATAATATGGTCGATAACTCTTGTCTCTTAGCCTAAGGACTTCAAAACAAGAAGGTATGCCCCATGGGCAAGACTTGACAATATCACATTGTGTTTTGATTTATGAGATTCTCTATAACTATTGCCCTAGTTAGTCTAAGGACTTGACAAGTTATGGCCCATGGGCAAGGCTTGACACTACTATATTGTGTCTTGATTTATCATATATATAAGTATATAACTTTCGCCTCTTATCCCAATGATTTCAAAACAAGTTAAGCCCGATGGGCAAGACTTGACAATGTCATATTGCGTTTTGATTTATGAGATACTCTATAATCATTGCCGTAGCGATAAAAGACCTGTTAGTCCAAGGACTTCCAAAGAACAAGTTAAGCCCCATGGGCAAGACTTGACAATATCATATTGTGTTTTGCTTTATGAGATACTCTATAATTATTGCCCTAGAAGTGAAGCTTGTTAAATTAAGGACTTAACAAACTACGCCCTACAAACAAGACTTGACACTACTATATTATGTCTTGATTTATCATATATATATAAACACGTATATATATATATATATAACTCCTGCCTCTTAGCCTAAGGATTTCAAAAAAAGTTAAGTTGCCCTGAAGGGTAAGACTTGTTAGTCCAAGGAATTTCAATCAACAAGTTAAGCCTCATGGGGAAGATTTGGCACTACCATATTATATATTGTGTTTTGATTTATGAGATGCTCAATAACTATTGCTTTAGAGGTAAGACTTGTTAGCCCTAGGACTTCCAAACAACAGGTTAAGCCCCATGGGCAAGATTTGACACTACCACATTATGTATCGATTTATGAGATGCTAGCATTTTAACGTTTATATGTCGAGCTAGAGGAAAAAAGCATGGATAAGAGATTGCATAAGCTCGTGAAAGAGAGAGAGCAAAGCTTGCGATTTGGACCAAGTGTAGTGCATTAAGGATGAGGATGGTGAGGTGTTGCTGGACGAGGCTTCCATTGAGCAAAGATGGCAAGCTTACTTTTACACTCTTAAATGAAAAGAAGGATAGAGATATTTAGTAGGGTGATTTGGCGCGTACTGATAGTCATCGATATTTTGATTATTGCAGGCATTTCGAGGTTGAGGAGGTTAGATGTGTTATTAGTAGAATGCGTAGAGGGAGAGCGATTGGACCCAATGCAATTTCGATGGAAGTCTGGAAGAGCACTGTCAAGGATGGTATGGAGTGGTTGACTAGGTTGTTTGATGCTATTTTGAAGACTGCTAAGATGCCCAATAAATGGAGAGTACAATGGTTTCATTGTACAAGAACAAAGGTGATATTCAAAATTGTAACAATTATAGGGGTATCAAGTTGCTAAGTCACACTATGAAGGTTTGGAGAGAGCGGCGGAGATGACGGTGAGAAGCATGTCTATTCTAGATTCATGTTGGAGTGATCGACTATTGAAGCAATCCATCTTGTTTGGAGACTGGTGGAGGAATATAGGGAAGAAAAAGGACCTTCGTGTTAATTCATAGATCTTGAAAAGGCCCATGACGAAGTTTTGAGGGATGTCCTCTTGAGGTGTCGGGAGGCGAAAGGTATTCCAATGGCGTATATTAGGGTGATAAAAAAACATGTACGACTGAGCTAAAACTTGGGTAAGAACAGTGGGAGGAGTGTCTGAGTATTTTGCAGTTGAGATGGGACTTTATCAAGGATCTGTGCTAAGCTCTTTTCTTTTTGCCTTAGTGATGGATGAGATGACACAATCTATTCAGGAGGAAGTTCCATGGTGTGCTATTTGTGAATGATATAGTCTTGATTGATGAGACTCGAGATAAAGTTAATGATAGGTTGGAGGTCTAGTGACATTCTCTGGAGTCCAAAGTGTTCAAATTGAGTAGAACCAAAATAGAATACTTGGAGTGCAAATTTAGTGTTGCGAGGGATGAAGCATACATCTGACTGAGGCTTGCCACTCAACCTATTTCCAAGAGAGAAAGTTCTATATATCTTGGGCCCATCCAGAGTAGCGGTGATATTGATGATGATGTCATACATCACATTTGGACAGCATGGATGAAATGGTGACTTGTCTTTGAATACTGTGTGATTAAGAAGATACCACCTAAACTTAAAGGTGAATTTTACAGAATGGTAGTTAGACTGTCTTTGCTATATGGGTGGAGTGCCGGCCAGTCAAAACCTCGCATGTTCAGAAGATGCAGATTGTGGAGCTAAGGATTTTGAGATGGATGTGTGGACATACGAGGTGATAAAATTAGAAATGAGGTTATTTGGTAGAAGGTAAAGGTAGCCTCTATGATAGACAAGATGAGAGAAGCGAGACTGAGATGATTTTGGCATGTGTAGAGGAGGAGTGTCGATGCTCCTGTTAAGAGGTGCGAGAGGTTGGATTTAGGGATTACGTGGAGGGGTAGATGTAGACCCAAGAAGTATTGGGAAGAGGTGACTAGACAAGATATGGTGCATCTTCATATCATCGAAGACATAACCTTAGATAGAAAGGAATAAAGGTCGCGTACTAGGGATAGAAGGTTAACAGGCAACACAAGTCTTGCCTTGTGTTGTAGTAGGTTCGTAGTAATAGTCACGTCTTTGTATATTGTGTAGTTGTTTTTTGTCGTTTACTTTGCTACTTCTATTTATTTATAAAATTGTCATTGCTTTTCATATAAATCGCTATTTTATATCTTAATATTTTTTTTGCTTTTTGGGTTGATATATTGAGCTGGGAGTTTGCCAAAAACAGTCTTTCTATCTCTATTAGGTAGTGGAAAGGTCTGTGTACTATCTACCTTCCCCAGACCGCACTTGTGGGATTTCACTAGGTATGTTGTTGTTCTATAACTTGTGCCATAGAGGCAAGACATAGACCAAGAACTTCACCATGGGTAAGACTTGACACTATAACTATTGTCCTAGAGGTAAGACTTGTTAGTCCAAGAATCTATGGGCAAGGCTTGACACTAACGCATTATGTATTAATTTATGAGACATTTTGTAACTTTTGCTATAGAGGCAAGACATAGACCAAGAACTTCATCTATGGGCAAAACTTGATAATACTACATTGTATCTCGATTTATTATATATATAACTCTTGATTCTTAGCCCAAGGACTTAAAACAACAAGTTAAGCCCCATGGCAAGACTTGACAATATCATATTATGTTTCGACTTATGAGACTCTATAATTATTGCTCTAGAGGTAAGACTTGTTAGTCCAAGGACTTCCAAATAGCTGCCACATTATTTATTGATTTAGATGTTCTATAACACTTGCCTCAAAGAACATGTGCCTATGGGCTATATTTTACACCATGTTTACTAAGTCTAACTTATGGTGGAGACAATAACTTTTGCCTTAGAGGCAGTACATCGCTCAGGGGTTAAAAAAACATATGCTTCATAGGCAATAGTTTACGCTATTTCACTATGTCTAACTTGTGAGATATTCTGTATCTCTTGTTTTAGAGGCAACACTTGGACCAAAAACTTCAAAATGACAAATTACTCCTTATGGATAGAACTTGATATTACCACATTGCGTCTCGATTTATGATATGTATTATAACTCTTGCCTTGGAGGCAAGACTTGGCCCAAACACTTTCAAATAACAAGTTGTACCCCACGACAACAATTTCCACCATTTTCACGAAGTCATACTTATAGGAAATCAACAACTTTCGTCATAGAAGCAAAATTATATATATATATATATATATATATATATGTATATAGCGAGAGAGAGAGAAAGAGAACGAAAAAAGGACAAAAAAATAGTAGACAAAAAGAAAAAAGAAAAAAAATTAAAACGAGGAAAATAAATAAATAAAAGAAAGAGAAAAAAATACAAGTTAAGAAAAATGGAAAAGTAAAAAGAATTAAAAAAAGAGAAGAAGAAAAACTATTAAAAAAAGTAAAGAAAGAGAAAAAAAAAATAGAAGCTCAGAAAAATGAAAAGAAAAGAAAAAAAAAGAAAAAGACAAAAGAGAAGAGAAAAAAATAATAAATAATAAAGAAAGAGAAAAAAAATTTAAAAAAGTTGAGAGGCAATTGAGCATAGAGAATTGTATAAAAATATTTAAGGTATGAAGGAGCAAAAATGTAATTTGATTTAACTCTGAAAGGCACATTGTGTAATTTCCTGCATTACGAGGGAGGGATGGGCAGACTAGAAACTGAGCTTTCATTATGGGTTGCTAGATCATAGTGTTGGCAGATTCTAATCCTTTGTAATGAATTATATTGGAGCAGGTGTTTCTTATCGTTATGGTTGGATCAGTTTAATCCATTTTAGCTTCTCTGGGAATAATGATGTGATGATATTTTTTAGTGGCTTGTTAGTGTCTATCCACTTAAAAACATAATCTCTTAGTTTGAAGTAATTAGCCTTGCTAGGGAGGCGAGTAATGCATCAATAATGCTTCCGACGTTCTTTATTGGCACTTATGTTATCCCAATTTAGTGTGAAATTTTGGTGCATTCTGCTCCATATTTTTTCTTTTGTTACTTATTTCTCTTTATTTTTCAATATATTGACCAATCTCCTCATGGTAAATAGACTTGGATGTAATTCTTTGCTGTCAGCTTTCTTGTAGCTTATGTTTTGATGGATTTATATGGTTTACGCAAGATTATTTATTTTTGTGAGTCCAACATTTAAGGTGTCTCTCTATTCTTAATTGTGTTTATCTATGTTTATGTATATGAGAAAGCTATTGACCAGAGTTTTTCAAGTGTCTTGCCTTAATCGTGATGTATACTTCTACATCAATTCTTATGAACCTTAAGTGGTAAAATGAGAGCTTGCTTTTCGGCAGTATATTTTTTGGTTCTGTCTTTTCTTTCTTCCGTAGAATCTGTAAAGCATTAACTCATTTTGATCGTGAAAGCTGGGCATTTTGATCAACTATAGGTGATTGAACACATGGAAGAACATGACGCTTGTTTGTTTGGGGATATTGTGCTCAGTTCATTTTGTCCACGGATTCTTATAGTCTCCACTCCCAATTATGAATACAATGTGATTCTCCAGAATTCTACTCCACAATACCAGGAAGATGACCCAGATGAAAAGAGCCAGCAGCAATCTTGCAAATTCCGCAATCACGATCACAAGTTCGAGTGGACTAGACAGCAATTCTGCCAATGGGCATCTGAGCTAGCTTCAAGGCATAATTATGATGTTGAGTTCAGCGGTGTTGGGGGAGAGCCAAACAAAGAACCAGGATTTGCCTCCCAAATTGCTGTTTTTAGAAGAAAAGATTGCAGTCCTGTGAATGCAGAGTTTACTGAACACTGTGATGTTATATGGGAATGGAGTAGTAGCAATATCTCAAGATCTTAACTATAGATGCTTTCTAACAGACTCTTTTTTGCTGCATTTTGGTTATTATTGTGGATTCTAGAAGCTATAGAAATCTGCTTCTTTATTCATACCTCTTCTAAATCGACGATTTGCTTCACCATTCTTTTGCTTATTCCTAGTGCTGACTATTTTGTAAAATCATACTTGTATTCCTTACCTATATGGCATATGCACTCAAAATATATAGTGGGTGCAAAATGATACCTATTGTTTAGAAAGATACATTATTCCTCAAGTCATGACTTTAAGGTTTTATGCTTGAACTTTAGTTTTGTTCTGTTGTTCTTTCACCTTCACTTGTAGAGATGGCCTGTTGTGAGGTCATATTCATTGTTACAGGTAAATCTGGTTGGAGAAGTTTCTGTTCATCAATGACCATCCTTTTTGTACTTGTACCAGTTGGCCCAAAAGACATAGTTACCAAAGTTGAGCAAGCTGAGGATTGCTAGGAACCAGTAGGAAAGCTTGATGTGGTGGTTGTTCATGTCTCTCCCGTGAAGCCATCCAAGCTTGTTGGAAGTGAGCTTTGAAGTGATTGAGTTGATGAGCTCAACAAAAGCTGAGCTCAAGCAGTAACCAATGGAGAGTGATGGAAACGAGAAAGATGTGGAAAGAAATCTCATCCCAGCTGGAGCCTCTTTGTAGAAGAACTCCATCAACAAGCGTGAATGTGTCTGCTATCCCAAAGATTGCATAATGGAAGGAGAGCCTGAAGAGGCTGGTGCGATGGTTGAACTCGTTCTTCCTCTTCACTTCCACCGGCTCCTGCAATGGCCATGGAGATAGCTGAGAAGACAAGCCCTATACCAACTCTCTGGAGGTGTGTTATGCCAGTCTGGTGGCCAATGATCATCCTCATTACAGGAACAAAGAGGAACTCATAGATGGGAATGAGAACAGACATGAATACTAGAGGAATGACCGGAATTGAAGCAGCAGGTACGTCAAACTTGCCAAGGCTAGGATCCATTACAGTCCTTGTTGTATTGAGACTTTTTGTAGCTGTGCTAAACATGTGTTTCATGATGATAGTATTTCCGAGAATCGGCATCATCCTGATAAGGATTTTCACTTCCTCCACTTGAGTAACAGTACAAAGTCTCCATTTTCCTTGCTTATGGGTGCACTCCATTTGAACTGCAGCTTGGTACTTATGATCTTGCATTGAACATGAAACACTTGCCTGAGTTGTTAAGAGTATGTGAAAGGTGTTGTCTGGTTGAAGGAGAAACAGAATTTGGGTTCTGTATCTCATAAAGTGGAGGGGAAGATCTATTTATGATATAGTTCAAGAAGAACCATTTCATTTCCCTAAACGGCATGTCTAGTCAAACTATTTATCACATAAATTGAACGGAACGAATATGTAATAATATGTCCCTCACCTGTAAAACACTAAGCAAGGGACTTTCACCAGGAATTCTCACTCTATAAAAAGGCTTCCCCCATTAAAACGAAGCAGAGGCCAGTAAAACAGCAAACAATGGAGATAATGAACCCTTTATCCCATCCAACATTTGTACTGACCCAAACCACAACAGTAACTCGAATGGGTGCTCCAATAGTTCAGTGAGGTTATTAAATGTCTATTATATATATAGTAATTAACTAAGAGTGAAAGACATCTCTCTATTGCAAAGGCAGGGGTCGAGACGACAAAAAATTAGTAGACATTGAACCTTCTTAGTAGGTTTACTTTTCATATTTTGAAATTTGTATGATTCCGTCATTCTCCCTTTTTAAATAAGGTAAGCTTTGAAGCCGTAGCTTGCTGGTCTTTCCATCATTCAATTCACAACAAATCGAATGAAACCTAGCGAAAAAGAAGTGAACACTTTGTTGTTCCAAGCGAAAAGCGATAGTGAATTTCGAACTTACCCACGTTCATCCAAATCAGCCTAAAAAGCGATTGGAAAGCGAAGCGCTTCCTTCCAAGCTTTACTAGATTTATATATAGCGAATCTTATCGAATCTGCCGTTTTCAGGTTTTCAATAAAGAATATAAGGATATATACAAATCTGTGATTACAAAAAAGTTATGATTTCATTCTTTCATTGAATTAATTAACATAAAGTTTCTGGTGATTGATTGTATATGATTATGTGACTTTATGAATATTAAATTGATCCTTGTCACATACTTTTTTATTTGAATTGCATGTTTGTCCATAATTTACTTGAATGAGGTGTCAAGAAAGATACAGGGATATTTTAATTTCAATTTTGGAAAATGATACCATAGAAAAATGCAGCAGCAAGTTGGCATTGATAATATGATTATAAACTAGGTATGGGACAAAGTTAGATAAAAAGTTACACAAGTGAGGAATATCCTTGTGGTTGGGTCCGGGAAAGGTTGGGTCCGGGTCCTTTCCCGGACCTTGCGAATAGCGAAAGTTTTAAGGCACCGACTTGCTCATTTTCTTAAAGTATTTTAAAGGCATATAAAGAAATTTAATGAAAGATAAACTTGGTTAACTCTCAAAATTTCTACTATGTCATATAAATTGAGAAGAAGGGATTAATACATAGAATGGGCATTTTCATCTTTATGTAACAACGATTTTAACAGTACAACACACAACATGTTTTGAATTTTGAGATTCAAATGAGCCTTCCTTTGACCACAACCTTTTTATACATATTTTTAAATATTTTGAATTGTCATTTATTATGATTTTAGGTGTCCGAATTTAGTATTAAAATTAATAGATTTGGCTCTCGAAACTCAACTGACGCAATATAAATTGATACAAATCATGAGTATAACCTATTATTCGAGGAGGAATCATTCAAGTCTTAAAGAGTTAACCACGAAAAATAAAAAGGAAAAATTTCAACTTAAGAGTTATCACTATGATAAGTGTTAATTTTTATATAGTCGATTCTAACTTATTTGAAATTTGCGCGTAGATATTGTTGACTATAATCGAATACAGAATTCAAGATTGTTATGGAGTGCGTTTGGACTGGATAATTAAAATAAATTTTGTTTTTGTGGCTTTGGGGGCCTTCATTTTTGACCATCTTTTATTTTGGAAAAAAATGAGAAATTGCTTTGTGTATTATATTATATAGTTGAATGAATCATCTCATTGAAATTGTCTTTGTATATTAAGTCAAAACAACGCACTGCCACCATATTATTTTATTCTACTTGTACATATAAGTCGCGATATAAGCTCCTCAAGTCGGCATCGGATCGACATGTCTGTTTAAGCAGCTTCAATTTATTTATTTTATTTTCTGCATACATACAAGATACTATAAATCGTCATAATTGATAACTTAAAATATTTAATGATTTTTTCATTTTGATGTGTTTGTTTTATTTTTCCTGTTTTTCTCATATATTAAAAAACTTTAAGAAAATTTAATCTAAACTATGATGAGTTACAACTTAAAATATATAGAAGACATGTAAAAAAATTTTAGTTATTTCTTAAAATTTTATCGGTGCCACATAAAATGGGACAAGGAAAGTAACATGTATTTGGAAATAACATAGAAAAATACTGTAAATCTCAATAATTAACAGCTTAAAATATGTAAAAGATATAAAAAGTTTGATGAACTTTCGTAATTCTGTTAGCGTCATATAAATTGGGACAGAGGGAGTCACATATATTATTTAAAATTAAATTTATCGGTGCCACATAAAATGGGACAGTGAAAAGTAACATGTATTTGAAAACAATGTCAAAAATATTATAAATTTCAATAAGTAACAGGTTAAAATATGTATATAAAAAATTCAATTGACTTTTGAAATTTCTGTTAGTGTCACATAAATTGAAACGGAAAGAGTGACATATGTTATTTGAAAACTATTCAAAATATACTATGAATCAAACATTTAAGAACTTAAAGTATCTAAAAGTTCTATATACATTTATTGACTCTCTAAATTCTATGTATGACACATAAATTGAGAAAAAAATAATATATATTGAGGTCATGGGACTTTGCCACTAGTTTTCTTACATGCATGATGACATCAGAAACCACTCTTCTGTTAGAACCCGATACATCTGATTAAAGATGAAAAAAATACTTGTTGCTTCATGGTAACTATGTTATATATAAATGAAAAGATTATTTGTTCTTTCAGTAGTGCTAATTTCCTTCAATGGAGAATGAAAAAGAAGTTCTTCATGTAGTGATGTTTCCATGGCTAGCCATGGGCCATATCATACCTTTTTTCCATCTATCCAAGTGTTTAGCTCAAAGGGGTCATAGAATCACCTTCATCTCAACTCCAAGAAACATTGAGAGATTAGATAAAGTCCCCTCTGATCTTGCTCCCCTGTTGCATATTGTGAGTTTTCCTTTGCCTAAAGTTGAAAACTTGCCAGATGATGCAGAATCCTCTATGGACATACCTTACCAAAAAGCTCAGGTCTTGAAGATTGCTTTCGATTTGCTCGAAACCCCAGTAACCAATTTTCTTGAAAATTCATCCAACCCCAAACCAGATTGGATTGTCTATGACTATGCTTCTCACTGGCTCCCTCAAATTGCAGCCAGATTAGGCGTCTCTCGCGCCTTTTTTAGTCTCTTTACTGCTGCAACTATGGCCTTTTTTGGACCTCCTTGTGCTTTGATAAATGATGAAAGGTCAATCCCTGAAGACTATACAGTTCTCCCAAAATGGATTCCTTTCGAAACGAAAGTCATTTATAAGCTGCACGAGATTAAGAAGAATTTCGAAGCACCAGCAGCTGAATCAGGTACCTCTGATGGAGCTCGATTTGGTGCTTCCATAGATGGAAGTGATGTTGTGTTGTTTAGAACTTGTGTTGAGTTTGAACCCGAATGGTTCGACTTGGTTTCTGAGCTTTTTCAGAAACCTGTAATATCCATCGGTGTCCTCCCTCCATCTTTAGTTGATAATGAAAATTTGGACAGCAATGATACATATACAACATGGCTAGGAATCAAGAAATGGTTAGATAAGCAAAACCAAAACTCTGTTGTTTATGTTGCACTTGGTACTGAAGCAACACTGAATCAAAAAGAGCTGAATGAGTTAGCTCTTGGGTTAGAAAAATGTGGGCTTCCATTCCTTTGGGTAATTAGAAATCAGCCAATACATAATCAAGACGAATCGTGCATTCAGCTTCCTGATGGATATGAAAACAGAGTCAAAAACAGAGGAGTAGTATACAGAGGATGGGTACCACAGACAAAGATACTAAGTCATTCGTCAGTAGGCGGATTCTTGACTCACTGTGGATGGAATTCGATCATAGAGGCTCTATCTTTCGGGCGAGTCTTGATTATGTTCCCAGTGATGAATGATCAAGGATTGAATACAAGGTTGTTGCAAGAGAAAGGAGTTGGTGTTGAGATATCAAGAAATGAAAAAGATGGATCATTTAGTAGTGATTCAGTGGCTGAATCTGTGAAGTTTGCTGTGGTGAGTGAAGAGGGTGAGTTGTTGAGAGCTAATGCAAGACAAATGAGTGGTTTGTTTGGAGATAAGAATAAAAATGGAAGACTCATTGATGATTGTGTGGATTATTTGATGGAAAATAGGATAGGCAAATTAAATCTTCTAGGTAAGTAATTTTTGGCCCAAAAAAAATATTCTTCCGGTCAAGAGTTTCAAAAAACAGTCTCTATACCTCTATGTAAATATGAGGTAATGGAAAGGTGTGCGTATATTTCTATCCTCCCCAGACTTCACTTGTGAGATTCAGTTGGGTATGTTGTTGTAATCTCCATCTTCTAAATAGACAGGTTGAACAATAATGAGTGTGGAAAATGAAGTTAATTGTGTTTTTACTTCTTTTGTTTTTTTCCTTGTATATCAAATTGAGTGCCCACTTTTTAGTTTTAGTTGTAGAAAATGCTTTTACTAAAAATAAATATTGTTGTAGCAAATGTATACTTCTTCTATGGCAACTTATACGACATTCTTTTTATTTGAATAATTAAAATGAATGAGGTTTACTTTTTTGTGTGCGTTAGATACGCTTGACAATACTCGTTTTAGTTATTCCCAAGCTTGTGCAAGTTGTGTTTGATAGTCACAACTATGAACAAAATTCAGGTGCTCAAAATTGTAATAAATCATAGTATTGGCGTCCAAACAAAAAAAAAACAGAACAAATTCGAGTGGATGCATTAACCTTCGTTTTATCGATTATGTGATAACATTTATCCATTATTTCTCGGGCCAAACTACAAACTACAACTGAAAATTCAATTTTAGGTGCTCATTATGATCAAAACTCACTCTCTGGAGAATTTTATTGACCTCGCATATAACATGGGAAATCTGGTTAGTACAGATATTTAAGAATAAAAGAACAAAGACTTGATGGGACGATATTATTGAGCAGATGACAAGCATGAGTGAGGAAGGGTCTTATGTTATCATTTTTTATGGTAAACAAGATGTTCTTGTTTTTCCATTCCCCAAACCAACTTCAGCTTTCGAGATTAAGTTGGTGTTCCGATAGGCAAGAGTGTGAAGCCAGATCATACTATAGAGGATGAAATTTTTTGGAAAATGATGGATTTCCAAAAGAAAATAAAAGCATAATGAAAGACCGTCCTATATTGACAAGGACGAGCTTTTTTTGGATCTAGGAGGGTCGTAAGTGTTCATCCAAACTCTCTCAGCTTCTTAAACACAAGATTAGAGATTGACTTAGTGATTTTGGAGTTCAAAATTCACCTTAGATTCCAAATTGAAATCTCAAACAATTTTTTTAATAATTTATTCATAAACTATCACGAAATAATATGATATGGCATAAAATAATATATTAATGAAATGATATGAAACAATAATTCAAACAAATGTAATGTTTAATTAGAGAGGCACCGCAATCCATTTTCTTCGCCACGAGTCCTGTGCGGACAAACTGTTCGACCAAATGCTCAGTAGGAGTTGTTCCATGTTCTCGACCACCTATGAGTCCTTTCCTCGGTCTTCATCCACATATTCCATCTCTCAGGCTAGTGCTGCCAGTACAGCTGCTTCTGGGACATCTTTAAGTTTTGGAAGAAGAGGGGAAAGAGTTGTTTTCATGGCTGTATCTAGTAACAGAGCTAACCATAGAAAACTTCCAAAGAACCTCAGAAATCCTCGACGACACAAGATCCCACCAGACATGAACTATAGTTTCAAAAGGGTCTTCTACGAGGATGATGAAGGAGTTGCAAGTGAGGCCTCTTCTGATGGAATTGATCAAGAATTGGGGCTGGAAGTAGAAAAAGGAAGGATGTGTGATGGTGAGGGAATTATATGGGAGACCGATGAGATGGAAGCGATTTCATCTCTTTTCGAAGGGAGAGTCCCTCAGAAGCCTGGAAAATTGGATAGAGAGAGGCCTCTACCTCTGCCCCTTCCTTACAAGATTCGACCTTTGGGACTTCCTACACCAAAGGGATTCACAAATCGGTCAAGGCAATCCATATCAAAGCAAGTGTACAAGAATCCCACTTTCTTGATTGGTTTGGCGAAAGAAATACAAGGCCTTTCCACAGAGGAAAATGTATCAAAGGTTCTCAGTAAATGGAGTCCATTTCTTCGGAAAGGATCTTTGTCGTTGACAATCCGAGAGTTGGGTTACTTGGGCCTTACGGAGAGAGCTCTGGAAACATTCTGTTGGGTGAAGAAACAACCCAATCTTTTCCCAGATGATTATATTCTTGCTTCTACCATTGAAGTTCTGGCGGGGTCAAATGAGTTAAAAGTGCCATTTGATTTGGACAAGTTCACTGGCTTGGCTAGTAGGAGTGTGTATGAAGCAATGTTAAGGGGTTGTATTAAAGGAGGACGCCTGAAGCTTGCTTTGAAGCTTCTTTCAATGGCTAAGGAATCTAACAGAGTGCTTGATACTGGAGTGTATGCTAAGCTAATATTAGAGCTTGGTAAGGATCCTGATAAAAACACACTTGTCTTGGTATTATTAGAGGAGCTTGCTGTGAGAGATGATCTGAATTTGACACCACAAGACTGCACAGCTATCATGAAGATTTGCATTAGGCTGGGAAGATTTGAAATCGTGGAGGGACTATATGATTGGTTCAGGAAATCTGGTGGTAATCCAAGTGTAGTTATGTGTACTACTCTGATTCACTGTCGTTATTCAGGGAACAGATATAGAGAGGCATTAGCCATGCTATGGGAAATGGAGGCTTCAAATTGCCTTTTTGATCTTCCAGCTTATCGTGTAGTGATTAAGCTTTTTGTTGCTTTGAATGATCTATCAAGGGCTGTACGCTATTTCTCTAAACTTAAGGAAGCAGGTTTTAGTCCAACTTTTGATATATACTGCAGCTTGATCAAAATTTATATGGCTTCTGGAAGGGTGGCTAAGTGTAAGGATATCTGCAAGGAGGCAGAGATGGCTGGATTCAGGTTTGACGAACATACATTGTTAAAGTTGCAACAATAAAATTGTGTATTTTCATGTACTTTAGAGTTCCTGTTGTTTAATTTCAGACCTTTATCCGACCCCTCTCTTCACTTGCATGGTTAAGTGCATTGCAACTAGCAGCATCCATATGTTCTCACAACGTTTCTTTTTCCACGTTAAGCATCTGTATAATGATGTTGCAATTGATGTTTTCTTGAAGAGACAACCTGTAGAAGAAAAACCAGTATCATTTGTTCATAAGCTGGCAATTTGATCTTATATTCAAACTCCAGATACTGTGAGCCAGGGATTCCTCCTGAAAACCTTTTCTGGTCAGTTTGCGCTGCAAAAGTTAATGCCAGCCTTATGTTTGATTGAGCATCTGAAAATGTTCTGTGAAACTGTGCTGCAGAACTTGGAAAATAAATTCAGGAGTATTTACTCCAAAGAAACTGACAAACACTGGAAGCTCATAGGCTAAAAGGGGAGAGAAGTTTGTTTACATATTAAATATGCCCCAATTTACAACAAACAATGGTCAAGAAAACTAGCCTAGCCCCATTCACACACTAAGTGTTCTAATTCTACTACCCAAAAGGGAAGTCAATGAGCTATTTGATTCCCAAAGTAGAGCAAAACATATGGTTCACCAAAACCAAAATGAGTCCAAACTATATGGACGAAAGGTCCTCATATATAGTCTTGATACCAGGCCTCTCGGATATAGAACGAATGCATCGCACAGCTATACCAAGAACCTCCTTCATTTGCTTCTCCATTGCTGGATTTCCCATCTCAGGTGACAACACATTATCAAAACAATCAGAGCTACGACCTTCTGCCACCTTCAACCTTACCCAGTCAGTCAAGTCTACTCCTCCATCTTCACCGGAGACAACATCACCTGCACACTTCCCACTCAGCAGCTCCAACAAAATAACTCCAAAAGCATATACATCTGATTTGAAGGAAGGCAGTGGTTTCTTCGAGGCAGCCAACTCAGGGGCACGATAACCCAACACTCCTGCATCAAGAATCTGTTCTATTGTGCCCGCTTGAGTCATGAGGCGATGAAGACAGTAATCCGCAACCCTTGCATTAAGGTCAGGCCCATCCAACAAGATGTTGGTTGCTTTAAGGTTTCCATGTGGAACCTCACGATCAAAATGAAGGTAGTTCAAGCCACGTGCAACATCAACTGATATTTTGAGTCTTTGGGGCCAGGTTAGTGGTGGACCTTTTCTACCAGGCCGATCTACAAACATGCAGCACATTAGAGAAGTATAATGAAAATGACCACACATATAATTATCAACTGAATGAAAACATTTCGTTAGTCAAATGAATAGAGAGCAAGTCCATTTGAAGGATTCATAGAAGGAAAATTTATCATATTCTAGCAGATTTCTAACAAGTGAATCATGAAACAAAAGCTCAACATCACAATTTTCAGATCCATTAAGATCACAAACATGAATTTTAGCTACTAAAAGTATGAAGTAATGCAAATCCCTCAGCCTGTCTTGGGACAATCACAAGGAGCACATAGCGTATTACTACTTGGTGCAAAAATTACATAAACAAAAGACAGATGCATAATATATTGGGCTCTAGATGTTCTATAGTATTACTACCATACCACATCAAACCAAGGACTAAATACTTGACATTCACACAGAATCCCGAAACAGGATCACCCAGCAAGGTTTAAAGTGCTCTACTGTGATGTGCATGGGAAAAACATATGAACTGTCAAAAACACCCCACAATCAGATACCTAATATGAAATGGGAACTTAAGGAAAACGACTAGATTAAAGAACAGGGAGACAAAAGCCTTCACTAAGGTTTCACCGAAAAACACAACATGAAAGTTTAGAGTACATGAAGCTTACCATAGAGGAAACTTGCAAGACTTCCAGGAGAGATATAATCCGAGAGAATGAGCTTCTCATGCTGTGTAGGACCCCAGTAGTAACCTCTTAATCCTACTACATTGGGATGCCTAATATTGGCAAACTTTTTAGCCTCCTTTGCAAAATCCTTTCTCTGCTTCGCCACTCCTTCTCTCAACCATTTCACAGTCAGGAGCAACCCATTCTCTAGTGTTGCCCTGTAAGATGTACCATGGCTGCTTCTGCCTAAGACTTCAGCTGGAGCCCTGGAAAGTTCCTCGGGTGTAAAGGAGATTGTATCATCAAGGAAGTACAGCTCTCCAGCCAGACGATCTGGAGACTTCACATCCAATCTTGCAAAGGTTTCTGCAGTATATGAATCTCCAGACTCAGGTGACCAAGAGAAATGGCTACCTTTTGAAGGAGAAAAACCAGTTACAGCAGTCATTTTCTCATCTGGACTAATTATTTCTGATGATCCTTTTCGTGAAGTCATAACATCTTCAGCTGAAACGATTGCACCACCAGTACCTTCCCTACTGCTAAAGCCAGAAGGATATGATGTGGTTTGGCGATGAACGTCTTTTTCAGTAACACGAGGATGAGGCTTCCTCGAAGCTCGTCTATAATAAAAGAAAATGGCTAGCAAAACCAAAATAATAAGAGCAATTACACAAGAAACTATTATTACCACCTTGATGATGGTTTTAAGTGTTCGGCTTTTCTGATTTTCAGGTGAAGCTTGACCAGAGGAGGGAGGATTTGGAAATTGAAGTTCAGAGTTTCCAGGGTAGAAAGACGATAAAGGAAACTTTCTCAAATTTTCAGGGACAACACCAGATAGGTCATTGAGTGATGCATTGAAGCTTTGGAGGCCATCAGGCAGATTCTTTGGCAGTGGACCAGTAAAATGATTCTGTGAAACATCTAGAGAAGTAAGCGTACTAACTTGACCAATCGAAGTAGGCAGAGACCCAGTGAAATTATTTCCAGCTATATCAAGTACTTGAAGCGCAGTCAACGAACCAAATCCATCAGGAAAAGAACCAGCAAGCTGATTATGTGAAAGATCAAGAACACGGATATTGGGTGTAGCAGAGGGGACAGGAAAATCAATATTTCCAACAAGTGCATTGTTTTGTAGGTGAAGTTCTTCAATAGTGGGTAATGTTAGCAGAGATGTGAGAAGAGGCCCATCCAGCTGGTTGAAACTAAGATCAAGGACTGTGATCTTGGGAAACTGTGTGATAACTTTTGGGAGAGATCCAGTAAGACCATTGTGAGAAAGGTTTAGGTGATTTAATCGCAGAAACTGAGCTGTAACCTCAGGGATGTTTCCAGTCAATTGGTTCTGGCTGAGGTCAAGAAATTCAACATTCCCCCATTTCTGAATTCTAGTTAGATTTCCCTTTAACTGATTTTTTGAGAGATCAAGAACTGCAATACTCCCTGTCACCAGCGGAAGTTCACCAGAAAGAGCATTGGAGGATAAGTTAAGAACATGCAGTGTTGTTGATGTAATCATGCTTATCGACCCTGTAAAATGAAGGGACTGCGTCAAGCACACCAACAAAATGATAGGATATAAACTACTTTGTTGTAACTTAAGTTCAACGGCAGGACAAGGAAATATTACTCTATTAGCAGAATGAAATTCAAAACGAGAGCAGTTTGGAATATACCTGTGAGGTTGTTTCCACTTAAATCCAATTCTGTGAGAACTAAAGCATCGCCTTTCAAAAGATCATTTGGGATGAAACCAGAAAATCTGTTGTTGCTGAGTTTAAGGACCTGAAGATCATAAACAAAATTGAAACCAGGTAATTCCCCAGACAGCTGATTGTAACTCAAATCCAGAACCTTCAAGTTCCCAAATGCCTGAGCTTCATTGCCACTTACTAGTGACCCTGTAAGCTGATTATGGCTAAGACTCAAGTAGTTGAGTGAAGCAGATATGCCTGGTAAAAACTTCTGATGTTGAGAAGTGGAACTCGTGAGTAAATTTCCACTCAAGTCAATATAAGTTGCAGTAGTAAGCAGTAAAAACTCTGGATCCAAAGTACCATCAAGCATATTTCCATGTAAGTCAAGAACTTCAAGGTTAGCCATTAGCTCAAAACCTTTTGGGATTTCCTTTGTAAATCCATTAAGAGAAAGATTGAGGTATACTAAATTATTTAACTTGGTCAAAGATGAAGGAAGCAGCCCAGAAAGAGAATTGTGGCTCAAATCCAAAGATTCAATTGACATGAGCTCTGAAATAGTATCAGGGATTCGGCCAGAAAAATTGTTACCAGCTAGTGAAAGATTCTTTAAGCTTCCTATTTTTCCAATCTCTGGTGGTAAAGAGGAGTTGAATAGATTATTTGAAATATCCAGATATTCAAGACTCTTAAAATCACCAATTTTCTTTGGCATTTGTCCAGCAATTGAATTGTTGGCCATAGAGAGTTTCACAAGCATTGTGAGGTTAGCAAACACACTCAAATCTGCATCAGCAGATAAACCCATGTTGTCAAGGACAACAGCTGCAACATTACCACCATTGCACATTATACCATTCCAGGATGAAGGGCAACCATTGAAATCAATGGACTCCTCATTCCATGACTGCAGTACATAACCAGTTGGATCATGCTTGATACCCTTCCTAAACTCAAGCAGGGCCAAAATATCCTGGGAAGGAAGCTGCCCCATGGCAGAACCAAAACAAAGCACAAGCATCAAAAACCTAAATAGCCTCATTGTAACACCAGAAGAAGCTTCTCTGCTAGACTAATTGACAACAAATTCACTCCCAAAACTACAAGTCAGTCTTCAACCTTCCAAGAAATCAAAAAAGGGGCAGTTTTAAGTATGAGATTCACTGTAAACGCAAGCTCAACATATGAAAACCAACTTTCACAAACATGTATCTATGCCACTACACCTCAATGACAACCATCACAGTTCAAAGCAGGAAAACAACAGGGAAAAATCACCAGAGTCCTCCTTCAACAGCAACGCAAGAAAAAAAAAAGAGAAACTTTTCTAGGTATAGAAGCTGAAAGGAGGCAATGAGTGACAAAAACAAAGTGCAGACTGAACTTTCAAAGATTCAAGATAGGAAAACAAGTTCAGCATTTCCTCACCAACCAACCCACATCTTTCACAAGAACATTAGCTCAAACAGAAGAAAAGAAGAGTCTTTTTCAAAGATTTACTGCAGAAATTCATCTTCTTGCAAGATTACAGCTTCAGTTACCTTAGAACCTTAAGTTCTTTAATGCACTCAACTGGTGGCCTAACAAATTTCCATTACAGTACAAGAAAATGAAATGGACCAGCAAAGTATTTAGCCCTTTAGGAAGAAATCTTGATAAATCTTCAAGAGAAGGACCAAAAAATTCTTTCTGCTCAGGTAAAAAAGAAAAATCAAAGCACTAGGGTAAAACCCTAGTCTTGTTTTGAGATGAATGAATGAATGAAAGAGAAAGCTCACATCTCCCATAAATGGCAGTGACACTCAGCATTTGTCTTCTTCTGGACATATTTTCTCTCATATTCTCTCTAAAAAGGACATTTTTGTTGGAGAACACAATAAAGCTCCCTAAAATTATGTGTGTTTTATTCATTGGAATACTTCTTGGCTTTTTGTCAATTTAAGAAAAAACTGAATTATTATTTTCTTGGAGATTTTTATTACTGTAAAAAAATTTGATTTTTATGTTCTTTTTTATTTCAAGAGGAATTTTATATGCATCTCTAGATTAAATATTAAAGTGTTATTGTATAATAAATTTGAGTTTTAGACTAATATCTCCAAATAAATTTAAGAAATTTGAATCAAGATGAGATAATAAAATTGTATGAATTTGTCATAGTTCAAATTTTTGTAATCAGATAATATGTATTAAAATATTTTTACTCCCTCTGGTCCCTTTTATATGTCACTTTTGCGACTGCACTTGCATTAAGGGAAAAAAATGATTTTACTATTTTACCCTTATTTAATGTAGAATAGTTATTTTTTTAGTTCTTTTAGTTGGCCAAATCTATCTTTTCAAAATTCATTAACTATCAAGGGTAAAATAGGAAAAACAATATCATTTATGCATTGATTTTTTAAAATAACATATATTAAGGACTATTTATTTATAATAAGGACGACATATAAAAGGAATTAGAAGGAGTACATGAGAAGGGAGGGCCCTTGGTCTTCACTCTTGCCTAAATTTTAATATCAATAAGAGTTGAAATTTTCGTATAATTTTACTTCATCAAATCAAAAAAGTTTTGTTAATTACACTACATAAAATAAGATTAGTCAAATTTAAAATTTCAAAGACTCCCTTCATCCTATTTCATATGATATCCTTTGATTTGACACACTGTTTAAGTAAATAAAGAAAAATTTTTGAAACTTGTGTTCTAAATTAATTCTTAGATAATTATATGACTGAGAATTATTTCATTAAGCCCAAAAAGAAAATTCTGAAGTTAAATTGTTTCCAATTAGAGTAAGATGACATTTTTTTTGGGACGGACAAAAAAAAAGGGTGCCACATAAAATGGGACAAAGTAAGTAATCTTTTTTTTCTGATAACAAGTGAAACCCGCAATCGCTATCTCTTGAATGTACACGAGATAAACTCATTTTCTACACAATAGTTTGCAAATCACATAAAAGAGATAACTTGCACTACGCAAGTTGATGCAAAACCTTGGTGGATCCAAATAATATGAAATGAATGGAATACTAATTTACTTCTCCATCTTTTGATGGTTTTGAGATTAATAAATTGCTTAAAAGTTTCAATATTTTGGAGAAAAGAAAAAGTTTTGCAGGAAAAGAAACAGCGGGAAATATTTAAAAGGTTGAATATTTCAGTTTTTTTTTAACCCGGGAAAAGAATCTTTTTATTTTATTGTGGACGTGAAAAGGATTTATTAAATTTAGTTAATTAAGATTGTGTTTCAAGTCCTTTTATTGGGAAGTGATGTCTTACAGGTTCTGCCCCTACATTATTAATACAATTCCCTTTTGACTCTCTCTTTGCCCATGCACAATTCTTTTTTCTTTTTTAAATATTATATTTCTAAAATAATTAGTGCTTATTTACTTTTTAATTTAATGTAGTGAATAAATAAAAATAAAAATAAAAATTATTTTTCAGCTATTTTCTGATTTCTCAAATTTCACTTCCCTTTAATTTTTTTTTTTGGGGGGAGGGGTCAAATATATTTCTTATTAATTAATTTCTATAAAAAATATTATTTAAGATATAAGTTAGTCATAACCATCGTAACAATAAAAAGTGCGCATGTAAAATGAGTAATAAAATAAAAATTAAAAACATCTAAATTTATTATTGAAAAGTATACTACTTCAATTTGGACTTAATAATTTTTCTAACTTGAAAAAATATTTTAAAAATATTCATTAGTTTAAATATGTTATTTAAGATTATAATTATTTTTCACTATGAAAAATGCACAAAATTTAAAATAAGTCAAATAATTTACTTTTATTTTATAGTGATGCATTAGTAAACTACACTTTTCATGAGCATGAAAATAATTGATACAATAATTAAAAATGGAATAAAAAAAGTAAATTAGTACACAAAATACTTGGATACAAGAGGAAATTGTTAAAAATACCAACACATAACATAATATAATTATAGAAGGATTTTGAAAATAATTTTATATTACATAAAAATTAGGAATATGACTTATATATGTTGATTATTTAGAAAAAGAAGAAAGGGGTTATTTTATGAAATACAAAAATATAATTATATAAAGTGAAAAAAATTAATAATATAATACATTAGAGATAGAAATGGAGAATTGGGTCTTCCATATTCTGAATGCTTCTAATGTTTTCTTACAAATGAGACCTTATGCGATACGAATTTGAAATAGAAGCTATAATATAAGACAAATAATATCACATGAATTAAAAAAATTATTATTTAATTATATTTATAATATTAACTTTTAAAGTATAATAAAGATTTTTTAGCCATGAAAAAACACTCTTAAATTTTTCTTATTTAATAAACTTTTATTCTTTCACACGCTTTGATCGCGGGCAGACCAGACTAGTAATTAAAGTAATTGGTGGAATAGCGCATGAGTTATCTATAGCCATAATTACTAATGATGATCAGTTTATAAAACCTTCCACAGAGTAATGAGAGACTAATTATAGCTTTTTGACCTCCCTTTTTGTTTATTTTTATTGCATGCCACATAATATTTTGTTACCTTATGATGTCAACTTGTTCTTTCATTGTCCCTAAAATATTATTCTTTTCGTTTCATTTCATTTGGCAATCTTTTCTTTTTGGTCCGTTTCACTGAAAGAATATTATTTTATCTTAATTGAAAACAATTTGTCTTTAAAATAAAATGATACTCAGTCACATAAATATCTAAGAATAATTTTAGACCATAAGTTTTAAAAGTCTTTCTTTTTTTTCTTAACTACCGTACCAAGTCAAAGGATGTCACATAAAATAGAAGGGAGGGAGTATTACTTTTCAATTTATATGATATGACATAGTTTTCTCATCCGTTTTTACTTATTGAGAAAAGTATTAAAAACATTTTTGAACTTTCCCCAAGTTATTAGTTTCATCCTCAAATTATTGACAATCTTAAAAGTACCTCTCGACTTGACTAACTAAATTAAAATATACCTCCGACTCATCACAAATGTTACAAACACCCCTACATTTTAAGAGAAATCAAAATATAAGTAAATATGAGTATTAGACAAATAAATTTAATGTATAATATATTGATAAATAGAAATCATATTTGTTAAATATAGTTTTTAATAGAAAAATATATTATCATTAAAATAATAATGAATCAAGATTGTGGATATTATCGTAAATCTCGTTAAAAAATTGTGTTAATATACATGAGTATAAAAGAGGGTTTAGGGGGGTATTTTTATTATTTTCATACTTTTTTCCTATGATAAGTTAACCTAGAATTATTATTTCAACCCACAAAGGGATAACTTGTCCCAATACTAAGAGGTCGTTTGGTTGGGAACAAGTTATCCCGGTATATTTCACAATGTATATGTGATAACTTGTCCCATCATTACAACAAAATTGGTGGTATAAATAATTCAACGGTTATCTAATACCTTCAAACCCAACATGGGATAAAATAATCTCATATTTTATTTTGAAATTATTTTATCTTATACCTCATACCAAACGACTACTAATTGTTAACTTCGAAATAATTCATCCCAACCTTTGCAACCAAACAAGAGATTAAAAGACATTCAAAAATTATCCCGATATCACTTCCTCCTATCCATCACATCAAACAACCCTCGGAGTCTAAGGTTTATTTTTTTTAAAATGTTATGCCAAATAAAATAATATCTCCATACAAGAGACTAATAAAATTAAATACAAGGGACTAATAAACCAAAATATGTGCATACAAGAGACAAGTTACATAACAAAATGATACCCATGTTAAGAAACCTTTGTAAGAAGCATCACAATCAACATTATGACATTAATTCCAATATTGCATGCATAACAGGGAATTTGGTTTGATATTAATGTTGTTGCTGTCTCCCTCTTTATTTTGTCCTTGACCACTTGGTACAACACTATCTAATTCCACCTTTACTTGTTTTTCTATAGGTTGGAAACAATAATCATAACTTCAGATCAAATTTATGGTCAAACGCTAGCTTAAAACGTCTATATCAGAAGCTGATGATGATACTTTCTCTTGTCACTAGTCCTTGACTTTCATCTTCTTATTAATCATTACTCCTTCATTCATGAAATTTTACTTTAGGAAAAATTTACTCTTCCCGTTCACTTTGACTTATCAGGATCAATTTTTTTTCTATTATACCATCAATTTATTGTCATTGAGTTAATGACTTAAAAAAATTAGTGAGCGGACCGTATCAATTAATAGAGGTAAAATGGTAAACTTACTATATCAGTAATTATTTTCTTAATAAGTATGTCAAGTCAAAATTTGACAACTAAAAGTGAACGAGGGGAGTATTTCTTCGTTCAAATCATTCAATAAATAATATAGTTTTTTAAAAAGATATATTTTAATTAAAAAGATCACTTATTTTATTAAAATAGAAAAAGCAGTTATTTTCTTTGTTAATGCTATATCTTTCCTAGATCACTTTGAATCTTTTCTCATCACTTTTGCCCTTTAACTTTTCAAAGTAGACTTTTCTCCTCCTTTTTTTCCTTTTACCTTTTTTGCTTAGGTGGAGGAAATGATGATCCTTTTATCTTTACCAGAAACTTTTGCCAAATAGTTTTCTGCTTGTTTCATTTAAAAATCAATTTAGATTCTTTCATCTGGTCCTGTTATTTCCCTTTGTTCCCTTTCCTTTCCTTTGCTATATCTAGTTTATTTTGCTTATGGGTTGTTGAGTCGAGGATCCCTAGGAAACAACTTCTCTACTTCTTACCAGGTAGTGGAAAGGTTTGCGTACATTTCTACCCTCCCAAGACTCCACTTGTGAAATTTAACTGGATATATTGTTGTTGTTGTCGTCGTCGTCATCCGGTCCAATTATTAAGACATTATTTGAAGTTTCTGTATTTACCTAAAAATGGAAAAGAAACTATTTGTACTTTGTAACTCAGGTTGAAAATCTTTAGACAGAGATAAAATTAAAGGAATGCACATGATGCATTAAAACAAGAATAAATTGGTGGTGGTACTTTTAATTTAGTATGTACACAAATCTTTATCATATATATATGTATATAGTTTTCTATACAATCTCCAAGATAGTGATATGAATTCTTTTGCAAAAATGAGGCAACATTATATATGTATATTGTCATTCAACTAATTAATGAGTCAATATAGATTTCTAAAATTGTGTGTAGGTCTTGTCCACCTGTGTGTATCCTTATCATTTACCATCAGCCTGTACAACAACATTTGTTTCAGAGAAATTTTGAAAGATACTTCGGTCGGTGGAATAAAGATAATAATCTTCAGATATTTCATCGTGCTTTTGATATTAGGTATTAGAGTATTATGTAGTCCCATGATTTTTTTTTACCATTTAAAGGGTGTGATAAAATAAACCCAAATGAGCTTTTTGCTAGATATTCCAGGAAGACAAAGTTGTTCCTTCTACTAATCGAATCCACAGTTCAGGGGCCTTAATTCATCAACATGTTACAAGGCTCAGACTTTTGGGCAAGGAAAAATGCAGTGGTCTTGGTGCAAATAACTTTCTCTTTTTCATGATAACCAATAAGAATGGAGAGTCCTAACTACGTATTAATAGGCTTTCTGCGACCAGTAGGACAGATCATTCAATATTTCCTCCGTTTTAGTGAGCCCTGAGAGTTGTTGGCAACTCAACAATCTTTATTTCGATACGAACTAACTTTTAGGGTTAAGTTAGGCCAAGAAGCCATATAAGGATCACTCAGATAAGGTGAAGCTTTTGACATGTATTCTTTATAAAAGGTGACTAGTTACATATTAAGACATTTTTCTCAACAATTGGCTCTAGTGTCTCTAATATATGAAATATATTATCAACAATAATAATAACATTACAAAGGCAAACGAGTAAAAAGGAGAAATAAGTCAGCTATATAGAAAGTAGAAACATGGAAGATGTGAAATCTATACAGTAACATGAATTGACACAGCTATATAATACTACCTTCACAGCAGCCTCATTACCAAGTTCCCTGAGACCTTCAATTTTCATCACCTGTACACACAAAGATGTTAGTATTAATATCATGAACAGAAAAAAACAATGTGAGCTCAAATGTCTGAAAAGGCTTAAACCAGACAGATATCATGTTTTCTTGAAGAATCATGTCACAGAATTTTCAAACACAGGATATATAAGAAATTTTCAGCTTTGTTTCTGGTGCAACTGTTTGATACAGGCAGCTCAGTCTTGTGCAAAGTAATCTTCAACTATATTTTGATAAAGGAAGTTAATTTGCTCATAAAACTGATTTCACTTTATAGGATCAACAATAACATCCCCCCTCTTGCAGCCCATTCAGCTGAGAATAAACTTAGAATTTCTAGATTCTTGAAAAGAGTACGACCATTGGAAGGATAAAAAAGGCCAAAATGACCTCAACATGATTAGAGAGCTTGCAGAGAATCTTGGAATTAATTATGATGATTATGGTTGGGGTCGAAATTACCTGAAGGGGGAAAAGGAGGAAGAAGATGATGATTAGCATATCTATTAAAGCAAGTAGACAGTAGAACTCAAACAGGTGGTTTATCACCAAATAATTATGCAGGAAAATCATTCACACAATTCTTGGATTATCTAAGAATTAGATTATTTGATATTTTGTATGCTACTTGAATGAAAAAATTGAAGCCTTAAATGGCTGATGCTCATTTGGATTCCCTTTGATGCTCATATCGCTCTGTCAAGGCAACATGTAGAGAAATGGACGGTAATCATAGCCAGAAGGAAATTCCTTTAGTAATCCTAAAAGACGTAAAGTACAGTAAATACAGGCCATTAGGATTTAACAAAGTTTGTGTCCAAACTACCTCTTTTCAGATGTAAGATAGGAATTAAGGGCAATTCACGTGCTATAATGGATGTTACAAAGGGTTGCAATCCCGTGAAGGTGAGCTAACATATAGACATATTAATAGATAATGTAAAGGAAATGATAAGGCAGTGGTCTCCTTGAATAATACACCTCGTATTCGCCTTTGCCCTCAGAAAATACTGGTAAAGACTTCTCAAGTGAAAGTGAAAGTGAAACAAAGTAACAGGTCAGAGAAAGGGATGTACACAATGTGTCTCCCTTCTCATCCTACTGGCGTTTTTAGCGGGAGAAAACAATAAGAGTTGTCAAAATACAGTAGTCTATAGAATCATAATATGTAGTTGTCAAAATGCTGACACTTGAACACAGTGGAAGTTCTTCCTATGTGGAGAAATTTCAGTCTCCTAGGTTCCTAATGCCAGAGCACCATGTATTAAAACCTTAAAATATCAAAGCTTGAGGTTGGCAGAAGTGTGACACCACCTCTTTTTCTTCACAAGTGGACATTCTTTTTTGTATCTAAAACATTATGTTAGCACTAGCTACATATGTTGCTGCTTGAAAGCGAGATACAGCTCAGAATTATTCACCTCTTTTAATCTTAGGAAAGAGTTCACTTCTTAGTCACTAAATATGTAGACACTAATGAAAATTTTGTGAAGCTTTTAAAGGATAGCTTCAAAAAATGACACTCTAAAAAATGAGGGATAGCCCAACAAGAACATGGAAACAACCAACTTCACTTGAGCACAAGGAAACAGTAAACTGTTGCTACCACTAATATTTTGCTAGTGGTAGAAACAATCTCTTTGTTTCTTTAACAGAAAATGGTTCTCCTTTCAACATGCTAAACAGAAAGAAAGACGCCTTTGCCAGAAACATTAGATCATTATCCAACATCCATATTGTTGCCGGAATAAAGCAAGACCCTTTGTCAATGATTATCAAGAGATTAGAGAGCTTGTGGAGAACCTTAGACTTTATCATGATGATTATGGTTGGGGGAGAAATTCACCCCAAGGGGCAAAAGGAGGAAGAAAATGAAGACATCAAAGTAGTGCCAGATGGCAGAGAGGATGATTAGCATATTGTACTAGAATAAAGATTGGTACATATCATCCTATGCTCTATGGACATTTTCAGAAGATTAGCATATTATGTTATTTCTTTAGACTTCCATACTTGTTATCAATAAATTTTGTAGCCTTTGCAAAATTATCATCCTATACTCTGCGGACATTTTCAGAAAATCAAAAGAGCTACCAATTCTAGTAAAACCAACTATTTAATTCTTTTAACTTTGATAGGTTTTTGATAAGTTTTAACACATTCTCTTTATACTGCACTTAACATTGTAGACTTAACAAACACGGATATGCTTCTTGTCAACCAAGTTTGTCACTAACTACTGGAAAAATTCAAATTATAACTATCTTACAACTGATATATTTGCACTTCAAAATTTTCAGTTCTCTATAACAATTCATAAGGGAATTCAACTGTCAAAAAAGCACAAGTTCAAAACCCCAAAACCAAATCCCAAAGGCAAACTCAAAACAACATAAACTATCCAGATTGTGAAAAGAAAAAAATGGAAACTTCAACCCAAAAAATTAGGTGTTTCCATACTTCACTCGGAAAATCAAGAGAGCAGTTGCATAACTAATTCACACTGAAGACAGCCATGTCTAGAAGAAACAAGAACAAAAGTCGAGCAGCAATGGTTCAGGAAATCACATGTATAGCCCTTTTAACAAAATTAGTCTTGATTAACTTCCAAAGGAAACAACAATAGCATACTCAGTGTAACCCCACAAGTGGCGTCTCGGAAGGGTAAGATGTACTTAGACCATGGCCCTTACCTTTATGAGGTAGGGTCATAGGGAAGTTCTTTTGGGTAGAACTTAGGCTCAAAAGGGAAATTATTCAGAGAAGGGTTCCAAGAATAAAAAAAATGACAACAAAAAATCAAGATATAAAGCAAAATAAAGCAACGGATTGTAGAAACACATAACAAAACCATGCGATTGCTAAATCCTACTACTACTAAGTAGAAGAGGATCTTTTTCCAGGTAATACTGTTGATGTTTTAGCCAAATAAATATAACACCTAATGGTTCTCTTGTTGCAGCTTTATGTGATCTTTGCTCTAGTTTGACAACATTTATCAATGAATCTGTTGATTCACTTTGGAGAACTGGATGAGTTTACACTAGAGTGCAGTATCGCGTGGCACTTATGTTTAGTGGTATAGTCTGATCCTTTGTTTTGTTCTTGCTTAGTTTCTGTTCTGTTGTTTCCTTATTGACTTCTATTACCACTTATCCTTATTGTTCTATCAGAATGGCGCATCAGAAGTGTGGTAGCTGATGGATTGAGTTGTGAGGCTGTCAGCATGGTGATTTGGCTATGATTAAATAAGAGGAGCAAATACTAGTATGGATTTAAAATTTGGGGCTAGTAGCCCTATGAGACTCGTTATTTTGGAGTTTGGTAGAACTCTTGCATGAAACTCAGTCATTTTCAGTATGGTGGAACGCTTGACAATTTGAAGATGGGAGTTGTGCATTAGTTGAGACAAAGTATTAAATGGAGAGGCTATTGAAGCAATTTTAGAGCAGGAAAGAGTTTTGAGGATTAGAGATAATATGTGTGTTCCTGATATGCATGGTTCAACTAGATTCTACACTCAAAGAGGCCCAAGTCAGCACCTTTACAAAATAGTAGTAGTAATATCAACAGAGAACACAATGTGAGCCCGATGTCTGAAAAGGCTTAAACAATACCGGTACATTTTTTCCTGAAATGAGAATCATGTCGCAGAAATTTCAAACACAGGATACATAAGAATTTTTCAGCTTTTTTCCTGGTGCAAATGTTGGATACAGGCAGCTCATTCTAACGAGAAATTAATAGTTATGAGGACCTTGCAATCACAAAGTAGGAGAAGCAAATTGGACAGCAAAGTAAGCTACATATGTAAGGCACTCCCCTCAAAGATATTCAAAAGTAAATAAAGAACAAGGAGAGGCAGGGAGGAGTGGGAAGGACTGGACTCCTAACACAACTAAACACAGTATACATTTCGTCTTTTGGGAACACCCCCCCACATTTAAACCAGCATAAACATGAGTGTTGGCAGCAAAGAGATTATTGATGTCACAAAGTTAATGTAAATAAGAAAAGCAAACAGAATGAAAGAAGGAATAGATCTAATCTTGTTGTAAAGAAATGAGTGAGATTAATAGCTGAAAATCCAGTCTTTATGATTTTGGAGAGGGCACTGAAACATGATAGATCAACCTTAACTATAATTAGTGGCAAATTGTTGTTTACATATTTAACATAGGTGTTTATCTATCAAAGCAAGTAGAAAGTACAAGTCAAACCAGTGGTTTATCACCAAATAATTATGCAAAAGTATTGGCATATGAAATTATTGCAGGAAAATCATTCATACAATTGTTGGATTATGTAAGAATTAGACTACTTGATATTTAGTATGCTACTTGACTGAAAAGACTGAAGCCTTAAATGACTGGTGTTCATTTGGATTCCCTTTGATGCTCGTGTCGCCTGTCAAGACAATATGGAGAGAAGTGGACAGTAATCATGGGCAGAAGGAAATTCCTTTAGTCATCCTAAATAACGTAAAGTGCAGTGAATACAGGCCATTAGACTTTTTAACAAAAGTTTGTGTCTAAACTACCTCTTTTCAAATGTAAGATAGGAATACAGGGAAATGTGTGTACTACAATGGCTGGGACAATTCAAAGTGGGCAATGGACTGAATGTGCTATTTTGGGAGGACAGTGGATTGCCCAGAGACCACTGAAACATCTATTCCCAGAATTGTTTAACCTAAGTTGACAGCCAAATGTCACTGCTGCTGACCTATGGACAGGTCAAGGCTGGAACCTGAATCTCAGGAGAAGTTTAAATGATTGGGAGCTGGGGGATATAGAAGTTTTCCATAATACAATGAAAGATTTCAACAACCTGACTGCACAGGAGGATAAGGTAATTTGGCAGCCTGGTAACAAAGGGGTATTTAGTGTCAAAACAGCCTACAGTAGTCTAAATCAATCAAGAGGCAGTTTGAAGCCCTGGCCATGGTAAATGATCTGGAAAACAAGAATTCCTTACAAGGTAAACTGCTTTACATTGTTGCTGGTGTGAGAAATATAGGGGAAGAATATTATTGAATTGTTGTCTTCATAATCACATTGAGACCTTCTTTTTATAGATACTATATTAGACTCAATTTCCAACTAGGATACTATAATATAATCTTTTTCCAAGTAGGATTCTATATACTATTGTTATTCCTATTCCTATTCTAAGTAGGATTATATTTACCTATTCCTATTCTAATACTCCCCCTCAAGCTAGTGCATATACGTCATATGTACCTTGCTTGTTACAAATGTAATTAATACGAGAATCGATGATGGATTTGGTGAGATATCTACAAGTTTATCACTCGACTTCACAAAATGAACAATTAATTTCTACGTGCTTAGTCTTCTCATGAAATACTGGATTTGATGCACAATGTCGATAAAACACAATGTGATAAGTTCATGCTACCAAACTCCCCCTCAGCAACAAATTCAGGTGGTTGCTCCATATAGATTTCTTCCTCGAGATGATCACAGAGAAAAGCATTCTTAATGCTCAACTGATCAAAAGGTCAATGGAGAATGACAATATGGATCATCTCAAAATTGCTCCAAGAAAGTCACTTTAAAACTGGTCGGAACTTGCGCATGCGCCGACTTATTAAATTTGAAGGCTGAAAGTGGTCATAAATCGAGAAATAAAATTATATGGATAGGTTCGGAATGATGACACGACCCTACTGAGAAAGAGAATTATATGGGTAGAGTCGGAATGACGCACAACCCTACTAAAATGTAAAATTATATGGGTAGGGTCAGAATAATGGCACGACCCTACGCAAATTAGATTTGATGAGTCACCGAGAAGACGCATGGAACTACGTAAATCAAATCCGAGTCACCAAAAAGACACACAGTGTTATACAACTCAGATATGAGAAAGTAGTTCGAAAAATTCACGGTACTACACAAATTGAATATGAGAAGTAGTCTGGAGAGGCACGGTGCTGTACAAGTCGAATAGAAGAAAGTAGTCACCGAAAGATGACACGGTGCTACACATGATAAATATGAAAAAGTAGTCACTGAAAAAATGACACGGTGCTATACAAATTACATATAAAAAAGTAGTCACTGGAATGATGGCACCGTGCTACACAAACACTGACTGACAGATGTGGGGTTGACACAAAACAACCCTAGAAAGTCACCGAAAATTGACACATAGTGACCTGTTTGACTGAGTTTTCTTCCCTTGAATATGAGAATCATACATATATCATTGACCCTACTTTTATTAACATAACCATTGGCCAGACGGACAACATATATGGGTCATAGCCGCCTGCCGACAACGGAAGCTCTTTGATTTTCTACCAGGACCATAGAAGCTCTGATACCATGTCAGAAATATTGGAGAAGTATATTACTGAATTGTTGTCTATATTATTGTATTGAGACCCTATTTATAGATACTATATTAGACTCCATTTCCAACCAGGATAATATAATACAATTCTTTTCCAAGTAGGATTTTATATACTATTGTTATTCCTATTCCTATTCTAAGTAGGATTATATTTTCCTATTCCTATTCTAACAGCTGGCAAAGGAAGTGATTCTGCCACAGGAAAATATGAAGAAAAGAAAGTTCCAGATGTGTTCAAGATGCTATTTGTGTGAGGAGCAGTTAGAGACAGTCAACCATCTTTTTTGGCATTGTAAATGGGCAGATTAGTTGTGGAGAATTTTCAGCAGCCTTTGGAAGATCAATTGGGCAAAACCAAAAGACATTGAACAACTACTTAGCTGCTGGATCAGTGTGGGTAATGCTACAACAAAGGAGGAGAGATGGAAGATTGTCCCAACCTGCATATGGTGGACCAATTGGAAAGGAAGGAACCAGAGGTGTTTTGAGGACAAAAAAAGCAATATATAAACCTTTAAAATGAATTGTTTAGCTCTTTAGTATTTTTGGTGTAAACAGGAGATTTTAGGTCAGGCGGAAGATCTATTTGATGTAACTGACTATCTGTGACAAAAGGTTCAGATAGAGTATATTCAGATGTAATTGTTTTTGCTAGGGGGACTACTTAAAGTAGTATACCTCTGGTTATATATAATAGGAAAAGTTATCATTCTCAAAAAAAAAAATGGCTGGGACAAATCTCTGACTGAATCAGAGACGCCAACAGATATATAGCACAGTACCACCAACACTAGCAATAAAAATTTGCCTTGAAGTGAGATGTAGTTTTGCATTAAACACTGAAATACACTAATGATCACAACTGTAGGAACTAGGAATCTAGTAGACTGAAATTTGTCCACATTAGAAAATTTATCCATGTAAACTTGAAGAATCAAAGACTGCTGTATGTATGATGCCTGATCTATTAAATCCAACGGATCAAAATTGTATAGAAACATAGGGATGCATATGGATCACAGTGTTGGAGATACCATTAGTCCAATGGATTTTCAATCAGGAAATTTCTGAAAACAAAATAAAGCATATTTGTCGGGGGAGGGGAGATTTCCTCTTTTAATGAGACAGCGAGACCAAAAAATGAAAAACAAGAAGTACAGCTTCATAAGAGTGCAAAATGCCAGCACCATGTCTTATAAGCTTTAATAATATCAAAGTATGAGGTGCACTACATATGTTGCTGCTTGAACAACAACAACATACCCAGTGTAATCCCACAAGTATGTCTGAGTTATTGAACTCTTTTGATCTTAGGAGAAAGTTCACTTCTTAGTCATTAAATATGTAGATACTAGAGGGTTACCTCTCTTGTGTGGTTTGTAAGCTATTACATAGGAAGGGGGGATTTCCCTTGTCATAAAAAAATATGTAGAAAATAGAAACCGGCAAAAATTTTGTTTGAAACCTTTTAAAGGATAACTTCAAATGAAACTTTAAAGAAGAACGCAGCCCAAAAAGAACATTGAAACAACCAGCTTCACATGAACACCACGGAAACAATAAAAATTTGTTGCTACTACTAATATTTTGCTAGTGGTAAAATGATCTCTTTTTGTTTCTTTAACAGAAAACGGTTCTCCTTTCGACACATTAAACAGAAAGGTAGAGACGCCTTTGCCAGAAATATTAGATCATTATCCAACATCCATATTATTGTCAGATTAAAGCAAGCAACTTTGTCAATGACTATCAAGAGATTAGAGAGCTTCCAGAGAACTTGGACTTAGTTATGATGATTATGGTTGGGGGCGACATGCACCTGAAGGTGGGGTGAAGAAGATAACAACATCAAAATAGTGCCACATTGCAGAGAGGATGATTAGCATATCATACTAGAATTAAGATTGGTGCCATAGAGCTATTATGTGGTTTCTTTAAACTTCCATCCTACTTGTGAAATCCTACGCTCTAAGAACATTTTCAGAAAATCAAAACAGCTACCAATTCTACTATAAAACCAACGGTTTAATTCATTCAACTTTGATAGGTTTTTGATAAGTCAACACATTCTCTTTATACTACACTTAACATTGTAGGCTTAACCAAACAAGGACAGGCTTCTTTTCAAACAAAGATTGTTATTAACCACTGGAAATATTCTACTTATAACTATCTTACAACTGATATATTTACACTTTGAAATTTTCAGTTCTCTGAAACAATTCGGTAAGGGAATTAAACTGTCAACAGAGTACAAGTTCAAAACACCAAAATAAAAACCAAAAGGCAAATCAAAACAACAGAAACTAATTCGGATTGTTAAAAGAACAAAATGGAAACTTTTAACTCACGATTAAGGTTTGTTTATATCTCACTCATAAAATCAAAAATCAATTGCATAACTACTTCACACTGAGGACAGCCATGTCTAGAAGAAATAGGAATAAAAGTCGAACAGTAATGGTTTAGGCAATCACATAATAGCCCTTTTAACAAAATTAGCCTTGATAAACTTCCAAAGCAGACAACAACTACAACATACCCAGCGTAATTCCACAAGTGGGATTGAGAAGGGTAAGACGTAGGCAAACCTTAACACAACCTTTGTGGGGTAGATGTGTTGTTTCCAATAGAACCTCAACTCAAAAGGGAGGTTACTCAAAGAAAAGTTGCAAGAAGAAAAAAATGACTACACAATATCAAGATACGAAGCAAAATGAAGCAACAAATAGTAGAAATACATAGAAGGATAAGAATTTACAAGATTGTTAAATTCCACTGCGAATAAGGAGAAGAGGACATGGGACAAGCCCCTTGCCTTTCCTACCTAAGGGATGACCACACTCACCTATTGATAACATCCAATCTTACGCTTCAAATCAAGTGTAGTATGGTCGTAGCAATAAAAATCCAATGAAGGTTGAGGTTGATCCCATGAGGAGTATGTTGTGCGTCGAGATATCAAAGAGTGCAAATTTGAGAAAGTCCGAGGTTTCCTTCAAATAAAAGAGTGATTGAGTAATTAATTCTAAAACTAGACTATTTTCTAAGTTCGAAATTTAATCGAATATTTGGAGTGCAATAACAATGTTTTGATTTTTCAATTAAGAGAGGAATCAGGGTAGTAGCTTCAATATGACATAACTAGTTCATGCACACAAGTATCTTGCTCAAATACATAGGATTAATAAAAATGATTCAATTGATAATTACTTATTAGAATTTTCCAACTCTAGCAAACTAATCCCCAAAAGTTATTCAAAACCCAAGGGAAAATATTAAGACCCAATTGATAGATCCAAATAGGAATCTTCCTATTCCTAGTTCGATTTCATTAATCAAGTACATTTATTCCTCAATATACTTGATTCCTTGCTATTCATTAAAAACTCAATACAATTTTCACTCTTCCAAGCAAGAAATAAATATGTAGGGCTTAATCTAGCGTTTGCAATCACCAAATTCACAAATAAGAATCTAACAAAAGCCATAAGAGTCAACAGCCCAATTAATGATAAGCAAGATAAACTAGTATTCATCACACAAAAGCCATAAGAGTCAACAATCCAGCTATTGGGGTATAGCTACTCATGCTAGAACAAAATGCAAAATGAAATGCAATAATAAACATAGTTAAAGATTAACCAAAGAAGAAGATGCAAACTCTATGGTGAAAATCTCTAAATCCTTCCCAAGTTAGCTATACATACTCCTCCATGACCTAATTCCTCTTTATATATGTCTAAATATTGGGACAAAAATGTCCTTCCCCTGCCAATTTCGTTTCCATAATTGTGGAGCCAAAAATTTAGTGTACTGAGACTACTTGCTCCTCTTCAAACTTAGCCACATTGAACCTCTTCTACCCTTATAAATAGTAGTGTTTTCTCAATCTTTACTTTTCTCTCTCTTTTTGCTCCAACTTTCATCTTCTTTTTTCTCCATCATTCTTGACCAGATACTTGATTGATTGACTTCTTTTAGCTTTAAATCCTGAAATTTACTAATTTAAGTTAGTTCAAGTTATCCAGTCTTTTATCCTAATTCTCGATCTCTATTTCTTCTTTGCTCAATAAACTAAAGATGCATCATCTTTTGTCTAGTCTCTTAACTCGTGCTACAATCAATCTCTCACTTATTGTAATAGTTATATCCACATACATTTTATTCACATGTTCGAATCATCCCAATCTCTCTTTCATCATTGTATTTGTCATAAAAGTCACACTCACCTTGCTTATATAACTTTGTTCCTAATCATACGGTCTAACCATCATTCTATAGAAAAACCCTCAAGTTTTGGCAACACATTCTTTTAGAGTAGGTTAAAGTCTCACATTTGTTTGGGAATGGTCGGATGGTTTGCTTATCTGAATTTGAGTAATTCTCCTATTATGAGCTAGACTTTTCCATCTTGACTCTCGGACCATGTTTCAGTTAGGATTAAATGTGAAAAGGGGTGTTAATGTGGGTTACAGTCTCGCACTTGTGGAGGAATGGACTGATGGTTTGCTTATATAGATTTGGGTAATCCTCCCTTTATGAGCTAGTTTCTGTAGTTGAGTTAGGCCCAAGTGCCATATCTTTACAATCTTATCGCACAATACCTTGTATGTGAGTCTCCATTTCACTCAACCTGCTCCAATACAGTGTACGACATCACATCAAGCTCTCCATCTCGTATATATATATATGAATTTGGACAATCCTTCCTTTATGAGCTAGCATTTGAAGTTGAGTTAGGTTCAAGTGTTATATCTTTACAATCTTACGCACAATACCTTGAATGTGAGCTCTATTTCACTCACCCTGCTTCAATAAGGTGCGCGATATCATCATCAAGCTCTTCGTCTCGTATATATAGGAAGTGCTTTGGAAGTCCTACCCTAAAGAGGAAACTTATAGTATCTTAAGAGATTATATATTTAATGAAGTATCTTCTTAAGATATCTGATCAGTTAAGTACATAATTAGGTCAAAAGTCGCCTTTGAGATTATTCATGTTTGTTTTCTTCTTTATACATGGTTGGATCTTATAGTGTCAATATTCAAATATAGATAATTGTTTGATTTTATAGGATACAATTTTGTACAGGAATTATTTGTGTCATATCTTCAAGTTTTGGATTGTGATAAGTTTAGTATTGTAGCTCGAAGTTTAAGTGTGTCATATAGAGTCATGGAGTTGTGCATTAAAGCTTGGAAATGTATGAAGTCTAACACTTCTAACTGTTTTTTCTTTATACTGATGGCACAAATAAATTTTTCTAGCGTTAGAGTAAAATATTTTAGATGTATTAGATGTAACTCTTAATGGACTGCCTACATCGAAAGGTCTAGGGCGTGGATGCGATCTAGATGATATGTGGTAGGGCCTCAACTAGGATAGACAAATTGAACAAAGTTGATTGATGGAGCAAGGCGCACATCGATAGATTGAAAAAAATACTCTAAATTGGAACAATGATATGGATAAAAATACAACATTGGTTGAAACTGGATTACCTGTAAAGGGGTGAGGGAGATGCTTATGCTGATAAGGAATAAACACTAAGCAAGAAGAAGAAAAAAAAAGTAAATGTAACAGTATAAGAAGCTAAAATATACTACACATATCCACTCGAAATCGAATGATCTTCATGATGATAAGAGTTGATAGTCTGATGGCGATCCAGCAAGTGAAACTGCAAGATTTAAAAGTAAATGTATAGATTTATTTCAGAGAATTTGTAACTAGTTGATACTCGAGGTCTACTAAACTAGTGCCAGGCCTGTTGGTAACTAGTTTATAGACACTCTTAGGTGTATATGTTTGTTTATTGGTATGACAATAGATCACATTTTATTGCTAAAAAAGAAACAAAAAAGTAAATTGAACCACTAAAATCTTAGTATGTAAAAATTAAAATAATCTTAGACGTAGAGTACAAAAATATTTTAAATATCGAAATAATATAATTCAATAAATGAAACTTTATTACATTGAACTATTGTGTATGCCATTTTCTCCTTAAAAGTTCTTTGGAATGTGTATTCATTAGTTAAAATAAAATAAATATCTTTATAAAGTACGATGCAAAACATGACTGAAAAAGAAAAACATAAAAAGGGAAAAAAATGAAAATTTTAATTGATAAGAAAAGAAAAAATACATGTATAAAATTACAAGAGCTTCAAGAGAAGAGGCACACAAATCAAACTAGTACGTCCATTATTGTATCAAGATTTGATAGTAAGAACATAAAATTTTCTCCCCAAAAGATAATGTAACTAATGTATTAATATAATCAAATCCCAATAATGATATAAACTGCTAAACGTAAATATCTGAAATATCAACTAAGATTTTAATTTACCGTTAATCTTAAATGAAAATCTCTTTTTTTATAAAAGTTTAGTAGTAATGACAAACACTTCTCTCTCAACAGAGCTAGATCGTTATACTAATGATGAATCTATTCACCGAATCAACGAGATTATAACAAAAGTATCCTTCACTGTTCGCGCCATTTTTCCAAGTGTTAACACCAAATTGAATTTTGTAAATGACAATGTTCTTTAACAATAAGTTATCAAATTCATATTTCTCAATCTTATTTAGATCGAAATATCAAATCTCGTCAAAAGTATGTCAGATTCTCATCGGAAAAGCTATATAATAAATGACATAGTTGCCCTTGGGGAAATAAATAGGACACTATAAGATGGTAGAATTATAGTTATTCCAAGAGTTCCTTTGGTCGAGGCCCTCTGTGCCACTTTCTCCATCTCCGCCAGTGCCGCACTTGGTTTCTTCTGGGGTTTTTCATCTTCACTTTCAACCCAAGGTCCATTTTTGAATTGTTTCTAACTTTTTCCTGTTTCTAATTCCCCTTTCCCTTTTCTTATATTCAGTACCCTTTTGAAATTTTGATGTTTTCTTTTGCATTGTAAATAGTTAGATTCAAAGCATCTACATTCCATTGTTGATTATTCTGGTTATGCAATGGTGATAAATAGTTTTACTCAGTGAATGTCTGTTAATGTTATAGAAATACTGCTATAGGTGAATCAGAATTTGTGGGTGACTCTCATCATCAATTTTGGAGTAGGTTAATAGGGTTTTGTTTGATTTTTTTGTTTGCAGATGTTTACCTTGTTTTGTTTATTCATGTGATTTGTGATGATTTTATTTGATTCACTGCTGGAAAATAGATATCCACCTCTGCCTCTTTGGTTATTGATTTTGTTTTGATTTGTAATAGTCTGATGGATAGTTGTCTAGTTGCTAGTAGTTCCCTTTGGTGGGCAATCTATAAGCCCAAAACTACATTGACTGCTGTTGTATGTCATGGGTAACCTAAACTTGTTTGGACCTATAACTATATATATCAGTGTGGGTTCTTTGTTGGAAAACACAATGGTGGATTATTTGATTGATTTGAAAGGGAAATTGCTAAAACTCTCAACATGTTAAATGAAATCGTCATTTGCCCATTTTGCATACATGTCTGTATATGGGTATGAGTAACTTGTGCAGATCCTTCAAATCAACTGAAAACTTCCTAAAAGTTTTAATGTGCCTACACCTGATACATACTCTGTGCAAGACCAAATGGGAGCCGGGAGATACTTCTTTCATATCATCCTGCTAGATTTCATATTCCATTACAAAAATGAGGTCACGACAAGTTTTGATAGCATATAAAGTTGTTGTCACTTGTCATGAACTAGAAAACTGAATGGTGTTGGCGATAGGAGATCTCTCCGTTAATCGTGTTAACCAAATTGTTAATACATGTGACCTAGTTTCCCATTAGCAATGCATTTACTCAACTCAAAGGAATGTAGTCTCAATGGATCCCATCCCTGAACTAAATGATTGCTATAGAAGGAGTACTATGTGTGGGAGCACTATGTGGTTGAGGCCCATTTGTTTCATTTTATGTAGCATTCTTTCTTTTTTTAGTCGGGTCCAGAGGAATAGGACTTTGCTGTATTTGGGAACTCCAACTTCAAAAATTTCATAATGACATGCTCTTCTAGCTGCATGCCCACATGGCACAATTAGGGACGTAAGTTCTAAGGATGCTTTTAGTACCTGGCAAAAGTTTTCCCATTCTTTCTTAAACTCCATGCCTAGTCAAACATCACCACATAAAATGAAACACATGTAGTGATTAATTTACAGATTATCATATAACTTCATTGTCCATTTTGAGGGACACATGTTTTTTTCCTATACACATGGCTTTTAATAGTTCGAATTTGGGATAGGTATCGGTTATGATTTCATCCTTATGCATGTCTATTGTTATGTGTTCTTACATGCTTTTGAGAAATCCTACTTATCTTTCCTTCATCCAACATCCAGTTGTTTGAGTAGTAGCATTCAGCTTTATATTGATTGATGTTTTGTTCGTTATCTCATTGCAAGTTTCTTCTTTATGATCAGGGAGCACAACAAAGATTAAAAAAAGCTCTGATACTTAATTGGATTGGATGTATCGGAGCATATCATTTTGGTGGATGTACTCATAAGCAAGAAAAAGATAATTACTTCATATTAGTGTGTGGCTCAATTGATATGCTGATACAAACTTATCTTTCTGGTTGCAAAGAAACTTCTTTTGCAACTTCTTTCTCATCCGAGATCACAAAACAAGCCTCATGTGACCAGGGTCCTGGTGCTGAATTGTTGGAAATGAGTCCAGAGAAAGATATATGTCCTCTTGATGGCTGTATAGAGTCTGATTCAAAGGATAGTGATCCTTGTTCCTTAAACAGTCTAGATGGTCCACGACCTTCAACTTTTAGTGCCATGTCTGGAAGTTCTAAGCCCATAGTATATCGTAGGAAAAAGTTCAGAAGGAACCCTCTTCCTACTTTTTTCATTGAACCATCAGCTGAAGTTAGGCCTAGCAATGGATGTCCTTCTGAGCTCTGTTCTGAAGTCCATTCAGGAACTTTGAAGGAAGACATAGTTGCTGCTGAGAAATTAGCTACTGCAGCTCCTGTTCTTCTGCCTGCTGGGTGTAATAGAGGGAAGCTTCTATCTAAATCAAATTCTTGTGATGGTAGGACTGAAGGGGAAGACCAATGCTCTGAAGCAGCATCAAGAAGTGATATGCAAAGGACCTCAAATGTTTGCATAAATGATAGCCATTCGTCATCAAAGTGTGATTTGGACTTTGGGTCTTCTTCGTCGAAGATGGTTGTGGATGATGCTGGTGAATGCTCCTCATCTGGTGCTTTATTCCATGAAAGATTGGGTGATAATATGCCAGAAAAAGATATATGTGCAGCAATTCTTAGAAGTTATGGGTTGCTTGAAAAAGTTGTGGTTACAAAGCTCCGTGCATCTGCAGAAAACTCTTGTGCCTGTTCCAACAACTTCTGTTTAATCTCATGCAAAGTCTGTGATTGTTCAGAAGTTACAGTGAAGATGCTAATCTGTGATAATTGTGATGATGCCTATCATTTATCGTGCTGCAGCCCCCATATAGAGACAGTACCTCAGGATGAGTGGTTTTGCCAAACTTGTTTGATAAAGAAGCAGAAATTACTCGAGAAATCATCTTGTAATAAGAGTTCTAGCAATTCTTCGGCTGAAGGTGAATTGGGACATACAGCTCTCATGTTGAAGGACATTGGAATATATAGAACCCGTGTTCGTATTGGCAATAATTTTCAAGCTGAGATTCCTGACTGGACAGGTCCAGTAACAGAGTACGTTCTACAAATCTAACTTTTTTTATTTTTGTGGATCTTCCAATTGACTTAGGGAAGTGAAAATGATAGCTATCTTTAAATGGTTTTGTCATGTAGGTAGATAAAACATAATGAGGTAGCTGTCATCCTGTTTCTACCTTCTGTAACAGTTTGTACTTATCATTTTGTAGTTATGTCTTATGATTTAATAATGTTATAAATATGATGGAGGAGTCCAACTTACAAGGATTACAACATAGAGAATTCACACTAAAACATGTTGCTACAAGTACTCTCTTGTCGATGCTAATGGGAATTGCATTACGCAACAAAATTTTCACTAATTTCTGCTAGGGAATTTCCTAATCCCTTAGACATCTTTGGTTTCTTTCATTTCATGTTGCCACACAAGCTTTGGAAGAGCTATTTCCCTTGTTCTTGATCTTCTTCTCTTCTTTTTGAGTTTCCATTATAATAGAATCTCATTGATAGTTCTTGACATCACCATTTGATACCAAACGTACCATGCATCTTAGCCTATTCGCAATAGTGCAATTGCATAGTCAAGTAGTAAGTAGCTAACATCCTCTTCCGGTTCATTAGGCTGAATCTTCGACAAACACCTTAACTTGTTCAAGCATTTCATACAGCTACCTACACTAAGTCTATGACCTATTGAACACTTGAAATATGCCCAACATGTAACCCCCCCCCCCCCCCCCCCCCCCCCAATTTTTTTTTTTTTTTGAGAAAGGTAACTCTTTGTATAATTTATATAAATTCAACACCAGAACTGGTGCTGGATTTAGAACTTCACATCATCAGAAGAGCAAAACCAAAGGAGAAAAAACTCCTACCAGATCTGTAATCTTTACACTTTACCAATTAAATCTACTACTTCCCCCATAAATTCTGTTTACACCCCCCAACCCCCAAACCAAAACTAAGACAATTCATCCTAATCTTTTGAATGGAATTGCTAGTATTTTCAAAATGTCTTGAGTTTCTCTCTTTCCATATTGTCCACCAAATACATGCTGGGATGATCTTCCACCCATCTTCTTCTCCATTTCTCTTTCCCTCATTCATCCATAGTAGAACTCGGCATAGCTCAATTTATGCCCAAAATACAAAAGAACATGTGGCCACAGATTTATTGTTGTCTTACAATTTAAGGAAATAAAGTTCATTGCTTTCCCCCTCCCAATTACATAGACATTTGAACAAATCTGACGACCTCTTCTTTGTAGGTTTTCTTGAGTTAAGCATGCCAGACAAAACAAGATACATTTACTGGAATTTTTATTTGCCAAATCAGTTTTTAAGGCCACACCCTATTCATGGAGCTATTATGATTCATGAACTGATAAGCTGATTTTACTGAGAAATTACCTTTGTTACCAAGTCTCCATCTGAGTCTATCTAGTTGCCCTGCATTTCCACCAAAACTCCCTATAAATTGGATCATGGTAATAAAACTTTCTACTTCCCAATCATTCAGAACTCTCCCTAAAGATAAGATTCCACACGTATTGATCCCAAACTTGGTTAATCAGGTTGTGATATTGTGAGCTTATAGAGTAGAGAACAGCGAAAGTGGATTTCAAGCTACTTTCACCAACCAATCCAATGATCCTCCCAAAAGGCTGTCTTACCACCAACTTCCATTGAAATTGCCACGTTCACCCAAAATTTGTTCCATAGATTCCTAATGCTCTTCCATGCACTGTACTTAGTGATTTATTGGTATTCCATTTCATATTTCTGATTAATGAAATTTCTCTTAAGTGTCATATTCTCAATACTATTCCTCCATAACTACTTTTTTAATAGGCTCTTATAATCTCAGCTTTTTCATGTCCAGTCCACTCTGTTTTATGCTGAGAGTAAGCACATCCCATTTTACCAGATGAGACTATTGTTTTTTTTACTACCTTAAGAAATCTCTCCTCGTTTTTCCTTACCTTTTTTTCTACCCCTCTTTGGATAGGAAAGACAGCCATCATATATGTAGAGAGGGCCTCCAAGTCAGAGTTAATTGAGTCAACCTACCCCCACAAAGATAGGCACCTACTTTTCCACCTTGCCAACTTTTCTCACATGTTTCTATGACCTTATTCCAGATCCTATGGATTTGCTATTTGCCCCAATGGCATACCCAAATACTTTGTAGGTAAAGATCACACCTGACAGCCTAAATTGTTTGCAAGAGATTGAATGTTTGGCACTTGAGAAACATTCTCGGGTTGACTCAGTCTGCAGTTTGGTTTGGTTTTGTTCACCCCCTACCATCACATCATTTAAAACCAATTAGTATTGGTGACCTTAATTGAGCTTGATAGTGTTATCTTAACCAATAAAAAATGGATTTCTTTCACTTGAAATGTTGTTGTCAAGGTATATACACCAAGCAATACACTTATCCGTACTAATCAAAACTTTTGCGAATCTTTACCTAGAAGTCGAGGTCTACCCACCAATGTAACAATTTAAAGCCAATGTAACAATTTTGAAACTAAAAAAAATCAGTTTTAGGATTATTATTTGTACTTCAGTCTGTTAACGAAAATGATAAGTATGCATCATTTGTTAGACAATGAGAATATATATGCACCATACATTAAACATCGGGATATATATGTATCATGGTTTTAATGAGGGGTATATTTTTCCTTTTTCCCTAGTATATTTCTTTGCTTAATTTGTGCTATATATAGCTCATCAAACTTATTGAATAAAGGAACAAAGTGAAGATTTCTTGATTGCTTGTCTATCAACTTAATTAGTTTTGAATGTTTTAGTGCATAAATGGGTTGCATAAACCTTGTATTTCTTATAATATATCCCTTTCTCTGTCAACTTGATTTCTTCTCATCCTTACGTCATTTATGCTGCAAAAATCAAGCTCTTTCTCTTCTACGATTCAAGCACATGTTTACAATAGATAATGAAACTAATAATTGTATGGGAATAAGAGGCCAATGGATTCAGTCATATCCAATAACTCTTTCATGAAACAAGACCATAGGTTGTTGTTCATGGGATGGAGTTTATTGTGACAAGACGGCGAGACAAGTGATTGAACTTAACCTCACTTGCAGCCGACTTCAAGGCAAGTTTTATTTCAACAGTAGCCTCTTTCGACTCTCCAATCTCAAAAAGTTTGATTTGTCTTGTAATGATTTCTCTAGATCATTCATTTCACCTAAATTTGGTGAGTTTCTAGTTTGACGCATCTTGATTTATCGGATTCAAATTTTACAGGTGCAGCCCCTTCAAAAATCTGTCACCTTTCTAAATTACACATTCTTTGTTTTGAGTGATCCATATGTGCTTAGATTTGGACCTCGCAATTTTTTGAAACTAGTAACATGCAGTCTTCAGCATTAAGGGTATGCTGGCTACCTCCAAAAGTGTGCTTACATACAACAACAACAACATACCCAGTGAAATCCCACAAGTGGGGTCTGGGGAGGGTAAAATGTACGCAGACCTTACCACTACCTCATGCAATAGAGAGGCTGTTTCCTGGGAACCCTCGTCACAAAAATCCATGAGCAGAATAGCTAAATATGATTAAACAGGAAAGAAAGAGAAAGAAAAAGAGCACAGAAAGAGCAATTGATAACAAAAACACATGGTAACAACTAACTACAGGACAAATATGATATAAAAGGCAGATAAATAACATATATAAAAGCATACAATTAACAACTCCTTCCTATCTAACCTATTAGCCTGCTACTCTAATTCGTGACCCCCACTCTTTCCTATCTAAGGTCATGTCCTCGGTGAGATCAAGTTTCACCATATCTTGTCTAAAGTGTGCTTACATAGAGAGCTAATTACAAAAAGTCTAGGAAATCCATTATCAGTATTTCATTTACTATACATTGCTCTTTACACCAAAAACATAAAGTAGAAATGCATTTCCCTTTGAACTTTTGCATGGAGTTTGATCTTCCTTTGAAAATTCTGTCGTTCCTTTCCTTCCATATGGTCCACCAAATGCAAGCCGGGACAGTTTTTCACCATCTCTTCTGGCCTTTGCTTCCTCCCCTTCTGGTCTAGCAGCTCCATAGATCAGCAGTGTGCCCTGGCGTAGTCCAACTTTCCCCGTCCAAGGTAATGGAAAGGGACCAACTTGGGAAGTTACCTTGCAGTGGAGGAAGAGGTGGCTGTTTGTTTCGTTGGCTTCCATTCAAAGAGGGCATATGGAAGCTAAATGAAATTTCCTTTTCTGTAATGCTTCATGGGTGAGGCAAGCCTTCCTTACTACCAGCGATGAGAAGCATTTCACCTTAGTAGGTGCCATGCTTCTCCAAGTAGCTTTCCAAGGTCTTCTGTTTCTTCCTGTCATCTCTAGAAGTCCTCTCTTATAGACTCTGTTGACTGAGAATATTCCTTCAGTGTTATGCCTCCACTTGATGTGATATCTGTCTCATTGGTAGTCCCTGTGAAGGTTCCTATTCTGCCAAGTAGAGCAGCCACTCTTTCAACCTCCCAATCATTCAAAAACCTTCTGAAAATTAGGTTCCATCCCTGAGCTGTCCAGATGTTCTCTACTGTGCTATTCTGATTGGTGTTGATGTTGAAAAGGCTAGGGAAAGCCTCTTGCGGAGTCCCCTGACCATCCCAGTTATCCTTCTAGAAGAGGATATTCTTGCCATTGCCAACTTGGAAAGTAATGTCCTTCCCCAGATTGGACCTGAAAGACCTGATTGTCCTCCACAATCCAACGCCATAGGTATCAGTGGACTCATCAGCACACCACTGCCCATTTCGTCCATAATTTTGTTGTATTACATTCTTCCACAGGGCTGGTCTATCTTCAGCATATCTCCACAACCATTTCTTGGGCAGGCTGCTGTGTAGCTTTGGGTATTTAACCGTCATACCTCCATGCTCTTTACTCTGCTGCACTATGTTCCATTTCACCAGATTGAAACCTTTATGCTCCTTTTTGCCATGCCATAGGAAGTTTCTTCTCAATTTGTCTAGAACTTTGAGTACTTTAGCAGGCATAGGAAAGAGAGACATCACATGTGTTGTAATGAGTCCAGCACAGAGTTGATTAGAATTAACTTGCTTCCTCTAGATAGATATTGTGCCTTCCACATAGCAAGCTTCTTTTCTGTCTTCTCAATGAAGTTGTCCCAAATCTTTAATGCTTTATGTTTAGCACCCAATGAGAGTCCTAGGTAAACAGTAGGTAGTTTTCCCACTCCACATCTTAAAATGTTAGCTAGAACCTGAATCTCAGTGACTTCATTGATGGGAAAGATTTTGCTTTTCTCCAGTTTATCTTCAGGCCTGAAATTTCTTTGAAGATAACTAGCGTTAGTCTCAAAAAATTGATTTGCTCACTAGTAGCATCACAAAAAACTATCGTGTGATCAGCATAAAGTAGAACTTGTCCCAAGTAATAGAGTTCAGTCTTTACTCTGTGAACATCTCTTCCACCTCTCCGTTGAACTTCTCTTCTTATTTAAAAACTTTATGTCTTCCATACACACAGTTATATGGGATATTCTCTGAAAGACTTTTCCACCTTTCCAACTTGGAATTTCTTGATTTGTCATCCAATCCCCAGCTCACTGTTAGGTTTCCCACAACCAAGCGGAATAGCAGTGCATCACTCATGAGATTATATCTCAGGTGTGAATTTCACTGGCAGGTTACCTGAATCATTTAGTCATCTAACTTCACTGCGTGCCTGCGTGGATTGGGAATAGCTTCTTGTGATCTCTCGGGATCTATTCCTAAACCTCTATGGAATCTCACCAACATAGAAGTTTTGAACCTTGATAATAACCATCTTGAAGGACCAATTTCCGATTTCTTTAGATTTGGAAAGCTCTGGTGGATATCACTTAGAATTAACAAATTTGATGGACAACTTGAGTTCTTATCCTTTAACAGAAGCTGGACGCAACTTGAATTCTTAGATTTTTCATCCAATTCCAAAACTGGTGCAATCCCTTCTAATGTAAGTGGTCCGCAAAACCTACAAGCTCATCTACTTGTCGTCAAACTACTTGAATGGGACTATACCATCATGGATATTCTCCCTTCCTTCACCAAGGCATTCAGACTTGAGTGGTAACCATTTCAGTGGAAAATTGCATGAGTTCAAGTCCGGAACATTGTCTCTAGTTGATTTAAAATAAAATCAGTTGCAAGGTCCTATTCCAAAGTCACTCCTAAACCAAAGTGAGCTATATTTTCTTGTTCCCTCCTAAAAATGGTAAATTCTTGCTCCAATTTACATGTAGACCAGATAAAGCTTCAAAGATAGTCAAGATCACCCTGAGATGTCTAGTCTGGTCCACTTCAGCATCACAAAAAATTAGAGAGTCATCAGCATGCAAGTGGAAGATTTCCAGACCATTGCCATTAATTGAACTGGAGCCAGATCCCCTAATCCATTCATTGGATTTATCTGTCCTGATCATGTAGTTCAAACCTTCCATTACCAACACGAATAAGAAAGGTGTCATTGGATCTCCTTGTCTAAGGCCCCTCTGAGAGTGAAAGATGCCTTCAGTACTACCATTGATCAACACGGAGAACTTCACATTGGAAATACAAACTTTATCTAATTGATCCATTGTTGCCAAACACCATATCCTTTAGAATTTTTAACAAAAAAATCCGATTGACATGGTCATAAGCAATTTAAGTATCTGCCTTATTGAGTTTGGTTCTAGAATCACTAAATCATTAGCCAGAAGAGTTGCATCCAAAATTTGTCTTCTTTTGAGAAAAGTCATTTGATGATCATCCACCAGCTTTCTTATTACTGATTTCATTCTTTCTTTGATAAGTTTGGCAATGATCTGATAGGTCCCCCCATAAGGCTTATAGGTCTAAAATCCTTAAGCTCTTTTGCACCATTTTTCTTAGGTATCATGGCAATGAACGTGGCACTAAAAGATTTCTCAAAGAATTCATTCCGGTGGAAGCTATGGATGGTTCGTACCAAATCAGCCATAACTTCCATCAGAGTGAATTGAGAAATCTTTTAATGCCTCTTTCATTGCCTTGATACCTAAGAAATATGGTGCAAAGGAGTTAAAGGATATTAGACCTATAAGCCTTATAGGGGGGGAATCTATAAGATCATTGCCAAACTTATCACAGAAAGAATGAAATCAGTAATTAGGAAAGCTGGTGGATGATCATGAAATGGCTTTTCTCAAAAGAAGACAAATTTTGGATGCAACTCTTCTGGCTAATGAGTTAGTGGATTCAGAACCAAACTCAATAAGGCAGCATTTTCTGTAAAGCTTAAATAGCTTATGACCATGTCAATTGGAATTTTTTTTTAAAAATTCTAAAGGACATGGTGTTTGCCATCAATTGGATAAAGTTATGTATTTCCAATGTGAATTTCTCTGTGTTGATCAATGGTAGTACAGAAGCCTTCTTTCACAGAGAGCCACCATAGTACACAAACACTACTCTCTCCATTTTTTATTGCATCTCGGCTAAATGCCATATTCAAAAAGCCACCACCTTCAGCTTCCCCTTCTGTTGGCTCCTTTCATTGGATAAGAGAAACAAAAACGAGACCTTTGACAATTAAGGGAGGTATTTCTCCACTGCTTCATATCTTTTTCCCACTCCATGCGATTTGGGTGCCACGTCTTTCCCCTACAATGACTGGGAATGTCCAACTGATAAGTTAAACATTTCTCCGGTTGAAGTCCTCCGTTAAGTGAAAATGAATAAAGCAACAGTTGTGATAGAGTGCAAAGAAGAGGGCTATCTAGCTATGATTCCTCGTGGAGACGGAGCAAACGGTAGCAAAGCTGGAGAGTTGATTGCCATTACAGTTGAAGGAAGATTGTATTGCAAATTTTAGTGACTACCAACATTTAAATCAGATGCTACATCTTCAAATTTGATTGTCCTACCACAAAAAGGGAGAAAAAGATAAATGGAGAAAAGGAGGGGATAAAGAAGCAAAGAATGTTTTTTCTTAAGTCTTAGGTGTTGGTGGGTCGGGATTCAATGGTGGAAAGGTAAGAGGAGGAATTGTCTTTTAGGGAAGAAAGATTACACGTGGGTTGAGAATAATGAGATGTCAAGTTCACATACGGTGGAGAGACAAAAATGCTAGGCTATTTCTTCTACTTGTCCAATCCCCAGTGGATAGAGTTAGCCATCACCTATGGTGGTGTGAGGTAGCAGGTACCTTGTGGAACTAGTCGAGGTACGTGTAAGCTGGTCCGGCTACCACAATTATTAGAAAAAGATGAACGAGGAGGGGATTTGGAAAAAATAGACTTCTTCCCTATTTAGATCAAAAGTTTTTTTTTTCTTGTGTGTGTGGGATTTCTTGGATTTAAGAGCTACATGTCTTTCTTCCAAAGGCTTCTTTGCCATATCTCTGCAAATAAACTGCACACATTCTTAACTTGATTGTTTCAGTGATGTGTTTAGTAGGCAAAATTTGAGCACAAGTTGTTTAGATGGCTCGATGAAAAATTTGGACAAGTTTAGGTGTTGTCTATGTATTCACCTTTTACATTAAATCGTCCTCCTTGACTTCCTTGCTGTAATGATGGTGCCCCAAGAGGCTTTCCATGTGAAAAAGCACTTTCCGTTCAGTGTTTCCTGGATACATCATTTTGAGTTGTCATCTGTGTTACTTTGTTTATGTTTGAATGACTGCTGGTTATCTCATTGGATCTACCTAATGAAACACTCTATGCAAAGAAAGAAAAATTCCTTGCTGTAATGGTGGTGCCCCAAGAGGCTTTCCATGTGAAAAAGCTCTTTCCCTTCAGTGTTTCCTGGATACATCATTTGAGTTGTCATCTGTGTTACTTTGTTGATGTTTGAATGACTGCTGGTTTTCTCATTGGATCTACCTAATGAAACACTCTATGCGAAAAAAGAAATCTTTGGAGATAATTTTTTTAAAAAAAGGAACTTCGTAATGTAAAATGTTCAAAGCCTGTGGTGGCATGTCTCGTGCATCTACAGCTCAAAATTCTGTTGGTACTTTTTTCTCTTATCTCATAACCTATAATTCTATACCTGCACAAGCATCTTACTAAACTTTAAGTATAATTTCTTGAATGCTTGGTGGAATATTATTGCTCGGGAGTTCAGCTCAAGAAAAATGGATTAGTGATAGTGGGGGTAACTATGGCATGTGCATGTTATTTATTTCTTAATATCGTGGAAACCTTATAATGCTCACAGGTTTCATCCTTCATATGTTCTGGTAAGTTTTACACTCATTTATGAAAACCTTGCATATAGGAATGCTGTCAACATTTACTGTTATGGTAGTGTTATATATTTGAGCTGTTAGTACCTTTTGAGTGTGCCTGCTGCATTGGTTTTGATGATGAGATTTGATGCAGTGAGGATGATTGTAGTGGTGAACCATTTGAAATCAGACCTGTAGAAAGTCTCTGCTTGCGTGTAAGTTCCGCTCCTGAAATCTATCTTTTCATACAGCTGGCTGCGCAGTTCTGGGAAAAATTATTTACAAATAATCAAATTATATTGTTCAGGAACGATCTTCCAATGAACATTTGAGGATTAGTTCTATTGGCAATTGGCTTCAGTGCCGGCAGGTCATCGAAGGTTTTGGGGAATGTGTGGATGGAAGTATCTGTGGGAAGTGGCGAAGGTAATGAGCCTGCCCTTTGCCCATTTACTATTGAATTTTGTTGCTCCAGCTTTAGGTGGATGCTATTAATTTTGGGCTGCTTCATTGAAATAGCTTCAGTTCTAAAGAGGAAAAGGAAAACCCCCGCAACTTAATGTCCCTCCTGAATCTTAAAGTTCTACTCTCGACCTATAATGTAAGACCCAAGAGATAAAGCCATATCAGTATGTTGATAAGAAAAGTACCGAGATCAGTGATAAGTGAAAGTGGTTGTAGAAAGGAAAAGTTCATGTATTAAAAGGGAAGTTCACGTATCAAGTAATCCAGCATGATATTCATGTTGTTTTGTCTTGATGTTTTAAGTTTTATCTATTCAAGATACCTGCCCAATCTGCAATTTGGTGTTATTATGACAGGGCCCCACTATTTGAAGTTCAAACAGATGATTGGGAGTGCTTCCGTTCTGTCCTTTGGGATCCAGCTCACGCTGATTGTGCTGTACCTCAAGTATGTAGTTTATAGTCCAGATATTGTGTTCAACATCCTATCTTCAACTTAACTCATTAACTTGATTCCTTCCTTCCCCATTGCCATTCATCGCTCTATGTTTTCTTTTCTTCCCCATCTTCAAACTTGCTTCTGTACGAGATAGTTCTATTGCATTTTATTTTTGTTAGTTGGAGAATTAGTTTGTTGTTAAGATTAAGACGTTTGATTCCGAAGTTGTCTAGCTGTTGCGCATATTTTATGCTGGCATGTGTAAGCTAGAAATATTCATATCATTGAGTTTATATTGAAGAATCATTCAAGTGCTAATAGCTTCAGTGTTTTTCACCATCCTCTTGGGGAAGATGCTTACTTTAATAGCAAGTGTGATCATTATCCCTCTTTTGGGCTAAGTATATTTGCATGTTCGATTATCTTGCAACACTCTTCTCGTTTCCTTAAAAGATGGAGGTTTATACTGAAAGATATACAGTAATTTTTAAACTAAACTTTTGGTGTGGACTCTTACGTGTATGGAATGACGAAACCTTTGATACTCTAAATGATTTTTCTTGAAGCAACGGAGTACATGTGGATTCAAAATCCGAAAAGTGCCATAACATTGATATAATTGCATTACTGCTTGCTTTTACTGATCTTTGGGTTTTTCACTAAGTTGCGCAGACTCTTCATTTTCAACGCCACACCCGTGTCGGATTCCCCAAAAATATAATATTTTTGGAGAATCCCACACTCACCCTCTGACACTTTTGAAGAGTCCAAGCAACATAATTTTTTAATTTGCTAGATCTAGTGTAATCCTATAAGTGGGATATTTGGAGGGTGGTGTGTATTCAGTCAGCCTTACCCCTCCCTACCTTGTGAAGGTAGAGAGGTGGTTTCTAATAGACTCTCAGCTCAAGTAAAGCTTCTAATATTTCTTAAATTGTTTTTCTGATCGCTGTTCTTTGTCTCTCACTCTGGCTCAGGAACTAGAGACGGAGGAAGTTCTGAAGCAATTGAAGTATATAGAGATGGTATAACAGCAAACCTTATTACATCACTCTTTTCCTGTTTTGATAAAGGAATGAATCACTTATATACTTTATTTAGCAAGAGGTGTAGGTAATAAATAATAAATAATATAATATAAAAGACCGACCCCATCAGCCAAATTATATATATGACTAGAAAATTTCTGTCTTCTGGCGTGTTACATTCTTCTAAAATTGAAAGATTCTTTTCAAGTGCAGTTATATTTCTCAACTATTTTTGTTACATTATCTGTTAAGTAAATGAGCTAATGCAAAGTCACAGCACTTCTCTATTTCCTTTGTACTTGATGGGGTTTCCTCAAGCTATTGTTTTTATTCCGCTGTCTCTGCCTCTTGTACACCAAGGTGTTCCATTCCTTTTGTATTAAAATAGTTTTCTAGTTGAAGAAGATATATCTAAACTTTCTTTGGTGATTGTATTAGATACTATCTATCTTTTCCTTTTTCTCTTTTAGTGGAGTAAGGTCTTATTCTCCAACGACTGCCTCCCTGTGTACAAATGGTACACAGGATTCTGGCCTCTCTTCACTATTAGACAGCTCAAAGTTTGGGATGTGCTGCAGTAAACTAGTTGTGCAGAGTCTCCATTTGCTACTATTGTACAAGACAAACAGCAAAGAGAAACTAGGATTTAGGCTTTGCACAATATGATTTCCTTGGTCATGTTACTAGTTTCAAAAAATTGATGTGGTTTCCTTGGACAAGGAAAAATAAGTTGGATTTTGGTAACTGCTTTACCTCTCTCATTTGTTAATACATGATGACAAAAGACGACATGTGTGTCACCATTAAAGAAAGATTTTTATGTTAACAACTTCAGGTTGCTGAGGACATTACCTTATATAGGAGGGTGTGGAGGACGTGTATTATGGTAGAAGGTTGGTAGGCAGTAGAGTGTTGTTTGTTTTCGAGGGTTTAGACTTGTTCGTGTTTGTCATTATAGTAGCTTTATAATTCTAGTTCTTACTTTTGCTATTTATCGTCGTCTGTTGTTTATTGTATTTTGATTATCGCACTATTTTGTGTTGTTGTTCCTTTCTTGTAGGATTTGTATTACTTTCCCTTGTTAGTTGCTATGTTTTCTTATTTTCTGTGCTTGGATTTGCTACACTTAAGCCAAGGGTTTTTCGGAAATAGCCATTCTACCTCCATGAGGTAGTGGTAAGGTCTGCATGCTCTCTACCCTCCCTAGATCCTACTTGTGGGATTCCATTGGGTATATTGTTGTTGTTGTAACTTTTTGATATAGTTTATCTAAATTCTCAAAAAAGGGGAAGCCCATTTTAAGTAGTGAATTAGCTATGGTGGATCCTTGTCATACAAATGATCTATGTCATTTTCGCTTACAATTGTTATTCAATGTACATTGTGTACTTTCTAGACCAACTTATGAAGGTATAGAATATTGAACCTACTGTTGTTCCTTCTGTTTAGTTGAAACCCCGGCTGGCAGTTAAGAGGCGCAAATTGAATCAAACCTCAGGTGCTCGCTCACGGTTCTTGACAAAGAATTGAGAGGATACAGGCTTCATGTACGGAAATGTTCATCTTGTACATTTAAGCATACAAATTTAGGACAATTGGAGTTGTACTACATGAGATTTTCATCACCGTATACTGATGTAATTGCTTCAGAAACATAATTGTGTAATTTAGAAGATGCAAGGAATCAGCTGCAAGATTGACTTGATGTTTCTCGTCTTCGCTTCATCTCTTAGTCCATCCATCTCTTCTCTTTACGAGGCATTTATGTTTTTGCATTGTCAGGGCCGACAAATTAACATTTCACTTTGTTCGCCCTTGTATCACATTTGTCTAATGCCTTGATGAATTTGTGAGGCCCTGGTTTAGTCATTGCAGAATAGAGAGCAGGTTGTGAAGATATGGGAAATTTATACTCGTGACGACTCTGTGTTGGAGCATTTTATGTTTCTATTTCTCTCTGGTATGGGTAGTCTATGAACAGAAAACAGCAGTATTCATCTGCAGCTTTCAGCTGAGCAATCTTTCTTTCGAGAGAGAGCTTGTCGTTACTGTTGGCCACATATTTGGCATCTCTGTCACTCTTTCAGGTTAGGAACTTATTGTTCTGCCCTGTATCCTCACAAAGGATTCTGTCCAAGTAGAAAAGCGCCAATCTAAAAGTTACTCTTAGAGGTAACATCCTGTGATACTGATCTTTACTAGAATTCATTAGTCTGTGCTTGTGGTTTATCAGCACTTTGGTTCCTGAATGAGTATTGGTTGGTGATCATATGTCTTGATGGCCAGCATTTTGCTTCACCAAGATCCAGCATTGATGAATGAGAGTGGAAGATAAGAGTTGGTATTAGAGCAATTCTTCTATCACTTGTGGGGCAAATGAAAGGGAATTTCATCAAACGAGCTGTCCTTTGAAAGAAAGGATAGACAAATTTTAATCATCCCAACTCAAGTTGGAAAAATAAAAAGACCAAAACACATTGCACTTGGCCCAATGGTAGGCAACATGTCCACATTGTATCTGGATTAGACTAGATAAACTTCTTACGGTTCTGATTCATGAAATCAAAAATTTTTGCACGTACAACCATCAAACCATATTTTGTTGTTCTCACTTAATGCAATTGGAGTGAATTTTACTTTTTGTTTATAGATATAAAAATCCACAATTCTTCGAGAAGACCAAAAATTGGGATAGAATCGTTTTTCACCACCAGGTTTAGGAATTCGTAATTCTTCAAGATGTGAGATTAACCCGAATCCCAAAATTTAAGTCAAGAAGACAATTGTACTACCCATTTCTGAAAATAAATTCCTTGACCTAAAGATCTGTGATGTACTGTGATAATTCCATCCAAGCCTTACAGCTAGATAATAGTTTTAAATTCAGGGTGAATATATCGATGACCATTTAAATTTATCAGGAAATTTCATTTAGACACGAGACACTCAAAACTATGATCTATTCGACTTAAGCATTTAACATGATAAAAAATTTCTATTAGACAATGCCGACGACGATTTTCCACTTAATAAGTGAAGGGGAGTCCGCCGTCTTCTCGGGAAGCATTGAAATCCTTATTCAATCCTATGTGCCTACCTTGAACCTTTTGGTATTTTCTGTTTCTTCGAATGATATGATGGGTCAATCATTTGCTTCATTGGTTCCAACGGTGGCAGCGTCATCTTCCGGAACCAAGCCTTCTGAAAGAAAGTCGTCGTTGTCTTACCTTTGGAATGCCGTCGATTTCCGCCCCAATTGAATCAATAGGTAAAATAGCCACGAGCGGTTAACAAGAAGGATAAGATGCACAGAAGGACCCTCCCTATCCGAGATGTTGGTTCTGGGGCGAAATTCACTTTGTTATCTGATGACACCGGAAACTTCTAACTTCATTACCAGACAGAATGCCTTCCTCTGATTCCTGGAATGAGAGTGAGCTTGCAATCCCGGATTGTTTCCTTAAAGTGCTGGGTATACTTCGTGCTCAAATCATGGAAATGCTTTTGCTCTTGTTCCTAAGTGTCCATTATGTAGATAAGTCAATCACTAAAAATATTTCACCTCCTTTAATTATATGCATTAGCCTCGTAAAACCTTAGTACGTTCCAATTGAGGCTAATGTAAAAGGAGGTGACATTTTATATGGTTAACTTTTCTATGTAATATGCATTTGAGAGCACGCGTAAAATGTTCAACTGAAACAGACTATAGTTCAAGTGTTTAAATGAATTTTACTCGCAAGTCTAAAGCACTGAAAATGTACTCCACCTTGCAATCATGTCCTCATGCATGGATCTCTCAACCATAATAATACACTTTTAGGGCCAGCATATTGATCTCTTCTGCAGCTAAATGTTAAGTCAGAGTCATGATCTAAAAGTGAGTGTAACTTTTAGAGCCCTTACAATCTTACATTACCTCAAAAAACCATACAACTATGGATTTCAAAATTCTAAAATCCACCTAAAAAAGAAACTGTGTTATGACCAGCTTTTTATGTTATGTCAATCATATACACTTTCTTCAATTTAAGACTCAATATACAGCAAAGAAATTTGGACATATGTGTTCCATCAAACAAGATACTTATCATTTTTCCACAAAAATAGAAGTGAAATATACATTAGTTCATCCCAATTCATCAACTTAGTGGCATTCTCTCAAACATGAAGTACATACAATAATAAAAGAATCATTAAATCCTAAGCAACAAGGAATCAGCAGGAAAAAGGTTGAAGTCTAATCTGAGTAGGAGAATACAGCAGAAGGTATTACCAAGATCTTCACATAATACAGCATGAAGGTATTACCAAGATCTTCACATTCTCCATTCTAAGCTCTTTCTGCTTAATGAGTAATGTCAAAGCAGACTGAGGTTATCGTGAAGTCCTCGCAGACGCATGTGACAAAAATGGAAAGAATTCAGGCCTGTAACGATTCGGACATTACAATCAACTGCCTATTGTTTTAGATCTCACCTTCCTTGTTGATTGACATATTGCGAAAAATCATCTACTCCAGTAGCCATGGCATCTGTAGTGACACTGGTACTTATTGCAGATTCACCCTCTTCTTTGTTTTTTGATTCAACATGAGTCTGGTTTTCAGAATTTTCAGTTTCTCTCTCCTCAACAGTCTCTAGAACACGAATATCAGAAGCTGAGTCTTCCCCTGCATTCTTCCGCAACCAAGCCTCATGAAGTTGCAAAACGTATTCCAGGTGCCATAGGACTTCTCCCATTGTTGGTCTGAACTTTCCTTCGTCTGCTAGACATTTCTCGGCAATTTCTCCAAATTTCATCAACGATTCTGTGGAATATTGTCCTGCGAGTTGTGGGTCAATGATGGTTTCAAGAGATCTTTTTCGTTGAAACCGCATTGCCCATTCTGCAAGATTGATCTGATCTTTTGGTAAGCTTGGATTTATAACAGGGCGTGCACATAAAACTTCAAAGAGCACAACCCCAAAGGAGTAAACATCAGATTTCTCAGTCAACTGCTGCCGCCTGAAATACTCAGGATCCAGATAACCAAAACTTCCTTTCACTGCTGTACTGACATGAGTATGCTCCAAAGAAGGGCCAGTTTTAGACAGCCCAAAATCAGCCATTTTTGCCACAAAATTCTCGTCTAACAATATGTTGGTCGTCTTGACATCCCTATGGATGATTCCCCGCTCAGACCCTGTGTGAAGGTAATGCAGACCACGAGCTGAACCAATGCACGCCTCTAGTCTTTGCTTCCAGCTTAAGGGTGGGAGATCACTGCCAAAGAGATGACTCCTGAGTGTTCCGTTGGCCATGTACTCATAGACCAAAATCATTTCATTCTGTTCATCACAGAAACCTATCATGGAGACCAAATGCCTATGCCTTAGCTTAGAAAGCATTTCAATTTCTGTTTCAAATTCTTTCAGACCTTGCTGAGATTGAGGATTGGCTCTCTTAATTGCAGCAAGTGTGCCATCATCGAGTTCTGCTTTGAAAACTTTACCAAACCCTCCCACTCCAATCACTAAGCTTTCATCAAAGTTGTTTGCGGCTGCTTTAATCTCTGCTAGAGTAAACCGCCTTCCAGATCTTAGAGTTCCAAGACTTTGATATTGTATTGATCCCTTACCATTATCAGTGCTGGTCGCAGCAGCTGCATGAAGGAACAAAGGCCTCCATCCGGGTGAGCTTTTCTTTGTGTCATCTTTGCTACTCCGCCTTCTACATAGCCATATAATAACCATGACTAAACCTGCAAGAAAGATAATGGAAGCAATACCTGCTCCAATTCCTACCCACAGGATTAGACTTTTAGAAGTTGATTTTTCTGGAACATCCTCATATTTCTGTATATAGGCAAGATTACCATTCCGACTCAACTTGAAAACCTCCAAACCATTCAAAAGAGCATCAGTGCCTGCAGAACCAGTTGTTGTATCTGGACCAAGTTGAACCCAGAGACTGCTGCTTTTCGAGGACATCACATCAAAGTAATCCTCATGGTATGCCTTGTTCATTCCCCCAGCTCGTGAGAAAATGTCGTAGTTGTCTGCTGCAGTTTTGTTATTTATATAGATTTTGAAGATCCTTTGATTTGGTTTATTATAGTCAAACTCACAGAAATGCAAGCGGATTACATAATCAAAATCGGGATCCACGTCCAATTTCCAGGACATGTTCAACCGCTTCTCCATGACATCTGTGTTGCTCATAATTCTTGCTGTTTCATACACAAGAAGCGGAGCAACAGAGGTGTCATTCGGGGAAGCATAAGTAATGTTGGAATGGTTTTTGGCTTCTGAACCTGCATCTGCAATAATCATATAGCTTGAATCAGCCTCCCACTTCCTCCTGAACCCTGAATCTTGAGTGGATTTAATTGTGGAACCACCAATATTCAACCTATACATAGTTTGAATCCCTCGTTTACTCAGATTTAAAGAACTGTTAGCACCATTGCCACCGACTTTACCGATGGAGTCAACAAAAAGCTTATCAGTCACTGGGATAATCTCAATAGCATTAACAAATCCAAAAGAATCCTTTTTTGGAATAAACTCGAGCACAAAGACATCAATATCAGAAGTCAGAAAATACTCCTTCACCAATGAGAAGATACTGGAGTTTCCTCCAGAACCTTGCATGAGCGAGTTCTTGTGCAAAATCTCACCAGCAACATTAAACTCCGAAACTAACTTCAAACCATTTGCAGCAACAGCAAAATAGGACTCATTTGCATCGCGATTCCCAAATGTAAAGGGATAGAAGTGAAGCCTGAGGAAATAACTACCAGGTGCTCCTTTGAAAGTATAGTTAAAACTTTCAGAGAAAAATCTGGCAGTTTTGTAGAGTGGCTGATAAGATGGATCACCATTAAATGAGTCAGTAGATGCCTCAATACCTGGTGAACTCAAAGTGACATTACTGCCAGGGGCAGAATCACCTATCCATTTGCTACCATCCACATTCACACTGGAATTTGTACCACAATTTACCAGAAAAGTCTTTGTTTGAGCTTCCCCAATTTCAACAAACACAACTAATACCAAAAGAGGAAATATCCCAAACACCTCCCTCCCTTTGACTTTCATAACTTCACTATCCCAAATAAAGGCAATAACTCCTTCCAATTTTCTTCCTTTTTAGTACTATCTACACACTCTTTCAAGTTCAACTACAAAACTGAACCCCAAAACCCCACCAGTAACAGTTTCAAAACTATCAAAAATCTCAGATAAGAAAACCCCTAACTTGCAATCACCTCAATCACTTTCTACCCCCAAATCAAAAACAATCTATATATCTTGTAATATCTCAAGAAACATCAAAAGTGAAGCATAAACATCAAAAGAATACCTCCATCAATCTCTCATAGGCAACTCAGAAAACTTCAACAACACGGGAAATTAACCAAACCCCACAAGAATGTATCTTCAATATGACCAGCTTCAGTACAGATAAAACCCCAAATCAGCAGACAGATCTGAAACCAAGAAAATAGTCAAAAGCACGATTCTTGGAGACAATGGTAAGCAAAAAAACAAATTCTCAAAAATGGTGACGAATTAAGTCTAAAGACAGATCACCTAAAAATGGTGATTATAGGGAAAAGAGCTCAAATTTTTTTTCTTTGTCAATAAAATTGAGGAGAAAAGGAATATGGGTAGGCTGGAGTTGTTTGAAACAGACTGGAAACATTCATATATTGCACTGCCTTTTTTTGTTTCTATACTATTTTAATTACTCCATGACTATTTGTTGTAACTGCTGCTAACAGCCATTTTCTCAAGGGTTTAAACTAGATTTATTTATTTGCCATAATTTATTATCACTATCTCTCAGAGATAAAAAAAAATTATTTTCGAAAGACATTCATTTTAAAATTATTATCCCAAAAAATAGAAAATACTAGATATGAAACAAAACGATAAACTATCAAGGCAATAAAAGTAACAAATAAATGACGGACAATAACAACACAATATATAAAGACACGATTATCTCTACTAACCTACTATATCACAAGGTCAGACACCATCCTTCTCCTACTAGCCGTCTAACTTTCTACTTTAATGCACAACCTCCACTCCTTTCTATATAAAATCATGTCCTCGGTAATACAAACTGCGTCATATCCTCCACACCTCCGCATAATTACTAAATCCAACACCTCGCACCTCCTAACAGCAGCATCCACACTTCTCCTCTACACACGTTCAAACCACCACAGTTTCACTTCTATCATTTTGTCTGAGAGGTACTCTAGTTAATTATTTTAATTAGTTTGCCGTATTCATCTGAAATTGCATACGATTTTTTATATATTTATTTTGGCAGCATTCCACTTTAAATAAATAAAATAATTAGAAACGATAACCTTCACTGGACCATCTATTGCTGTAAAATTTATTTTGTTTGTCGCTCTAAGAATTTATTTTTTTTGTTCTACTAAAAGATGTGATGATTCTTCAAAACAACTTGCATTTTAACACGCCAACATTTGGCTCTTTGTGAAAAAGAAAGGCAAAAGTTTGAATTTATTGAATTTGCATACTATTTGAAATTATTTAATAATTTTTCATAAAAGTTGAGATAAAATTTGCTTTTATTATTTATTTAAATTCACTTATAAAATTATATAATAATAGTATTGTTATTATTATTATTTTCTTTGTCAATCTTTGGTCCCCGTTCATATTTGTATGTATTTCTAACAAACAAAAAGATTACAAAAGACAAAGTTGCCTAATTTTGAAAATACAAAAATAAAAAAGCGGTGACGTTATTAAGTAAAAGATTACCAATATTAGATAATTTCTTATAATTTATTATGATTTTGGTGAATAAAATTATTTGATAACTATTATTATTAGGATATAACAAATATCTCATAAACTTAATCAAAATATAATAATAAAAACAATAAAATCTCAAAAGTAGCAAACAATAATATACCCAATGAAATCTCACAAAATAGGGTTTGGAAGAACATATTATATGCAAACTTTACAACCATCTCATGAAGATAAAAAATCTGTTTTCAAAAGGTCCTTAGCTCAAATGTATTCACCCCAAGTAAAATCTCAAAAGTAGAGTCTAAAAAAAATAGAATATATGCAGCTCTTGTCATTACTTCGTAGAGGTCAATACTTTATGATGATAAAAGAGTTATTGCCCAACTAACTCGATTTCCCAAAGAGAAGGGGGGATGATCGAGTGAAGAACGAAAAACATCCATTAAAGTCCACAGGATAAGATTTACAGATTCAATCAAAACATTTAGCTATCGATGAACAAAGTCGAAACAAAGTTTTAAAAAAAATTTCAACTCAAATTTAATTAAAATAAATTAAAAATAATAAATATTTTATAAAATTAATCGAGATGCGACCAAACTAATCGGACGAGAGAGTATGGAGCTCCATGATTTGGTTGTGATCACAATTCACATGGGCATGTCTAGAAAATAAACAACAGGCCAAATATAGTTTACAAAAATAGCCCTCTAATTTTTCACAATTAAAATACTGTCTTTTTTTTGCTTTCTCCGTACCTCAAAGTACCACTAATACTTTGGTCAACATGATAGCTGTAAAACAAGAATAAAATTAAAAGAAACATTGTTGGTACCAACTTTCTATTTGTCAAAAAGAGAAAGGAAAAAAAAAAGATTTTGAAATTAATAATAAAAAGTTTATATTCTAATGTGCATTTAGAAAATTATTTTTTAAAGTTGTATCAATTAAATAATTTAAAATTATCTTTATATATATTGTTTATTGTTGCTTTATCTTCAATTAATTGAAATATTCACTTTTTGATCCCTTTGCTAGCGAATGACAATAAATCTATTATAATTATTAATTGTTTTACCACTTAATTATTCCACATTTAACAGTAATATAATTTAAACATACTTTAAAAATGGAATACTTCCTGCCAGAGCAAATACACTCATCTCAATTAATTATAATTTAAATATGATTAATTAAATATCACACGGATTAAAATTAAATTGAATTTAAAGACCAAAAGTAGTACTACTGTTATTCCTAATTATTTACACTTTACAGTTTGGACAACTTTAATTTTAAACATTATTTATTTTCAGCTTCAATTTTTTCATATGCTTACAATAATTAGTATGTTCTTTTGGGATAATTACATTAATAATCATTGTGTCATTTCAATTATTAAAAATTGTCATTCAGTATATAGTCGTATATGATCGTTGTATATTTATGTATAAAACGTACCATAATGTATATTCAGTATATCGCTTATATATAAGTAACTTTATATCATAGAGTCAATGTATACTTACTTTCTATAACTTTGGCCAAGTTATATTATATAATAATCATGTATTATTTATAATTTTTTATTTTCTTATATAAATAAAATATAAATATATTTATTATAAATTAATTAATTTATTAGATATATTTGAATTATCTCTTATCCTTTTATATTTGCAGATTGAAAGACAAATGTCACTTATTTGACAATATAGGCGCCTAACATTGTTGGAACCCAATCACATCTACTGTGGGTGATTTGACAATTTAATAATAATAATAATAATAATAACAATAATAATAATAATAATATATAATAATAATAATAATAATAATAATAATAATAATAATAATTAGTAACTATCTTGTCATAAAAGATAATGAATGAAAGAAAAAAGATAATAATTTAGTAACTATCTTTCATGTCTTGTAAAACATTGAATGCAAATTCATCAATTCACTTAAAAATCATTTGGTAAAGTGTATTAGTAATACTAAAAATATTAATTTAATTTATAATAGTATCTTATTTGATATAATTTTTTATGTTATGAATAATTAATTTTTACATTAGTTATATACTTCATTGTGTATTAAAATGTGTATTATTACCTACGTTTCATATTATATGAGCATTTTTCATTTTACACGGTCATTAAAAAATTATTAATACACTAGTGAATTTTACCATTTTACCCTTTATTTATATCAATAAATTAAGTTAGAGAAAATATACATAAAATATAGGAATAATTAACTCTTTGAGTGTGAAAGTAATTAATCAAGTCTCTTGAAATTTTCAAATATTATATTAATGGTGGGGATAAAATAAGGAAAAAAATTTAATTCTATCCTAATTTAGTAAGTGCTCATATAATACGAGATAAATATTTATAGGAAAATACTCATATAATATGGGACAAAGGGAGTACTAATATCACAGATTTTCATATATTAGTAATTCAAGGCGATTTAATGCATACATTAGCATGATTAAAGATTTAATTGCCCCTCAGGCCCTTTTTAAATATTTTTTTCCACCATAATTATGGAGAGTATCTTTGTAAATAGATTTTTAATACACAAAAAATAATATTTATATAATTAATAAAATCATAATTAATACAAACATTATAATACACTCTATTTAATATTATATATATTAATTATCTGCCCCTCTTTATTCATACCATTGGCGATTTTAAAATTGTTAGTAATAATTAATTCTATCAAAAATGATGATTTTGTATACCAAATGATCCAAAAAAGATATATTTTTTTCTTAAAAACACATTATTTGAAGTGTGATATGCTGCCATAATTGGTGACAGCCCTTATGTAGAGTTTCAGATTAATATCCAAACAAATAGACAACTTTCAGCGCCATTTTAGCAATACATATAATTTATATATAATAATTAGTAATATTTTCTTTATTTATCTAAATTTAATATGATACAAAATTAAAAAAATATATATTTTGAGATATATAGAATAAACTAAATATCATTTAATTTTGTACATGCAACAACAATAATAATCAAGTGCGATCTCATATGGTCTTAACATATGACGTAGAAAATTAAAATTAGATATTTATTTTAAAAAACATATTTTTTTTAAAAAATGTATTTAAAAATATTAGAAGAAATAAATTGAAAATGTCACTTCAAAATGACATGACATGACATCTCATTAATGAATATGACCTAAGATTTCCCGACAACAATATAATGTATGATATACATAATTTGGTTCTTGAATTTCTTATATTCATTTAATTCCCTGTCTCAAAACGTAATATTTTATTTTTAGAAAAAAAAAATAAATTTTTGATGGAGGCACCGTCAAATTTAAATTAAAAAAAATAATTTAATCAGATTATTAACAGTGACCTCAAAAGATGTCTGTAGTAACTGAATATTTTTAATTAAAAAACTAATTAAATCAGATTTTCATATTATTGTAAGTAAGTCTGATTTGTGGGCCTTAGAGTAAGCAATGTGACTTTGGGCTTAGTGTTATCTTGAACAGATTTTAGGATCCAATCACTTATGGATAGGAAAAATTATGGGACTAATCAAAATTTTTAACTTATTTATTGAAAATAATTATTATTTGCGATAAATTTTAAAGTGATTGAAAATAAATTATAATCACAAATAATATATGAAAAAACATAATTTTATTCATAAAAATGTGGGTATAAATCTGTTTATCCCTGGATTCGTTTCTCATAAGATTTCTCCGTGATTCGAGGACCGTTAGCGGTGTATTTCTCGAACTAGAACGATTTGGACTTGATCTCCATGAAAGGATTTGTGCAGATCTTCTTGAAGTATTTGATTATCAAGAAGAATCGGGTAGATTTTGATCTCTTTATGAATATTCCATGAATTTGTGAAATATTTTGAGATGCTTCTTTAAGAAAATATAATCCGGAACCATAATGCTACAAAATTTTGATGTTTATAATTATACTAAAAAGGCATTATTAAAAATAATCACATTATGCTTACACAACAAATTAAAGGTATTCTAATCTACTTTTTATTTTTTTCAAACTAATATCCACGTTTTTCGTTAAATAAATATAAAATAAAAAAAAAATAAGAAAAGTAACTCATGTTTTTTTCTTATTCCCGCATCACTTTCATGTTTGATTTTAGTTCTTTGGTTATATTTTAGATTTTCTTCAAAATTATTTGATTCTATATACATTTGTGTTTGTTTAGCAAATTTTCTATTTTAGTTTGTATTCAAAAATAGAACAGCATACAAATTTATTTCAAATACATTGTTATTCATAAATAAAATTATATCTCGATCTCTTTGTATTTCATACCATTAATATATAAAATATTCAAAAGGATTCAACATTCGAATTGTATCTATAATCTACTTTGCACATGTACTTAGTATCCATAATAAGTTAAATAGTATTTCTTATGTTTACATTTGTATTCAAATTCAAATGAGCATACAAATTTTGTATATATATATAAAAAAAAAGATACAACACAGAATGTACCTCCAACTCGTTGCATTTGAAAACTTATGTGCCACAATCAATTTGTATTCCAAAAATCATTAATATATCCATGAACTGAAATGTATTTTTGCGATTCAAATTATATTTAAAAGCAGTCGCGGAAGCATTCAACATATTATTTGTATTAAAAAAACAGAATAGTATACAAATGTATTTAAAATACATTATTTTTAATAAACAAAAATGTACTCAAAATCTCTTTGTATTCTATATCATCAGTATATAAATATTCAAAAGGATTCAACATTTGAATTGTATCCATAATCTACTCTGCACATGTGATTAGTATCCACTAAGTTAAATAATACATCTTATGTTCACATTTTTATGTATTCAAAATCAAGCTAGCATACAAATTTTGTATTCTATTACCATATTTGAAAGATTATCTCCCACGATTTTCTCCAATTTGTTATTTATTAATTGTATGCTATTAATTTAATAAAAATACATAAATCAAATGAATAATAACTCAAAATATAATTACTTTCAATAAATATTAAAAGTGTAGATAAGGAGTCCTAGTCCGTCGCTCTTCAAGGGTGGAGTGAGGGATGGGTTACACTTATTTTATAATTTAGGAAAAATTATGAAATACAACAAAATAGTTCATACATTATCTCAAATAGTGATATTTTTTTAAAAAAAAATTATGACAAGTAACACTAGTTCCATTTTTTGTAACAAATACACTCAATACAACATATCTTCTTTTTAAGTATGAAATACAAATGTATTTGATAAAACAATGACATATATACAAATGATTTTTATGGTGGTTGAGGTTGTTTCTATTATCTCAAATAATTACAAGTTTCATATGATAAAAATTAAATATGGAGGCATGAATATAATGTATTTTGCTTGCATGTGAATATTCTACTACATTTTGAAATAATTTGTTGCAGCATTTAGTAAAGAAAAAATACGGATAAGCAAATATATATTAGTTAATTAGTTAATATAGCTATAGTATGAATTAATTACGGCTCGCGATAAACATCTAGCTGTAATTACAATTTGAGTTTTGTATACTTCACGCGATTTATCACATACATTGTGCACGATTATATAAAAATTGTACGCGAATCAAATCATATAACGAAACATACAAACGTTGCATATTGTATAGCTAATTATACAAACGTTGTGCACGAATTGTATAGAAAAATATACAAACGTTATACAAAATCTACGAACTGTATAGCAAATTATACAAACGTATGCAAACGTTGAGCGAATTATACAAACACTGTTATAACTATAGTTACGAAACATAATTACCCAAAACTACAGTTATGAAGCATAATTAAGATATTTTTGAGTGACTATATGCGAAAATTCCTCTTTAATAACTACACAAGGTATAATCATAGTCAAAATAATTTCATACTGCAAAATTCCACATTAAAAGAACATCAAACACTTCTTAGGAAAAATAATTTCATAGTCAAAATTTAAACCTGGTTAATTAAGGATAAAAAAAATAAGTTATTTTCCTTGATTTAATCTTAACTTGTAAGAAATAGAGAGTCAATTATTTAAGAGGGGATACCAATAATGGTGCTTGTGTAGATTTTTCTTCAAAGTCTAGAAGCAATCATAATCTTATAAATTATTTATTTATTTTTATTGCATTGAGTGAAGATATTATGTTGGCAATTAAGTCAAATAATTGAATAAAAAAAAATCTTTACAAAAAGAGTGGGAGACCAAACTAGTTGACACTTGTGAATTTGTTTGTCAATTACCCGCCAAAGGGGGAAAAGACCCAATCTTTTTACCTCAAATTCACAAACTCTTCCTTCTCATTTTTTTAGACTTATAATTTCTCGTTCATTTTTATTTGTCACATTTTATGATTTTAAAATTAAATTGAATTTTTTATCACATTTTATATGGCATTCTTTAACTTGGTATATTATTCAAGAAAATAAAATTTTTAAAATTTATGATCTAAAATAATTCTTAAATATTTGTGTAGATGATAATCATTTATTGAGAGTAAAAAGAGAATTTTAAAGTTAAATCAATTTTTATTAGAGTAATGTAATGACTGATCCCATTAGTGATATTGTCCACTTTGGGCCTAGGCTCACACGGCTTTAAAACGCATTACTAGTAGGTAAAGCTTGTTTACTTATATAACTAACATCTTTCATGTGTTTTGTCGATGTAGGACTTCTATCTAAAGATGGATTGTTACAAGTAAGATGATATTTTTTTGAAATGGACTATAAAGAAAAGAATATCATATAAAATGACACAGAGAAAATAATTTTTAAAGTTATATCAAAATTAATTATTTTAAATGAAAGTTTTTGAGTAATAAGTTTTTGATATCCTAAAAAATGAAAGTTGCACAGCAGAATTATCTAATTGATTCTTTATCATATTATAGAAACTCACTTTCTATAATCAAAATTTGTGTTTGATTCTCGAATAATTAACAAAATACAATAAATAAAAATGAACTGAGAAAAATATAATTCTAATTTTATATACATATTCTAACCGACCTATATAAATTGTGACAAGACAATTTAGTGTTTCTAGTGAAAACATGTTTAATGTCAAATTGTCAACACATAATCTTTCATAGTATATATCGTTGACTTCCACTTCCAGCGACGAAGCTACATTCAGATAAGAATAGTTCATTTAAATTTTTTTTTTTAAAAAAATTATATTTTATAAATAAAATAAAAATTATTATATATGTATATAAATTAGTGTACGTATTCATGTGATGTGCAAATAGTATTAAATTAATATTTTTAATTATTTATCAGAATATTTCGTTTGAACATATTAAAATTATGTAAATTTAAAATAAATTTAACTATCATATTATTTCACAATAAAATACGAAAAAAATATGTCTATCCTCCACCTCTACACCTCACCCCTGCCTATCAATTTTTTTTTTTATGTAAATATTCTACTCTCCGCATACCCTCACCCCACCACTGCCTCATGACCCTACACCCCGACTTCTAATTCAATTTATACCCAGAAAAAAATATTCATGTACTTGTAAAAGAGAATTTTTTTTTTTATTCATTCATATTTTTTATTACAATCTAAAGATATTATATTGCCAATATTTCTTTCTCTCTTTCCATACCTCTAATCAAAATCTATATGAGTAAAATAATTATGTAATCACAAAAAAAAAAAAAAAATTACTTTCAATAATTTTTTATTATATTATTTACAATCTAAAGATTTCTGATTGTTAATTTATATTGAGTCTCTAATATCTATAAATAAATAGAAGTTCTAGTATGCTTGGAGGTTCAAAAATTATTTTAAACTTTAAGTGTGATAATTTAATATTTCTTTTAAATCTTTTTACATGATTTTTTTTACTCCACCACACAATTACATGTTGTAAACTGTTTAATAGTTAAGCCTCAAATGGAGGATTAGTGGGGCTTAAGTATAAAAAATGTCAACAATGGAAGCCACAGATCCATAGACCATCTCTATCATACTTCTTTTATTGAATTTTCAGCATGGATCTTTTGCTATTATATTTGTTTTATATATCTGATTTTTAATAGCTAATTCGAGTCGAGAATTTAACAGAAATAATATTATGTACTTTCTTTATATAGTGAATTAGTTATTTTTTCTTGTGAATGTAGGTCGGATGATCAAATTACGTTAAGATGTTTGTATTTTTCTTGGTATATTTCTCATTTATTTTCTTACTTGTGGTCTTTCGAGGTTTTTTAGTAGTTTCTGCATGACACTATTTCAATCCTAACGAGTGGTATTAAAGCGAGGTTAAAAATTGGTGTTCATCTTGACGGGTTCAGTTTTAATTGCAACCTATTATTTGACAGTACTAAAAATTTTGTTTGAGAAATATTTTCAGAGTGGTTCTCTGTGTGGCAGGACATAGAGTTGATAGAGGTGATTTTGAAGATGGGAAGATGGATAGCCACTAATTGAAGATTATATAAAGAAGTGAAACAAATTTATTATATCAAAAATTCAGGTCGGGAAGGAGGGATTTGTCAGATGCATGCCCTGATTTTTTTGCCATAATTGAATTTTTCTTTTTTCAAGACAAAAACATAAAGTTTTCATATTTAACCAATCCTTTCTCTTATAGGAAAGTATTTATGACTCTGTAAATAGTGATTCATTCCTTTTAACTTGATAGCATTCACAAAATAGTCATAAGAAATTTTGCAAGCTTTGTTTAGGAGGAGAATTTGTGAGAACCTATTTTTATTCTGAGTGAATAGGGTGAGGTTATTTTACCCAATATTATTTACTCTTTTTTATATAGTGTATTATTTATCTCTCTTAATAAATATAAATTGATTGATCGAATCTCATTAAATAGTTATATTTCTTTCGACATATATTTCTCGTTTGTCTTCTTATTTGTTATTTTTTAAAATTTACTCTGCTAATTATTATTTCAGCATCAACATATATATATATGTGCGCGCGCTATAAATAATATTTTATGTACTTTGATTTAAGGATGTCAAACATTACTTTCCAAAGTCAGTATATAGTGTAACACATTTTCTATACCTAGTTTCCTTCCTAATATATATGTTGAATTGTCATTGAAGAACATTATAAAATAATATTAATTGTAAAGATATAACTTTTCATGTTTAGTAGTAGATAGTTCTTATACTAGTCCTATTACTTAGTGTATTATAGTAGTAGGATACATCTTAAATTATATTCAACTAATCTATTACAAATATATTAATATTAGAATTGTATATCATAATTCTAAATTATATTACTCTCTATTAAACATCTTTTTCTTACATTTTTATAATTAGAAATATCTTAATTTTTAAATTTCTCCTTTATTCTGAACAAAATAATTTATATTCATATAAATTTTTAATAATTTGTTTTACACCATTAATTTTTAAAAAAAATTACTTATTCTTAAATTTTATATCTATTAATCAGACAATATCACATAAATTAAGATAAAAAAAATACTTTACATTCCTTAATTTTATTTTTAAAATCAATTGTTCCTCCAATCTTTTTCCCCCACATAATGAAAGAGTTACAAGAGGGAAGCATATTATATGATTATGATTGCTACTAAAAATTTAAATTATTTTTGCAAAAAGTGAATAATTTTAATGGCCAAACAAATTCTAAAAGACTTTGCAAGAATCTCTATGCCATGAAACATAAAAGTCAATTATCTAGACTTTGACCAAAACAACACTACACCAAGTCATAATCCATGCATGTCACCTTACATCACCTTAATTAATTAATTAGTTCTCCTTTTTCTTTTTTAATACACAAACCCTTATATTCCTCATAATTAATTAACTTTTGAGATCGTTTGGTAGAATATACAAAATATATAGTGTTGAATATGTTGTATTATTATTTTTATCTAATATTAATTATTTATTATTGATTTTTTTAATATTTTTTAATATGTGTATATTGTCTCACAAATTCAGTTAATTTAGAATAGAGGAATATTAAAAATAACATGCATTGCATAATTGATATCTATACTATATGAAAAGTGTGAAGACCCTTAGAAATGTTGATTGAACTTTTTGCGATCATTAAAAGACTATGTTTTAAATAAATCATCTTTTCACCAATTTTTTAAATTATTATTTAATTATATTTATAATATTGACTTCTAAAATTATTGATAGAAGTGATAAAATAAGGATTTTTTAACCGTGAAAAAACTCTTAAATCTTCCTTATTTGATAGGGTTCTACTTCTTCTTTATTTGAATCAAGAAACCCTACGGACGCTAAGAAAAATTCTAATTTACTATGAGTTCTAATTACTGACAAAATCTCTCTATATATACAAGACCTTTATAAATAAATAAAAAGTTGAATAATATTATATTGTTATTTTACCACAATCATTTTTGTTAATGTTAATTTTTAAAAGTTTTATATTTAATAATATATATATTGTACACACACCAATTTACTAATTTTTTTATATATGCATATATATATATATATTTGTTATTAATCAATGTGAGACACACATAATACAACAAATAAAATTGTCATTTACAATTTTCTTCTCATACTATTATTTCATTTTCTTATAATATTTAAAATTAAGGAATCCTAATGTATATGGTAAGAGAAAAGTATAGATCATGAGACATTAGGAAGAATTAATAATTAAGGAGTTTGAAAAATATATAGTAAAATTAAAAATATTAAGGAGATTGTCTCAACAAAGACATGGTTGGTTAAAAGTTGCACCGGTTAGTTTTGTTATCTTTTTTCTTTTACTTATGAATGTTATCTATATTTTCAATACTTCATTATTAATCGATCTTTATTTGCAATTTTTTTTGGTCTAAGTTGATCGATGAAAAACACAACTATTTGTTCATTTATGGAGGTGAACAATACTCTTCAAATTATTTGTGATAATAAGAGAATCTAAAGTTTTGGTTTTTTAACAAAATATGATCATTGTGCTCCCGAACAAAAACAAGTAAAACTGTCCGGCCTTTTACATTATATTTAAATTAAATGTACGTTTAGAGTCATCCATTATTGTTCCATTTACTTAGAACTGTGTAGGCTAGGTATGACAAAAAATCCTGGTAGAGAGCGTTATTTCCGAACGAGGTCTGTCAAGTCTAAATTTGAATTAGTTGGACTTCAATGCAGATTCTGAACATTGGATGAATAATTTAAAAAAATTATACTTTTATGATAATATTAAGGATTTTCAAATATTTGTAGTATTCAATTTAATAATATTGACACGAGACACGTGATACACGCACATATACTAAACTAGTTTTTAAAAAAAAGTGAAATTATTTATTTACAGAAATACTCTCCACAAGTATGGTAAAAATAACATGGAAAAGATATTTAGGGACAATTGTGTCTTTAACCATTTTAAGATATGCATTAAAACCCTTTGCATTATTACTATTATCATGAAATTTTCATGTATTAGTTATACTTACCGTGATACCAAACAGAGTGTATATGTATTTAAAAAAATATATTAAATAAGATATTAATATATAATACGCAAAGATTATACATGCATTACTAATTTGTCTAATTCATTCTATCAGACGATCCCTAATCAGTTAATAAATTTTCGGGGGGATTAATTTTCACAACAATGTATTTTGTGTTATGTTAGATGAGCTTTTATTATTGAATATAAAATCAGGGCAGATATACAAATTATAAGGGTTCAAAATATATGCGTAAAAATTTACTAAAATTGTAAAAAATAGTAAATACAAATTCATAATTTTAAAAATATGATGGATTGAATATTACGATATTAAAAGAATTGAATTCATAGAGTTTAAATCCTAAATTCACTTCTATGAAAAATATGAACATACACATATAAATAAACAAGCATGTAAGAAATTTCTTACGTAATCTGACTTGATATTAATAATCACATAATATTATTTTATGTTACTTAATATAAGTTTTATATAAGCATAGATAGTGTTAAAATATTACATGTTTAAGTAAAGCATTCATTAAGTAATTATTGACAAATCTCTTAAAACTAGTGAAAATGGCAACTGACTTGTTATCCTAAGTTAAAATTAGCTAATAATAACATACATTTATTTATATTTTATAGTTTATTAAAACATTACATAAATTTTCTTGAGTGGTATAGATATGTGTAAGATGGTTCCAATATCACCATCATATAATAAAATTGAATAAAAACATATATAAAACATATTGTATAAATTCAGACACATATTATTAAAGTTTTTATATCAGATCATTATTTTTATCGAATTGTTTTTGCTCTATACTAGTGCCACGGTAACTTGTCATATAATTGAGTAGCCTATGTCTAAAAAAAAAGTTAGTCGTTAAAATTATTTTATTTCTGATAAATATTTATCATTCAAAATATTTGTGCATCAATTTATTCAGAGGCTAAATAAATAAATAAAAGAAGATTTGTAAATGGAAACAATTAATAATGAAGTACTCTGTCAAAGGATGACCCTTTTTTTCAGGATAGTCTGACTCTCTTTACCTATTTTCTTCTTAATCTTCTTAATTAACATAATTACAGAAAGATAATTATTTTCTCACATTGTCTATATTTTCTCACATTGTCTATATTTTTCCCTGTTTCCAACTTGCCCTTTCTTTTCTATTTCATCCTTAATGACTTGAAAAGGAAATTAAAGCAATAAGTAAATTAAAGCAATAATATTAGGTTTTGTGTAAATTTATCTATGTATACTTTTCAATGATTGTGGTTGTTATTAGTCTTCTTCAAGAATAAATTAAAGAAGTTTCTATAATTTGTCCTTATATAATGAAATTTCAAGATGAATTAAGATATTATAATGACTGAAATAAGATTAAATTTCCATCAAGATAAATATTTTGAATGAGTTCAAAAATTTGGGGCATGTTAAATTTATAATCAATTATAATATAATATAAAAAATTATTTAAAATAATCACGTCTACTCAATTGCTTAAATCAAAATAGTCAAGGAATGTATAATCTATTCATAATATATAAAAAAGCCTCATACATTTACGAAGAGTTGAAATTAAATTACTTAATATAGCAATAAGATCATGCAATATTTCGATCCATCGGGTACATTTTACTATGCAATTTGAAGCATTAAAATGGCCATATGAGAATGTTGTTGTAATGTTTTAAGAGCTCATGTATGAATGTTTGGGAACAAGAAAACTTGGAAAATAAATTAAGGTAAGGAAAGAAAATATATGTTTGGTTATACATGGCTCAAATTTGGAAAGCTAGCTAGCTAAAATAAATATTGATTTAGAATTAATTTTGTCACAACCTTAATTGAAATGGGGGACTATAATTATCTAGCCTCAGAAATGAACCCCGCAATGTATGTGCAAATTCGAATACCCAGTGGAAAAAAAAAATCACCCCCACCCCACCCTAATAGGCAAATCTTGAATGTATGTAAAATTGTTCTAAAACATATTGTGATTTTTCAAGCAATCTTATATAGATTTTTAGAATACTCTAAAGAATTCACCCAAGACCTTTCAAGTAAATCATTAGACATATGAGTTTATAAGAATGGAAAAGAACACTAACCTTGTTCTATTGTTATAACTTGATTGAAAAAAGACAAGATCTTCTAAACCTTGAAGAAGTGCTTTGTAATAGTTCTTTTCTGAGATGGAGGAAGAAGAGAAAAGCGTACAACTTTTGATTTAGGGATTGTTCTTTTTAAAGGATACTAAAGTGCCTTTTCAAGGCACCGTTTCGATGAGTCTCCATCAGACTTAAAAAAAGATCCTAGAGTTTTTAAGTTTTTAAAGATAAATCCATATTATGATAGATATTTCCTTTTAAGATCCAAAATTTTAATACTTTACTTAGATTATACAATGGGCTAATTTAGTGATAGCATATCTACGTATAATATAGTAATATGTGAATACACAGAATAGAAATTACTAATATGTATACCATCAAAATTCAAACACATTTAATTGAGTTTCCCCTCGTTCAATTGGCATATATCTCTTTGTTGAAAAATTATATCGGAAGGGTGTAGGGTGTATATATATATAGAAGGATTCCTTTCACATTTATACATGATGATGATATTTTCTATTTTACTTATTAAAAAAAAGTCTTTATCCCTCTTGTATAAGTTTTATAATAATATACTAATTGTGGATCCTTTCAATAATATTTGGGTTTTCCTGTATTTTAAGTCAAGGGATAATTATGAGACTTTGTCCATTCAAAGATGTTTTGCCCCTGAAACAACAAAGTCAACTAATCCTCATGACTTTGACCAAATTCAAGAAAAACACATTCTTGATTAGTATAAAATAAAATAATATATATATATATATATATATATATATATATATATATATAGCCCTAGCTAACAAGAGACTTACCACTTCATAATTTTCCTTTCAGAATTAATGATGGAAGTAGAAAAATTTAGCAACATAGTTACAAATAACTACTATAACAATGATGACGATGACGATGATGATGTTGTTGTACTTCCAGGTTTTCGATTTCATCCAACTGATGAAGAACTTGTAGGGTTTTATCTACGTAGAAAAGTTGAGAAAAAATCGATTGGCTTAGAAATTATTAAGCAGATCGATATATACAAATATGACCCTTGGGATCTACCAAGTAAGTCTACTTAACTCTCTTACTTTCATTTTCATTCATCTTTCAAATTTGTTTCTGATCATGTATATAACTTAAACTTGTCTAGGTTTCGTTTCTTAAATTCTCTCGCGTAATTATAAGTTTCCTCATCAATACTAAGGGTTTTCTTAATGAAAAGAGATCTAAATATGCAAGAATCTATACTTCTTATATAGATATTCAAATTTTTGTGGCTATTACTAAATAATTGTTACGATTTTTGTATTCGTACCTATAAATACAGTGTGTTGTAGTGTGATATAATTTGGTTAAGAACTTTTATTGAATTATAATATTGTTTTTAAGAAAATCCTAATCAATCATGTGGTTAGAAAACCTTTGTTCCAACTTACAACTAAAAGGCATCTATTATGAAATTCTGTAGTAACACCAATTAAATAGTAGACACAAATTATTATTTTTTTAAAAAGATAGGAAATTATTATAATTGTTAAAAAAAAAAACACTAACATGATAAGAAGATCAATCTTTGTTTAAAATCATACACTTGCATGTAAATATCTTGTTTCTCTTATTTTTTTGAAAAGATAAACTCATTACATGTTGACTGCTTGTCAGTCTAGTCGTTTTGTTTTAAATCTGGTATTTTCTGCTTTTGGATGATCTATCTCTATGAGGTAATGGTAAGATTTGTGTACATTTTACCCTCTCCAGACTCCACTTGTGAAATATGTTATTGTTGTTACATGTTAAGCCAAGTTTTATGTACATTTCATTTACATAATAACAAAATGCAATCCATCACAAGTCTTAATTGTTGTGATGTTTCACATGTTGAAGAATCTTCTCTATTTGGAATGAATGTAAATGTAGTAGAAAGTGCTAGTAAATATTGCTATATATATAAACTTGGGAACTATTTACTTCTTGAGCTTACTAAGAAAACAAAAACTAAATAAGAACAAAAGAAAATACTAATTATATTTTGCTCATTCGATTTTCAAGACCGACTCTTTCAACCGTTCAGACATCCATCCCCTTCGCACTTCGCTCGCCTTATCCATTCGTGCGCTAGCAAGTAGGGGCAACTTTATGTGATTCGCTATACTTGCTTGCGCCCCACCCCATAAGTTGATTCTATTGCCTGTCGGTTAGCGAAACTTTTCCGGTAGTAGGAATTGCTAGGACTATCTCTATTTTGTTTGGCCTCACATGTGATTCTTGACTCTTTTTATTGGGTCAATTAAGTATTTTTATTTATTTTAAATAAATAAACAAATGATGATCTTTAATGGAGCCACATAATTGAAAAGTATTCAATTAAATATCGTTCATTTCATAATAATACTTCTTTTTCGGTTTAAAAAAGACCTAATTTGATTAAACACGAAATTTAAGAAAACTTTTTAATTTTGTAATCCTAAGTTAAAGTTATGTCAAATGTACAAAAATGCACGATCAATCGGCCTTAAATATGTCAGGTGGAAAGTTGAAATCATAATTTTATCAAAAAAGGAAAGCGGTCATTATTTTTAAAACAAACTAAAAAGAAAAAGGTCATTCTGTTTAAAACGGGGGAGTATAATATATGTGTATATAAAAGTTATGTCTTTGAGCCGATCGTCTTTCGGAAACAGTCTCTCTATCTCTATGAGATAGTGATAAGGTCTGTGTACACTCTACCTTACCTAGCTAGACCTCACTTTGTGGAATTCTAATGGGCATGTTGTTGTTGTAGTATATAGAAATCATATATTGTGTATATAGATCAAAATTTGTATCTTTTTATGCATATTTAGGACTAGGAGTATTAAATAATCTTGAACATCCTTAGCAAAATTCCTAAAAGATGTTGGTAAGACTCAACTCGACTCGATTGTACCTAGCCCTAGGATATCTTCTTTCACTGGTATTGAAATGTTTGATTATTTCATCTAAAAGTGTCCAACATAACACATTTTCAATTGTCGGATTACTATTATATTATGTCTCAACGATGTGTATAATATTTCAGAGAACAATAATGGAGAGAAGGAATGGTATTTTTATTGCAAAAGAGGGAGAAAATACAAAAACAGTGTAAGACCTAACAGAGTAACTGCTGGTTCTGGATTTTGGAAGGCTACTGGCATTGATAAACCTATTTACAGCTCTAACATTAATGGAAAATGCATTGGACTTAAGAAATCATTGGTGTATTACAAAGGCAGTGCTGGAAAAGGCACAAAAACTGATTGGCAAATGCATGAATTTCGTCTTCCTGCAGACAATGATAAATCAGAAGCTGTAAGTAGTATCTGGTTTGATTTAACGCGCAATGATAAATCGAGTTCTAACGTTATTCTTTTTATTTAAAATACTCCAGGAAACATGGACTCTTTGTCGTATCTTGAAACGAAATGTTTCGTATAGGAAAGTAATACCAGATTGGAAAGTAGCAACAAGAAAACAAAGAAATGATCCACTGGTGAATATGGATGCTTTAAGCTCCAAAATTTGCAGCAATGATAATATTCATTCTTCTTCAGATAATAGTTCCCAGATTTACATCAGTTTTAGCACTACTCCTGTTGTTAAACAGAGTACTTATACCACCATAATGACAGAAAATAAACATCAGTTTGTAGGGCAACAAAGCTCAGGAACATCATCTCAAAGTACAGCTGCTGTTGCTGCTGCAGCATCCAATTTCAGTACTCCTCTGGACTTCAATGAGTGGTTAGAGCATGGCAACTGGGATGAACTTAAGTCTATTTTTGAGATTCCCTTTGATCCTTTGTAGTCGTTTTGTATCATGTAATTGGGAACTGTAATATGTATCGTATGAGTATTAATGGATTTAACTTATATACACCAACAATTCTACGTAGTAGGTTAGTTGCTTCATTTTTTGGGTTAGTGCCATGAGGATGATAAGGACTTCTCTTCTCACTTGCAAAGAACAGAAATTCCTTTCTTATGTTGCAAGTATAGAAGCCCTTACACTTCCACAAACCCATAAACAAATGAGATGATAATGAATTACATGACACAAGATTAAAAACACAAAATAAATACTCTAATTGATCACACAAAGCAACACCATCAATCAGTATCGGTATACCTTGCAACAACACTATGGACCTTGCCTATCATCACAACTAAAGGGGAAAAAAGAGTGTCAAAATTGCCAGATACTAGGACTAGCTGACCATCGTGCTGATGACATGGAACGGAAAGTCCTCCAGAATTTTAACTGTCAATACAACAGCTGAATGAAGACAGCAATTTACACATCTGTAATTTTTACAGATTCTCCAGCAATATTAATCACCAACGACCAATGACAACCTTTTCCTATGACACTACTACTTATCTAGAGCTCTTCGATTTCTTGTTAGATGGCTTGCTGGGACCTGCAATAAATTCCTCGGCATCAATCTTATCAATTGATTTTTGCTTCCTGAACTCCTTTGCTTTTTTCTGCAGCAAGACCAATACGAATGCATCATATCATTAGCAATCCAAGAATCAAAATCCAGACACAGAAGGCTGCAGTATCATTTAAAAGCATCATGGAAATACCTTCAATGATGATGCCATGGCAGTGACATCATCTTTATCCACCTTGGACACATCTTGGTTATGTGTTTTTGGTTCCTGCAGAAGTGCAGACAAACAATATTCAATAGAAAATTAATATATGGAGGGCAAAACAAATAGGCCCTGGTGTGATAATGTGAATACAAACCTCAGGTGGAACAAAAGCTGCTTCCCGTTTTTTCTTGTTTTCAGCAACCTTCTCAGCCTGTTTTACTTGTTTCTCTTCCCACTGCTTTGCTAACTTCTTCTTGTCACTTAAAAAGTATTCACCACTTTCCAGTTGTTGATCAATCTATGATCAAAAAGATTATATAATATATGTTGGATTAAATTAATAGAGGATCACCATGAGAGAAGATGAGACAATAGATATTTAAAGAAAAAAATAAATGAAGCACAAAATCCAACGAACACAAGTGAGATAATAGCAAGCAAAGAAATAGCTGGATTCAACAGAATAACTAATTACAGCATTAGGTCAGAATTTTTCGAATGCCAGTAATTGTCTAATGACAATTACACAGTACTTTGGTGCGGAGGGTTTATTATGCTTAAAACTCCACACATCAAATAGAGATATAGAAAATTAATAATTCTTCCTCATCATTTCTTGGATAATGAGTTTTTCGTGGATACAAAGTTACCCTTGTCTCAAGAAAAGAGATACAGCAAAGAAAAAGAACAAAATAAATGGACAAAAATTGGGTTACTCTGGAACCAGAATGACAACTCACCTTACTAGGTTGCTGAGGAGGTGGGAAGGGTGTATATGGTTTCTTTTCTTTGCTCTTAACTTTCTTTTGTTTAACATTCTTCCTGAATGAACAAAGACGAACAACATAATATTCAAGCTTTGAAACTGGCACTGCAGAATAAAAAGTTAATATACCTCAACAACATATGAAAGGATGCCTTACTTCTTAAACTGCGGAAGAAATCTGTCCCAGTTCTCACTAGCCAGAGCTGGATTTTTTGCAAGCTCTCTCTTCAGCATGAGGATCTATGGTTGAAGAAATACGTAAGCAATAGTCAAATATTAGATATTTTAGCCAGAACATAATAAATACCTGAACACCACATTTTTAATTAGCATGCATTTGCTCATTTACCTTGATATGATGTAGTGGATGCATCTTGTTCAATATGCAGTCCTCTACAATCCTCCTCACTTGCTTTAGACCTTTAAAGGAACCCATAGCAGCAACTGTGTTTCCCTACTCAATTTTACACAAGATTTAAGTTGTTCTCGATTTTGACAAAATATTTATATCATGTAATTTAAGATTCAATGATAAGACAAGAACCTAAACAGAAAATAAAAATGGGAAAATGACGCTAAATTTGCAGTTTACATGTGTAGCAAATTACCATATGAGTATACCTGGACAAGGATATAGCAGCTGGTCAAAATTTCCAGGGCCTACATTCAAAGTGATAAATATATCAAGCTATATGGTAGAAGGTAATAACCTGCAAGTGTCAGCTATTCACCAACATTCAGGTAATCTATGTCTCTATGTTCTATAGCTAATTTGGTCTGGATCAGTTGCTGGTGCAGGTAGGAGCTCTGACCAAACCTGATGTGGTTCTGGTCAAGGGTTATCAGTTTACCAGGCAATACCCATGATTAACAAATAATATAAAGGAGCAACAAAATCTTTACCCACAATAAGTTTAATCTACTCTCTAGAAGTTCATTTAATTATTTGGCAGTATCGCATATTCATCACTATTGATTCAAGAAGAATATTTTGGGAAGATCTTCCTGTTTGAAGTTGCACCATCCACTATGAATAGATAACTCATCCTGACAGGTAAGCAAGCGTAGTACAAATGCTCGCCAGTTCATGCCTGGTCTAAGCAAAGAAATAAGAAAATACTCCTTGACAAAATGGTCTTTGGTCAAGAGAATGGTATTTTGACGAATGTTATTGTCTCAGTCCTACCCGACAACAATGTGTTATCCTAGCCAATTATGATTTCCTGCAGAACCCAATCTACTAACCTTTAAAGTTGATGAATTGGGACCCACAAGATATTGCCTGCGTTTAACAAACCGGTCCTGAAAAAAAGAATTTAGTAACATGAATTTAGACGACGCCGACAAAATGCTCAAGACCATGAATATCCCCCAAAGAAAAGTAATCTAACAAAGAGCATTACATCCCATTATTACCATTATTTTTACTAATCTTGATTCAGATTTATATGACAATATTTCCTTTTCTGGGACATTAATGTTTGGCACTATTCAACAACACTTTTACATAACTTGTACAACATTCAGGCATTCAAATTTTGAACTTCTATGCGACATCATTCCTAGAGTGACAATTTCAACCCATATAAGGTAAAAGGAGTTCATTTAACCCATAAGTCTTTCCATGGATAACTCATATTTTCTAAATGGGTAAATATGGCCTGATCTATTTTAAGAGTTCATACAAATATGGTCAAAATGGGTAAAATATGAGAATCCATAGATCCCCCGCTCATAATAAAAAAATTCTTAGTTTCACAAAAAAAATGTATTCATTTAAAATTAGGGGGTTAGGGGAGTGTGAGCGTAGGGGTATGAAATAAACTTTAACTTTTTTTTAATTTTTTTAATTTTTCTTTAAAACAATTTGGGATGGGATAGGGTGGAAGTGGGCACAACGAAAGATTCAAAATTTTTTTTGAAATTTCTTTTAAAACAATTTGGGGGGAGGCGCAAGGGGGTTGCCCCCACCCCACTTCCACCCGAACCCCGCACCCACCCAAGTTTTTTTAAAGAAACATAAAAAAAGAAAGTTTAAATTTTTCACCTGTGTGTGTGTGTGTTTTGCACTATCAATATAAAAGTTAATTTTTTTTATTTTTCTTTTAAAAAAATTGGTGGTGGGATGGAGGTAAGGTGGAAGGTGGGGGTTGGAAAAAAAATTAATTTTTTTTATTTTTCTTTACAAAAAATTGGGGTTGGGGGCAAGGTGGGAGGAGGGGTATGGTGAAAAAAAAATTTTTTTTTTGGGGGGTGAAGGTTGGGGTAGGGTAGAGGTCAAGGTTGGGGGTGAATTTTTATTTTTAAAAAACTATTTTAATTGTTTTGAAAAAATTGGTAGTAGCATGGGGATAGGGGCGGGTGAAAGATGGATAGCAGGCAATGTTTTTTGATATTTTTAAATTTAAAAATTGGAGGTAGTAGAGGTGGGGGTAGAATAAGAGTCAGGGTACGAAAGTACAAAAACTTAAATTCTTTGTCATATGAAAAAAATATTTTTTTAAATACTTATTTAAGAGTGGGGTTGGGGTGGTAAGGGTTGAGTATTAACAATTCAACTTTGATTTTTTTATTTTTATTTTATTTTTTTTTTCTTTAGAAGATTAAAGTAGATTAGAACCATTTGACCAAATCCATATTTACCCATATTTTATATGGGTGGAATGTAATCTAATCCATTTTGGCTCAATCCATTCAGATCCGATCCAATCCAATCCAATCATTTGCCACCTCTAATCATTCCTATGAATTTCGTTTGTAGACACTACATTTATATATATATATCATGGAACGATCGAAGTAGCATTCTACAACAACTTACCATTTGGTTCACCCAGGAGTTTTTATCCAATCATGCATTACAGTACTCCTCAAAATACAAAATATGTACCTCACCTAAACATCTTGCTAACAACTTATTTTCTATATGCATTTTATATAAATAACAAAAAGCGAAATAGAATAACTAATGTTACTCATGTGTTTCAAGATTTATATGAAATAATCCAAAGTTTCAACTCTTAGATTAATATGCATGCCCAGGTTGAAATAAGATATAATCCAGGGGAACAAAACTATCTTTAATCAGATGAAGCTAAACATTCTTTCATATTTGAGTTAGAAATCTCCCAAAAATAATATGCGTAAGAAATATAATTAATAACTTAAATATATCTTATACGTATAGAAATTGTATCCTTCTTTACTAGTACCTTTGATACAATGGTAATAATCATCAAGGCCAAAGGAACATATCACTGCATATAATGCAATTTATGATGCCTTAGTCTCTTCAGGGCATAATTTTGGGTATGAAGGCTGGATGAACAAACAGGAGTGTGGATGAGTGAGGGGGGCTGCGAGCCCTCTCATACTTGTCAAAAAAATATGTAATTTTGTGAATGAACATACTTATCAAAAAATGTGCATATTTAGCAAGGAACCTTTTTTTTTTTTTGAGAAAAGGTAACTATTAGGGGTCGTTTGCTTTGAATAAAAGTTATGATGGGATAAGTTATGTTGGGATTAGTAATGATGGGATAAGTTATATTGAGATTATTTCTTATTAGGGGTTTGGTTTGCTGCATAAATTTTAAGAATATGTTGTTTGTTTACAAAAATACCCTTCACTTTATTAGTTTTTTAATGTATTTTTTTTTCTAGCTTTTGTTATTCAATATTCATTTTTAAAATAAATCTTTCATCTTATATAGCTTAAATATTTTTACGTATGCATGGTATGCATTTAAAATAAAACTTTCTTCTTATTTAATTTATAAATAGAACTTCCATTTTTTAAGTTTGTTAAAGTAAAAAAGGATTTATGAAAAATCAAAATATATAAAAAAAATAAGAATTAGTCAATAAAAATTATATTGTATAGTGCAATTTTTTAATAGAAAAATATGAAAAAATATCATGAAAATAAGGAGTGAAGGTTGTGGATGTTATTATATATTTTATTAAAAATAATGTAAATATACATAAGTATACAAAATGAGATATTAAAAAAAGTTTAAAAGGATATTTTTGTTATTTATCCTTTTTATCCTGGGATTAGTATACCCCCAAAAATAGGGATAACTTATCCCGGTACTATTTATTAGTCCTAGGATGAGTTATCCCGGGTTTGCCAACCAATCATCAATTTAAGGGCCACTATATTTTTATCCCGGAATTAAATGCACTTATCCTTCATACCAAACGACCTGTTAGTGAAGGAACATTTTTATTCGACGGGTATCTAACAAAGTGATTGATGGACATAGAAATGCACGTTCTCATCAAAATCCTCCACCAAAACTAAAAATAAAGTTTGACACACATGTATTTAATTTAAGTAGGGATATGCATATCACACCTTGTTGCGAACCAAGTTACCAATCTTGATGATGTCACATTGCATCTCATCATTCAGGATTTTGACAGCCTGGAAAAGCAAATTTCAATTAGAATTAACCAACAGTTGAAGAAACTATTGGATGATGAAAAGAGCACATAAATATAGTGAAGCAATCCTCCAACTTAACGTTCAAATTTCAGAGCGGATATGAACAGAAAATTTGTGGATAAACAAATGCACTTCACTTTCTCATTTGTTATACCACAGATGGTGAAAGGTGAAAAACAATATAAAGAATAGAAAAGTAGAATAGAAGGCCATCAAACGATATGCAATAGATAGCTTAGAGCAGCTCTGCTTTATGCGAAACAAAATCCAAGAAGAAAGAAATTGTTTAGCTGAGCAAATCAGTGACACCTAAATCTCAAATACCACACTACAGTACCCCCAGAAAATTTGTGGACTATATGGAGGCTCCAAATTTTGGTTATTTACTTATTAAATGCAATGTACAAAAGCCTCCCATTTTATTCTTTTTAAATATAACCCTCCCCTTTGCACAGCCATTCCGATTAAGCATAAGACAGCTGCTGGTCAAAATAAATATAAATGTGGCAAATAACTTTACAACTCAACATATATGACAAAGTCAAACCTCCCTTGGAGTACTGATCAATACAAAAGTCGAGCCTCTCCTGATTTTGAAACAAATGAATACTATTCCATAAACAGCAGCAGGGTTCAATCCCAAAAAACAATGATATTTACTGATTGCTACTAATAATTGTAACGTAGCATTAGTATGCTATATAAGAAAAGAATCAGAGATGATGAGAAGCAACACTGATAGAAAAATACAAACCTGAGGAGCAGGAACACTTCGTGACAAAAGTTTTATCAAATCCCTAGCTTTTACAATAATATAGGGATCCCTTGTCTTCATAGTAGTAGAAACTGTCATGGATCCTTCAACCTGACACACAACAGAAGAAAAAATAAAGAGATAATATTACTTGCAACATTGCAGACCTAACATTAGCGCTCATTAGAGCGTAAAAGTGGAAGACAAAATCTGGAAAAGCAATGATAAATAATAGCCAGTCAAGGTAATAGTGTGTGCAGTGGCTGAATCAAGATTTTTACTCAGGGAATTTGAAAAATATAAGTATAAATGTGTGAACTAAAGTGCAAAGTACAAACTCCAAAAAGAGATCACTGTCAATGCTTCTCAAGCATGTTTTCACTGTACCAACAAAGAATTAAATTTTTTAAAAATTAGGCAGCTTGGTGTGAGGGAAGTGTAACACATTTATTATAGTTCTAGAAGTATTCTATAGTTGTAGGCAGCAAAAAAAAATGTGTTTGCGGGGCGGGTGTGTGTGGGTGGGTGGGTTGGGGGGGCATGGGTTACAATGACTTACCAAGTTAAGTTCGCAGGAAATTCCATGCTCTTTCAAGGCACCTTTTACAATAGGCCAACACTCTTGCAAATATTTCTCTGATAAAAATGCTCAATAATTAACATACCGTGCACTAATGTGTCAATTATAATAGATTCACAAGAAACATCAATAGTTTTTAACAAAAAATATACAAGCGTACTTATCAAGGAAAGGTCAAAATGCAAACATGATCAACTGAACAAATTACTCACTCTGTCCCATTTTATGTGGCACCCTTTGACTTGGCACGGTGTTTAAGGAAAAAAGAAAGACTTTTGAAACTTGTGGTCTAAAATCATTCTTAGATATTTGTGTGCCTGAGAATCATTTCATTAAAGGTAAAAGAGAATTTTAAAGGTAAATTATTTCCAATTTGAGTAAGGTAACATTCTTTTTGGGACGGACCAAAAAAGAAAGGGTGACACATAAAATGGGACAGGGGAATTATAATTTATAAGGAGGGAGACTCAGACTGGTAACAAATAGATACATTAAAATCCTAACCTGCTCAATGCACCTTGTGTTGTCAGTTATTAACAAATTATTGAAGAAAGAAGCAACTAAACAATACTCCAATATACATAGAAATTGCTTTCTCTTTCTTCAATTCAGTATAATCAAAACATCAACTTAAGCTAGATCATATCATGTATCCGAACATTGGCGAGCAAGAAAATGTTATGTTCCAATAAGAGCAACACTGACAGGGAACACACATTCTGTCAAAATTCCTAATGTGCCTGATTCTAACCAACCTCCGCACACACATTTATTCTAGTCTCCATGATTTTGGTCATGTTATGCATTGACCTACAGATACAACGGTTTGTAAGTGTAAAAACTTTGGTTGAGTAAATGTGTTAAATGAGGTCGGGTAGACCTAAAATCACACGGAAGGAAGTTTCCTAAAAGACCTACAAATCCTTGGAATCAATGCCGACAGCTACAGATAGAGCACAATGGAAGACAAAAAATTTATATAGCTTTTACTTTTATTTTATTTGGTATTCATATAGCGGACTCTAACTTGTTTGGGACTGAGGTGTTGCTGTGGCTGTTGGTTTTGCAGTTAAATAAACTCTAGGGGCTCATTTGGTACAAGATATAAGGGGTAACTCTCGGAATTAATTTTAGGGAGAACTAAGGGATAGGGTATAACTAACACCAGGATAAATTTTAGGATGAACTGGGATAAAATAGCACTTATCCAGGGATAGTAAGAAGGTGAGGCAACAATCCGGAATAACTAATCCGGGATAACTTGATCCTCAACCAAAAGTGTCTTAGGCATTCAAAGATCAATTAATACAGAAATCTGGACATGCATAAAAGAGTCTAGTGCAAATATGCCCAAAGCTCCAAAATTGAAATTTGACGATGAAATCAGAGAGATGACACTGAAGTTAATATGTCGAAGATATAAGATTAACCAAGTATTTACATGTCAAACGTTCCAAAAGTTACCAAGTAAGAATATATATTTTGGGAGCTAACCTCTGTACTGAGGGAAGAGTGTTGAAAAGGAACTGACTTCAAGCAATCCACTCTCGTTCCAGGAAGGATCAAACTTCTCAATCTTCCAATGATCGATGCTTGGATCATCCCATGGCTTCGGCTTATCATGTTTCCCCTTGTGCCTCGGCTTCGGATTCGACTCTTCGTTAACATTCAAATCCTCCTCAACTGCCATTGCAATTACTCGAAACTGTAGCAAAATTGCACAGAATGAAACTCACAGAGAACGCACAAACTGCAAAAAGTAGGAGCTGTTACAGAAGCCAATGGGCGGCTTCATGGAGGTGAAGCCCTTGTCTGAGGGTTCAAATACTGAAGGCCAAAAAAATGGAGTAAAATCTACCCATTATAATAAGTTATAAATTATAAAGAAACACTTGAAAATAAAATACTTTTATTTTATATTATCCAAAAATTATATTATTTTTTTTTCATATCTATTCGAACTATTTAGGTTCTCTATCGATTCATCAATATTGTTTTGTTAATGTAAAATTAATTAGATAATAAAATTACAAAAAAAAAATTATCACATTCTGTAGTTATTTGAAAATTATATGATTCAATCCCACTTTTTCAAAATATTATGTAATGTAATTACACATTTTAAATACACCTTTTATACTAAAATAAATGAATTTAAATTAAATTTAGAATTCAAAACAGTTATAACTTCTTAACTTTATCCATAATAATTCAAAAATAATATCTTTCTAATTATTATATTTATCCACATCCTAAATATTTGAAGGCTAGAATTTGAAGTAAAATGTGTTTTTTTGTTATAAAATAAATGTAGAATTAACTAGAATATATGTAAGGGGAATCAAAAACTTAAAATTGAGAAGAAGGGAGAATAATATATTGCAATGCATTTATTTTCTTTCCATTAATCTGTACAGAAATGGGATGTTGAGAGACATATATATATAGGGCAATGGTAGCCACTAAAGTGGACTACCATAGCCTTGGAAATTGCATAAAGCCTTGGACATTGCATTGTACCACTATTGTGGACTTTGCAGTGGACAATTCATACACAACATTTTTATATTACATAAAATATTATCATCCTTGTATTGAGATTTTCAAAAATATATATATATATATATATATATATATTGAAGAAAAATTAGAAAAAAAGTATTAAAAATATGAAAAATTCCTATCTTGGACATTATCTATCCCACGTACCAATTCTCACGCTACCACTACATACAGCACAGACATAAATCATAAACCATAATAATGTCTACAATACTAATCGTATAATATAGATATTTAGCCAAGTAAAGATTTTGATGTATTTTCTTATTAAAAAGAAACTTTATTAATTTAAATTTTTAAAAATACTGTTTTTATTGTGGTGCTTTTACTCCTATGATATAGTTATAGATTTCCTCATTTTCCTCATACACTACTACTACACACGACAAAGACATAAATCATAAATCATAATAAAATTAACAAAATACCCCTAGAGGAGATATGTGCGCATAACGCGTCCTTTCATGCTTCGATGGCAAATTCGAGTCCGAATATGCAATCAGCATGAAAAATTGAGTTAGAGTTCTAAGGCTTTTTACGCTAAATTACGTTAGAGTTCTTGAGAGAAGAAGAGGAAGAAGCTAGGGTTCTAGAGGTTGGAGTCAAATCTTTGAGAAGATTAGTTTTGTGTTGTTCTCCATTTCAGGTATGTAAGGCTAGCCTAAAGCATGACATTGTTCTTCCATGTGCCCCTTGATTGATGAAGATTGATAGATGAACGTATTGAGTCTTTATGCATGTATTTTCTTGAATATTTTCTTGTAGATTATACATACTCTATGTATTTTCACATGTTGATGATCATCATACACTTGATTTACTGAATAAATGATATTACATGAGTTACTTCATAAAAACTTATATGTTATTTAACTAAAGATTGCAAGAATGAACTTAGAAGATGAGTTTAGAGCCTTGTCAGTGTGAGTGTGCATGTAATTGTGATTGAAATCCTGAGATGAGAGTGTCGATGATGATATTGATGTCCCTAGAGTTTTAAAGAGTATGAATTAGATTCCTAAAATGATGATCCTAATTCAAGAGTTGATGGTTGATGTAACCAATTGAGTTAACAATGTCCAATGAGACTAGTTAAAAGAGTAATCCTGCTGATTGATGTTGTATGAGCATGTTGAGTCCTAAAAGGAGTATTGAGCACTGAATTGATAAAGAGTAGATAACAACTTAAACTCAATAACTACGCGGCCAGCGTAGGAGAGGATCAAACCATAAAATCGGATGTTTCCTTAGTCCCAAAAGAGGACTTGATGTTCTTTATTAGATCCACCAATGTGTGCGTGAGGTTGCCTTGTGCTCTTTGGTTCACAATCTTTCTGAAATTCTTAATTGAAAACAATTATAGTCAAAGTTATTCTCCTCTCTACATGTTTCAAAACTTTGTTGAAGGCTTCACAATGAACTTGATATGTTATGACCTGTATCAATCTACCCGTCTAGGAAAACATTAATGCAACTCATGACTATTTTGCACCACAATTTTCCACGTAGTCATTTTCTAAAACAAACAACGATATCAATAGATACAACATTTCAATCTATTTCTTGGCTGGTAGATCTAGTATTTGAAAGTAAAATGACCTTGCAAATTAATTGATTACTTAGACCTTTAGCAAATCCCAGATCAACCAACTTTTTATAATAAGGATTGAGCCGAGGATCCATCTGAAATAACTTTTCTACTCTGTGAAAGCTACATACACACCATCCGGCCAAAATCACACTTGTTGAATTGCATTGAGTACATTAGTTTTAAAGGATTGACACTAAAATTATCATCTTAAGAATCAATATTACATATGGAGAACAATATCTGAAGAATCAGTCTTTCTTTGTTGTAGTTGCATCAAAGGAGTACAAAAAATACAAAAAGGGAAAAAGTAAAAGAGACAACTTTATTCTCTTTAAACCACCTCCAATAAAAAACAATTATAAAGAGGAAAAAAGGCAAGGACATAAACCTTTTTCCACTTTACCTCATCTTTCTTCCTATACATTGGAATACAATCCAACCACTTAGCCTCCCACCCACTTACCTAAATTGAATTCTAATTAGACAAAAAAAAATTTTGTCACGCTCCGGGAGGGTACCCTTGGCGTGGCCGGCACTCAAAGACTATTACTAGTCCTCAAGCGAACCACTTAGCTTCATCACATCATTCAATCAATAAACTCTACTGAATAGCGGAAAATATAAGTAATTAAGTGAGTACATCTCATCTAAAGTCTCAAAAGAATATATATAATAATAAAGGCTAGTAGAAAGAACTAGCTCACAATCTCAACATCAATGCTCGACCATTGTCTATGAAGCCTCTATCACTAATTATGTGGTGCCAATGACAGACTCATGGCTACCCAAATCAAGATAACAGAAATAGTCCAATCTAACTCAAAGGCATGATAAAATAAAAGGAGTGGATCCTCCGGAGTAGGGGAGGCTCACCCAGTCAACTTCGAATCTCTGATCTTCAATGGAGCACCTGTTGATGATCTCTAGTACCTGCCTCTACATCATAAAACGATACAGTCCAGAGTGGATGTCGGTATTTGGAATGTACTGGTATGTAAAATAGCTGAATGAAACCGAAACAGGTAGAATAATATGGAAAAACAACATCAAGTCAAAATAAACATCATAATCACATCAAACCGTCAACTTGTCTATCTATGAAAGAGTAAAGAGTAGACAAGTGACGCATCATTATCTCAGACTCATCAATAGTCCCAACTAATCTCAAAGATCAGCTCAGAGGAGCTCACCTCCTCTCATTTCATCTCGAAAATCATCTCAGAGGAGCTCACCCCCTCTCATCTCATCTCAAAAATCATCTCAGAGGAGCTCACCCCCTCTCATCTCATCTAGACTCGGAGTAAGGTAAGAACTTTCTGGGAGTTTCTCTTATCCGACAAAACGCACTTATGAGCCAGTGAATGCACAACAATCACCCTTACGTTGCCACAGTGATTCCAGATTTGCCAGGTAAAGAACGCTCAAAAACCATATCAGCTCACCCAATATGAAGTCAAACTCAACAGATCCGCTATTGCTTTCAGGGACTGTTACATCTCGAGGGAAACCATATATATGTGATTGTTTAAGCCTCACTTACGTTTGGCGACGTATTTAATGAGTTCGAGTGGGACTCACTCTTACTCATTTCGGTGCTGGATACTCCTCCCGACTCAATGCTCATAAACCTCAACCTCAACCAGTCTCATAGGGATTCACTCCCCGTCAACGACTGCAGTCTCCTAGGGACTCACTCCCCGTCCACGACTGATATTTCACAGGGACTTTGGCCCTTTCATCAATCATCTCATAGGGACTTTCACCCTATCATCAACATCTCATAGGGACTTTAACCCTATCATCAACATCTCACAGGGGCTTTAACCCTATCATCAACATCTCATAGGGGTTTTAACCCTATTATCAACATCTCATCTATGACTCAAGATTGTATAACAATCATGAGGAAACAAGTGAATAATCACATCGGTAGAGTTCATTTACAGAGGCTCATGAAACAATCAAAATTTCATCAACTCATCATCACAGTCAACAATCTCAGCTCAAGACTCTAAACTCAATTCTCAAGTTTAATATGCATGCTTTTCAATTTAGTCATGTAGGGTTATGCGAATTCTCATGAAAATATTCAATTTAAGAAAATAATTAGTATGATGATCATCAACATAGAAGACATGTAGTTTCAAATGTAATTTTCAAGAAAATCCATCAAATAAATCATGCATGTAGACTTTTCAGTCATCAACTCGTCTATGACCTCTATGGGGCACATGGAAGAACAATCTCATGTTTTTAGTTTAGCCTTACATACCTGTGATGCAGCTATTCAATCGAGTATGTCGAGGATCTCTTCTTGAATATCTCAACCCAAGCCTTTCTCTTCTCTCCTCAAGCCCTAGCCTTGTTAGATTATGGGATAGGACTTAGAATGGGGGTTTTAGGCTCTTTTCACGTCGAAACAACCTTACTAGTTGTGTATTAGTGTTTAGGAGGGGTGGGGAATTACCCGGAATGCCCCTCATAGTTATTTAGAAATTTTCAGCTCGAAAAATACACGGTCCGCAACGCGGACTGGTCGCGAACAGTGTATTTTCAGAAAAGAGTTTTTGTACGAGTTTTCCTCATCCCGTCGAAAAATTTGAAAGAGACACAAGTGCCCCTCCACGACAGGTGCGCGACGCGCTTCTGTCGCGCACCGTTACTGTTTTTCGTTTTGGCTCGAAAAATTATCTTTTGATCGGGTGGCTCTAAAAATCGACCGAGACCATTTTTTCACCCCATTTTTCATGCTGATCACAAATCCGGCCTCGAATTTTCCATATGAACATTGGAAGACGCGTTATGCGTATACCCTCACTCTAGGGGTATTTTGGTAATTTTATCGGGCGTTACATTTGTGCACCTTTGTGTGGCATTATCAAGATTGAATCTTTCATAATGCTAACTGACTACCGATAGTTCGAGGAAAACTAAACATTGGCTAGAATTGCTTAATTGCAATAAACAAAGCAGCAAACAGAGGTTTAGATAGGCTATATATAGTTATAATTTTTAACTAACAGCTTTTGGCTTCTTTTTGTTGTCTCATCTTCCTTCTTTTTAATCTTGTTACCCCTCTACTTAGTCAATTAATGGGCAACTATTTTTGCTGCGCAAAATCAAAATAACAGCAAATTCTTTTTTCATTTGACACACCCAGATGAAACCTAAACAATCAAAATCAATACTAAATAGAAAGAACATAACAAATTGCTGAAATTTTTCAAGCACCCAATAAATAGAACATTAACAATAAACCCAAATAGTAAAAATAAATTTTGAACAATCGAAAGGAAAATCCCAATACAAAATACTCAACATTGAATCCATTGGCGAAAGAAATATCCGCGAAACCTTGTTGACAACTATACAGTTAGATTTTTTATGGATTTATACTGTAGTTGCTTTATTGCTTTAAGTTAAGAAAAGAAAAAGAAGACAGAAAAAGAGAAAAAACACGCAAAGAGGAGACACGTATATAAAAAAGGGATACACATATATTCATAGCTGCCTCTGGAGTAGCATATTGCAACCACCAATGCTGACACCAACACTTTTGAACATTAAAAACTCCAATAGCACATTTCTAACATATAGTAAGTAAAAAGGGAGAAGTGATAGTGACTTGGATATGGATTAAAAAAATGAATCCAACAATGAGACTGATTTATTCGTTCAATAAAAAATATAATATTTAATTTTTTAAGATAAAAAAATAAAGTTTTAACAAGTTAAGGATATATATAATATTTTTTAATTTAATTTTGAATTGACATAAATTAGTTTGAAAATATATCTTTTTAAAACTTTTTCATAGTCCAAATTATAAATTTGTATAATATATTAAAAAAAAAAAAGTAAATGAGACAAATTGGTCTATCTTTTGCCACTCATGTGAGCTGTATTTTTCCTGTGTACCATCCAAAGAAATCTATTTTGAGATTTTGTAGTACTAACTAGAAAAAGAAAGGATTTAGCATCTAGATTTGACATATCAATGGACTCTTTTTTTAAAAGAAAAATAAATAATCAACTCTAATTTATTGTCAAAAAATGTGGAGACATTCTTGGACTGTTGGATTTGTTAGTAGCAATCACATTGGATTGTTGTATTATATGTGAAAAAAAAGTAATTGAAAATTTTGAGGCAACTTCCTGATTTAAAGTTTATGAATATTAAATTAATAATATGTAGAAATTTGATCAAGTTTGTAATCAACACTCTAGCTCATTTTTAAAGAAAATTAAGATAGATGAAATGAATTCAATATTAAATTTAATTTTTAAACTTTTTAACAATAAATTATTAAACATTTATATTTATGAATTCAAAATATATTTGTTAAAATTTGACATAATTTTTCAAATACACACATATATTTATATATTCATTTCATATGTCGAAATGTGATATTTTAAATGATATACAAACATCATAAAAATTTAATATAATGTTTTTCGCCCCGTTGAATACTCTTTCAACTTATCATGTTTTTTTTTTTGTGTTTATACATTTTAATTTTGTGAAAAATTTATTAGATTTATTATTAGCATACTCATTATGTTATGTATGAGATGGAACCCATCTTAAGCAGGATGCATATAACCCACACAAAAAAAAGGTGAGATTATTTGACTATTTATAAAATAAAAAAATAATTTATTTTAAGCTTTTTATATTTAATGACAAATTTTTCTTTTGAAAAAATTATAATTAAAAATATTTATAAGTGACCAACAAAATTAAATACTTTTATCTAGTTAAAGAGAGAAAAATGGAGGGGGTCCCAATTTTTTTTTTTCAGACAAATACAAACAAATTATATTTGTGGTCAACCACTTGATAGGACTATCTCCAGCCTTCCCATACCTTCTCACCCAATATTTTTGTCAGATGAATTATTATTATTATTATTATATTTTTCAATTAATATTTTTTTAAATTTTAATTATGCACAAGTAATATTTAGATTTATATAAAATTAAAATTAATATATATATATATATTGTCCTACGTGTGTTATGAATAACTCCATACAAATTTAAGTATTTACTTGTTTAGATCTCAAATGAAAGATATCAATATCAACGGAAATTAAGCCTAATTATTATTAACAGTATTAATAATTATCCAGTTATTTCATAGTTGTCCTATTATGCTTGTTAGGAGTGAATTTAATTAATTTTTAAAGCTAATCGATATTACATTTACTTGATATTTTAAAACGAAGTTTTAGATAGTCAAATACTATATGAAAAATACTATAAATTATAATTTTTTTCATATCATCTTTGTCATATCTAGTCTAATTCGCCTGACGAGGGTTCTCAGGAAGCAGTCTCTCTACTTCTATGAGGTAGTGGTAAGGTCTGCATACATTATGTCCTCCCCAAACCTCACTTGTGGGATTCTATTAGGTATCTTGTTATTGTTGTTATTATCATTGTGGTATATATTAAAGTACGAGTTAATACCTCTTAAAAAAATTGTGACAATTATAAAATAACAAAAAGAATATTGAATTAAAATAACATTATTTTCGTTATTTAATTATATTAATAGACATTTATTTTCATAATTGACGTACCAAGACAATCTTCCTACGGAATCAACCTTCTTTTTTAATTGGAATCAAACTCCATAATCAACCTATTTTTCTTTAATCAATTATTAATCATGTAATTTAATTCTTAATTTCTTATATGTAAATCACTCCCGCTCATTCCCCCCAAAGTTTCTTGTGAGCTAATTTAACTCTCTCCCACAAAACCCTAAAAGCTAACCACTTCACTGATTTCTCAGAAGAATTCAAGAATTGCTATACCTTACCATTTTACTAAACACCCATTTGAGCTATTAGGAAGCTTTCTTGCTTCAAGGGGAATATCATTTGTTTCCTTGTAAGTTGCTTTCCTTTTTTTCTTTTTAAGTGGTTCAGTTTATTGTTTGTTTAATTGTTGTAATAATTGAACACCCTTTTCCTATTTTGCTTACTGCGGAAGTTGGTTTCTTTGTTGGGTTTGTGTTAATTTATCTGTGTGTATTCAGTTTCTTGCATTTATTTGGTTTTTCTGTTTTTTGGGTTGTGAAATTTCAGGGGTTTCTTTCGGTATGTTTTGCTTTAGTGTGGGATACTTGTTTAATGGTGGTTTTTGTGAAGTGGGTTTTTGTATTTTCTTTGTTTTAGTCATTTTCTTCTGGTTGATGGATTTTGAGTGTATATTTCATTAAGGGTATGTCTGTTTAATGGTTGATTTGTCGAAACTGATTTTTTCCAGCTTAATTTTTGATTTTCTATATTGGGTTTAAGTGGGTTTTCTAATATTGGGAAAAATATATGCAGATATGCTTCTGTTATGGGCAGTTCGGAGGTGTTAGACAATGGGGCGGTGAGAAATGGGGGTGGTTTAAAATCACGCAGTGAGGATGACCTCGAGGGAACTACAAATGGTGCGTTTGAGCAAATGGTTAATGGTGCAAAGGAAAATGAGAACTTGGGTGATGAGATTTTGGAGGATTTTGAAACATACTGGGAAGATGTCAATGACCGCTTAATGGTATCAAGGATGGTGAGTGACTCAGTGATTAAGGGGATAGTGAGGGCAGTGGAACAAGAGGCATCTGAGAGACTAGTGGCTAAGGATATGGAATTAGCTAACTTGAAGGAGTATTTGCAATTTCATGACACTGGTCCTAGCAAGATCGAATATGAATTGCTTGGGTCACCAATGTTTCAGGATGAGCTAGAAAGTATGAAGTTTAAAAAATGTATGACTTTATCAGATGTTTTTATGGAGCATGGCAAGATGGAAGACTCTCTTGATGGGCTAAGAAGTTTGGCAAAAGATGAATTTAAGAAATTGAAGAAGAGTATTGACGAGCTTAGAGGATCCAATTCTATTAGGAACAGGAGCTCTCCCTCTGAGATAGTGGAACTAGAAGGTGTTCTACCGGAGAAAGAATCTGGAAGTTGGGTTCAGTTGGACAAAGCAGTAGATAACATGAGAATGATGGTGGATACCATCTTTAAACGAATGGATGTTATGCTACAGTTGTCCAAGACATCGCTTGGTCAGTGGCAGGAGGAACATCTAATAGAAGTGGAGCTTGAGGCCATGGTAATGCGCAGTGTAATTCAAACTGTGCAAGAAGAATTTGAGTACAAATTGTGGGACCAGTATGCTCAGTTGTGTGGTGACCGAAATGAAAAGTTGAATGCCATCTCTAGTTTACGGACGGAGTTGGATGCTGTTTTGAAGTCATTGTCAAGTTCAGAAAATGGGCATGTGACTTCCCATGGATCGCATGATGCAGATTTCTGTACACGCAAGACATCAAATGAGTATGTGACTTCTTCAAAATCTGTTTGGGATGGAAATGGAAAGCTGGAGGATTCTAAGACTGATATACCTGAGAACTTTGATGCTGTCACGCTGAAGCACATGTCAAAAGATGAAATGGTGACCTATTTTAATAATATAATGACAAAGATGAAGAGACACCATGAGTCCATTCTGCAAAAGAAAACCGATGAATATTTTGCTCTAAGGGGAGAGTATCTAAATCTTAGAGGAGGCTCTGCTTTGCCACATAAAAAAGATAAGGGTGAATCTGACATTCTAAGGAGGAAGATTCCAGAAATTATATTCAAATTGGATGATATCCTGGTAGAGAATGAAAAACATCCTGCATTTACCCAGGAGACTCTAAGTTTCGTTAACTTAAAGGATAGGCTTGATAACCTTCTTTCTGAAAATCACCAGCTTAGAAACTTGCTTAAAGATAAGAAAAATGAAGTTAAATCACTTTTGTCCCAAGTCTCAGATGCCAATGAGAAGAGGCTGCAACATTCTTTGGTAGAAGCAGGCATGCTAAAACAGATAGGAGATCTCAATTTAGCCATGGATGAGTCACTGATAGAAGCTTCTGTAAGGGAAGATGTGTATACCTGTTTTCTAAGGGATCTCAGCGGTGGAGTAAGAAATGAAGTTGAGGAATTAAACTTGGGATTTGATATGCTTAATGAAAGTAATGATACTAATGCTGGAAGTACTGGAAAAATTGAAATTGAAGATTCAGAGATGGAGTGCCTGATTATGCAAGAAATTTGTGGAGTGATTTCTGGTGAAGGCATCAAGGAGGCTGAAGACATGCTTAAAGAACTCTATTGGGAGCATTTGAAGGAAAAAGAAATTCGAATTTCTCTTGACACAAAAGTTATTGAGATGGAAAAGAAATTAAAATTGGAGGTTGAAGAGAAGGACAGACTTCAGCAAATGGTTTCTGTGCTGGAAACATTAGTGAACGAAAAGGAGAAGTTAGCAGCAGACGCATCAGCTGCTCTAGTAAATGAGAGGGATCAGCTTAAGCAGGTGTGTCAAGAGTTGAATGCCGTGAAAGAATTTGCATGTCAACAACAAACATTAGCTTCTGGATGCAACAAAGAAGTAAATGTAGTAAAGGGCCAGTTGGCGGAAGCATTGGAGCGAATTGAAGTATTGAAAGAGGAGGCTGCCCAATTAAATAAGAGTCTTGAGGAGAAGGCAGAGGAGTTAAAAGAAGCTAATCACAGGGCAAATATGGTCCTTGCTATTTCTGAAGAGAGGCAGACTCTTTTGTCCTCACTTGAATCAAAAGAAAGAGAGTTAAGAAAGCAGGTGGAAACAATGATTGGTAATATAAATGAATTGTCAAAGATGGTTGCTGATTTTGAATGCAGGGTGACAGGAATGTTGAGAACAAATAATGCAAGGTTTGTGCTATCTTTTCTTTTTTGATAAGTAATTGGAATATCATAGTGCCAATATATACAGAAAAAAAGAACTTTTTGCCCCTTCATATATGCAGAGAATATAGCCCCCAGGGCCTGCATATTTTCTTATGTGGAAAATAGTTTAGTTTTTGGTGTCACAGTATCCACAGTATTGGGATTCCTTCTTGTTGACCTATTAACCGACTATATCCTTCTACATTATCATTTCTCATCCCATATTTGCACAATCGGAAGTTGTATGGACTAGGGTGTAGCTCTCCTTTGCTTTCAATCAACTTTTTCCAATAATTAAGTTCGTTTTCTCTTGGCTAAAAGATTTAAAAAAAGAAGGAAATATGGCCATTTTGCTTTATCTATTTTTTCATTGGACAAGCCTCCTAAGTTGATATTTATGTGTGTGTGCGCGTGCATCTTTTCAAATGATGTATTTATCTGTGGTGTATCGGGTGATCAACCCTCCACTTTTGTTTTTGAAGTATTGGTAGTGTTTTGTCTTGCCATCACTCTTTCTAGGTATTGGTGTTATCATTCAGTTCTTGTAGGGGAAAAAGTGGGAAAAAATTATGTAAACATTGTTGTTTTAACTGTTATACACATACAGACTCAAAAGCTTGTTCTGCTTAGAAGACATGACTCTTGCGAAGTTCACATTGAATTATCTTTACTCAGACCTAATGCAATCTGTTGGTAATACTTTCAGGTTTGAGCACTCATATTCCCAATTGGATTCTCTTGTTAAGAAGGCCAATTTGCTGAGAAGAACAACACTACTGTATCAACAAAGGCTTGAAAAAAGATGTTCAGACCTTCAATTGGCTGAGGCTGAGGCAATTAACTGAATGCATCTTTCTTTATATTTCTGTTTTTGCGGATTTATAGCAATTAAGTGATTAACTATATGCAATATTTTTTATTGAAACATAAGCATTTTACCTAGAGTCAGATCCATGATTTGAACTTGATAGGTTCGATCTTTAAAGTCGTTAGCACTGAACTCACTCTACTTTTGAAATTATTGTGTCAGTATCTATTTTTGCTGAAATTTGTAATTGTTCATATGTGTGTGTGTGTGTGTGCTGGGGTCAGTTCAACTTCAACACATAGCTCAAGCGCCACTGTTTTAGCCTATTACCAAAAAATGCATCATGCTTTAACTTTTTGACGTTTTACTTAGTTTGCAAAGTTTTTCAGAGGGATTTCTTGTATATTCAGGTTGATCTTTTGGGAGATGAGGTGGATACACTTCTAAGCCTAGTTGAGAAGATTTACATATCACTCGATCATTACTCGCCAGTTTTACAGCATTATCCTGGGGTAAGATGAATCACGTCTTTAAAGATATATTACATCAATTTTTCCTGTGGAACAGTTGTAAGTCTAGTTTTTCCGGATTTAGTTATATGTGTATAATAATCATCTATAAGTTCCAATATTCTTCAAGTATGTTCAGGCAGGTTTCAAAATGAGAATCTGCCCTTTGCATCTGAACATAAAGTATTCACTCCTTCCTATCGAAGAATAAGGTGTTAGCTAGGTATCTAGTTTGTAGCATGTGAAATTTACAAACAAGTCGTTAAAGGTCAAGTTACAAGGGGGTGGGTATCTAAGTTGTTAGCATGCACAACTTTTACAGACCAGTGGATAAAGGTCAACTGACGAGTGGAAAGACTATAATTCTACTGCACTTGCTCTGCCACTGAAGATAATCAGATATTTTTGGCGTGGGAGGGAAGCTACTTCCAGTATAAACTTGTATCACCTCTGAAGCATGCAATTGCATTTATATGAAGCAATATCATATCTTGTTTCAATGTCGCTTATTTTTATGCAGATTATGGAGATTCTTAAGGTGATCAAAAGGGAATTAACTGGAGAGTCTACCAAGCTAGTAAAATCATCTCCTGCTTAAGGTAATTTTTCTTCTGCTAAAGTATAGTTTTCACTTTTCAGTGGGTGATATTGCATAACATTTGGTTTCATTGTTATTAGCTATATCAGCCTCTTAAGACAACTTTTACGAGAATGTCCAACTATTTATATTTTTCCTGAACTCTAAATTGCTGTTTGTGGAATTTCACTGGGTATGTTGTACTAAATTGCTGTTTGTTACTTTCTCTATTTTAATTTACACAGCGCTCTTTCCTTTTTAGTTTGTTCTAAAATGAATGACACCTTTCTAAATCTGCTTCCCCTTTTACTTTTAATGACATGCTCTTATAACCATAGAAATGTCCAGGCATGTTTAAGAAACCCCCTTTCTCCAAACCAGACCCCACCTACCCCCTAGTTGTTACGGTACTTTTGCTATTTGTGCGATCTTTCTTTGTTTCATAAATCCCAGACCCAGTCAGATGTGCCATATAAAATGAATTGAGGAGAGTAATGAAAACATTTGCTGAAAAGTTAAAACTTTTACGTAAGTTATTTTGCTGCATCTGCAGTGACTAATTTTCTTCATGTGGTTGTCACCTATTCAAGAAAAGGGGGAAAAAATCTGTAACTGTGCACCATTAGTCCTCAGGGATTTCTTAACAAAAAAACTGAAGGTTGAGAAAACTAGGGCTGATGAAGAAAGGAGTTATCTGATCTTGAAAGGAAAAAGACAGAGAGGAAAAAAATGGTTGCTTTAGAAAATCTTAAAGAAGGAACAAAAAGTAATCAAAGGTGGAGTTCGTGAAATCGGAGTATGAAAATTAGCAGCTGGTAAGAAAGAGGAAACACATTAGAGAAGACGTGAAGATTCAGCAGTGGCTAAAGCCATAGAACAAAAGAATCTTGCAGAGCTAACCTCAGAATGGCTATTGATTAAAAAAAATATCATGTGCTGAATTTTCATTGGAGTTGGAACAAGATAGAAAATAGATTGTGATATTTGGAGGAAGTGAACTCTTTTCCCCAGTAAATTGGTAACACCACAAAAAACAGAAGTATACAAATAACAGGCACAGTAGCTCGTAAGCACGCCTGCTGCAAGACATCATGACATATCTTAGGTTTTATTTTAATTGTTTCTGTCATAAATGAACCAATTATCTCACTCTTGTTTCTTTTGTTGAACAGATAAGAGTTCGATTCTTGGAGTTTTTGCATTCCTCCATCCTGGCTGGTTCTAGTTTGAAGTTAGACACGAAGATAGAAAAACAGATTTTAGTTGGCGTCACAGACGCTGTGTTGTTTTACTTTTGTAGCAACTTGCAATAGGGAGAAGCTTTTGAAGTTTCAACTGACCTGTCTTGTAGAGGGGAAGATCCTAGTTAGTTCTGTATATTTTGTATCATCAGGCAGGAATATCTCAACACCTTTAGTTGCAGCTGTGAAATTTTAGGTACATTTGTCAGCTTTCTTTGTATAAAATGTACAGACTTCTTTGGCTAGTTTAATTTTATGGAAATCTCTGTGTCTCTTATCATTTTTCTTTTTTCTTCTCATTGAATAATTCCATTCTGGAACTGGCAATTATTTTTTTCCTCTATAAATTAGTTGAATCCTTCCTTGCTGCTCATTGACAATGATTTAAAATCATTGTTTGAGTTTTTTTTGCTTTTTCTAAGGTTTTTCTTGATTGGGAAAATTGAGTGATTTGCACCCAATGAGGATTTTATATTAATTTAATCTACAAAGTCATTATAACTTGTTTTGTTTTTGAATTTTTGAGACGAGAGTTCTCAGGAAATAACCTCTTTACCTCTTTGAGATAGTGGTAAGATATACGTACATTCTACCCTCCTAAATCTTACTCGTGGGATTTCACGGGTATGATATTGTTGTTGTACAAAGTGATTATAACTAAAAATCTGAAAGCATAATTTGAATGCCTTGTATAAGTGTAACAAATTTTTATAGACAATAATCTTTTAAAAAAAAAACACGTGTTATAAATATATTTATGTTATTACATTGAATGTCTACTTTTCATTTTTTTGAAAAAGTTAGGAATTCTGACTTTGAGATCACGTTGATTATCACAATTAGTGAAATAGTCTCATCCCTTTTTGTTTAATGGTCTACTGTAACCTATCATAGTTAGGGGGTGTCATTCAGTTTTTCGATTTGGTTTTAACAAATTTCAGTTTGATTTTTTGATTTTGAAAAAGTGTGTATCATATATCGAATTAAACTAATTAAGTTCGATTTTTTAAAGTTCGACTTGATTTTATTCGGTGTTCTTGAATCAATTTTTTAGTCTGAACTAATGAAAAATAAAACGAGAACAAAATCATTATATAAGAAACTTAAAATAATTTTAAGTGACAATGTGGCCCATGGAGTACTTATTGTGCTTAAAAAACTATATTTATCTTTGTCAAGAATTTGCACCTCCAACTATTACTTGAGGAAAACAAACACGAAGACGAATTCTTTTAAATGACATAAATCGACAAAAATATATTTGAATTTCACTTGAAAAATATATTTCAAATTAATTATATGAATTATGAATTTATTGCTACTTTAAATTGTTTCATGAATGATTTGATTGTTAATTGATATGAGTGTGTGTGAGAGAGAGAGATTCTTTTTGGGTCTAATATATGTATAGTTTTTTCAAAATTTTTTTAAATAAAAGTTCAGTTCTTTGGTGCACCAAAGTTTCGAGATTTCTATGCCGATCGAAGAATCGAATTTTTGAAAAAAGAACGCCAACACCAAATCGAAAAACCAAAGAACGAATTAGTTTGGTTCGCTTTGATTTTTCGATATTTAAGCCCACCCTAATGAGAGTATAACAAAAAACATTGCCTCAAAAGTCAAATCATAAATAAATTTGATTATTGAACAAGAAGTAACTCTTACCTCCGATTATAACACTTAAAAGGATGATAACTGGGGTAGGACGGACAAGGAAACGACTTACATGAGTGAGGGCAAAGCTTGACACGAGAAGATTAATTTAGTTGAAAATTTAAAGAAAATCCAAATTAAATAAATAGAATCAGGGTCAGCGCAAGTATATTAGTGGTCTAAAACTAAAAACGAATTAAATATTTTAAAAATTATTTTTTTAAAAAAAGGATTTTAAGTCATCTAATTGTTAAAGTATAACGTTGTTAATAAATTTTGAGATCTTTTCATATCAAAAGATTTTCTTCATGATGTTAAATAAAAATGTACGAAAAAACAACTCAATTATTTATTTGTGTACTTCATAAATGTAGATCCTCTACCTATCAAGCATTAATTAAAGTAATAATACAACACTTCAAATATTATAATTAAAATAATAGCAAGAAGTCATAATCTTTAGGAGATGTTTGGCCATGAAAATTATATCTCTTTTACGAAATAATTTTTTATTTTATTTAAAATTAGTATTCGATTATAAAATTTTATGTCATATCAAAAAGAGTGTTTCAAATTTGTATACAATTTCGTCTTCATAAATTTCAACTAAAATGTTCTCTTTCATCCTTTGAGAATTTTTTTAATTAAATATAACTTCATTTTTAATCCCAACTTCATAAATTTCAATCAAAATAAAAATATTGCAAATTTATGTTGAAACGCCTACTTAAAAAGAAAGTGAAAACAAATGTCAGATTATGACAAGGCATGATGTCTATCATGGTGACTGAACAAATACGGCGGATTAAAGCAAAAATTTAATGAGAGGTCTTGAGATTTTCGTAAAAAAGAAGAAAAAAACTTCTTGTGTACAAATTTCTTTTGAAGTTTATTTTTTATAGCAAGTAACGTATTGTATTTTTAAACTTTCAAATTTTATATTTCAAAGAAGCTTACCTATATATGTGTCTTAAATGACCAAATAGCATAAAAAATATTTAGAATAATAATATATAAAATTTAAATTTAATTAATATATCCACATTAGGAAAATTGGGGCCCCAAAAATTATGTAACAACTTTAGTGGCTTCATCATTTAACTTGCCTTGCCTATTGGACCTACTTGCCTTGAAGGAGTAGGAAAGTAGCTTGATTTGCATTTAAGATTTTTTTTTTCTTGTTGTAACCATTTTTTTTTTTCACCCGGTGTTGGATATCCACGTGATTAAATTTGGATTCACGTCGAGAAGTCTCACATTGGGGGTAAAGCGTTCCCTAACAAAGGCGACTTCATACCCGAAGAGACTCAAATCCAAGACCTCTGGTTAAGGATAAGGGGTACTTACCACTCCAGCACCGCCCTGGTTGATGTTGTAACCATAATATACATTACTTCTACAAGATATCATTTTTTGGATTTGTTGTTCCTTTGAACACCAGAGTTTGAATTGATTTTGGACTCTCAATAATTCCACTGCCCATTCAAGTATGTTTCTGTTGCAAGTTGCAACTACTTGTGAAATGTTTGGTGATAGAATAATTAATACAGTTGAGAATTAAAATACAAAAGAAGGAAAAATAAATAAATTTTCTTTAATTCGAAGCGTAAATATCTCACTATTTTTAAAGAAATTTAAAATTAATATAGTAGAGCAATAATACTCTTGACATGTTCCCTCTAAAATATAATAGTTCGAATTAGTTATTGAATCCCAAGCTCCATCAATAAGAACACTTTTTAATCTTATTTTGTAGTGAATAGGTTAAAAGACTTTGGGGGTTGTTTGCTACCCGAATAAGACAGAATATTTTAGGATTAAATCTGAGATAAAATATATTTTCCTTTTTTTTATTTTATTTTATTGGTCTTTTACCAATTCTCTTTTTCACTACACCAACTTCAATTTTTTCACGCACGAGTTAATATTTTTCCACTCTTCTCATACATCAACACGAGGAAGAAATACCATTATTTATAGGTATACAAATTCTTTTATAAATATTATTATAAAATAGTAGGATAATATTATTAAAGAACATGAATTGGTGATTACTAAATTTAAGCTTTAATGAGTAATTAGTGGTAGATCATTATATGGATTATACCCAAAAAAAATAATATCCACTTCCTTATTAATTTATACCCACTAAATTTAGGGATTCATAATAAGTTGGCTACATGGCATGTCCTAAGGACCCAGCTAACTAACCCTTAATCTTTTCTCTAGAATGCAAGAAATCACCAACCTCTTTATTACTACATTAAAGAGCTGCCAATTTCCACATTGTAAAATAATGCAACAAAAATATAGAAATTTATGCCTCAATTATTAGTCACTTTTTCAGTTTCCTTTTCCATTTTTTCATATCTAGTTTATTCTGCTTATGGGTTTTTGAGACGAGGGTTCCGAGGAAACAGTCTCTTTACCTCTATGAGGTAGTGGTAAGTTTCGAATACATTCTACCCTCCCTAGACCCCATTCTAGTGCGTATGTTGTTGTTGTAATTAAAATAGAAGCCAAATTTGTTGCAATAATATCATTATCTCAATTTTATGTAATTGGTTTCATGTCTCATATTTCCATTTATTGCCCCAGCATGAAACAGTTGGGAGGCTAAACACCTAACTGATCTGTACTCTTGAGCAACATAGACATATCATAATAATTCATATATGTGTGTGTATATATAACTCAAAAGTATGTCACATTTTTATAGGCACAAACACAAACAGAAATAGACAAACTCACTAGTTTACAATGACTCACCCAATTTTCCAATCTAATGAGAATAGTCCTTATGGAAACATGACAAGAGAAGAGTTTTACAAGCAACACAAAATCATGCACAAACAAAGTTTCATGTTAAACAAACAAAACATGAAGATATTCACACAATCTTGGCAGCCTGAAGCAAGTAATCAGTTAAAAGGCCTTGTAGGCATGATTCATGGTTATATGTCTGAAAGCAGCTGGCTTTTTGAGTTAAATGCAGTAGCCATGGCGAAAGCTGGATTTTTCGTTTGCTCTCTTGACCTACAAGGTCACGGTTACTCAGAAGGCTCACCTGGTTATATACCATGTATTCAACCTATAGTCGAAGACTGCATACAGTACTTTGACTCTACTCGTGATGATCACCCGAAGCTCCCTGCTTTCCTGTATGGTGAGTCATTAGGTGGTGCAATTTCTACACTCATATGTCTAAGGCAAAAGAATGTATGGAATGGTCTGATGTTAAGTGCACCGATGTTTGGAGTGTCAAAGAAATACAGACCTGTTTGGCCAGTGGAGAAGCTTCTACCTTTGGCCGCCTTCATAGCACCATCTTGGAGGATTGTGATCACCAAACCACCTGTATCTATATCATACAAGGAAGAGTGGAAGAGAAAGATTATCTCAAAAAGTCCAAATTCACTGGCTTCAGAGAAGCCACCAGCTGCCACTGCACTAGAGCTTCTGAAAGTCTGTGAGAATATACAGAGGAACTGTCATGAACTACAAGTCCCTTTGCTGATTCTTCAAGGTGCGGATGATAACATATGTGATCCTGAAGTTGCTAAACTTGTGTATAAATCGGCAGCAAGTAAGGACAAGACTATGAAGATTTACCCGGGAATGTGGCATCAACTGATAGGTGAACCAAATGAAAGTGTGGAGCTTGTTTTCAATACTATGTTGTCATGGCTTGAGGTGAGAACAGACTTGGCAAAAGTCTAATACATCTGATCTTAAGTTATTCAGATGTTTACACACATCGTCAGAAGTTCCTAGTTTCATGTACACATAACCTATGAACAATAATTTGTAAAAGCTACTGGCAATTACTGATATTGCCAGAGCAGTTTCGTGTCCAACTAAAGTAGTGGTCCAATATGCTAAAATGATGAAATCTACTAGGCATGATAATTTCAAAAGCAATATACAGATCAGATATATGGTTCTCAACGCAGCATTCTTTTTTAAGGGTTGAGCACATCGTTCCGTTATTTCATTTGGCTTCCTGCAACAACGATGAATTACTGTGTTGATTAGGAATGCCTAATAAACAAGAAATAACAAAAACTGGGAAAGAAGTGCACTGCAATATTCAACTTCGTGATCATTCAGTTTCAGTGAATCAGGATATTATTCAGCTTGATGTCACATGAAGAACAAAAAAAAGTATCCTGTGGGTTACAATTTAATGGGAAAATAATAAATACATTAAATAACCTGAGATACAGAATTAAATAGCTAAATGCTGTGAGGAACAGCTGCATATTTTCCCAGCACCATGTCATGAAACTCCGAGTATTTGTTTCATTCTAATGCACTCCATGTAATAGCCGTTCAAGCACATGCAAGAAAAGGATATGGTGGAGTCATAGTCTGCTGGGCGGTAACTGCCTATAAGACATAAGTTCTGCTCTCACTTGATCTCTTCTTAATTTCCCAGTTGTAGTCACTGGAAATTGATTTTTCCATACCACAAATTTCTTGGGTATTTTGAACCTGCAAAATATCAATATGTCATCAATATGAATCAGAGTATGCCAAGCATCAAGAGGGGTAAAATTGGAGATGGAATATGAGAAAGACTTGCTTCAATCGAATTTACTTGAACAACAAAGGAAAAAAGAAAATACCCTGTCAAATATTTCGCCTTACAGAAGTTCTGGAGGACAGTGCTGGACAAATAATGCTCGTTCTTGTGAACCTGACAATTAGAGGTTGAATCAGTCCACAGCCAATTGTCTTTCAGCCTAATACAGGCAACAACCATCTCGGTCAAGCGAGAGTGGGGAAGCCCAATAACGACACTAGCAGAAATCCCTGGATGTTGCAATAAGACAGCTTCCACCTGAGTCACAAACAAATGCACCGAATTATTTATAGGCTATGACATTCCCATAGAAACAATGCAAAAAGAAATCGTAATGTTCCATTACAAGAAAATAATTAACACGTCTTATCATTTGCTCATTAGATTTCACATAGGCGGCTCCTTTTTGTGTTGATAGCTTAATTCAACGAAGAGAATGAAAGCATTGAAGTCTGGATGCTTACCTCTTCAGGATAAACATTTTCACCCCCACTCTTTATTCGGCCCTTCGAGCGCCCAATGAGCCAGATATTTCCACAATCATCTATATGCCCTATATCACCAGTGTCAAGCCAACATTCGTCAGTTGGAGAAGAATTATTGCTTGGCATTTGACCCCAGTATCCAAGCATTACATGGGGACCTCGTGTCAAAATCCTCCCTATATAAGATGAATCATCCCCAGCAATCGTTATTTCAATATGTGGAGCAGGCTTTCCAACACAGATACCATCTGGCTTATGTGCCAAATTGGAGCTGTTGGCATAAGAATACTGGATACAACTCTCTCTTGCCGGGTCATAAAGAGTCATGAAAGTCAGAGAAGAACATGCCTCAGTCATTCCTGCAAAACATTTAAAGTACACTTATCAGGAGAGTACAATTGAGACAGAATGCTTTGTTTAGGGAGGGGTAGATATTCATGAAGCTAACTTCACAGAATACACCAAGAAGGTTGGGACTTGCACCACTATAAATTTGTAATGCTAGCGCAATGTCTAGTAGAAGATATATGTCATACATCAGGAACACCATTTTGTAACTTGCAATCTTCTCCTATCAACAGAATATATTCTGTTCAGAAAAGATAACTATGGAGAAGATGGGGAAACCATGTCAAAGCAATCAAGACCAACATACCATAAGCTGAAAGAAGTTTAGCTCTCGGGAACATCTCAATTGCATTTTTGATAAGATCAGATGAAAGACACCCAGCTCCATTAAGAACCTTCTTCACAGATTTGGATCCTACAGATATGTGCATTGTCCTATGACAAGTTAAAGTAGAATCAAATAATTGCACTTATCATGGGAGAAACCTAGAAAATAATCAATCACCTCTTAAAACTGGCCCAAAAAGAGAAACAAATTTCTTTTGATCTTGAACAGGACATCACAAAAAGTATTCCTTGTAAAACTTAAAGGAGATGATGCTACAAACTGAGAGTGGTAGTAAACTTTGAAGGACAAAGCTTGATAATCCAGTCATATGTATGCCCATACAGTTACTATTCACTTCAACTTTTTTCAAAAGATAAATCCTATTGAAATTCATCTTTGCATCATGTAGAACAACTGAGTGCTTTACCTATAAAAAGAGATTAGATCAGCCATCATAGCTGGGACTGTAATGAAAGAAGTGACATTATGCTGGTCTATGGATTCAACAGCCAACTTAGCTTCAAACTTCGGTAATAAAATATGACAACCTCCTGCCATTAGCATGGCCAAGGCTGATGATATACCACCAATATGGCACAGTGGTGCAGTGTGTAAATAGACCTGCGAGAAAAATAACATGAATCAAATTGGCATGTGCTTCAAACATTTGGATACTATATCTTAGGTTGCCACATCCATATTATCACAGTAGATAACCATACATCATCCTCACCGTAACCAACAATTGCAATTTTTGCAAGGGATTGCACAACCAAAGCAGAGTGACTTATGGTAACTCCCTTTGGCCTTCCTGTGGTCCCTATTGTCATTAGAAAACAGAAAAATAATATTCAATATAAGTCAAAGGACTTAGCAATACTCCTTGAACCAGAACAGGCGACAGAAGATTAGGTTGAGGGTTTCAAAAATTGAAGAGATAAGCATTACTCTGCACCTGCAGTTCAATAACTCAACCTACAAAACACATTTCTTACTGGAGCAAATAGTATGACACACAAAATGACCATCTTATATTCAAGAATTTTGCTAGTAGCCAAATAACTTTACTGAGGCTAAGAAACAAGATATTTCCTAATCTGAAGATGAACGTGTGAGAGAGAAATTACATTTCTTAATTAAAAAGATGTCTCCAGTTCCACATTTCTCTAAGAACTTCATTTTGTCAGTTTCCGTCGGTATGAGAGGATTTGACAATCACTTTCTGAATCAGGGAAAAGAAAAGGAACAAGAAGAAATAAGCAAGTGGAAAGATAGTAAGCATATACCTGAGGTAAAGCATATTATAGCTGCTTCTTGAGGTGCCCACAGGTAGTCTACTGTTAAATGCCTTTTGCGAATTCTTTTCAGCTGTTCAGTAGTTAATCCTGGCGGGTGTGTAGGAATGATAAATTAATAAACAGATGAAAAATTACTCTTTTTCTTTACCTAAATTCAAACCGGTCATGAATGCCTGAACACGTACCAATATTAGTGCTCTGAACTTCTGAAGGAGTATCCATTAGGACTTGCCACCTTAGAGAAGGCACAGAAGTAGAAAATGACTCGAAGTTCCAGGAATTAAAGGTTGCATCATTGACCAACATCGTTGGCTTTGCTACCTGAAGAGCTGCTCTTGCTTCTTCCAGGCTCTGCATGCTGAGAACAGTTACTATCCAGAACAGTTTCTTCAATCTATTCATAGAGAAATTGATGCTTTTCTGTGATAGGAATACTTATCCATGATACCAATTTTCAGTTTCCTCATAGAATTTAAGTTTAAATATATATTTTAAATTGTTTACAACCTAGAGCTATGTTGTATGGACTTCTCACATTGAGTAAACACGAGCCATGTCCTACAACATCAGAAGCAAATGGAAGGTCAGAGACCAAGCGTTTGTGTATTTACCCAACGGTAATTGAAAGGTGCAGTAATTCCTCCTACATATGCAACTGCCAGTAACCACTCCAGATACAGATCACTGCAACAAAAATTGGATAATGAAAAGGAGTTGTTAACAATTCAAGGATAGTTCTGTGGCAAAAATAATGCAGTCAAATTTGGGAATTTACACGAAAACAATACCATATAACTGATTCCAGGTTTAAATTCATTTTTTATGCCTCCCCCATTTCATTAAAATGCTCAAGGTTCCATATTTCAGAAGAAATCAAATAGCACAAATAAGAATGAAACAATGAAGCAAAAAATTTGAAAAATAAAAATGTAAAACAAGTCCTTGCAAACAAAAATAATAAGAACACCCTTTGGGTGGCCCAGTAGTTTGGGCTTGTGATTTCCATGTTAGAGGTTCCAAATTCGAAACCTCTTGCCAGCAAAAGGAAGAAGTTTGCCTTTTGGGTCAAGCTCGTTACATCTGGCTTGCCTAGTGCGTGTTACCTCTCTTACGTGGTTTGTGACCTAATGCATAGGAATGAAGTAAAACCCTAACACACCAAAGAGCAGTAGCTACAGGCTTTCCTTGTCATAAAGAAAAAAGTACTAAGGATCATTCAACACCACCACCAACAATAACATACCTAGTGAAATCCCACAAGTGGGGTCTGGGAGGGTAGAATGTACGCAGACCTTAGAAGTAGAGATGTTATTTCCTGGAAATCCTCGTCTCAACAACCCATAAGCAGAATAAACTAGATATGACCAAAAGGAAAGGAAAAGAAAAGAATAGGAAGAGCGACTACTAATGAAAAACACAATCATTCGGCACCAATAATTGTTAATTTGAAACTTCCACACAATTTATTATAGGTGTGGCCAAGTGGTCAATGATGAGGTAATGAAAATCCCAAGGTCTCAAGTTCAAATTCCAGCTAAGCTGTATGGACTTTCACATTGGGTAAACACTAACCATGCCCTACAATGTCAAAAGCAAATGGAAGACTAGTTTGTGTATTTACCCAATAATTCCTTGCAAACAAAAAATATAACATGATTTCTTCTCATTTGTCCTAATCTTGATGGTTATGGAATTAGTGTGCATAAGTTGGCCCAAATATCAGATTATTAAAAAAAAAAGTTATACAACAACAACATACTCAGTGAATATATTAACAGTTACAACTTAATATGTAATTTTAACCATCAAAATCTCCTTAACAGCTTGTTTGGATGGTGGTTTGTCATGGTTTCATAATGTATGGTACTGTATGGTATGGTATTATACAGTACAATACCATACAATGTTTGGATAGGCTGTATGGGTTGCTGCTGTTTAATGATAATTTGTTGTTTGATTTGACTGTATGGTATTGTATCGTAACTTATAAATTTACAAAAATATCCTTAATTAGTATAAATATTAAATTTATCAATATTTTTAAAAAAAAGATAAATACACGAAATCAAGTAGGAAATATACAAGCTAATATATCTCCAAACCATACAAACAACGTAAGAAAATAAAAAAAGTAAGAACTTAAGAAAAAACCTCAAAAAATAGATTAAAACGTGAAAGAAAAAAGGGAGGTGAAAAAAAAGTTTCAAAAGTTGATGCGGAGAAAAATAAGTAATACAAAAACAATATATATATTAGGGTAAAGTTTAATAAAGAATAAAGGATAAATTAGAACTATTTAGATTTAAATAAGGGTATAATTGGAAAAAGAAATAAGGAAACCATGGGATACCACCAAATTGGTGGTTTCAAAAAGTGAGCGTTTTCATGGTTACAGAACCATGAAACTAAACCATACTGTACCATATAATTAATGAAACAATCAAAACAAACGTAGTTCTCTTAGTAATCATACCATACCATACTATGAAAAACCACCATCCAAACAAGCTTTAAAAAGAAATATTGTTCAAACTTCAAAAGGAGGGAAAGGATATAAGTGGTATTATTTGAGATGTGAAGCATCAAAATGTCCATCCATTTTTTACCTTCTTTTTTCCGTGGGAGGGGTTAAAGGTACAACAAGCTAATGTAGTCGTACATTTGCAGCTGGTATTAAAATGGCAGCAGATAAGTAAGTACACACCTGTTAAGAGCGGAAATGGCGACGACATCACCGGGCTTAAGACCCATCTGCATAAGCCCATGGGCCAGGCCCAACACTCCCTCAACAAATTCCAAACCCGTCTTCCTCCTCTCTCCCATTATCATCACCGTTGAGCTCCGGCGAGCTGTCGACAACCGGCTCAAACACTGGGAAATGTGAGCCTTGGAGTAATTAGCCATTTTTCTGGATGATAAATTTGGAATTTCCTAATTTTCCTTCCTCAACCGTTCTTCTGAGCAAACAAAACAGCGAAGGCAATAGTACAGAGTTTGTTAGACCATAGCCAATAGTGTAGGGATAAGTGTAGAGGGAAAATTTTCAATAACAACGAATAGAATCGACAAGTGAAATCTGAAGAGATAAATTGTATACAAACTTTATCACAGCGTCATAAAGCTAGAAAGGACTATTTTCAAAAAAATTTAGTAGAAAATTATTAACTAATATTTTACTTTGCTTCAACAATTTAATAGTTGTTAATTTTGTTAAATATTCAAGTAAACTTTTGAAGATGATATTAAGAAATTTTTTAAAATATGGATAAGAGGATGGAGAAGAATCGAAGATAGTGGATACCAAGTACCATCATGTTATTTTTATCTAGTAGAGTACTTAAATTGACTTATTCTTAAAATTAAAATTACGAATTTCATATTTTAATTTAAATTTAATTTAATGATGTAAAAGAGCTTCTTAAAACTTATGGTGATAATAAACTTGTTTTTATCATTTCAAAACTAATTTGAAAATTGTAACTAGGAATTTGATAAATTGATCCTAAGAAGTAGGGCTATTTCGAAATCGATTATCTCAATAAAAAAAACTTATCGATTTATCGATAATGAATTATTGATTTGGCAGTTTCGCTAACGATTTAAATTTTTTTCATTATTCTTTTTATGATTACATCGGCAATAATCCGGCAAAAGGAGGATTATTCAAAGCAGGTTCGATGGATAACGGAGATGAAATAGCGGTTGGATGGTTAGGACACCCTATCTTTAGAGTTAAGGAGGGGCATGGACTTTTTGTATGTCGTATGCCTACTTTTGCTTCTGAACGGTTTTAGATTTTCTTTTAATGGGTTAACCGATAATAAATTAAATAACTATATTTGTATTATTAGATATCTAATGTCCTTGATAGTTTTATATTTTTATTTTTTACTGTCTTAAACTCTCAGTTATTCTATAATGTAATAATGTTTGATTTTGAGCAAAAATGTAATTTGTCAACTCGTGTGTATGGTTCATTTGATTTGTCACCTTGTTTCTAAGTAATTTTCAATAAAAAATAATTGTCAAATCTTAACAGGTAAATCGATAACCGATAAATCAATAATCGATAAGTCAATATCTTAATGGTGCTATAATAATCTAACATATCTACAAATCAATAACCAATAAACTTTAAAATCAAATTAAACCAATCGATATGGAGCACTGTAAATTTGACAAGTATATAGTGAGTGTACTATATGCCAAAAGAGGCATAAACAGGAAAAATATGAAGTTGTGGAGTGAAGTGGATCCTATCTCTATCTTATCCCATCTTTATAACTTCAAAGTCCAAATTATTGGAAGATTGTGAAACAGAAGATTTGATTTATGGGCTCACAGCTATGGGACTTAAGAAGCAGGCTGATCTATCCATAAAGGACTTGCAATGCATTGGAACAAATTAGTCCAACTGAACATTTCCTATGACAGAAATTTTCATAAATAGTTATAGTTTAGAGCGATAATTAGAAAATATAATAATTTAAATGTCTATTAGAATGTAGCAATTTTGTTGCGCAAATGAGAAACACCATAATTGAACGCAGAAAAAAATACACTATATTCGTACAAATAGAACCATCACTATTTCCGTCTTCAGGAACGTCACACATACAACTTACATGGATACAAACGTATACGAATATATATATTTCTATATCACTATATTTCATTGTATTTATGAGATACACGTATACCATCATTAGAAATCACCTCAACCACCATCAAGTATCATTTGTATGCCACGATATGTGTTGTATATATGACATTTTTATTTTATGAGATATTTGTCATTTTATTTTATTTTTGGTACCCTTTCTTTGTCTTCTTCAATAATTAACCTCTCTGCAGTTCCATTGCATGTGCTTCCCTTTAATCCACCATTAACAACCACCTAACCCCTCCACCTCATTCCAAAAAAATCATAGAAAATAGGGACATAAATGAAAGGGCTAAACTATATACAATAAATTAATTGGTTTACAGTAAATATAGTCATATTTCATTTACATAAAAAAATAGTCAAAATTATGAAATATGTACAATTACTATATAATATACCCTATCAAAAGTCATAGAAAGTATACGCTGATCATTTAATATAGATTATTATACATGAAATATATATCGAATACATAACACTGACTATACATTGTGATACACTGAATATAATTTGATTATACATGGCTATACAGTGAATGACCTTACTTTGGCCATATGACCCACCTACTGTAATTATCCTAAATCAAAGGCATTTATAAAAATCATAGATCGAAGAAATTGCTCCCAAAACAACAAAAAATAAAAACTTATTGCAAGAAAAAAACACAATGAATCAGACATTATTATATAATGACGTTATTAAATATAAAAAATCTCAGCATGTTTCATATATTTCCCACATAATTTTTCATACAACAACAAAGTCATTAGCATGATATCTTGAGCCCCAAAAGGGAAAATAAATAAATAAATAAATAAATAAATAAAATTACAAGAAAAGATCAGAATATATAGAAATTGGAATCACAATTACAAGAAATGAGTCAAAGAGTGCAACCTAACTTATCAAAATAAACACTCAAACATACAAACTCAAATATAAATATTTAAAATTACATAAAGAATCGATAGTATCTCGTATGATCACTCAACTATTGATTATTTTCTTAGAAAATCACTCAACTTTGATATTTAATTCAAAAGTCATTCAGCTATGACTTCATTACTTATAAAGTCACTCAACTATAATTGTTTTACTTACAAAATCACTCCACCTATTTAATTGATTTTCTACTTAAAATTTAGAATTTTTTATTTATAACAAAATTTCAAAATAAAATATCCATTTAAACTATTTAATGACCCATTCCGTTAAAAATATAACATTGAACCATTTTATATTACCTTTATTCTCCGGACTACTTCGGGTACACCACAATAGCATGGGATAGCTAAATGGAAGATCAAAACCTTTTCTAGTCAATATTATATTTTTAGCAGGTCGGATCATTAAATAGTTTAAATGTATATAATTTTTTTATTTATTTTTAAAATTGGGTTTTAAGAAGAAATTTATACCAATAAATAGAAGTGTCAAACGGGCGAGTTGGGTTAAAATTGAGAAATATTAAAATAGGTTGAAATATAAGTTGGGATGGGTTATGACCCGCCCAAATTTACTTTCGGCTCAAACTGGTTGAGCTTAAATGCGCTAAAATTCAGGTTGGGTCATAACCCATTCAATATCAATAATTTTAACATACTATTATTTACTTTTTATAACCACAATTTAAATTTCAACTCAAAAAAATAAATAATAAAAAGCTATAAATAGATGGATAAATCATATAAAATATAAAATAGATAGAAAACATATATTATAGGGGATTTTTCATAAATGGCAAACTTAAAAAACATAAAGTCTTAAAATAGCTAATGTTTATGTAATTACCTTTTTTAACTTTGGTCATAGCAAATTCAATGTTGTCGGAATTTTTGATAGTGTATAAAACGAAAATGCCAAAAGTTTGTTCATTAAATAGGAGACTTTTCAGGTATTATATATGGAAAACGGTTCCATAAATAAAGGAAGTAAAATAACAAATATAATTCCTTTTCCTAATTGAACTCTTCTTCTAAAAATAAAAGATGGTATTTTTATTCTAAATAAAAAATAGATTTCCTTTCCTAGTGTGACTATTTTGTCCCCTCCCCCAAAAAAAAAGATCCATCTAGTTCATTGCAGACAAAATTCCAAACGAATAAAATTTCTTTTTTGCTGTGTTTTTGGAAGAAAATTACTGGTGAGTTTTGTGTAGCATTGCATACGCTGCACAACTGTAGGAGTACCTTGAATCATAAAATCAACTTCCTACATGTAAAATACAAGCATGTAATTTGGGGCTTATAAATATGGGCACTGTGTATATAAATACAGAAAGTGTATAAATAAACACAGAACATACAGTTTTTGTGACATATCATATGTATGAATTTCAGCAAAGTATATACAATCTCTAAATTTAGCCAGTAATATATACAACAAATTATGCATTTTGGCTTATGTATATGGGCTTAAATTAGATATGTACAAAAAGTATATAATCATACATAATTTCTTACTTCTTGTAGTTAGGACATTGGCAAACAGTCCATGTGTGTATACAGCTAGTATGTATAAGATCTATTAAATTTTATACAATTCTAGCAATTGTATAATTACAAAGAAATACACAGATCAATTTATACATGCATATCATTAAAGTGTATAAAATGTTCATGATCTTATACATGTGTGCGTACTTGTAATAAATTTATAAACTTCTACACTTATGTTTTTTTTAAAAGTTACATGGACTAGGTTTGTATAAGTTCTCCTTCATAATAATTTTGATAATGTATAAAAGTGGGATAAATGATGCAGATCTGAAAAAAATATACAATTGGGGGAAATATACATTATATTGAAATGATGGATTCCAGGAATGTATATACATTACCCTTAGATTTTGAACTTGACCCTGCAATATTCTCAATTTCTTGAGTTAATCCGAGTGAAAATGATGGCGATTCTTCCATTTTTTAACATGCACAATGCATACCTCTTGTTATTCTTTTAGAGGAAGACTCCTTCACCATTGTGTATGGAAGATGAGTTCAAAAGTGCGGCTGAAAAGTATAAATTTTGGGGGGAAATTTGAACAGAAAGAGTAAAAATAAAAAATCGCCAAAAAAATAAAATTTATAATTTCATGTATGGAATTTGAAAAAAAAGGAAATTTACCTTAGTTAACTTGATCTTGGATTGATTTGTCAGGGGTGATAATGGCGAAAATGGGGGAACCGTTATGGTAAGGTGGAGGAAAATCATGTGTATAATGGAGAGTTATTGAAGGAGGAAAAAATTTAGGTTTTATTCAATGAGAGTTGTGGGGACCACAAGTTTTGTAGCAAAAAAAAATTACGAAAATGCCATAAATGTAATAATATTAAAATATAGTTAATATATGATATTTATAGTTATATGTTTGCTTAAATATGTAATTTATTATATCAACGCAAGTAAAGAGCCTTAGAACGAGTTGAAAATAGGAGATTAAACTGGGCTCAATTGAGGATTCTTTCAAAACAGATTGAGGTTTGAATGGATTGAGATTGAACCCAATTCAAATTATCTTGAGTCCAACCCATATAATTTTGGGACGGATTATCTATATTTGAGCTCATTTTGACACCCTTACCAATAAATTAAAAATCAATTGAATAGATTAAGTAATTTTATAAGTCACACGCTCGTGGTTGAGAAATTTTATAAATAAAAACACCCATAGTAGAGAGATTTTTTAAATTAAAATTCAAAGTTGATTAAAATGGTTGAATCTCTAGATTATTTTGTTTTTGGTACAATTTGAATTTTTGTGATACAAATTAAAGAACAAAACAAAACACCTGAGAATACTTTCTCGTGAACTAAAAAAAAGCTTTTTCCATGTGCCATACATATATCAAACAAGAATCATCATTAATTAATTTAATTAACAGAAACAGTTGTGTTGCCATTAATTTTAATAAAAGGACAACAACAAATGTCCACATGAAACATAGTATATGTTGTGGTTCAGTGACCATCTTTGAACTTTTGTCTGTAATTTTTTACACAAAAACCTTGTAAATCTGTACTTAAAAATTTTAAAAATAAATAAAGAAAAGTGAACTGTGAAGCAAAGAATAAGACATTAGTTAAGACATGTATAAGGGCAGTGTAACGGAACTCAATCAACGACATATTCTTAATTAAAAATTCTCAATTAGACTCTCGCGTCTGTCGATCAAAAGGATTTTACGCGATATAAATTTAAATTAGTCGAGATTTTTGTTGAATACTTTTAGTAACTTATTAGTAGTATTTACTCACTCTATTCATTATTAACTTGGTGCATAGATTAAGGGGTAACAAAACTAAGTTCAACCTACCCATTTATTAGTTCAATTCATCTCAATCCAACTCATTTCGACCCATTTAAAATTGGGTTGATATATAACCTGAATTAACTCGAGAGAGATCTTGTAAAAATATTTTACCATTTTTTAAAAAAAATTTGATATGTGCTGTATAACCATAATAAAGAAAAATATAATCTAATTAAATACTAAAATATTAAAAAAGAACAAATAAAATAAGTAAAACTTAATAAAAATTAGATCGTATTGGGTTTTGACCCGCTCTATAACCCGTTTTAACCCAATCCATTTTAATCTAAGCAAATTTGGATTGGGTTGGGTCTTGACCCATTTGTTGTCTTGACCCATTATAACCCGCTCAAATTTGATTTAACCCGCCCAATTGCCACCCCTAATAGATTAAGAAACAGTAAATGATTGAGATGATTTTACCAAATAATTCTTATTAAATATAAATCTTTTAAATATTGAAAAATAACTATTAATAACAAAGGTATAATATACACAAAATAATATATTATTTAGTAATTTTATAAGCTGAATAAATATCATGAACATTTTAAAATAATATAATAAACAAATAAAGATGGACGAAAGAGAATATTTTATAAAATCCTCATCATGGGAATGCATGTTACTAAGACCAAAAAAAAAAAATCCCCAAATTAGCAGTAGCACTAATTAAATTTCAAAAAGTTTGCAGCATCGTATGACGTCTTTTTCCAAAAGATAAATTGACAAAATTTAACACAATCATTAAAGGCATCATTAAGCATACCAAATTCCTGGCCCATTTATTCATTGATTTTAGGCCGCTTGACTTTTGTGTAAGACAAGCAGTCTCTTTCTTTTTTTTGTTTCTCTTTTCGTGTCACGGGTGCACAATAATTGTCATAATTTTTATTATCAAAATTAAATTTATTACTTTAAAATATATTTTTTATTATATTAATATACAAAAATTGATTATAATTTTAAAATTTTTAATTTTAAAATATTAAATTAATTTAATCTAATTTAACTTTAAAATTAGTTAAATTAACTTTAGAAAATTTGTGAATGAGAATTTGTATAACATTGTTCGGCTGGATATGAAACTTAATTAGGATCCGAAAATAATTTTCACTTTGTTTGAATATTAGTGTCGAGTCATTATTTTAATTAATTCAAATTTGAAGCTATATTTTAATTTGGAAAATAACATATACTAGCTTGTTTCCAATACTTTTTTTTTTAACTTTTAAAATTGTATTTAATACATTCAAAACATGAACATTATTTTAAGCCTTTTTTTTTGCAAAAGATAACTAAATATAATTTTATGTAAAAATTTTTAATCAAATTTAAACTGTTTTGACTTTCGAAAAATGAAAAGTGACACATAATTGAACCACAACGAGTGTTGTATATACATGATTCAAATAATTTTAGCGAACATATAATAGATGTGAATGCCTTTGACTTCTTCGTGTGTTTATTTTTTATCTTTTGACTTTTCTTAATAAAAAAAATCCTTAATTCACTTATATAATAAGTGAGAGTTGGGCAGCTAAGCATGCAACTCTTCGTCGACGTGTCTACTTGAGCTGCTTGTTTCTTCTTATATATTATCCAGGAGTTCATAAAAATATTTCGTGAATTTTTTTACTTAATCTTTTTAAGGCAACTACTTACTTCAACTATGATTTTACAATATTACCTCTAATAAATAATTTTTCCCAGTGACTTCAATTATGATTTCGATGTATCACCCGATCAATTATTTTAAATTAGATTAAATACTAAAATTAGAACAAAATAAATTTTTCTCTGAACAAATAAAATTAAATAACTATTTTAATATCTTTCCGTAATTATATTTATGTAAAAAAGAAAATAATAAAAATATACATATAAAAATTTAAAATCACTAGGACCCATATTCTGAAAGTGGTAGATAGTTATGGGTGTAAATGTAATGTTAAGTGACAGTTGTGAATAAAGTAAAAATTCTTTAACAAACCAACAGAAATATACCTTTCTTCTGTTCGTTTTTATCTGTATCTCAACCGACAAGAAATCACGCGCATTCTATAGCAGTTATGGAATTTGACAAACTAACACATGCTCTGCATTTATACCACACTCAATTCACCACAAAAAACCTCATCTCCTTCCTACTACCACTACTCCATCTTCTTTTTCCCTTCAACAATGACCCAAAATGTGGCTCTCAAATTATTCTTCTTCTTCTTCTTCACAATGTCGTCGTTTCAATCAAACGGCAGAGAGCTCCGTCCGGCGGAGCACGGCTTGGCGGCGAATGAATTTAACTCATCATCCACTGCAAATACTACAAATGACGACATTCCCGAGATGCTTTCCTTTTTCGGAGGCCGACGGAATACTCACCCGCCGGTAGCACTGCCGATTGCGGAGAACGTCACGTGGAGAGGAGGAACGTCTGTTCATCAAAGCAGCAAAGATCACGTGAGGGATGTGTTGTTGATTTCAAGTCTGGTTTGTGGAGCTATCGGCGTCGTTTTTTTGGCTGTTTCGGTGTTTGTTTGTGTCGTTTTGAGATTCCGAAAGGAAAAATCAGTGCAAAAGGGAATAGAAACGACGTCGTTGGCAACGTCAGTAGATAACGTTGTTCTTGCGCAGAAAGGAACGTAACTACAGCACTTCAACGAGATCGAATTGCTCGGATGATGATTATTTTTATTTTCAATTTTAAGATTGTGAATTCGAATTATCAAGCGTCTTTAACAAAAACTACAGTGCTTCATTTACCAAAGGGATAGTAAGTGTGGTCCATTTTCAATGTTTGTAGTTGTACCTTTTTAATATTCTTTTTCTTATTCTGCATGTATAGCTGGAATATGTTATTTATCAATTTTTGTTTTACTTTTGTCTTTTGTATATAAATAAAAAATATTTACACAATTAAAATTTTTTAGCTATGAACATTAACAATAAAGTGATAAAGATAATAGGCAATCTGTCAATTGTCATATATAAAACTACAATGACAATACAAAAATCTACCAGAATTTGAAGGCCAATCAACTCCAAAAGCAAATTTAGAGAATTTAGCCAACAAAATGATGTATTTAAGTCAATTTATGTGTCATTTTTTATTTTTTAGCTTGTTTTTTAAAAAATATTATTACTATTATTTTTTATTTGATAGCTATTTAATATTACTATTTTTAATATGACTAATTTTCCTTGAAAAATTAGAGTACTGCTTTTTCTAAGTATGATGAAAATTACATTATTCATCATAGTTGAACACGTTTAATAAATAAAGTTAAATTAGAAATATAGTATCCGTCATAGTTGAACATGCTTAAATAAATAAAGTTAAATTTTAAATATGATTTTTGTAAAAAAAATTAGAACAGAGTGTTGTTTTGATTTCTTGAACGGATTGCTCCACATATAGTCCCCCGAACCACATTTAATCCGTTCTTTGAATGCAAAGGGCGAAGAAAAAAAAGAAATATTTTTGTCAAAAAAAAAAGAAACATAGAAGAACAAACAAAAAGAGAAGAGAAAAAAGAAAAGGACGAAAAAGAGGAGAACAAAAAAAATTGAACTCATTCTTTTTTTAATAAGGATAGCAATTGAAATTTTTAAAAGAAGTTTCATGGCGGAAAGTGAAGAGGGAGAATAATTAGCGGTGTTTATGAGTTGTGAGGGTGAATGGGTTCAAGGATCTAAGCTTGATGAATCCAGCATGATTTGGGAGACAAGTCAATGTTTGTTGAAACAATTTCAGTTAAATGTACAGAGAACAAGGTTTACGTGCATTGGTTTCCAAACAAGGTGCCTCTCTTCCTAACAAAAGATACCAATCTTTTCACAATTAACATATTGAATCTTGAGATATAACCACACAAGTTTTTGAATCAACTGCTAGTACTCCAGTTTGGATGCTTTGTAAAGTCTCAACTTGTCAACTTTCACAAGACACGTGAAGTTCTTTACAAGTTGTGTGAGAAGGCTATTTATGATCACTTATCTGAATCTTCCATTTAGACTAACAGAAAATCTTGTAATATGACCAAATGTCAAATCACCAGCAATAGATGTACCAATGCAATATGCATATGCTTCAGGCAAAGCTGTAAATGTTGAATTACTCAAGGTTTGAGCTTTTGCATCTTGATGGAATTTATCAAACATATTGGCACTCCAAAGAAGAATGTTGGTATAGGATATGTTAGCCTTGAAATCATAGTTATTGTTAGGATTTTGAACTGAGAAAGTGAGATTCCAATTGTCTGGATTGTGCAAAATCAAAGGATGAATATAACGCGTTAATATAGAAAACGAAGAGGGTGACACAACCTCAATTTGAAACTTGGGATCGTGAAGCAACATAGTGGTATCCTCATGATCACACACCTGTCTTTTCTTCAACTCTTTCAATATACTCCACTACTTAGTAGAATCAAGAATTTAGTTTTGATGATTACCATTGTTTCAATTTTTTAATGCGCTCAGATGCTCGCATTAGAGTTTCGATTAAATTCGAATCGCATATTGCAGGATTTATTAGAGGATGACACTCTCAACATGATTTTCTCCATACCTACTACTCAAACTTAAGACCTTTGATTTTTCCATACCCACTACTTACTACTGCAACATAATCCATATTAAACTTTTATTTGTCGATTACATATTTATGTCACCTCCTTTGCCTAATTCGAAAAAGCATTAATGTAATTTACAAGTTACATGTTGGACCTTGTTTTGGTTCTAGCATTTGTTCCAAAATCCAAACAAACATAAATCAAATGTTAATAAATTGGATTATCATTTTTATTCAACACTAAATTAAAACATCATATAATATTTAATTAATTAATTGGATTGTTTCATAGCTTTTTCACCTTTTAGTTTTATTGCAAGTTAAAGAGTCGCGTGTTTAGTAAGTAATAGGGTGATCAATTATTAATTTAATTAATACATTATTAATAAATTTATGAAGAAATTAGATAGCAAAGTCAATTTATCGCAAACTGGATTTTTCATTTAAAAATATTGTTTTCAAACATACATTTTGTTCATACTAATTTCATATTATATTATTATATATATCAATCATCATATCATATCATATAAAAAATGATAAATTTTTTAGTATAAAGTTAATTTATTAAAATGCCCAAAAATATTCAAACACACGTAATTATCCCTTTATCTAAAAGTGAATTAATTTACATTAAATTACAACCTAATTAATCACCTTTTGCTAGTTAATTATTTTGTCATAAGCAACATCCCACGTCTACCTAATGAAATTGTAGTATTAAAATTCCTAATTAGCGGTCATTCGGTAAGGTGTATAAAAATAATATTAAATATTGTGTATTAGTAATGCTGACATTAGCTAGTAATATTTATTTTATTAGTATGTTGAAATAATTTTTTATCCAGTGTTTGATTTGACGTATAAAAAACATGTGTTGCATATTTCTTTTAAGTAATATTTGTTTACAAAACTATTCTCTATAGATATGGTGTTTGAAGGACAATTATGTCTTTAATCATGTTAATACATGCGTTATAAAGTTTTGTTTTACTAAACATCTTCTAAGTGCTTATGTATTATTAAATTAAATTATTTTGAGAAACATATACTATAAATTTGATGTAAATATCAAAAGCAAGTGATTTCTTCGTTCCTATTTAATTGTCTCCATTTTAGACTTTACATTCCCTTAGAAATTACATAGGTTTATCAGTGTTCTCTTAAAGTCAAATTTTCAATAAATAACTCCTATGTTGGTCAAATGTACATTTTGAGAAAGCATTGGCGGAGCCAAGATTTCAATTATGAGGGTTCAAAATTTGAAAAAACAAGCATACGAATTGGTCGAAGGGGGTTCGACATCCACTATATATGAATAAAAAATAATTTTAACTATATAAAAATAGTATTATCTTTCACCGAAAAAAACCCTAGCAAAAGAGTGGCTCCGCCACTGCTTGAAAGTTAATGTCTCTCAAGAGTAAAATAGGGATACTAATGACACTTATAAATTGATTTTGTAAAATGATAAGTACTCCTTACAAATAATATAGCCTTGGGAAGTTTAAACAAGTCTCAATACTGGTTATTCTTATATTATATATATATTTTTCTTTTAACTTATTTATAAGTGAATCAATCAATATAAAATAAAAGTCAAAATAATGAAGTTGATCAATTTATTAATGTTATTATCATATAAAATAAAAGTTAGCTACCTATCTACGATAAAATAAAAGAAATATTAAAAAATATTTAATTTTAATAAGGACCACATGTGAATAGGAACTAAGTATTTACCAAAATAACTTTGGAATCTAGGGGCACTGTATTTCTCCTTATTTTAACCAAAAAAAATCCCCAATTTGGCGCCCACTGCCTTTTTGGAACTGAGTAACTAATGCTCCTGTTTGGAGGTGCGATGGGTTGAATGTAGGGGGGTATGCGAAGGGTTAGAGATAGACTGAAAAAGTATTGGAGGACGTAATTAGACAGGATATGCTGCAATTTCATATCACCGAGGACATAACTTTAGATAGAAAGGAGTATATATCGCATATTAGGGTAGAAAGTTAAACAGCTAGTGGAAGTGAGATGATGTCTGACCTTGTGAACAGTAGGTTAGTAGATAATATATAGTATTTTCTACCTTTGGGATGATATTTTTTAGATGAAGATCTTTCAAAATTAACCTCTCTATCTCTATGAAGTAGTAGTAATGTCTACGTATATTTTATCCTCCTTAAACTCTACTTATGGGATTTCACAAACAATGTGATCATTACCAGGGGTGACAATTGGGCAGATTAAGTCAAATTTGGGAGGGCCATAATGGATCAAAATAATAAACAGTTCAAAATCCAATCCAACTCGAATTTGCCTCGATCAAAATGGATTGAGTCAAAACGAGTTATAGAGCGAGTCAAGATCCAACTTTTATTAAGTTTTACTGTATTAAAATATATCTAATTAAAAAAGTATTTTCAAAATATTTTAACAAGATATTTCTAGAGTCAATTCGAGTTGTATATCAACTCAACTTTAAATGAGTTGAAATGGATTAAATTAATATGAGTTGAGCTAATAAATGAACGAATTAATAATTCACTCAACCTTTAATGAATTGAGCCAATTAAATCGATTGGGTTTAGTTTTATCACCCGTATAATAATAAAATTTGAAATACTACTAACCATCAAACCAAACGCCAATTCAATAACAACGGGTGACAACCATTTAAATCTAACCAAGCTATAAGTTTTCCAGTTTCCCAACTTACTCTTCTCCTCTCCTTTGTATTCTTTCGAGAATTCTCTCTCTTCTCCTCCTTGGCCTTTAAATTTGAAAATCTTTATTAGTCTTCAGCTATTCTTCATTTTGAATTTTGAAAACATTCAGATGAATGCCAAATCTTCTCTTCTTCAGGGTTTAACCTATTTTTAATAGGGTTTTGAGATTCTAACTAGATCCGCGTCGCCTTAAAACCTAGGTATGCGTATTTCATTTTGCGAATTTAAGGTTTCATTCTCCATGAGGTACATTTTTTTTTTTGGGTTTCCGTTGGGTGTTGTTCCATAGCTGTATTGGAGCTTGATTAATAGGGATTCACACGGGTTAGGGCCCGTTAGGGGTTTGTGCTCCCTCCTAGGGATTTTTTTTTTTCCAAGACCTCTGCTATGGTCTATACACTGTTTGCTTTTGAGTGAGATTTCTTTTCTTTTGTTTGTTGGTTCGTTTTCTTTTTTTAGTGTTTTGATAGATTGTGGGGTTTTACAAGAGAATGAATATGGGGTTTGCGAGAGAATTATGTCCTTCTGTAATTATTTTGAATTTGTTTTCTGTTTTATATTTTCATCTATTGGTGGTTATAATTAAGAATGTCAGGCTTAATTAATTGTGATCTTATGTTGTATAGAGATGATCGTGTTACTGTATCGAATGTGTCCTCTTGGATTGTTGCCCAATCTGCCTTATTAGGGTCTAAATTGTGCTTTCAGAAATGAAATCATTTGAACTTCAGCAGATGAATATAAGTAGACCTAGTTAATTTAATGAGTATTATTTATTGTTGTTTTTTGGGTGTATGGAGTATGTGTTGGTTGAATATAGCAGGTTCTCAGTGGACAGGTGGTGGTGTGACAAGCTGATGTGTACACCACCTTTATCCGAAAATTATCTGATTCTTCAGATTGCAGATAGTATATACGAATGTTCCAGTGTTTAAATGAATTTTCCCCTTTAGAATTGCTCATCAGTTTGGAAATTATAGTTATGAATTCATGGGTGCACATACACAAATCAATACATGCATGATCATAATTGTAGAGTCAATGATTAATACTATTATAGAAAGGTGTGGAAAATCTTAAAAATGTTTAAATTTGGATGCTTAATGTTGTATTTGGGATTTGGAAATGATTTGGTTTTAGATTGTCTAGGAAAGTTTTTGGATAATTAAGTGCATCTATTGTTCTTTCATTATATGCCTGATTTTTTCGTGCCAATGTGGATATAGACAACGTGAACATAGAAAGAAAGCGATAGCAAGACCTACAAGTAGAGTGGAAGAGTTGCCTGGAAAAGCACTCAGAAGAGGTTTTATTTTCTGCAGGTTTCTTGGATACTAGTGTTAACACCCTTTAACTTATTTCATAAACCAAGGAAACTCGATTAGTGTTTAAGATATGTCTTCTCACTATTGCTCTCACTAGTGTGTCAATAAAACCTGTTTGGGCACTTGTTTAATTAAAGTAAACAGGGAGACAGTTTTACTTAATATGTCATGTAGCGTGAAATCCTGGAGGACTTGTCTTTTAGTGGGTTGTCATTTTGCCATGTGATTGGTTAAATGTTATTATTTTGCTGTGTGTGAGTAGCTTTGTGTCTTTTAAAGTTCAATATCTTGGGGCACCCAAGGGTGTGTCTTGGTGGTCAACGAAGAGGGGTAAGAATCATGAAGTCTCATGTTCAAATCCCAACGGAGGCAAAAAATACTAGGTATCACATGGAATTAGTCGAGGTGCCCGTAAGCTGCCCGGGACACCACAGTTACTAGGTATCATTATTCTGGGCCCTGTCTTCTGAAAACAAAAATTCTCTCAAGTAACTGAGTTATTTTGCATCTCATTGGGCATTACTGAAAATTTTGAGATGTACCCTGTTATCAACTTCTACATGCTTATTTTATTACCAACTACTGAGTTATACAACCATATTTGATGGAATGCTTGGCATATGCAGGGATAACAGCTTTATAACAGCAATGACAACTGTAAGTCCTTATTTTGATGACTTGCGATGTCAACCTGAGGTCATTAATCCTCCACAAAACGAAGACTGCACAGACATTGGTGAACATATGAATGAACCTGCTCAGCATACAGCAAAACCTAATGCGACTGTTTCCAGTAGTGTTCGTGAATTATTGGAATGCCCCGTATGCTTAAATGCCATGTATCCACCCATCCATCAGGTGTGATTATTTGAATTTTTTCTTTTAAATGCTGACATCTTTACGAGCCTTTGATTAGTATTACATACAAAAAGATAATGTTCTCTTATACTCTTGCTCTTAGAGATGGAACTCTCAATCTTTATAAACAAATATAAAAGAAGTAAAAGAGATATTAAAGGGAAAAAAGGGTAGTTTTGTCAGTTTTTTCTTTTAGAATAGTGTAGGGTGAAGTTAATTTACATGTTCCTATTTGTCTCTTTTATCTTTTTAAAGATGTTAGTGAAACAAATACTCCTACATCTTCATAAGAACCCTAGGCTGCGGAGTACAGTAGTGGTTTGATTTTTGAACATCGATTTGTGTTTATTTTATTTCATATACTGCAGGTCTGGAATGAATTTTATTTGGATTAACCTATATCTGGACCCAACTTGTTTGGGACTGGGCGTTGTTAATTTATTAATTTTTTGAATAAATTTTACATATTTTGGAACTGTATAAAAGTAACAGAAAACAGTTTTATATTGTCAAATATGTCTAGAACATCTTCGAATGTCTCAAATCCAATTTTTGTCAATATGTAATGTATCCGCATGATCTCTCATGTGGAGTGCGCCATAGCTCTATACTCGGATTCTGCAGTAGATCGGGATACAACACCTTGTTTCTTAATTCTCCATGACACCAAATTACCACCAATAAAGACAGAATAATCGGTAGTAAATCTTTTCTTGGTTTTACATCTAGCCCAATCCGCATCAGCTAAGCACTCAATGTTAGTATGTCCCTGGACACCATATAAAATGCCAAGTCTAGGGGCTCTTCATAAAATAAGTCCAATTTATCCAAGAAAAATCATCCACAAAAGTAACAAAATACTTATGCTCGGTTTTGGAAATGACAAGCCTAGATCCCCAAACATCAGAATAAACTAACTTAAAAGCTGACTCGGCCTGCGTATTAATCCTGGACTTAATGAGTCGCGATGATGTTTTGTATATCGACATGACTCCCATACTAATGAAGAAATATTCTGGAGCTGAGGACAGAGCTTCTTTAATAGGGATAGAGAAGGATGTCTCAATCAACAATGTGCTTCAAATGGAGACATAACACTAGAGCAGACAACAAAGCAAGGTTCTTATTCATCAAGGATATCAAGTTCGTCAGATACATGTCCTTTACCAATAATCTAAATCGTCGTAAGATCATGAAGCAAACAATGATCAGGAAAGAATGAAATATAATAATTAAGGCCTTTGGTAACTTAGCTAACAGAAATCAAATTGAAGGTCGACTTCGGTAGACTTAATACAGATGATAAGGTAATAGTGGAGGTTGGTTTAATAGTCCTATATCCAACACTGTGATAAGTTGATCCATTTCTTACCGTAATCGCAGAGGTGCTTTGTGTGACCGAAAGCTAGTATAATATTAGGATTATCTGTCATGTGATTTGAGGCACCTACCATTTATTTGAAAGGTGATAAGATATATTTTATTTGATTCAATAAAGGCATTAACTGTGGAATTCCTTCAATAATTTCTGATATCGAGAGAATTCATCAAACTCCTTTGCAGAAATCAGAACCATTTGGCCGTACCTTTGAGTTCCTTGACTAGAGTCAGTCATATTCCCAACGAATGCTCATGATACCAAAATGAATTGATGGAGAAACTAACAAGTCCCAAACAGACTATTTACCCCAACCCACGCCAAAAAAATCAAACAATATAATCACGAAAATAAGATAACTAGCCAGATTTGACCAAGAGCCTCCAAGATCACTATGGTCGAAAAATCAGAAATGAAGGGGATGTTAACTGGAAAAGACAAAGCAATGTCAGAGAAGCCAATAGATTTTCTGGAGAGCAAGCCAAAAATTGTAGGATGGACAGGTCGTCTTCTTTGATACTCCGTTTAAAAGTTCTGAGTTCCGACAAACTAACCTTATTGAAACAGCTCTAGAATGACTCAAGCTTCAGATTTGAGTTCACAATTATATTTCCAACAAAAGACTTACTACCCTCTCGAATTTCCAAAATTTTGAGGCTCTAGCTTTACTCGAGAATGGCAGATAATTGAGCTTCAGATTTCCGAATTTCAATTCGGACCCAGGTGCAATGAAATGAATTCAACACACTTAGACAATCAATTGCTAAATCACAGATATGATTTCCGGGGTCAAAATTGAAACAGAAAAATAGAACTCTCAACTACTTCCCCCGAAGCTGCAGTAGCTTCTGGCAAAGCCACAAACGCAGCTTAGACATTTACTTTAATACCATGTAATTCATACTGTATGGAGAATGACTTGTGGCTTTTTATTCATTAGGACAAGATATTTATACAAATACATATGTTTCTATTAAAGGAAACTAATCAAACTAAATCAAGGAAATCAATTAAGAATTCACTCCTATGATTAAGTTAGCTATGTGTGGAAAATATAATATTTACTGCTATTACATTCTGTAACATCTAAGAAACATTGTTTTATTCACAATAGTACCATTTATACTAGAACATAGATAGTTCTGATTCACACTTACTAGTGGAGTGATATCCTTCATTCTTTTGCCATAGTTATTCTATCTATTTTAAAAGATTGTTATCATTGTCTTTTTTTCTTGCATATGTGGTATTTATTCTTCTCTATCGTTTTGCCCTTATTGCAGTGTTCCAACGGTCATACACTGTGTTCTGGTTGCAAACCTAGGGTACATAATCGCTGTCCAACATGTCGGCATGAACTCGGTAATATCCGATGTCTTGCATTGGAGAAAGTTGCTGCATCTCTTGAACTCCCATGTAAATATCAGAGCTTTGGATGCATAGGCATCATTCCGTATTACAGCAAGCTAAAGCACGAGTCCCAATGCTCTTTCAGACCCTATAATTGTCCCTATGCAGGGTCAGAGTGCACTGCCATTGGCGACATACCATATTTAGTTGCCCATTTGAAAGATGATCACAAGGTTGATATGCACATGGGCAGTACTTTCAACCATCGTTATGTGAAATCAAATCCCCATGAAGTGGAAAATGCTACATGGATGCTCACAGTAAGTATGACCGCTCTTCTCCATTCAGTGCAGATTCGGTTGTGGTCTAATTGGAATTAGGCAGCTCTGATGAACGACATTTACACTGTGTAATAGATTTGTGTATTGGAGACTGGTAATATTGTGACTTATGTGCTTTGAAGCATGGACACATGGATTATAGGCTGTGAGTTTGGAACTGGCTCTAAGTCTTTTTTTTAAAATCTTAGTTTTCAGTTGAGATGTTCTAGAGTTCCACTTGATGTCCCTACTTTTTGTTACTATTGATAGGGGGAAAAGTAATACTTTTCAAAAAGTAAGTTCGGTTCTTTCATAAAATGAACAATAAAAAATCCAAATTCCACTTGCCTTTATTATGTAGCATTCTAAATTGGAAGATGAGACCACTACGAGTAACTCCTACTCCGTTAAGAGACTTTCAGCTGGATTTGGAAGTCTCCATTAAGTTTGATGTCTTGATACCTTTGAAGGTTTTAGGTGCTGTATGTTTTTCTTAGATTGAAGAATAGTTGATTGATTTCTCATGTGCTCAAAAGTAAAGATGAATAAGAATGTCAAAGAAACTGATATATGTCTGTCTATTTGATAGTTTTTGTTTTGAGGTTTGAGTTGCACAGCAAATTATATTTATAATGACATGATCTATTATCCAATTTGTGTTATGGTCCCTTAATGTGCATAAAATTTGTTGTTTGAGGGTTTATATACTAAGGGGTTATATGGTTTACTAATTTTTGGGAAGACTAAATGAAAAAGGTTGTTAATCCAGTTTAAGAATGCAATGGAACCACACTGTAGTTCCGTGGTCTTATTCTTGAAACCATAATATTCCAGCCAATAGTTTTCTTTTGTCATTATCTGATGAAAATTTGTCAGAAGTGTTTGGTTTTTATGGGGCACATTATATGGTGAGGGTATTTTATACTTTAAGCGTATTACTTGTCCGTAATCTTGGAGAAAATATAATGTGGAAGATGTGGGGAGCAGCTTGGTGGGTTTCTTTTCTTTTTCTTTTTTATGGTTAATACTTTAACTTAATGACGTGCATGATAGTATAAGCTGGAAACCTGTAAATCTTTTGACTGAATCCTGGATACTCTTATCTCAATAGTTAGGCATTTGGCTGCAGAAATAGATTTTTAATTTGGCTGCTCATTGCAAAATGGCTGTTGTTTTGGGGAGCCTTTAATATCTGGAGGATCAAAGACTTGGTAGTTTGACCAGATCAGGGGCCTTTTTTTGTGATTTTTCCTTTTAGGGAGAACCTTAGCCAGGAAAAATTTCAAGCAAGATCTTTGTGCTGCATGCCCTTTTTGGTTGCAATGATCTCTCTTTCTGGGGTGAGTAGGTACAATAAGTGTACTATAATTGGAAGTCAGAATGGTGGAGAACTCATCTTAGGGTGGGCTTACTACTTGGATGATTTCAGCGATTATCCAATCTGCACTCTGCCCCAACAAAAGGTCCAATGACTTTCCCTATTGGTCTAGGTCATTTTGGGGCAAACTGATCATTTATGACGAAGAGAATGAGCTTCAGAGAATGATGTGTAGCTTGTCGGGTTATTCTAACCTGGTTATATGTTATCATGCACCTATTTTTTGCACTTACCTTGTCACTGTGTGGATACCCAACAGCAGTGGCTTTAGATGATTTTAGCATGTATTATTGCTTAACTTTTGGTCCTGTACCTTTTGTGTTCATATCTGAATACATCATAAAAATTGTCGTCTCTTGTAAATTTTTCTCCAGGTTTTCAGTTGCTTTGGTCAGTACTTCTGTTTACACTTTGAAGCATTTCAACTTGGAATGACACCAGTTTATATTGCATTCTTACGGTTCATGGGTGATGATGAAACGGCAAAGAACTTTAGCTACAGTCTTGAAGTAGGAGGCAATGGAAGGAAGCTGATTTGGCAAGGAGTTCCAAGAAGCATCAGGGACAGTCACCGTAAGGTTCGAGACAGTTTTGACGGCCTCATCATTCAACGTAATATGGCCCTCTTCTTTTCTGGCGGAGATCGGAAAGAATTGAAGCTTAGAGTTACTGGTAGGATATGGAAGGAACAATGATGTCCATTGTTGCAGGACACACTTGTAGTAGTAGTACTCTTTCAGTCCAGGGAGTAGGTTTTATTCATCTAGCAATCAGTTGGAAGTCTTCTGATCAATGTATTTTGTTGAACAAGGAGCAACCTCTCTTTGCTTGTCCTTAATTAAAATACATTAGTGAGAAAGCCTAGTCACTAGTCAGTTTGTGGAATGTGACTTGCTGTAGGTGGCATTGCTGTCTAAATGTATGCGACAGTAAAAGATGCGTATCCATGAATTTCTCATTGAAATCCATTGCAGAACTCTTTATTCTCTTTCAATAAGTTAATTAAAAGTGGGAATGGTATAAGTAGGCTTTGGAATATACAACTAGAAAGAGTAGAATGTACATAGACTTTACCACTATTTCACGAGGTAGAGAGGTTGTTTTGTAGTGGCTTTGGAATATGTGATTGAAAAATCAAGAAGAGTAAGAGAGCTAAGCTGGTGCCAGGTAAATAAAGTATTCTCTCAATTATTTTTGCTTGTTCAGTATTGGTTCGACACACTCTTTAAGATTCAGTAAATAGAATGACAATAGGGTATTATTGTATCAAAGTACTTGAGAATATGGATATTTTTTATCCAAAAGTAACAATAGGAGCATTTTGGATCAAAGTATTTCAAACAAAAGGCATTTTAGGATAAGTATTAAGGAAGGATATTTTGTTCGCAATTTGATTGTTATTTGTAAATTCAATTAATTGAGAAATGGCCATAATTAATAATAAGCATAACCTAGAACTTAAATGAGAAATATCTCTTGATTTCTAATATAGTGGACTGAGCTAGTAGATTCTGACAATAATTATTTATTATTTTTTTCATCTCATTTTAATTGAATTTGTAAGGTAATGCACACATATTAAGAAAACTATTCAAAGACAAAGTTTACACAATATTTTTCACTATTTCCCCTTGAAAAATTATAAATATATAGTGTAATTTATCTCTTAGAAAATATAAAACTTCAATAAATAAAAGGACAAATATGAAAAAAGATTCAAACATTGTTCTTGAACTTTGAAGAATTCACCTATGTTGAATATTGAAAAAAGTCTAAATAATTCAATTAATTTGGGATGGGGGAAGTATTTCCAACGCTAAATTAAAAACTTTTAAAAATATTCTTTAAAGTTTTATGTTTAATTTAATTAAGACACTTGTCTAATTGGGAAGTAGGAAGAACACGTGATCAATATTGAATGGAGTAGACTCATTATTGTACTCTCTTTTTTCAAATTTAAAAAAAAAAATTATTTAGCTGACAATACCAAATTAGGAGTCCACATAAACTTCTGGCTAAGAATGCTACTGCTTTTTCCCTGCCAAAGATTTGGACCACTTTTAAGTCTATTCACTTCAAGCCACATATATTCTGTCGGTATTTTTTATTTTATAAAAATGGCACAAAAATATTTATCGATGAATTTTTTGTATTTCAATTTGTTTATCTCATTTTGAGTTGATACAATTCATAAAAATTTACAACTAATCGGTCGTAGAAAAAAAGAGACTATGTTGATGTTAATGTTGATGATAAAATTCTAAAATATTCCCTCTGATTTTTGTTTATAGGTCATCTTTTGTGATTGTATTTGCATTAAAAAAATAATTTTATTATTTTATTTTTATTTAATATTCATTAATTATCTTTTTAGTTCTTCTAGTTTATCATATGTATTTTTTTCAAAGTTCATTGACTATTAAAGATAAAATAGGGAGAATAATGTTATTTGTGCATTGATTTTGTGAAATGACATATGTTAAGGACCGTTTATTTATAAAGATGACGTATAAAAGAGACGGAAGAGAGTAATATGCAAAAACTACGCAATTTAAATACAAATACTAAATAATCTAATTTAATTCCATCTTAATACAAATACTAATTAATCAGATGAATTTAGTTTTGATGCGGATATCAAATATCGGATGGAAAAATAGGAAGAGTGAAAAAGCAATATCTTAAAAACTCATTACGCTTTTAGTAAATTCGGGTCACAACAAAAGTTACAGATACAGAATAAAGCTCTCTCTGGACTCTGGAGAAGGAAATTCAGCAGAAATTAAAGCTGCTTATTGGTTTTCTATACGTGAAGCTCTTCCGGAGAGGTAAATTTTTCTACTTCTCTCTATTCAGAAGCCTGTGGATTTTGGAACCAAAATTTGAGGAATTGAGCTTCGTAATTTGTGCGTTTGCAAGTCTGAAATTTCATATATGAGGTGTTCGTTTGAGCTGTTTCACTATTCGGCGGTGAATTTGATGTACGGCTTGTGTTTCGGTTTGAATTTTTTTTTTTTTTGAAGAAGAAATTGAGTTTAGATGCTGAAAAAGTTGAGATGCAGCAATGCTCAATTCGTTTACTAGTTGTCTGATTAATTGTGTTTCCTTTAGATTTACATGTTTTTGCAGTACGAAAATAAAGAAATCTTAAAAGGAACAGAAAATTGGATTTTAGCTTTCCAACTTCTGTTATCTGTTGTTTCCCTGATGATTAAAACTTTTCTAGCTATATAGTTAACTGAGTTTCGAACTGGAATGGGTGAAAAATCATTTAATTTTAAGAATGTTTTATAGTTTGAAAGATGAAAAATATGAAGAGTGGAATGTATCTGTTTTTAATTGCACAAGTAATTTGGCTTTGTGGCATGGATATTTGAAGGAAATGGTTTTATGTGTAGAAATGTTGAGACATGACAATGGAAGAAGTCTGATCACTATATCTGAAGGTTGAATTTAATTTTTGTAGTATGATTTATTTATGCTCGTGCATGTATATTATGTGGTATAGGGCTTCTTGTTATTTTTCTGATCCATCTTTTGTTAACTGCATAGGTTTTTCAATTTGGAGATTCTGTGCCTAGCAGCATCATGACATCCTCGCTTCATTATCATTCAGGTTACTGTATAGGGTTTTAATATATATTTTGTTGGATGTATAGATTTATTTCTGGATTCCTTAACTGTGTTATGTTGATTGTGAAGTTAGCTTGATTCACATGTCTTTCATTACTAAGTGAAGTATGCAGCCTCGCTCTTCTACACATATAGTATGATATAAACCCTTCCTCTCTTGCTAGTAAAATCTGGCACATTTGTGTGATTCCTCCAATTTTCTGATATGAAGCACAATCATGATTTCAAATGTGCAGCTTGAGAATTTTTCCATACTACTGTGGGAGATTTTTTTTTTTTTGAGTGTTGCGAAAGATTGTTAAGAAGATAAATGCAGTTGGAAGAATCCCTTCTGCATCCTTTGGCTAATTTGGATGAAAGAAATTGGAGAGTATTCCAGAATAACAAAAGATGTAAAAATTATAGAAGATAATTCATTTGTTGTAAAGCAAAAAAATCCCATTATGTATAGGTAGTCAAGATTCAGGAGTACTTATTTGATGACACTGGTTGAACTGATTATCTTTTACTACATTCTTTTGATGCCTTCATTGTGTATTATCATTGAGAAGTTTTGACTTATCACGAAAGAAGAAAATGTTGCATATACTTATGTTTCACGTTCAATTTGTTAAGACCATAGTAAACTCAGACAAAAGCAGTAGGAAGTAAATTGGATATGCGCTTTTGGTTACATGAACAAAATGTTCTAATTCCTGTGTTATTGCAACAAATTTTCAGATGGTAGTGAGAATGAACTGCCAGAGAATCAATCAGAGGCTCACAGCGAGTCTTCATCCCCTGCAACTGGAATGTCTGTCCCTGGAACTGTATCACCAAATATGCACTATGTGATGCCCACTCAACTTGGCAATGGAAATGCTATGGTATATTTGAAGCACCTATTAACTTCTACCACCAGATTTCTGGAAAATCACTGTTAAGTCCTGAATTGATATCTTCTTCTACATGATAATAATTCTTGCTGACAGATGCAACCAACCCTCCTGTTCATTTGATCAGATGTGATCGTAGAAGTTCAGTCATGACTCAATTAGGGGTCTCGCTAATTAGGGTATAAATGTCTGAAGAACTAACTGATTGTAATAGGCATGTAGATAAATTGACGATGGTTCTGTGAGTATTATCATTGTTGACCTTGTTAATATGCTTCTTTGTTGTGTGAGATGGAGTGCACACGTTCATATTTGGTCATAATAAGAATATGTCGTATTGTTCTGATCTTCATTGATGATTAGCAGAGACACCACTTTAACACTTGTGACAGGAAACTGTGTATATAACTTGCTCCAAATAGTTGGTTGTGCAAAAGCATGAAAGCCAAGATGATAATTAAGCCGTAATGGAGCTATGACTGTGCTGAAGGATTCTTGTATCTAGAGACGAATTCATATGTTGCAAAAGATATAACTTTTGATATATGAATGAATAGTCGGATGCTTCACGTCGACCCATAAATTGAAGAAAGTTGCATATTAGATAGCATAACAGAGTACACTGGTGTCGTTCAGACTATTTGAGAAAGTTGTAGGTGATATGAACCTAAGAAGAGGAGATTATCAAGTGTCTGTAGTATTCCAAATGTATTTGGTAGTGGGATGGCAAATATTTCTAAATGTATTTGGTAGTGGGATGGCAAATATTTCTACTTGTAGATTGTCATGTCGTATCCCTGGCTGTTATGATAGGGGTTGATAGTCTCTGAGGAATTAGAAAATTTGCTATTTCTTGAAGATAGGAATGGCCTTTTTGTGCTTGTATATGATATTGCTTTTGATGATTTGATTACTTTCTCCTGATAGGAGTTAGAACCACTAATAAGCACATTCAGTTGTGAGAAGAAATACCCTGTCTAGTGTGTTTTTATGCAAGTAGCATCAAGTTTTTGAATGTTGATGTTGTAATATTAAGAATACATATTTCATGACTTCTCGATATTTATCCATCATGGATGGGTTTGTCAATCATGTCTAAAGACCTTGAGATGGCGTTCGATTTTCCATATGGGCTTGTTTTCTGGTGTTTTCATTGGTCTTGTAAATCAGATATGATTGGGTTAGACACAAACACTTAATTATAATCTCTCATTTCAGTTTTTTTAAGTAACTTCCTGTTTTACAAGCTTGTTATTTTGGAACTAATTCTCTAGGCATTGCTTCGTTTTCAGATTGCTCGATCTGTTTGTCATTCTCTACAACTGCACTTGCCACAAATTTGGCTAAAATTTTCTTGTAGGTCTACTGGCCTAGAGTTCCATTTAAGGTAAATCTTTGTCCTATAGGAGAGATACACTAACAGAATTCTTTGAACTCCACGGATAGATGATCTGAATCAAGTAGACTCTTTATGCAGGAGCTTGAAGCATAGAGTTAGTTATACAGTATACACTCGTTTAAATGCGAACCTTTTAATTTTTGCCGTCTTTTCAGCTTTCCTGCTATCTTATGTATTCTTAGTAGAACACTCATTTTTATTGGACAGTCTAAAAATAGATGCTTCTCATAGAGATTGTAGATCTTTAAGGTACAAGTTAGGGACTATTTGAAGCCTGTTTCTGTGTCTACTAATTTTATATTTACAATCTGGTGATTGGTTATATTGCTTCTACCTTTCTGATAATAAATCTGCATCGATTTTTCATTTCTTGCAGACTCAAACAGCTTATCCATATCCAGATCCATACTATAGGAGCATCTTTGCACCGTACAATGCACAGCCTTATCACCCACAACCTTATTCAGCACAAGCAATGGTATTAGATTTTCGCAACCCTTCTCGTTTGGAATTCATCTATGAAATTTCCCAATAAAGTTGAGAGCTAAGTTGTGTCATTTTCTGTGAGGTTCACGTTCAGCTAATGGGAATTCAACAAGCAGGTGTTCCTTTGCCATCAGATAAGATAGACGAACCTGTTTTTGTTAATGCAAAACAGTATCATGGCATCTTGAGGCGTCGACAATCTCGTGCAAAAGCTGAGTCAGAAAAGAAACTACTGAAAGCTAGGAAGGTATTTTGTCGAAAATGGGTTTCGTCTTGTTATCTTATGTTACTTCTGAAAACTTATGTTGCTTCAATAACCAGTATTACAATTTACAGGTTAGTATAGGCAACCTGACAGCTTGTTTGTGATTCATCTGCTGATTTATCATTTCCTATAAGTGTTTAACAGCTTTCCAGATGATTCATATTTGTTAAGCAGATATTTTAAGTGTCTTCCCATTTCTAATGCTATTTTAATAACAAATACAGGGGTCGCTTGGTTCACAGATTAGTTGTATGTTAGAATTATATATATGAATTAGTATCCCATTAATAATATTTAGGGATTATTATGCGGTGAATTAAAATGTGTGGCTTGTTATACATCAAATAATAATACAAGGATTCTTATTCAGGGATATCTTTTTCTATATACTTCTGGGTATACCTATATCTGCATTTTGTCCCACATAAAATTATAAATAAATTTCTGCATAAGTTATGCTGATATTAGTAGTGCACAGTTTAATACTGGAAATATAACAGTACTTTAGTAATGTAGAGTTCTATGTTGCAATAAACATCGTATTTGTTACACAGAATTTTATATCATGATTGTGTTTCCCTATAAGCCCAACCAAACGAAGCCAACATCATAAAATTTCCTTTACTAATAATGTATATATTGCAAGTGGAGTATGGATTGTAGAGCATGAAGGAACAGCAGAGCAAGTCCTCAAATGTACTTTTTCTGGACTATAACTTTAATCTCCTCCTTTTTCAGTTGCTACACATAAAATGATAAAAATATAAATAGTTACTAGTATGTCATATTAGTTTCACATTACATTGTACAAAGTTTCTGATGCAACAAAAGCTCTTAGTTCTAGAACATCTGTAATTCTATATTACTGATCAATTGTCCATCAAAGACACATTAGATTGTTCTAATATTTGGTAAACATAATTTGGATGCATTTTCTTTTTGGAAAAAAAAAAACTAAATTTGGTGCTGGGGAACAAAGTGATTCCGTACCCGGTTTGTAATTAAGGATCTTTCTCCATTCAAAATTTCCATGCTCTCTATAATTAATAAATGTATGTGGAAAGTTAATGGGTTCTGATCAATGATGTCTTTTACTCCCTAATAAATAGCTCAAAGATGGTTATCAACTGTGCTGGAAACATCTACAAGATCCAATAGCATACAGTTAGCACTAAGGTGCCTTACCCCATAATTAGAAGTTCTAATATCTGTTTCTAAGGATGTTTTTCCAGCACCAATACCTTTGGGAGGCTTATAGTGCAAAATAATGTTGCAGCCTTACCTGCATGAATCACGCCATTTGCATGCATTGAAAAGAGCTAGAGGCTGTGGGGGTCGTTTCCTGACAGCGAAGAAAACTGATAATCAGCAGAAACAGGATGAATCTGGTGATAAATCAGATATCAACATTAATCTCGAGTCTGGAAAAGACGGAGTTGCTTCTTCAGCGAATGCATCTTGATTTATGCAATATCAAGGGACTTGGCGGACCATAGTATGTCGTCGTTTGTGGAAACAGCATGCTTCATCAAAGTAGAACTGTGATAGCTGGACAAAATCAGGGTGATTTTTGAGTTCTGTATGATAGATCTGAATAGGCTACATGTTTGAGAGCTACTAAGTGGTTGCAGGGCGTATATTCTCAAAGTACTATCTTTCTGAGCTTGTTTGTAGACATTTTTTCGTGTCCTTTTGTAATTACCTTGTTATTTCTTCAGTGTAGTTCTGGTAAGTTCCCGTAATATCGAGTCAGAAATTTGAGTTATAACATTTGACTCTACTTTAGTTTAGGAAGATGAGCTTGTAACAGTGCTGGTTGATGGATTCTAATTTTCGAAGATCAATGCATGCTGTGCCAATATCTCAGTGTTAAGAAAGGTATCCACTGCGATTATTGATCCGCAGGTCTTATATTCATATCCTTTTGTATTTACCTTCAGATATTCCCTTTTCACTGTGGATCTTGTAAATTTTTTGAAATGTTGAGTTAGAAATTAGGGTTCCTTGTCAAGTCTTAACATTAAGTTCTCATAGTTTTAGGATAGTAGTGGCAATTTTCTAATTTCCAGTTGCAGCCACCATGGCCTAAAAAGCGGGGTCAGAAGAGGGTAAAATGTATGCAGATTTTACCATAATCTTACAGAGATAGAGAGGTTGTTTCCGAAACTAATTACCTTTAGACACCCATTTGTCTTGATAACCATTTTGGTCTCATCTTTGGGGACTACTTTTAAGTACACTTTGGGCAGAAACGTTCTTCCATTTGCAACCATTCTTCTCAAACTCTTTGTTGTTTAAGTTTCTACACTTAATCGATTAAGTTACATTTATTGTGTTAGTAATCAGAATTTCTCCATTATTTGGTCGGTGTAAAATTTCAAAAAAGCTCGTCATATCAGCTAAAGTTATGTGCATCGCTTTAGGAAGTATTTTTAACATGTTTCAAGCCTTAATCTTTGTGTTCTTTTATAGTTCTTCTATTGTAAAAATATTGTTACTTTATTGATTGAATTGTTAAATATAATTAAGGGTGTCAAAATGAGCTCAAATATAGAGTAATCCGCCCAAAGTTTTATGGGTTGGACTCAAGATAATTTCAATTGAGTTCAATCTAAACCTGTTTAAACCTTAATCCATTTTGAAAGAATCTTCAATTGAATTCAATTTAATCCCCAATTTCAATCCGTTTTAAGGCTCTTTACTTGCATCAATGTGATGCATATTTTTTTATCTATTTTATATTTTTTATGATCATCCTAACTTTTTATTTTTATTTTCTTGAGTTGAAACTCAAATGTGATTATAAAAAGTAAATAAGTAAAATTATTGAGATTGAGTGGGTCATGATCCAACCCGAATTTAAACCATTTGAGTCCAAAATAAATTTTGGTGGATCATAATCCAACTCAATTTCTATTTCAATCCATTTTAATATTCTTAATTTCAACCTAATCTGGCCCATTTGACACCCAGATGTAACAGAGGGCACAGGCTTTAGCAAGTTATTTTAACTATAACCGATTAATCAAAACAACTGGACCAATAATTGGAGTAACAAGTGTATTTGTTTTAAGAAATTCACTCAATATCTATATATTAGATATGATCTCATAACCCAATAAGCAAAAATGAATTGTGGCCCAAAACATATAAATTTTAAAATTTTAGATTCGCCTTCTACCCAGTCCTGATGCAACTGAATTTCAACGTTCTGGAGTCTTTGAACCGAAAAGAAAGGGGATCAAGCTATGAAGATCCATACCTATTAGCCTTTTCTGTCTTTTATCTAATAGAATTGTGTGGAGATCTATCTATTCTTATATAGATATATGATTTAGTATGTTCATTTATGAAATAAAAAAGAAAATCCCATTTCCTCCCAACCTACGAATGAAATGCGAAAGGGAGAGTAGTAATAAGTCGCATAGAATCAATGGATTCACGATAAATAGCAGACATTATCCCATGGTTGGACTCATGGAAGTGGAAGATTCTTTTTTACTTATTTTCCCTGATTACTTTAACAAAAGGTAGTACTATGTTATGGTTGAAAGGCTGACTTTCTTAACAAACTATTCTTGTGAAACTAAACTTATTATCTAGTGGTTCAACCCAACACTCTAATTTAAACAGATCATGAGTGTGTATGTGAAACCCTATAGATTCAAAAAATACAATAATTCAGTCCTAAAACATTATAACACAAAGTGGAACCTATCCACCACTCCACAGGCTTCGTAAATAAATATTATAGGACATGTAAAGCATAAACTAATGCGCTACTCGTAAACCACCTACTTCAGCCAAAGAGGCCTGGAGGAAAATATGAATTCAGTAAAAGGTTGGACATCTACCATACAATTCTTTCTGGAACAAGAAACACAACATAATTTCAGAAGCTCAAGAATTCAATGAGTAACAAATCTTCAACTCATAGCACAAAATTGTGTCTTGACATAATTTTTGAAACAAAATGAAGGCTAATTAAACAACAAAGTCTAACTTAAGTGTTGGTAGCCCGGGTGTAAATCTGCTGGCTAGCATGAGCAGACACCATTCTGATCAATCCTTTAGCCATCAATTCCCTAATTGCCTTCCTGGCAAGGGATCCACTTATCTGCAAATTCAATCAAATGAACCATATTAGCATAACAGTATCAGCACATCAAAAATGCATCTCCAACAAACCACTCAACAACACACAACACTCTATTACATCATTGGCTGGAGTATGGACTACCAGAAGGTACGTTTCTCCAAGAATATTTTCAGAAAACCATTTCGTGTTTTTGGATTTACATTTTGAAGAATTAGAGACTGCTTGGATTGACTTTTGGTTTTTGACTTAGAAGCCAAAAGCCACAAATTCTAACTTCTGACTTTTGCCATATTCTTATAATTGTAGCTAAAAATTAAGTGTTTATAAGCATTTTTTAAATTTATCCAAACACTTAAAAATACTTAAGGGCCATTTTGGCTTAAAAGCTCTTCAAATAAGCCACAAACCAAACAGGCTCTTAGTGTCATGTATGATAAACTTCTCTAGAAAGTATTTAGTGTTGGGTTGTCTTCCAGAAGAAAATATCACAAAACTCTTATTACATTTTTAAAAAGTTTTGTACGGGCAAAGCACCATACTTAAGATTTTCAGATGATAATGCAACTAATACTTAGGTAACAGAGTCCTAAATATCATCAGATGATAATAAACACAAATTAGTGAAACAAAAGAAATGCACTTTTAGAAGGTTATTGCCATTTTAGCAGTTAACATTGCATGTAGCCCCCACAATTTTTAACAAAATACAAATATTTTCGAAGTTCAGAATAACTACCAAAACATAATTGATTTGTTTTCTTTTGAAAACAAAGGCATATTTTGTTTGGAAACCAAACTGGTTTAGAGTCGTCTATTCAGTTTTGAGAAAAAAAATTATATTCCAGATGGTGTTTCTACTAGGAGTATGTTGTAGTTACTATAAGAGAACTAATAGAACCAAACAATATGTTCACTTTTGAAATGGCTTCTACATTTAACAAACTCAAATATTTTGTTATCGCAAGTCCACCACCTAAATAATATCTTCGGATTCTATTTGTTGGCTCCTCGAAATTTAGAATCTACATCTTGATCCAATTCTTTACATTTTCAACAAAATAATTTCATAAACAAGTTTACTAGACTTACAAATGTTTAAACAGCTCGCAACGATCAATTTCACCACATGAAACCAAGCAAATTCTCCAAAAACATACTAACTAAACCAGTCCCCACATCCGAATAGGAATACTCAATACTCTATTTCAAAGGAGAAACAGAAGTAACCATTGAACCAGAACTAGACCATTAGACTAATAAACTATACTTCTGCCAAGTATTTTGAAAATCTACAGCACCACACTTGAATAGTCATGCTTTTCAGTTGAATTAGTTAATGAAAACACAACTATTCAACTACAAACAAAGTAGCCTCATTCAACAAATTTACGAACACTATTTCAATGACTAACCAAAATGACCCACAATTGATAAAAGTCATTCTTACAAGCAAGCACATTCACAAGGCACAAAACACAAACTTTATATCCAATACAGCACAATTAGATCCATACTTGAAGAACTATACATACCCTCAAACGGTCAGAGAGGACTGAAGGGGTGATAAGCTTATACTTGGGTGCTTCAGATATAAGCTTGTCGTAAGTGGCCTTATCGAACAAAACCATGTTGTTCACCTTCTCCTTTTGCTTTCCCTTGCTCCACTTCTGCAATTCCACATTCAAAACTCCGCATTAAAAACTCAAACATTTCCTAATTACCAACAACACGAAAAGGTAAATCATTAAACCAAGAGAAATAGGTATGACCTTCTTCTTCTGCTTGCCACCACCGGACTTGGCGGGCTTGGACGACGGTGGAGGGGCCTTATCTTTCTTTGGTGCCTGCAAAAAACATAAAAAAAATAATACACATTTCAGCATTCAATGCTCAAAATATATACAAAACTAATCACAACAGTAGTAGAGAAGCTCACCATTGTTGCCGGAAGCTTCTGACGGGTAGGGTGTAGGGGTGGGGTGGAGAGTGGCGGAGGCTAGGGCAACAGAGAAGGGAACCGCAACGAAGAGAAAGGCGCTATTTCTAAACGTGAATCTAGGGTTTCTAGGGTTTTTATTGGATCAGCTCGTATGGGCTTAACTTATTCTCGGCCGTGTGGGCTTCAGTCATCAGGCCCAAGGGCATCAATACCCAATTTGGAGATCACCGTTTAAGTCATACGTGTCGATTCACATCGAAATAATTTATGTTAAATTACGCTTTAACTTTGGACAAAGTATCTGAAATTTCATATGCTAAAGTTCAAATATATATAACTTTTAGTTCAATTATTTTCTATTTTTCGATTGAAGTTCGTACATATGTGATTGAAGTTCTATCATATTTGTATGAATTTCAATTACATGTACTTAGGTTTGTCAAATCTTAACTTCAAGCATTACATATTTGAAATCATTTTGAAAATGAATGGACGAAAATTGTATGTGCAATTTATCCAATTTTATGTGCTCATTTTATAGTTTTCTTATTGTTGACGTCTTTCTTCTTAACTTGTCTTTCCACTGACGTATTTCATAGCTATAAATGACATATAAGATAGGAGTTAGTTTGATGGCAAAAGAATCAAATATCCATCTATATCTATATATTATCAAAAGGAGAGGATAAAGTCACCACATTCAACCAAGTGGCAGCCTATAAGTATGTCATATGGCATAATTAGTTAGATTAGTTATTAGTTAATTTAAGTAAAAAATTCAATTTTAAAAACAAAACATATTTTTTTATATATGTTATTCTATATAAATATAATTAACACAATTATACATAAAAAAAATTATGTAGACATTGATCTAACTTATTCATTGACAAATCATGCAAAAAAAAAAAAATTGTGAAATTTGGCTAATATAGTTTTTTTGTTGACATTGATTTTGAGATTTTATTTTAATATAATAGAGATGTCTGAATTCTATAATATGCTTTTCATTTTGATAATCTAATCATGATATTCTAAAATAAGTTGAGAATGTACTATCTTACGCTCCACATAATTATATTTTGATTGACCAAATATATTAATCAACATTAGATTACCTAGAGGTATTTTCTTCTATGAATAATGTTTATCAATGTCTTTAATTTTTATTTATGAACACTATTTTATTAATTTTGTAGACTCAAAATTTTCCGCGCAACACGCAAACGCTAATACTAGTTGTTAATTAAAAACGGAGGATTAAAATAATCACATTTTATGATCAGAACTATTTCCATCAAATTCATACATTAAGAGGCTAATGGAACTAAAATCCATAAATTAAGGACTTTTGTTCATTTTTAGTTTGGGAAGCAAATGCATTTAAAGAGCAATTTTCCTAAGGCCAAAGTTGGAAAAGCAAGAATTACCCTCTTCAACACACAAGGAAAAGCAAGAATTATTTGTAATTACATTCAAAAAGTGATCTTTTAATTCTATCTTTGTAATCAAATTAAAAAGGTGCCTCTTGAAAGTATAGCCACATGAAGAAAAAATTTTAAGGTTGTCTGAGAAGATTTTTTCCATGTGCTACATTCAATCAGAACAGGAGACTTTCAAGGGAAATTTGCCAACAGAAATGCTAGCACAAAATTATGCCCAACATACAGGAAAAAGAGTACACAAAGCACAAGATAGGAAGTTAATTTAAAGAACAATAGCAAGGCCTTCCTTCTTTGGAGGTACTATGGCCTTCTTATTTCCAGGGAAAGCGCTGCGAGAGACGTCCACAAGGGCCTTGAAGCTGTAAGGTTCATGCATCGACAATTCTGACAAGACTTTTCTGTTCAGCTGTATGTTCTCCTTCATCAGCCCGTGCATGAAATTCCCATAATTCACCTGGAATTGGAGGAAAATTGGAAAATTGTTTAATAGATGAGGTCGAGGTGTTTTTGTTAACTTGCAGTGCGATGTGCTAATAAAATCATTTAAGAACATCAGATATGATTAAATGACATGTCGAGCGATGCCAATGGCCAAATTCATGTCAAGACTTCTGACAAGCATATTAAAGCCACTTACTTCAGCTAAAAGTAACCTGTTGAATCGTCTCCCATTAGTTTCGTTTCTTTTCTGATTGAACTCGCGCGAAAGAGAGGGAAGCAGAAAGAGAGAGTTTCATAGACAAGTGAGGCTTCCTCGGTTGAGCACCTCCACCATCAGCAGGTAGGTTGAGGGATTGAGTCACCTTGGAGGATAAGTTGGAACACTACTGATCCTCCTAGGGATGGGGTGGGAAAAAAAGAGAGTTTCACACAACTTTTGGTACTGATAAGTTTAGGGGATAAAAAATAGTACAGCAGTAAATGGAAGAATGAAGAAAAGAACATAAAATATGGTCGTAAGGCCAAATAATCTATGGAAAATGGCCTAAAATGCCCCTCAACTATTTGAATTGGTACAAAATTACCCTCCGTTCACCTTTCGGCCCCAAAATACCCTGACGTCAATCTCTAGACTCAAAAATACCCTTATTTCTAATGATTCACACTCATACAGTGGATGGAGAACAATATTATACCAAATCCCGTAGTTTAAGGGCATTTTAAGCCCTTCTTTAAATAATCTATCAAGGGGCTTACAAATCCTTCTATTTCCAATGGTCTACTGCCATAAAAATCTAAAGCAATGTGGCTATTTGATAAAAATACACTGATTAACCAAATCGAGCCAACAATGTGATCCTGAGAAGTACTGAATTTCATAATTATAAACTGACAGCATGTATGGCACATGCAAAAACGACCAAAGAATAACTGTGCCAGTATAGAAGTCACTTCTGCAGTCATTCATTTTAACGGTGGATACCTTTGAGGCACCTACAATATTTTGTTCTCTTCTTCTCACATCATATCAAGGAACTACTGCAGTATCTTCCGGCTATGAGCTATATATGGCATTGGCTCACTGTCATTTGGACATTCAAAGTGTCGTAACAAATATTGATTTCTACAAAAAAGATAAGAGTGGAAGATGTCGTCCCACGTGTCTAAGCTGCCTTAGTGGACAGAGTTATCCAATAAATGTGCTACTGGGATGTAATAGGTACTCATTGGAACAATCACAAGTTGTGCTGACACCACCATTATTTAGAAGGTATAAAAAAGGGAAGATAAAGAGTAGGAGGAGGATATTAAGGCATTTCAAAGTCTCTGTGTTCTATGCAGATGTACTAGGATGGTCGCCTTGGCAAGCAACTTGTAGCTTAACGAGCTTGATTTTGCAAGATTTCACAACTGTGTTTCTATTATCAACATTACCTAGACCCATTGAACAACTTAGGAAATGTATGTTTTCCCAAATCTTTCATGTCCAAGTCTCTAAAGAAAATAGCGGAAAGCTTAACAGGATCATAATTATAAAGCACAAGGAAGTCACCAAACCATTCAAAAATGTTGCTTCTGAAAAATAGCAGAAACTATTAGAGATAATTGTCTACCATGATCCACTCAACTTAGTGATTCTGCAGCCAATTTAGCATTGAGAACTGAAACTTTGTTTTCCTAACCAAAAGCCCCATCCCATCCCACCCCAACACACACACACACACTTGGTAAATACTCCTGAATTCCAAATGCACTGATTCATATTCCATCATTTAATATCAATGTCTTTCTATGAAGAAGACATATCTTACATCATTAAATTGTGCTTTTTGGATCATCATGATACACTAGAGAGAAAAGACACCCCTTTTATACATTCCATCTTTCACGTAAAAATGATAAAGTTAGAAGGATGAAGCCTGAGAATCTCCCTTCACGATTTCTCTATTTCTAGAGCAATGAGATTTCACAAACAAAGTAAGTTTCCCTTTTTAAAATGAAGTGAACCATGTTTTCCTTAACCATTGCTTCTATCTATTACCTAATTTTGCAGTCCAAGATAACTAGAAATTTGTAGTTAGTAGCAATTTGTTAAACTATTCACTATGAAGAGAACTTATCTATTGGAGATGAGATGAATCAACAATGGAAACTGAATATTCAGCTTAACTCTTACTTACGCATATCCTGTTATCACCGCCGAAACTGAGGTCCTGCATTTTTTTCTCTTTAACTACCACATGAGGCTTCCCTAATTTAATTAATAACTTTACTACCATGTTGCTATCCTAACCCAATGCTTAAAATTTTAGTAAGCACCAAAAATTTCTGGAATCCAACAGCAGTACTGATGAGCTATTTAAGGTGCTTAAGACTGCTCGAATCTCTTTCCAAAAGAGAAAGGTATGATTCTTCACGGGGAAGGTTCAAGAAATAAGGCTAGTGACTCAAAAGATAACTCTAAAAGAGCCAAAGGCTAATAGAGGAGGAAAACTAGAACAACAACTAGAACGCTAAAGAAACATTGCACGAATGCTACACAATATGAAGATACCTAACAAAGTAAAAGAGACAAGTCTAGAGAATAATTATGAAGCCAACAATGTTGTATGAGAATGAGTGTCAGGCATTTGGCACCCTACATATCTACCAGATGAGCGTCAAAGAAATGCTTTTGCTAAGATACACGTATGGGCATACAATATTGGACAAGATCAAACATTATTTCAACAAAGGATGTAGACGGATATATAGAGAACAGAATAAGAGAATGTCATCAAGGTGGACAGCAACCTTCTCTTTGGCCTGGGAAGCAGATTTGGAAACTAAAATCCCTTCCAAGGTGGCATGTTTCACTTGGCTTCTGGCAAGAGAAGCAGTTTTGACACAGGAAAATCTCAAGAAAAGGAAGTTCTCCATGTGTTCTAGATGCTACTTATGTGGGGAATGTGTCAACCATCTGTTTCTCCAGGGCAAATAACATCACAACTTTGGAGGGTTTTCATTATTCTCGGGGATTTTGCTTGGACTATGCCTACCAGAATCACACATCTTTTGTACAGTTGGGGAGAAGTAGGGGTGGGAGGCTGGGAGCTGCAGATAGTGATAGATGGAGGATTTTTCCAGCTTGTATTTGGTGGACTGTTTGGCTAGAAGGAAATGCTAGACATTACGAAAGCAAGAGTCGTGATCTCAAAGATCAAACTAAATTGTATCAGGCTTTTTTGCTTCTGGTGCAAGCAGATGTATTTAGAGGACACTGAATCCATTATAGATATCCTACAAACTCAGTTTTCTTACTTCCTTGACAAGCTGTAATTATAGTTTTCAGTGCACCCTATGTACTAGTTCACTAAATATACACAAATGTTACCTTCTCAAAAAAAATAATCTAAGATAGCTTTTCCATTTCCTTGAAAACCTCAAATGCAATTGTTTGTAGGTGCATTGCTATGATAATTGAAGGTGCCAAATGAAATGAGTAAAACTTACAGGGAGAGAAGTTGTCTCAACCCAAAATCTATGAGAAATCAATGTGAGCTTAATTAAAAACATAACAACCAATAGAAACCCTCTGGGGTTGGTCTGGTGGTAATTGACTTGAGCCTACGAGGAAGTGTTGTTCATTAAAGTCAGCTTTAAACTTCCGGTAACCGCTTATCCCAAGGTAGGTGGGCTTAGATAAGAAATATAGGCGTTTGCTCCCTTTCAGGTCTCAAGTTCGAAACCCATTGGGTGCAAACAATTTCTAAGGGCCATCGGACTATGTAAAACCTGAATTAACCGTGGTGCACTTACGGGAAACTCCTTGACGAGGGCTTGTACACCCGGGATAAGTCGGGGCTCAAAGAGACTCGGAAACCCGGTGCAAATCAAAAAAAAAAAAACAATAGAAGCAAAGGATCCACATAGACATTACAAAATAGCTGATATTAAGCTTTGTTATTAACATTAGGTCCATTTTTGTCCAGGAGTCTTTGTAGTTGATTAAACACTTATGCAATAACATATAAGTGTGCGATTTACAAAACCTCTATTTTTAAAACGCCCCTTATTTGCATTAAAAGATAAATGATTTGGTCTGTATTGAAATGAGCTTGAACAAAACAAAGTGGATGCACAACTTCACAGACCAATTTGGTATGGAATGAATGATCAATAAATCAGATGATATGACAGACACTTGTTGAAATCCTTTAAGAGGGCTCCTATCATCTTGATGCCTACATAATATAACCTTCTTCTTTATCAAGATAAACACTTGAGCTATCCTGGGATTCCCCAAGCTTTAGGAGCTCTATCTTGCTCAAACTACTTGCAATCTTTGGTTATTTATACATTTATCCATGTCTTTACACACAATATTTACTTAATTATGCAGCTACATTTTCCAAGACTACTCATCTGATATTACACAGCTTCAAAATGCTGCCTCAAATTTGACAAAATAAGAAAAAGAGGGAAAACCCCACAAAGCAAAAACTGCGAAAAAATGAGAAAAGGGGATGATGCATACCCCATGTTGGCGAGTTCCGGCATTGATGCGTTGAATCCAAAGGGAACGCATATCCCTCTTCTTGTTGCGGCGGTCTCTGTAGGAGTACTGAAGTGCCTTCTCAACTCTTTCTCGTGCTATTCTTATGCAGTTTTTGGCTCTTCCTCGAAACCCCTTAGCTAGCTTAAACACTTCCTTCTTGTTCATCTTGTACCGCCAATACAGATTCTTGAATTTGGGGGTTTTGGGGTTCTTGAGAGTGTGGTATCAAGTTCACGTATTTGTGACACTGGGGTTTTGGGGTTCTTGAATTTGGGCTCTGCTCTTTCACCCTCCTGCTTCTCGTATTTGTGACTTTGCACCCCAAATTTAGTTCTTTATACTTTGTTTAGAAAATGATTTTCTTTTAATAAAAGGACTAACGAGTATTTAGAGACAAAAATTAATGTTGGTAGGATGTATCGGGGGAAATAATTAATGGATTAGTTATTGATATTAATTAATGCTATATTTGATATGGTATTAATTAATATCTTTCATTTTGTGGTATAAACATATCCCTCAAATTCTTTTACATTTTTTTAGTTTCTTGATTTTATATTTTATTTTATAGTTTTGTACTAGTAATTTACAACAACAACATACCCAGTTAAATCTTATAAGTGGGGACTGGGAAGGGTAGAAATGTACGCAGACCTTATTACTACCTCATAAGAAGTAGAGAGGTTGTTTCCTGGGATCCTCGACTCAACAACCCATTAGCAGACTAAACTAAGATATAGCAAAGGAAAGGAAAGGGAACAAAGGGTTTTGTACTAGTAATTTATTTAAATAAATTATCTTGCAAAATTTATTTATTTGTGGGTTCATTCTTTCATAACATAAAAATAAATAAATTTACCATGTCAATTTTTTAATTTTAATTATTTGTGGTTTCATATTTACATAATAGACAAAAAAAATTATCCAGTGAATTTTATTTTATGTATAATTAATTTAGTTGAGTAATTTTGTTGATACAAAACAAAGTCCAATGATATTAAAAATTGACGTTTTATTAGTGATGAATTTATTAAGATCACTATTATTTATTCTCAAATAATTCAAGTGAGAAAATAGCAAATATGATGACAAAATTATTGTTATCCTAACTAGTTAGCAGCAACAAAGAATAATCTACTTTGATCTAATTACAGGAAATAGAAAATTCCATATTAATTCAAGGGTATAATTGGAGAAGCTTTTTTAGAGTTTTAAACCAAGCACAAGATTAGATGGGAAGCAATGAACCAAACACTTGATAAAAAATAATTTCTGCATTGTTTATCCCTGCTTTACTAATTCCCGCATTATTAATCCCTATGTTATTCATTTTTGTACCAAATGACTCCTTAAGGTTGTAGTTTTTTCAGCAGAAAATGATCTAAAATGTCTTTGAACTATTGAAAATGATACAAAAATGTCTTCTATTCACCTATTAGGCCAAAAATGCGCTATCATTTTTTAACCCAAAGGTGGATGACAAGGGCATTTTAGGAGGTGGATGAAAGATATTTTTGTACCATTTTTAATAATTCAATGGCATTTTAGACTGTTTTTCGATTTTTTCAGTAGTTTGATTTCTTTATTTGGGAGGTGTGTAGATAAGCTTTTTTAAAGTTACTTAAAAGCCAAAAGCCAAAAATCAAAAGTAAAGATCTATCTACTTTTAATTTTTGGCTTCTTTTTGTACTTTTTTAGGGCTGAATTAATATATCTTTCCCAAACACCTCTAAAAATTAAAAAATATTTAAAAGTCAAAAGCACCTAAAAATAATTCAATCCAAATGTCCACTCAATTGATTTAGTTCTAATGTTTAGTACAATTGTTCATTTGGTAGTTTCTAAGATTTTAGCGTATTACGTTGGTTAGTCTATTTTTTCTTGCAACTCTTTTATTATCTACTAGTAAACGCAACCCAGGAAATATGCTTGATTATATTTATACTTTTTTCGTATGACTAGATTTAAATTTAAAATATGATGTTTCATTTGTGTTAATTTGTTTGCCCTTTCCTTCATCGAGTGAATCGCTCCATGTATTTTTGCGTCCGCCTTCTAGTTTACTGCTTTCATCTGCTTTTACATCTACAAATAAGTCTAGCTCCCGCCGGATCAGAGGGGCCAATGGCCTCGTGCTACAGGCTACTGCTGTTCATGGGGTCAACAAAAGGTGTGCTTCCTTTCCCCTTTCTTAGATCTGCAACTGCTAGAAATTAGAGGGAAGATCAACGCCCTGCGCTAATTGGTTTGCTAAATTGTGTTTTCCGTGAGGATGCAATTTTTTATTTCGTATTTGCCCTGTGGTGTTCCCAATGAAGCTCAAAGAAGGGTAATTTCGTCTTTCTGTCTGCTGGTTTCTTCAACTTGGTGTATATGTCTGCCTCCTCTGTTGCCCGCAAGGTTCCCCGCTTCACGTGATGCAATGCACCCAGCTGCTTTTCATTTTCCCAGTTGTTGTTCTTCCATGGTTGTCGTGATGTCTAATTTTCACTAGCTAGGAATTAAAGGGTTTTGGCCCCGTCGGCGTCTCTATTCCTGCAAAACGGCGCAAGTATGCCTTTCTTCCCTTGTGTTGTATTTGCAAATGTTCTTCTACTGTACAACAGTGGACATGACATGTTACCAAAAGACCAAAAAATATTTTTCTACATTTGAGTCAAATAATTTGACGTGTATTTAATTTAACATTACAAATTTTCTAAAAAATGTTTTTTTTGTCAAATTAAATAGGAACAATTAATATTTATTTTTGCTCTAATTTATGTTTCGCATCTAAAATTTTGAGTTCAATTGAATTTTTGGTTAAATAATTAATTGTTGTAAGTGGACTTCACTATTGTTGGTATGTAAAAATGAAGGAAAATGAAAATGTTGCTATTGAGGTTCGAGCCTGCAACGTTCCGCATGCAGTGTCATGCTCCAACTGCCACCCCTCATTAGTTTTTTGTCTTGATTATGCAGTTCTGAAAGATTTTTTTAAATATATTTAAAAAAAAATTAAGTTACAAATCATTGTGACTTGTAGTATGTTTTATGTTAATCTTAAATAATACATGTTATTTATTTTGTCTAAATTTATGTTTCACATATGAAAATTTAAGATCAATTGAATTTTTGGTTAAATAATTAATTGTTGCAAGGGGGCCCCACTGTTGTTAGTATGTAAAACAGAGAATGTTGGTATTGAGATTCGAAGCTGCAACATCCACCATGCAATATCACACTTCAACCACCAAACCAAACAATTGAGTTTGATATACTTTGACAACGCGGGTATATCATTGGTTTGGTCGTCCTGAAGGGTAAAAGTAAAGGAAAATGAAAACGTTGTTGTGCCATGCTCCAACCATCAGGCCAGGCATTTGAGTTTGCACTAATTTGACGACACAGAGTCATAATATTAGTTTCATCGTTCCTTAGGATCATAGGGTTCGAACGCCCGACCTCCAGCATAAACATGTTAGGCTGCAACCATCAAGCCAAGCAACTAAGTTTGTACTAATTTGACGACGTGGCGAGATATTATTGGTTTCATCGTCCCTCAAGATTGTCACTTATATATATTAGATGTTGTATAAACAAATTTTTAGTATTGCATTCTTAATATTTTTCTTCAATATTCATAAAAAAAAAATTATTATTATTTTCAAAATATACGACTAGTATGTAATTTTTTTTGTGAGAATTTAAAAAATATACAATATGTATGTGTGAAATAAGAATTACATGTATTATATAATGATATGAAAGATGATAGAGATTAACTTATGTGAAATAAGAATTACATGTATTATATAATGATATGAAAGATGATAGAGATTAACTTAAGTGACATTTCTATGATATAATTTGTGATTATATTTCTGAAATTTAATCTTACATGTAATATAGAAGCATAATCGAATGGTAAGCTTAGTGTAACGTGTAGTTAATACAATCTATTTTATTTGAAATGTGTAGAAAATAATTTGAATCAAAATTACTAATTAAAAATATAGTAAAGAAGTTATATTACTTAAAAAAAAAGACAATTTTGAACTATTTGATAATAATAAAAATATATTCGAGATTTAACTAAGGAGAAATGGTTTTTATTTTCACATAGTTTAAAATTGTCTTTTTTCTTGAACCATTATTTTTGAAATTTACACTCACTCTTCATCGATCGATAAATGATATATGATAAATTTAAAAATATGAATTTATATTTTACACTCGATAAATTTAAAAGGACATTGTTTAAGGGTTCGAAAAAAAGAGAGAGGATAATTTTATCTTTTAATGTGTAAATGATAGATTAACTAATTTATATGTTGCTTTTTCAAGTTATATACAGATATATATAGAATTATAATTAAATAAACTTTGAAAGATAAATTAAATATCGAATAAAATAATATCAAATTTTATCATAAGAAATTTATATGATTCAAATGCAATGTTTCACTACAATACTACTAGATAAGAATTTTATGAAGTTCTTCTTTTCATTAAAAAAATTTAAGATCGATTACAATTATGATTTGTGTCGAAAATGATAATTATTTTAATTCATAACATTAGATCTATATTATGATGCAATTTTTCTCTATATATAAAAGAGAAGCTTAGACGAGGTGATGTGGCACTTCTCAATGAGCTCCATTGTAAGACTGCATATTGATCAGTTTGGTTTGATTTTGAAATTTACCAGTTTTACTTGCTGATTATCGATTTCTAAATATAGTAAATTATTATTAAGTCATTAAGATATTCGATTATTGAAAAAAAAATATCCTTCATTTATAGTTTGGCTCAAAAATATCTTTACCGTCAATATTTTGGTCCAATTTTAAATAAAATATATATATGCATAAGATTTTTGTTCAGATTTTGCAAAACCTATTCTAGAGATGGTAAAGTTAATTTGGTTCTTTTTTGTTTAGCATGGAATAATTTTTTAAAAGAATGGAATGTTGAAAGTATCATAGAATTGTTTGGTTTTGTAAGTTGATTTTCTCTTCTAAAAATTAAATATGATAGTAATTATCAATTATAAGTTATTTTTGCAGTTATAATCCAAATATTGCTTATTTATCACAAGAAATTTTTGAAAAAATTTATATTCACAGATCATTATTATGCACTGACTGTAATTGTGAAATAGAATTTTAGCAAAAAGCTAATGAATTTATGGACTAATTAACATCATTAATGATGGAGTCAATCTCATAATATTTTCTAACTCCATCAAACCAAATGAGTCATAAGGTGCTTTTGTGATTAACACACATCAACCTATTTGTGCTATTTCAATTTCATAGACATCTTTGTTATCATTTCTTTCATGCAAGATATTTTTTTAAGAAATATTAAAAATATCTTTGAACTTGACGTAAGCTATTTGTTTTATTCTTGAACTATTGACAGTCTCAAAAATATCTCTCTACTTGATTTACTAAACCGAAATACACCACTGATTTATCACAAGTATAGTAGCTTATTTAGATAATGTCTTTGCAATATTAAGGCTTATCATCAAGTATAGAAATTACTCGTTGACTTATAAAAATTCTTGAGAAAATGTACAATTATTTTTTGAGTCTTGCAACCAAGTAAACAACTCGTCAATAATTTAAATAATATAAACATTATTTCAAAAATCCATGCAACAACGTTCTAAAAAAGTCCCGCAAATAATTTTTTTTTAATTGTATAAATAGAAAGCTAGATGCATCTCCAATTCATAGCACCAAACCTTAGTATAAATCAACTCCAATTGACTATGCTAAATTTCACACTAAAACAATTATATTCTCTTTATATTTTTTTCTTTCTTTAATATTATGTATCTTTTTTTATTTCATAAAATGAATTATTTCTTTTTTTTTTACACGCTGACCCTCTATATTTCATATTCTTTTCTTATATAATCAACTAATATAAAATTATTTTATATTATAAATTTTTGAATAAAATTAATTGCTGGTAAATACTATATTTTGTGCATATTAATGAATAATACAAATAAAAAGATGTATGTTTAATTGTTTATTGTTTTTGGTTTTTAAAATTACAATATGTTATTTATTTACGATATATATTATAGGTGTATTTTTTTTTTGTGTGTGTTGTGGTGCATGTTTCTAACAATTATAGTTTACAGTAAAATCAACTTATATTTTATATAATATATTTGAACATTAATTTATAAGAATCATATACCAAATTTATTATTTAAAGTTAATATTATAAAGATATTACATAAAAAATAATTAAGTATACTTGGGGTTAATTAAAAACATACCATTTCTAATATGCTACATTAAAAGTTTTATATGATAAACATAATAATAAAAAGAAGTGATTTGCGTTCATGAATAATATTACATTAAATTGGTGTAATACTATTCGCACATTAAAATAATTAAAAAAATAATGTCAAATTGGAGTCTAGAAATATAAAATTTTACATCAAAATAAAATTCGGTGTAAAAAATAGTACTCCTTTTGTATAAAAAAAATGATCTAGTTTGATAAGACACAAAATTTAATAAAATTAATAAAAATAATCTTATAGTCCTAAATTAAAAAAACTGTCAGAAATTTTGAAATATCACAAAAATTTTTAAATTTTATATTTAATTATATTATCTCACATAATTTAGAAGGAGGAACTATCAATATTGAGAATTAGATAACATTTTTTTTCAATATCATTCCATTAATGTAAAAAAAACTCAAAAGTTTTAGGAGCTCAATCTGTTGATCATCTGAACTCCGGAATGAGATTCAATTTTCTATATTGTAATCCTTTCATCATTTAACCTTCTCCTATGGCTATTTTTTTAAAGAAAATATTCCCTCAATTTTATATTTTACGTGACATCGCTTTTTCTCTCTCCATTTTATTTTTTATATGAATTTTTTTTATCCTAAAAAATATCATCTTATTAAAACTAAAAATAATTTTTTTTTATTTTTTTAATAAAATACGTCTTTTGTTAAAAAAAATGATTTACTTTTTTTTTTGGTCCGCTTAAAAACGAATGATCTATTCTTTTAGTAAAATTTTAATTTCAACTTTTCACGTGACAAATTTAAGACCACAAGATTAAAGAATATTTTGGTACATACAAAATTAAAATGTCTTCTTTCTTGTAATAAATTTTGTGCCAAGTTAAATTAAGTAAATTTTTTGAAACGAAGGGAATCATTTTTAATGCATAAATATTTATGAATGATTTTAAATCATAAATTTTAATTATTATTTTTGTAAAGATATGGTGTCATCAAACACTGCATAAAATGGGAGGAAGGGTGTATAAGATTAGTCAAACATCTCTAAAGACTCCCTACTCTAGCTTCTGTTTTCCAGTTTGTTTCTTATGTTAGTAGGTTATTATTACAGTAGCTTTGGTTTCTTCTGTGTGCTCTATGCATAAAGGTACTTTCTCTCTCTCTCTTCAACTTCATTGTCTCATAAATTCTCGAGATTGGCGTTAAGGGCAGGGGACCTCTCTTCTTTCTTTTCATTACTTAATTCTCTCCTGGGCTTTTCAGTTTTTCTTTTTTCATTTCAACAAAAAATAGTAAAGAACTCCCCCCACTCTGTGATATATATCTGAGAGCAAGAAGCAAGGAAAAGGGTATTAGAGATAGTAGAGGAGAAGGGGTTGTCTTTTTTTTTTTTGGGAAAAAAGCAATCTTGATGAGTTTGAGAGGAGGCTCTCTTGGAATAGAGAGCCTACCTGTTCATTCAAGAACTACTACCACCATTTCTTCTGCTTCAACCATTGTTTTGTGTTCTTGATAAAGGGTTTTTTGTGTAATCGATTTTGTTTGGGGTTTGTGATTGTAGCAACAAAGAGATGGATAATAGCAAGTATGTGAGGTATACACCAGAACAAGTGGAGGCTTTGGAGAGGGTTTATGCAGAGTGTCCAAAGCCAACTTCTTTGAAGAGGCATCAGCTCATTAGGGAGTGTTCCATTCTTTCAAATATTGACCCTAAACAGATCAAAGTCTGGTTTCAGAACAGAAGGTATTGTTGAAGCTATTTCAAGAATCTTTCTTTTTTGATATAATGTTTTATGGAGAGATTGCTAAGAAGTTTGAAAAGTTTCCTTTTTGCCCCAAATGGGATAGTGTTTTCTTGAAGAAAACAGTATTCCTTTTCAAATATGTATGGATGTGAGTTAAACCCTTTTCATTTTCAAGCTTTTTCCCCCTTTTGGAAATTGGGGTCAGATGTGATAAAAGGGCCTTTACATTTTCTAGTTTCATGCTTTTGAATGAGTTCTGTCTGTTTGTTCATTTTATCTCTCTTGTCTTTCTATGATGGAAGATAAAGTGTGCAACTGCTGACTCTGAATCATAAGGGAAACTTTTGCCATTGTGTATTACTGGGTTAAAGGGCCTTTAAAAAAAGACTTCTTTGTCAATTTTAGCAAGGCTAGGATTGACTAATTTTGTACATTTTTGTTTTTGACCATCTGCATCTTTGATAGTATCTATTTGTATTTATTGTGTGCTAAGTAACTTAGTGCATTTGGTTTGTCTGTCACCGCCTGCTTCTGTAACTTAAAATGTTGACTTATTAAATGAGAAGAAAGATATGGACAGGTTTGATTCTTTCCTGAAAATGATGTTCCTTTTTTGACCTTCAATAAATATGCTTCTAACTTAATGAAGTAACATTAACTTGATGAAAGAAACTTTGATTTTTTCCTCCTGATCAAGCTGCTCCTTTTGGGTTTTAGTGCCTTTTCCTGGTAACTCTTGTGGAATCATTTGCTTTTTCAAAGCTGGTGTCATTCAATGAGCACCTTCTCAATGGTGACCCTTCATACTGTACTCACATATATTAGGCTTTCTGTAGCCATGACCTTTATTTACCAAGTTTCTGGAATCAGCTTAGGTGTAAAGGGAAGTAAAGACTGAATCTTGAACTTACTTCTTGGGTTATCCCTCCACTAATAGACATTGCTGTGATCACTACACGAAGGCAACGGTTTTTGATTCTTAGTGTAGGTGAAGTTGAAATTAAAATTCAATTCCATGGAATTCCAGTTCTGCTTTGCTCGCTTCTTTCAAATGAAATGAAAAATAGTTGCAAGCTTTTACCTGAAATATGAGCATCTGTTTATTAAAGTGCAGACATGTTAAGCAATTTCTTCTCCAATTACAAGAGGTAAATATGCATATTCCACTTAATTTTGTAGCTACAAAGCTAAGGGGATCCTTTTACTTTTGGCTTCATTTCTCTTTGATACAAGTAGAAGCGTTAAGTTTGTAACAACACGCATAATTTCTTCTTTTATTTTCGTTTTACTAGGTAAAGACAGAAAATTCATCTGATTTAATTGGCTAATTTTGCTAGAAATCTTTTCAGAATTGACTTACTATCTTCAATAGCTGAGTGGGTGCTGTTACGACTGGTTGAGATGGCCCATGATGCAAAAGATGCTTTAATGTGATTAGCCATTAGCATAAAGCAAATATATTTGTAGATATCCTAAGAGAATAAGTGGTATTGAAAGTACTCTTGGTTGCTTGAGTTAGGTCTTTGTTTTTTGTATTACCAAATCTTTCTATTCTGTCTTCACTAAGATAGAAGCAGAGATATGTGTATGAACCTATTTTTTCCTCAAATTCAAATTCATATTAGAACTTTACTTCTTAGTATTTCTTTTGGCAAAATGTCATACTCTATTCGCCATTCTTATATTGTCATTACTTTGTTTAAAGCATACTTCATTTGGAGAACATTTATAGCTCAGATAGGTAACGTAAATCAGTATTTCCTTTACCCTCTGTAGATGTCGTGAGAAACAGAGGAAGGAGGCGTCTCATCTCCAGACTGTTAACAGGAAGCTGACTGCTATGAACAAACTATTGATGGAAGAGAATGACCGTTTGCAGAAGCATGTTTCACATCTTGTGTATGATAATGGCTACATGCGACAACAGTTGCATACTGTGAGTTCTCTACATGCAGATTCCTGTTCTTTGAGAAATTTGATTTTCACAGGGATTAATTAAAAAATTAAAATTAAACAAAAATTTATCTGTAGGGGTTTCAATGGACTATATTTCAAATTCTTATGTTTAAATCTGCTATCTTTTGTTTCACTGTAACTTGCAAAGTTAACCTGCTAAAACTTATACGAGGTGCAATCAATTCCGTCCCTTTATCCTTGGATAAATCACGTCCTACAGTCTCCCTATGTTGTATGTTTCTTTTTTGGTAATGAAACTCAAGATGCATTGTAGCAGGTTAACAATACGACCACGGATACCTGCTGTGAGTCTGTGGTCGTGAGTGGTCAGCAGCAGCAACAAAACCCAATGCCTCAGCATCCACAAAGGGATGCTACCAGCCCAGCTGGGTAACAGACTTTATCCTTTCGTCCATCTGAATCGTTATTATTATGGTTGAAAACTAATTTATTTCCTTATTCAATGTCTTCTTTTTGAAGTCTTCTAGCAATAGCTGAAGAGACCCTGGCGGAGTTCCTTAGTAAAGCTACTGGAACTGCCGTCGATTGGGTGCAGATGATTGGGATGAAGGTAAGTCTTCTCTTTGATTCTTCATCTCTAGCCTTTGTATCATTGTTCATTTCATTTATGTTAATTTTCCTCCTCCCTTTCCTTTTCTGATTTAGCCTGGTCCGGAATCTATTGGCATCGTCGCTGTTTCCCGCAACTGTAATGGTGTTGCAGCACGAGCTTGCGGCCTTGTGAGTCTAGAGCCCATGAAGGTACTTCTTGTTACTCCCTTTCTGATTGATATAAATTTTCACAGGTAATTGCTGTCTTCCTTAGTGTGTCCTGTTTTAGCATTGTCATTGAGTGGTAGAAAGTGTTGTTTCAGGTTGCTGAGATCCTTAAAGATCGTCCTTCTTGGCATCGTGATTGCCGTTGCCTTGATATACTGAATGTAATACCTACAGGAAACGGAGGGACTATTGAGCTCATATACCTGCAGGTTTGTCATGTTTCCGTGCTTAATTCAAGGCAATGTGAATCTGAGAATTAAGTTAACTCAGCACTCGAGCATTGGATGTTGCTATGTTGTTTCACTAGACTTATGCACCAACTACATTGGCATCGGCTCGTGACTTTTGGACATTGAGATACACTAGAAGTTTGGAAGATGGAAGTCTTGTGGTATGGATTAGGCATAATCCAAAAACTTCTATTATAACTTCCCAATCCAAGTACTTTGTTTCCATATAAGCAATGTATGTAACAAGTATGTTCTTGCATTCATTCCTCTGGGCTTTAATTTGCAGATATGTGAAAGATCTTTGACGTCTACCACAGGAGGCCCAGTTGGGCCTCCTGCTACTAGTTCTGTTAGGGCGAAAATGCTACCAAGTGGTTTCCTCATTCGGCCTTGTGAGGGTGGGGGCTCAATCATCCACATTGTTGACCATATTGATCTCGATGTGAGTAAATTTAATTGGCCAGTTATCGAGTACTGTTTTTATCTAGATTCCTTCTTCTGTACAAAACATTTTTCGTGCACAGGTTTGCACTGTTCCCGAAGTCCTCAGACCACTTTATGAGTCGTCCAAGATCCTTGCTCAGAAAATGACAATGGCTGTAAGAAATCTCTTATGTTTCTCTCTCGACAACTGGCTATTTTAAGATATCAACTTATCTTAAGATATCTATGCAGGCCTTCCGATACATAAGGCAGATAGCGCAAGAAACCAGTGGAGAAATCCAATATGCTGGAGGTCGGGAACCTGCTGTTTTGAGGGCTTTTAGTCAGAGATTATGCAGGTAAAAGCTCGGATGTTTGTTAGAGACAAATGTACTACACTGCACTAACAGTCTGAATCTAGCTTTAGAGTACTCATGATTAAAAATAGGCAATCTATATGAAATATATTAAATATGCACCATCTCGGTGTGATTTTCAGATTACAAATAGTTGAGCGCTCGTGATAAAAAAATTCCTGGAACTTCCACTATCTCAGTCAAACAAAACCTGTTGTCTTTGATTTTCTTACATTAGTTTTGCATACAAGTCTTGCGACTAGCCTGCTACCGGAAAAAATTTATTCTCAATATTTACTGCAGGGGATTCAATAATGCTGTTAGTGGATTTATTGATGATGGTTGGACAATTATGGGTAATGATGGTGTGGATGATGTAACAATTGCTGTAAATTCATTACCAAGTAAATTCCTTGATGCACAATACAATACCTTGGCAAGTCTCCCCACTTTTGGAGGAGTCCTGTGTGCAAGAGCATCAATGCTTCTTCAGGTATGTTAAGTTCGAGTACTTGTAGAACTTATTGCTGTAATATTATCACATAATTCTAATTGCTGGATATGGTGGTGTTCTATTTTGCACTCCCCTTTCGTAGAATGTTTGCCCTGCTTTGCTTGTCCGTTTCCTTAGGGAGCACCGTTCGGAGTGGGCTGACTATGGAGTTGATGCTTACTCTTCTGCATCTCTGAAAGCCAGTCCCTATGCTGTCCCTTGTGCCAGACCTGGTGTACCCAGCAGCCAGGTCATTTTACCGCTTGCTCAGACTGTGGAGCACGAGGAGGTAAGTAGGTCTTATGTTATATTTTGTGGTTGTGGCTGTTGCAGGTCTCTGACTGATCATATAACTGTGTTTTAATCCCAATTTTTTTATGTACCTAGTTTCTTGAGGTTGTTCGGCTAGAGGGTCATGCTTTCTCACCAGAGGACATAGCTTTATCACGGGATATGTATTTGTTACAGGTTGATAGCTCTGCCCTGCCTGAGATTCACTTTGTTCTTTCCATGGTATTTTGGTTTGTAATTCTCTTGCAATAAAAATGCAGCTATGCAGCGGAGTTGAAGAGTGTGCCACAAGTGCCTGTGCTCAGCTTGTTTTTGCACATATTGATGAATCTTTTGGTGATGATGCTCCATTGCTTCCATCTGGTTTCTCTGTCATTCCACTGGAGCCTAAATCAGTTAAGTGATGCCTACTATGTATCTTACAAGTTCAATGTGTAATAAATTTTGGCCGTAGGAGAAACTTGCAAATGCAGAAACTTCAAGCTTTTAGTTTCTTCCTTTCATCTTTTAGAAAGTTTAAGATTATTTTTGATGTTTTGAAAAGTTTATTAGCATCTGAAGGCTCAATTTGGTGTTGTTTTGAGAAGTCACCTAACATCTGGAAACCGGCATAGGATGTGTGGATTATCTTCCTACCTTGTTTTCATAGTTTACTACTGTTACTGTTTATGATGCAGGATTCTCCCAGTGCATCTCGGACTTTGGATTTAGCTTCAACTCTTGAAGCTAGAACTGGTGGGACACGGTCAGCTGGTGAAGTTGAAGGAAGCAATTACAACTATCGTTCAGTCTTGACAATTGCATTCCAGTTTGCTTTTGAGAATCAGTATCAAGAAAATGTAGCTGCTATGGCTCGCCAATATGTGCGAAGCATTGTTGGCTCTGTTCAGAGAGTTGCTATGGCTATTGCACCTTCTCGACTCTGTTCTCAGTTGACACCTAAATCCTTCCCTGGCTCACCAGAAGCTGTCACGTTGGCCAGATGGATTTGCAGGAGCTATAAGTATGGGTTTTAAAGGTCTTTGCAGTGTTTTTGCTGTAATTCATAGTTATGTGAGTTTTGCATCACCAAATAGCAATTGCTGTGGCATACACAGATAAATGTTGTTGTAGTATAGTTTAAATGAAAGGTTTACCATACTCATCCAAAACTGAGCCCCACTCTGATTCATTTTCACGCTTGGATTAACAAATACCGAAGGACTTATTCTTTAACTTGCAACCTGATGTGCTCATGTAACACTTTGAATTTGATCCCCGTTTCTCTTTCTGGTTTAACTGATTCAATGTGTTTTCAGGGATCATACTGGTGGAGAATTGCTACAGGTGGATTGTCAAGCTGCCGGTGATGCTATTCTGAAACAACTATGGCACCATACTGATTCAATAATGTGCTGCTCGGTCAAAATGAATGTCAGTAAAATATCACCTCCTTTTATACTGACATTATGCTTTTCTGATAGGAAGGGTTTCTCCACGATTTCTTTTCAGGAAAAATGTGATGATAGCTAAATGATTTGTCTACTTAATGCAGGATTCTGCAGTTTTTCCATTTGCAAACCAAGCAGGACTTGACATGCTTGAAACTACTCTAATAGCTCTTCAGGATATAATGCTTGATAAGATCCTAGATGAAGCTGGTCGAAAGGTCCTCCTTTCAGAGTTCCCCAAGATTATGCAGCAGGTTGGACTACAATCTTCCTTTGTCAATGTACTATAATTCTACATTTAATTAAGTCAGATTATCATGAGAAGATCTATGAACACTTGGAAATAAGTTGTTCAATACTTAATGAGTTCTATCATATGGTGCAAGGCGTACCTAACCTCATGTTTCACTATAGAAGTTTTTAGAGATTATTAGCAAACAATTTGGTGATATCTAATAACCTTTGTGCTTGTAGGGCTTTGCCTATCTGCCAGCAGGGTTGTGTGTATCGAGCATGGGGAGGCCGGTGTCATATGAGCAAGCTGTTGCATGGAAGGTCCTTGACGATGATAACTACAATCACTGCCTAGCTTTCATGTTTATAAACTGGTCTTTCGTTTAAGTTCAAAACATGTGATCTGTGTAAGGCTGGCATTAGCTATCGACTCGTTATAAGTTATTTTGTAATAAACAATGTCTTACTCCAGTGGAGCCAGAAATCCTTACAGTGGGATTCCAACATGTATATAATGTATGAAAACATTGTCTTTATCTTATTTGAATTTTTTGACGAAGGGAAGGGAATTCAATTGAATCCTTTTTAGTTTTTCTTGGATGCATTTGGAAAGTTGGTTGGGTTGCCAACCATAAATGTCTATATTGTGCCTAAATATAGGGTCCATCTTTTACTAATTGAGCTGTTAGCCTAATATGGTTAGACTTCTTGCTGGTTGTTAAGTGTTCTGCTGTTTTTCAATGGTTTCTTGGAGGGGACAACATTATTAACAAATTTGTACCTCTGTAAAAGTTGCTTCATCAAATGTCAAAACTAGAGTAGAAAAAATGTTTTGGAAGTGCCATTTGGCCAACTTTTTTGTGTTTGATGTGATTTTCTTAGCAGAGTAGGAAAATAATTGTGAAATGTCTGCAAGATGCTATTATCCTTCTTCTCCTTTTGAATAAATATTGCTAGTGGATTGAAAGTCGGAGTCATTTGATTTATAGCTCTTTATAAATTTATATTATATATTTTTTCGTATGTAAAATATTTGAAATGACACTATTTTTTGTAGGGTTGTTATGGGAAAATTACATATACATAAAAAAGAGTAACAAGTTTAAAAAAAGTAGCCCATGTTTTATTTACAAAAAAAAATCGCCCAAAATCAGCGAAATTATACATGACTATTATATAGTTTGTCAAAGTTATAGAAAACATACACTATTGTACATGTATATTACCTATACATGAGTTATACACTAAATATATATTATCATACGCAAATATACATTGACTATACATACCTGTACAACAAGGGCTGAATGCCCAAAATTATAACAAATAGCCAAAGGTCAGCTGAATAATTTTATTTAAATTGTATAGATAGTGTGCATCCATTTCCTTACAAAAAATATTAACTGCAAAATTCTTTATTGTAATCAACATTTGAAATTACTTGGATGCTTTTTGATTCCTCAAATTCCTCGTCATTGGTCAAAAATTTAAATTTTAAGAATGTAAAAGAGGGCAAGCCTGTATACTAAAATTCTTGTTATGCGCAGGATTCAGGGAAGGGCCTGGACCACAAGGGTCTATTGTATGCAGCCTTATCTTGCATTTCTGCAAGAGGCTATTTCCAAGGCTTGAACCCGTTACCTCTGGTCACATGACAACAACTTTATCGGTTACTCCCAGACTCGCCTTCTGAATTTTAAGAATATGAATTTCAAAAATACTTTTGGAGAGATTAACCTCTATTAGATTAGAAAATAGTGTAGCTCGATAACTTAATAGAAAAAATAACTTTCTTTTCTTTTCCAATTTCTTTTTATAAAACTTAACACAATCGCCTATCCGTGTGATTATACTAATAAAATTAATTTCATGTTATTTAATCCATTCAAAAATAAATATTATTTTTGAAACACAAGTTGCTATTCAGGAATAAAATTTTCCTGAAAATTCAGAAAAAGTACTTTTTGAAATAAGCAAATTTTAGAAATATGACCAAAAAGTATAATTTTGTAAACTTGAGAGGATAGACCTATAAATTCATTAAAGAAGAAATACATGTTTATACAAAATAATAATCGTCCCAAACAGTTCAACTCCACAGAGAAAAAATGGAGGAAACCGAGAAAGAATCCATCAAATCTGCATCCGAAGAGATTTCCAAAGAATTCAAAACCCTAATCAACGCTCAGGATTTGGATTCGATGAAGCAATTACAGAACCTCATGTAATTCTCTTTGCTACCCGTTATTCTTTTTATTATCTTTTGGAACTCATCTATTCATAGAAACTTTCCTGTTTTATTTCTACTGCAATACCGATCCCGACTGTGCAATGAACTAAAGGGTCTATTGGGTTCCTTACTGCTATTTTGTGGTGTGTTTGATGTATTTGAAGTTGAGTTCATTTCTTTATTCTGTTCAGTTTTTGCTGAGCATGGTTCGGGTGGTCCCAAGATTGTTTTTTCTTCTTGTTTTAGATACAATAATTGGCTTATTATGGTAATTTGCGATATTAAATGAGATGAGTAGTTCAGAAAGTGTTAATAGATAAACCAGCCTTCGATCACATAGAAGAGCTCATAGCTGTTGTTGGGGGAAGAAACCCAAATTGGGCTTTCTTTTTCCTTGATTTTACATTGTGGGGTTCCCTTATTTTTGCTGAATAAAACCAATTTGGATTATTAAGATAAGAAGCGTTTAGTTAAACACCTCGTTTGGATGGTTGTTACCCGCCGTTAGTTTAAATACCATGTTTGTTTTGATTGTTACTTAAATTTTATTATATCACAATATTTAGATCCATCATGAGGTAATGACGAAAAGTTCCATTTCGTGTAACGATCGATTTGATGTGATGACGTCGTTACCTTAATATTTTCTTCTCATTTTGTCCTTGCTTATTATTTAATAATTATATTTTATTCTTTAACCTATCGTTTTATGGTAGTTCTACTTCGTTTCCTGCTTTTCTTGTAGGTTTATCACTCGAATTGTCGATGTGTGACATTATGTAATGACCAAGAACAATATAATTTATCCGAACGTTGTATTTATCAAAACAATATGATATAATACAATACGATACATTATGAAACAATACATAACAACCATCCAAATGAAAGGATATGTTGCTTGGTTATGTGATTGACTGTTGGATTTGTGCTTTCTTTTTAATTTTTGGGAACCAGCCTTTGAATGCATAAATGATCTGTAAATATCCGTTTAATAAACTAATTCTAGTTACGATTTCCAAATTACTTTGGCACAACATGGGTGAATGTTTAGTGGGTGCAGTAGCATTTCCAAAAGTCAAAGTTTCATTGTTGCAATAGATGACTATCTTTCATAGTTGTTGAATCTAGATGTCTGTTTAGACTGCCTGTTGTATCTGACCCAGGTTAAAGATCAGTTGTCAGTATTTTTATTTGTCCTTGCATCAAGAGCTTAGAACTTTAGATTATGAAAATGTCTTTCGAGATATGTTGGCCACCAATTACCTAGTCTCGGAACATTCAGTATACAATGTGAGACTGCTTTGGGTTATGTATTATAAAGTATTAATCTTGTACCGTCTTCTATGAGTATGTAAAATTTCTCGCGATCCATCCATTACAATAGCATAAATCATCGAAAAGCTCATGCCTATTATGTGGTGGGGTCCTTACCCCTTAGATCAGAAAGAAAGTTCCACACAGCAGTATTGGAATTTAGTAACCTGGTGATTAAGAATGAGAAAATGTATGCGAACCAAACGATCACCTCCTTTGTTATCTCTTATTATTATTTTCTTTGATTGCAGAGATTTTTCCTTAAGAAGCTTTATTTCAGTCACTTATCAGGGGAAAAGGAAGAGAAGAAAACTAATTTGAGAGAATGCTTAATAGAGTATAGTTCACATAGGGAACTCCTAAAAAGTTGCTTCTTGGAATATCGTAAAGCACCTAATGTCCTGTTTGGGGCTCTGACTTTGGTTGATTCTCGGTTGTTTCTCTATGAAGTCACCCAGATACTACATTCAGAACTTGTTCAAAGCATTTGAAATCATGATTTTTCATCTGAGTAATAAAGTAATTTTGTTTTTATAGTAGTTTCTACTGTTTGCGATTAGAATGTGGTCATCAATATCTGCCCGTTCCTGAACTCATTCAAGCTGTCACCTCCCTTAAAACTTAACTTTCTACCACCCTTGTGAGAACTATTTTTCATAATTCTGAAGAGGTTTTTACCATGTGATTCAAAGGTTTTCCAGTTTATTTTGTTCATTGTTTTGTTGTCATTGCAACAACAACATATCCAGTGGAATTCCATAAAGTAAGGTCTGGGGAGGGTAAAGTGTACATGGACCTTACCTCATGGAATCCCACATTGTTTTATTGTCATTCTTAGTGCCTTTTTCATGACTACCTTATATCTTGTATGCTCAAAATGCAGTTTGGGACGGTTGCAGGACAGCAATGCAGTTCTTTCTCACTTCAATGAATATTCAGAACACTGTTTTGCAGAGGTCTCGGCAGATTTCTCTAGAAATACACGTCTCTTAAAATCTATGAAGTCAGACCTTGATTACATATTTTTAAAGTTGAGGTATGATATTTCTTTTCTTCCCTCACTTTATTCTCTTCTTTCTGAATTTCGATATCAGTTTTCAGTAATTTCAGAAAGTAGCAGGATTTGCTCCACTATTCTGTATGATAATTGATTCTACCTAATAAATCATCTGCACTAATTTGCTAGAGATAAACTACTCAGTTCATTAGTTGAACTCTTCACCAGTATCTACTCAACCTTTTCATCCAGGAATTCTGTGGAGCACAAAAGTATATGTTAGGATTTTCTCCAAAAGATACATTGCTCTATCAAAGCCATCATCGTCATTTCTTCAATTGTTTCATGTGATTCTTTGTGCTACCATTTCTGCAGTTTCATCCAACTTCATAGTCCTGTAGTGAGCATTTTGGATGTATTGTAATGTTACATGGAGATACTCTGGGATTCTTAGACTACTGGCTCTACTCCCAAAATCGGGGAACTTCTTTGTTTATGGTTAATCATTTCCTATTGTTTTTAAATGTTCATTTTCCCTTTTCAGGAACATGAAGGCAAAAATCATATCAACGTACCCAGATGCTCTCCCAGATAATACAACAATTCAGGCAATTGATCAAAGGCCTGATCTTGAAGTGCCACAATAAGTAAGTTTTGTAATGTAAATGTTGGTTCTTCTATTTCTTCCATTGTCAATATGGAAAAGTTGGTTTAGTGTGGATAGAGCTTAACTGTTTTAATCTGATAGTTCTACATCTGTATATTTCAAGACGTATTATGATAAGTTGCAGTCTCTTCTGAACATTAAATCTAATTTGATTTGTGCTTTATGTGTACCTTTTGGGGGACAAGGCACTGATCTGTTTATCATAAGGATTCTGAGTTTCCTATTAAAACTTGGACTGATGACATGAAAGAGCAGATATTTCGTTCTCGAGATGACAAATATATGCCTTGTTATTGTGAAAATGACAATTTTGTCATGCTTATGGCATTTTTCATCTGCTGCATTTTTTGTTGCCAATGGGGCTGAATGAACATAGAGGGAAAACTAGTTGGCTATGTTAATCCAGGTGCTGATAGAGCTTAGAATTGTGTTAGTTCAAAGGAGCATAGGACATAGCAATTATTGTATTAAAAGTAACAATTCTTTGTGTGATCCTCCATATTTTACGGATGGGAATACATGCTACGAAAGATAGGGTTGAGTCTGATACATCAATCGTCTACTCAATATCCTTGTATGAGTCCATAATGACCGCATAGGATGAAATTTTCTATAATTCAAATTCTAATTTTAAAATGGTAATATAAATATCGATAAGATGATATTATATGGTGTTACTACTTATTAATAATCAAATCTCAAAGTCTATAAATAAAATAATTTATGTGGTATATGCATCATAAAATGATGCAGGTCGAAATGACATCTAAATGGAATGTATGAGCATGTAAAATAACGAAAAAAGAACTCAACATAGGATGCTCAACTCAAGACTTAACTCAATAATAACTCAAAATTTGAAGTAATGCACTGTGAAAGAATTGTCTGTTTTAATGTGTAAATGAATGTAACCCAATGTATGAAAAAATGTACTTTAACTTGGGAAGTTTTTCTAACCAAGATTAGGACTAGGAGACTATTTGGTTGGACCTCATTTTATTAATAGACTTGAAACAACTACAAATTTTGCAGTCATGATATGTGGATCGTATGTACTAAGCTTTGTTACAAAAATACGTCAAATTTTTAATTAAAAAATATTACAGTGCCTTAAAAAAAATCTTTATATGATAGGGCTCTGGGACGTATAAATGCATTTGCAAAGACTAGAATCAGTAGCGAATTCAGGATTTGAAGATTATGGGTGCTCATTTGACAGATATATTATCTTTATATCTATACAATTTTTGCATATTTTTTATATAGATGCATGAAAAAAAATTTAAGCTTAATGAGTGCTCGAACACCCGACACGACCCACCTAGATCCGCCCAGACTAGAATTGCAGTTACCAAGAGTTTTTGAATTATCAATCATAAATAGAGTGTCGATGAAAAAAATTTAGACGAATCAAATTTATATCCATCAATTTAGGAAAGTCAACACTGGAGCATAGTACATTATAGATCATTCAAAAAATTTGAAAAAGATTAACTTTGTCCTTAAACGTAGTTTCTCTGATCTCTAAACACAATGAGTACAGTAACAATAATATACTCACTGAAATCTCATAAGTGGGGTCCGGAGAGGATAAAATGTACGCAAACTTTATCACTATCTCATAGAGATAGAGAGATTTTCGGAAAAATCCTTGTCTAGAATTTGAGTCCCATAAGCAGAAGATACTAGACATGGAAAAAAAAATAGAAAAAGAAAAAAAACGAAAAATGATTAATAATAAAAAACAAATGATAGTATATAAATACGATAAAAATAAACAAAACACTGACAACCGATTGAAGACTCATTTAAGATAAAGAAGAAGCTGATTGATGGAGGGAAGAAAGGAAGACAACTATTAAGAGACGCAGAAGCATAATAGATAGGTACATACAAATGAGGTAAGAACTGTGTTCGCTGACGTAAGAATTTCAAAAGACAACTAAATATTTTGTATATTCTTTTAAAATATCTTAAGTTATTAATTGATATGATTTATAATATATTTTACGTAACTTTAGAATAATATATACTCCCTTTATTTAAAAAAAAATAACCTGATTTGACTCAATACGAATTTTAAGAAAATAAAGAAGATTTTTTCAATCTTGTGGTCCTAAATTAAGTTATATTAATTGTATCAAAATGCTCTTTAATCTTGTACCTTTAATTAGTAGTGCAGAAAGTTGAAATTAAAGTTTTGCTTTCTTTATCCTAATTTATGTGATACTAAGGGTTTGTTTGGAAAGCCACCCTGATAATTAGATTTGGTATAATTGAGTGTAATTATACTATTCGACCTATTTGGTTGCCAGGTAGTTACTTGGTCGGCAGGTAATTGACGGTAATTAGCATAGTGTAATTACCCTGTCCAATTCACAGGGGAGCTATGAATTGCGGGTAATTACAAACTGGTTATTTTTTAATTTCCTTCTTTTATTTCTATGTTTATTATTTTTTTTCCTTTAATTTATTTTTTATTTCTATTATTTTAGATTCTTTTTATTTTTATTATTTAAAATTCTTAAAAATATATTTCATTTTATAATATTTATTTTTCACTCCCTTCTCATTCTTAACCTTTACTTCATGTGATTTCGTGAAATTTTTCACATTATCTTATTTATTTATTTATTCTATATTTTTTTTTTCATTAGTATGATTTTATTAGTATTCTAATTTTTAAATTAAATTTAAATTCATTGTTGCATAAAGTTATAAGTTTACGTTTTTCTTTAAATTATATTTATGTACGTTAAGTTGAAATTTGACATAAGAGTATTATGTTAAATTTTTTATTTTGAATTTAGAACTTATGTTATATTTTTTATTTCTTTTGTGTTAGTAGTATATGACTTGATATTATCCATTACAAGCTCTTTATTTTTTAGTTCGATTTGGTAAATCATTTTTTTAAAATTAAATATGTAATAATTTTGCTATGACATTATATTTATAATATTTAATATTTTTATCAAACACTACATTTTATATGTTCGTCTAAAACTTATATTTTTAGTTTTATGATTGATTTGAT